>JAJGRX010001004.1:677981-1355963 GCA_025461125.1 Carex kokanica
ATTCCTTAATAAATTACCAAATATTAAGAAGAACTAATATAAGAAAGTAAATGATGATTATTTATTTTAAAAATCGAATATTTAAATTAGAATATGGATTTAATCACTACAGTGAGAATAATTCGGATATGTTCCAAATTTGTATGGACCTAAGTGTTTGGATATAAATTTTAAAGTCACATTTCAATAATTAAATTAATTTGTTTACTTCAATTAAATTAATTTAAAAATATGTTTGCTTGACACAAAAATTTCAACTTTTACATATATATACGAAAAATGCTAATATGCTATGCGTAGCATATAGGGCCTCTGTGCTATGGCTCAATATTTGAGTTTTCAAAATTCTAACGGTCGATCCAAAACGTTTAACATGATCTCCATATGAATATGTACTTGCAAACCAAATTTTACATTTTTTTTACTATTTTATTAAATAGGTAGAAAATCACTTGATCTAAAAATTCTGTACCATTCAGATCAAGTGATTTTCTACCTATCTAAAAAAATAGTAAAAAAATTCTAAAAAATGTAAAATTTGGTTTGCAAGTACATATTCATATGGAGATCATGTTGAACGGTTCGGATCGACTGTTAGGATTTTGAAAACTCAAATATTGAGCCGTAGCACGGAGGCCCTCTATGCTACGCGTAGCACCGTAGCCAACTCCTATATATATATAATGACGAGATCATCATCCAAGGAAATGAGCCGATAATGGTGAAGAGAATGAAAAATGCACGCCTTTTACAGAGCATTTCCACAGAATGGATTCTCTTTACAAAGAGGCTAGCCGGGTCTCCGGCATGCTGCTGCATCTAAGGTATGGTACCTTTTGTATTTAAATTTTCGTTTTTAATTTTTTTTTTTTTTTATACTTCGTTGTTATATATCTCCATTTCGTTAACATTTTCCAGAGGTTTTGCATGTTCTTAATTACAAGCTTTATAGTTTTTTCTTTGTATCTTTTGACATAGAATCCTTTCTGGTTTTTGAAATGTGTTGGAATCTCACTACAAGGACCTATACAATATTCTAACTTGGGAGCAATTGAGTACCAGCCACCAACCCTTTTTCATATAAAAAATGGATAGTCATTAAGCCAAGAAGGGAAACAAATCATCATGTGGCTTTTCACATAATTTTAGTTTCTTTACTGATCCGTTATTTTTTTTGTTCAAACCTTGCTAGGTTCTATCAACAGCAGCCGTCTTGCAACTTGCATTTCAAAGCATTGGAGTTGTGTATGGAGACTTCGGCACATCACCTCTGTATGTTTTCGCTAGCACATTCACCGACAGAGTCCCGAACAAAAGCGACATAACCGGCGCTCTCTCTCTGCATCTACACTCTCACTCTCTTCCCCCTTATCAAATATGTCTTCATCGTTCTTCGGGCCAATGACAATGGAGAAGATACAGCTTCCTAACTTCTAATATGATTTACTATCTTTAAATCAACTAAATTGAGTGCAGTGTTTTGATAAATGGTCAAAGATTGCAGAGTTTTGAATACTGCATTGCTAGTTTTTAAATTGTAGACTTTTATGAAAATTGTAGACTTTTATGAAAAATACAGAGTTTTGAAGGACAGTTGTACAAAATACCAATCAATGGAGCACAATAGCTATATATAATGATAAACAGAGTAAGATTAAACTTGATTTCTATATACCCTTTTTTGTTGTTGTAATTTTGCACTGTATTTGCTAATATGCCGGCATTCAAACGTGAATGCACTCCCAAGCCAACAAAGAGGTGATGGAGATCTCTGCATACAAGTTGGAGCTACCAAACAAGCACCTCAGAAGAGCTGAGAAGATCAGAAATGCACTTGAGACTTGAGAGGAGCAGCTTTGCTAAGACTGGACTTCTCTGGCTGGCCCTTCTCAGCACTTGCATGGTTATAGGAGATAGCATTCTTACCCCCTGCATCTCAGGTTATTTAAATTTCTACTACAAGTTCTGTGTTCTGCTTCTTTTGTTTTTTTATTGTCATGTTAGATTGGTACAGAAGAGGGTGAGATTTCAACTTTTATAAGAATTTCACCAAGGTCTCCTGCGAAGAAGCACACTAATCCTAGAGTGGAATTTGTTTTATTGCCAACACGTTTGTTTTTTATTTTTTATTTTTATTTTGAGAATCATCTTATCTAATTAATGTATTATTCAGGAACATTTTGGCAAAGAAAACTTTATTTTAACATTTTACCTGGTAATTATGCAGTTTGCGTGAAGAAAATTGATGCTGGACTAAGCAAAGTTATGCATTAATCCATATTTCTAGAAAAAAAAAGTATCTCCTCATTAAAATCTCCATTCTCATATTTATGAGATGTATAAATCACAAAATTAAATATTGTGAAATTACTTAATTAAAGATATGCACTTAAACTAAACTTTCAACTAATTTTTCATGTTACACGACTGAATTGTTAGCCAATTTGTTTTTTTTCATCAGATGCAATTGCAATGATATGGATCGCAATTTTGGTGATGCTCTTTTTGAAATAGAAGTAAATAAGTAAAAAGGAATCGAAGAAATAATGTTAAATTTTAGAAGTATATGGACACAAATTCTCCCTATAGACCATTAGAGCCAATCCTAGAAGTGTAGAAGTCCTAGCTAGGAGGCAAGGTGTAGAGAGAGATCCAAATAAATACGAGTACTGAAGGAATAGTTTGTGAATTGGGTGTCATAATCATAGACTTAACCAATCCAATTTTTTATGCAATTAAGAGGCTAAAATCCACATAGCCGTTTTGGAAGAAAGGCATGGCCTCTCTTTCAAGAGATGATGCAGGTTCATAAGAATGATAACATTGAATTATCAGACGTATATGTTCCTTCTCCTCTACACAATAGCTAGCGTTGTAGCAAAGGAATATTATCTTCAGAAAAATCAGTTAGTTCCCTATTGATCAATAATTGATTCTGCTAATTCAACAACTTCAACAGCAAATGCACACTTATGGTTCTCTTAACTGAAAACATTATCTCAATTTCATTGAAGCAAACTTTGTAGCAATATCCATGGCCCCCTCTACACCTGAAGCATTGCTTCCCTGAAACCAAACAATTAATTGTCAGTAAAGATATGCCCAAAAATTCAATTTACAAGTACCCTATCTAAATTTGCATGTTTATTATATATTTCAGCTTTATAGGTCACATAAGCATGTTAAGATATACCTGTCCTTGTGCAATTCCATTCTTACCCCCACCGCCTTTTCCATTAAGTGGGGCCAAGGCAGCAGTGAGCCATTCTAGCACCTTAATTCCTTCCTTTGATGGGGGCACGGCAGCATATACGACAGCCTTATTTGATGCCTTGTCAGAGCTAAATACCATAATTGGCAGACTCTGTACAAGATTAGTACGAAGAGTTAAAATAAATTGGAAACACCAAATATGACCAAGCATTCTTAAAGTATTAACATATAGGTAACTCCTATTTGAATAATTCCAACATCTGACGCTTTACTCAGCAAAAAGCATCAAATCAGCTTCAAAATGCAAACTTAATTCAAACCCAACATTGGAGATACGCACCAATTTATCGATGACCTTAATAACAGCTTCACGAGCAGCAGCGGTGTCAACACCAACATCAAGCCGAGCAATGCAAAAAGGCTTCCCCTCAGCAACTGCAGGATATTTTCCTCTCCTTGCTTCTTTTTTGCCTTCCTGAGTTGCTCCTAACATAGTCGCATCGATATATCAGAACAAATAGCATATTGTGTGCACATAGGGGTTATACCAATTATAATAGCATAGAAGATACCTCAAGTTTGGAGATCTTCCCTCTTAGATCAGCTTTTGTTGCTGCAGGAATAGCAGCCGCATCTATCCGACTCTTCAGAGAAGCAACTTTCTGCAACAATTCAATGTACATAATACATATTCCCTTAACACCACATCTAAACAACATAACTCCAAAAACACCCAAGTTCCTTTTTTTATCAACTTATGATGGTGGGCAACTATTTTTGCCACAATTCCATAGTTGACACTTGACAAGAGGTTTGCCTAGCCTTTACATTATTCACATTAACAATTATAAATGAATGTCAATTTATGGGGGTTAACTGCTTGGATTTTTTAAGACAGTTTTTTTTTTCAATTGAAAATCTTTTTGATTATTTTTATAATAATACTTATATTAATATTTTTCAAAAACTTCTTTTTTTTTATTAAAAGTTTGAAAAACTTATATAACAAATGGTGGAATATACCTTCTCTTGTGTGCTGCCCTCTGAATTGACAACATCCTCAAATTCAGTATAAAACGATGAAGCAAGCTCCATAGCCTTGAAAGCACATTCAGTTGTGACAGCTGTGATCCTTCGAACACCCTTTGCAATGCCCTCCTCTTGTAAAAGTGCAAATGCCTTTGCCTCTCTTGTGTTGGAGATATGAGTCCCTGGTGCAAGTATATTGTTATATAGATGGAAATAACTCAAAAATATGAGAATAAGAAAAATCACCAAATAAATAAGCCTGCTTAGGAACAAACAATATTTATCATATGTACCTCCACACAACTCTGTTGATATGGAGAACCATTCTTTGTTCTCTGGGTTGCTGAGTAGATAATCAACTTTTTGGCCAATGGAAACAACTCTAACTGGATCAGGGTATATCTGTTCAAATTTGGAGAACAACATAAAAAAATGAGAATCACTGAAATAATATTTTTTTTAAAGCAATTTTTTTCTTCCATGCAAAGATCTGAGAATTTGTATCTTTTTCACCATCCTTTTCTTTTAACCTTTGTGTCTGTGTGCCTTTCTTTTTTCCTACAATTTGATACCTTTACCGATAGGACAATGATATATACCGGGCATATGATACTGTTTACAACTATGAACTTGTACAAAATGCAGTCAAACAATGCAGTTATCCTACTTGGAGGATTATGAATGGAAATAATGAGAAATGAAAGAGGAAAGCTTACTTCTCCGAATACAGCCCTCAGTCCATTTATACGCTTTGCAGAATCAAGGCTTACTTCTTGTGCATACACATCCAGCTCATCTTTTATCTGCTTGTTTACAATCAACTCAATCTTTTTCAGGTCCTCAGGAGAGACCGGCTTTCCTGTTATTTTATCATATGAATACTTTATTATTTGGAATGACAGCTTATATTTATCTTCAAGAGAAGCGGAATATACTACTGGATTCAGTCTTTCAAGGTGATTGCATCAACATCAACACATGAATGTTGATGGAGAGGTGGTCCTTTTTTTTGCACTCAATAAAAACACTGAAATATGCCATTATATCAATTACATAGCAGGTTTAAACCAAGCATCGTACATAGGCACTAGTTTCGACACATAAAGTTGGGTACAGTAATAGTTAAATAGATAAAAGTATGACTTATAAATCTCTACCATGAGAGAAATCATATCTCAGTTTCTCAGGAAGAACAATGGAACCCTTCTGGTCAATATGATCACCAAGCACCTCCTGCATTAAGTCAAATTATTAAAAACACTTACTCGGTCAGCTTTCAATTGTCAGCACAATAATCAATCCACATCTACCACAACATGTAACAGGTCTATAGCTAACCCTAGTATTATTACAGATCTGGAAGTAATACCAACTAATTCATGCAACTAACGTGGTTAGATTGAGTTAAAAGGAATATGCAGTGTTATTCCAACATCAAGATGTTAAATCTGAAGGAAAACATACCCTTAGCGCAAAATTGAGCATATGCGTGCATGTGTGGTTTGGAGCAATTAGTGTACGTCTTCCATAGTCAACCTAATATTATCATTAAATCTCAATTTAGATACAACAGCCAAAATATCTACAAATGAGATCCTATAAATTTTACAAATTATAAACCTTGCATGTGACTTTATCCCCAACCGACAAAGGCTTGCCAACCTGGCTAAGGGAACCAATGTGAAGAACATACCCACCATAGACCTGAACATTAGTCACTGTAAATGACCCAAAAGGTCCTTCAATGGATCCGGTATCAAAAATCTGTCAAAGATCAAAAGAAAAAATCATTGCCAATTCTCTTACTCTTAGTTCTTCCCTGCAAAATCTTTCGAAATAAAAGGGGCAAACAATACCTGACCACCTTGCTCAGCATAAAAACTTGTGCTTTCCAAAACAATACCTACATCATGTTCAGAGGA
Organism: Carex kokanica; assembly: GCA_025461125.1. Classification (NCBI taxonomy): domain Eukaryota; kingdom Viridiplantae; phylum Streptophyta; class Magnoliopsida; order Poales; family Cyperaceae; genus Carex; species Carex kokanica. The sequence goes on from JAJGRX010001004.1 coordinate 684,146, forward strand.
GGAAACTTCTATAAATTCAGAGCCAGTGTATATGGCCTTGACCACGCTCTCATGATCCTAACAATAGGAAAATAATGACAGCATGCAATTAAAAATAAATTCATTTTAGAGAAAATGCCAAACGAGGAAAAACTGTGAAATATAAAGTCCTAACACACAAATAAATCTGTATAAATATTCTTCAATAAAATTAGCATCTCAGTTATTAATAATATGACAATATAAGATGTTCTTGTCAGACCTTGTGCCAAATAAACTTGTGACTATCATCTGTTGTATTTACACCACTCTTGTGCAGTTGTGCTGTGGCTTCAGCTTCCATTGTAATTGATTCACCTACCACCTGCAATTATTTATACAAGAAAATACTATAATAATATAAAATAATTCCTTTATTCATCTGTCTATCTCTCTCTCTTTACACCTTTTTTAAACTTTGTATGTGTGTGTGTGTGTGGGTGCATGTGTGCGTCTCCATAAACCTTTTCTGAACTGGTTTATGCAGGGGTTTCAGGAGGCAAATTTGACAGAAGAGGACCTTATTTCAGGCATTTCTAGCCTTTTGCCTGGCTTCTTCCATTGCAACATTATTCACATCAACAGACAGTTTCCTCTCCTCAGCCATTAGCTATGGACCAAAAGACAACAATAAATTAGAATTAAAAACTGTAGAAATGTAACCCAACACATGAACAAGCTATAAATTACATAATAACAAAATTATAGAATGCAGACCTGGGTCAAATCTAATGGAAAGCCATAAGTGTCCCATAGAATAAATGCTTCCTGCTCAACAGAAAATGACGTAAGTGCAACTATTAAATTAATAAAAGTAAGAAGTGTAGCATTAAAAAAGAATGTCAAACACAGTGGAATAAGTAGTTGTTTGCACACAGGTAGCAGCAAAACAATACAAAAAAAGAGGTTAAACAAGCTAGGACATTATCCCAATGAAAGAAAATGGTCAATTGACTGTTTGCGAAAGGAAATTCGCATGGAAAGCTATTCTGGACTAGTTTGAACTTTCAAAGCCTCAAGAATCCCATTTCCGGTAGCACTGAAATTAAAACTTGCCTGCCCGCTAAGCATATTCCCCTGAACATCTTGAACTGCCTTTTCAAACTTTTCCTTTCCCTGAAATTGCAGAATCAATTCTGCCAATTATCAGAAAGAATACAGAAGAAACTATTTAATATTTTTATGCCCCAGTCAAAGTTAAACTAAAATGCCAGGTTAACCTTTGCCAAAGTCCTTCCAAAGCTTTCTTCCTCCTCCTTGATGATTTCTTCAATTTTGGCTTTGTGTTGCCGAAGCTCAGGAAAGACATCTCCCATCAGTCGCACAACAACATCAACAAGCCTAAGCACCAAATAACAGATATTATTAGGACTAGTTATAAAAAACATTAACTACATATGACACGATATAAAGATCACACCTTATGCTGTTATGTATTGGTATGAAACAATCATTAACCAAACGAAAACTACTATATGCTCAGCGAATATTCTACCAACTAGTGACTGCTTTGCAGATGTATAATCAACCCTATATGAATTTTGAATCAAAGCACATACCAGCAGGCATCAGATCCTAACATACATTAGTTTTGATTTGATCTCTGCTTCTACATTATTTTTTTCCCCTCCCTTCTTATTTTGACTTGTGCACAGATCAACACTAAATTGAAGCTTAAACACATATTCCAGGACACACACACACACAAAAAAAAAACATAGTTGGCAATCAATACAATATCAGCCAGTAACAAACAATACCTGCTAAAGAAACCATCAGGTGCTTTAAGAACATCCCAGCCATAACAAACTGCTCATCTAAGTATACGTCTGAGGACATATTCCCGACCCTCATTTCCTGACATCATTTATAATTCATACCTCTGTAATAATATGATAATATTAAAAACATGGAGCGAATAATCAAGATCTCAAAATAAAAAAAATGCAGCAAGATCACATAGCCACAAAGAAAACTAGCAACAGGGCAAGTTATCTTAGACAGCCTTACAAAGGTGTAAAAACAATTCAACCATGCTATACTGACCAAGATGATAACAAATTTTGTGATAAATAGCAACACTGGACCAGACCTGAGAGTTCTGGTGCTGATCCAATGATGCACCATTGGGTAATGTTTTCCTTCATTTTTTTTATTCTTGTTAAAAGCCAAGAAAATCTTAAACAACACCTCAATGATTCAAATGATATCATACAGGTCCAAAGTCCAAGTAAAAAGTCGGGCATTTTTTTTCTTTATAAAATACCAGGACGAGAGCCATCAGCAATAGCAAAAGAAAGAGTCCTTATATGATCAGCCAGCACCCTGTAAGCCATGTCCTTTCTGTCAACATCATAAGCACCAACTAATCCCGAGTATGGCTCAGCTCCAGTTACCTTCATTAAAAATTGTAAAAAGGAAACTTTACTAATAAGAGAATGGTAAACAGAAATATGTCCAGCCAACAATGAGGCAATAAATAAAACAAATGTGTACTAGATTAAAGAATAAATAATGTCCAGCCACTAATTAGGCAGCAGTTCTGTAAAATATAATGGGTACATTGTGTAATTGAAAACCAGCTTCTACTGAAGTCTCCAAAATGGATATCAGATACAAGTAACACTTTGAAAGTAAAATGTACCTTTTGGATCTCTTCAAAGATGGGCATGAAAATGTCGGTGTCATAATTGCTCATTTTATTTTGAAGCACAGATGTTAATCTCTCGAAACCCATTCCTGTGTCAACATGCTTTGCTGGCAATGGCCTCAAGCTGCCATCCGCTTCACGGTTAAACTATTAACCACAGTAAAAAGATAATACACTTACTAAGATCTTAACAAAAGTAGTTTAAAAATCTTTAGGCAAGGATTGTGACACCTTCAAGACTATAGTTTCACCCAATGTCATGCAAGAAATTTTATGCTTGATAAATTTGATGATAAATCACAATGCACATATGTTTCATAATACCAAATTTTCGCATTTATATAATGCAAATTGTTAATATTTCTTAAGCAATACAACACAACAATATATCAATTCTAACATTGTTAACCTCCAACGTGCTAAATAAGATATAACAGTTTCTTACATCATACACTAAGAGTAACATAAACAACATAATTTAACAGTAAAATTTTATCGGCACTAAAAACGCTTCTTCATGAATCAAAATCAGCAAAAAAAAAAAAAAAATTTTGCTTTAGAGACTCAAAACCGACTAAAATGGTTATATCACAAACATTCAGAAGCTGGCTGGTAATTGTAAACAATTGTAGGGTCGACCTGGATTTTCACCCAAGTTAGCCCACCTAAGTTCTCCAATGTAGAATGCCAAGATTTAAGAAAGTGCATGCCTGTACCAGACTAGCCAACCTACCCAAAAAATAAAAAATTTACAAGATATCTTTTGTTGCTCATTTTGTCCTCAGTTGTGTTCAGTTGGTTTGCATAGTTGAAATCGTGTTGAAACACCATCTGATATTGAATGTACATAACCAATCGCCGCGGGTTTCATGTAACAAAGAAAGGCAAAAGGCAAACCTGAATGAACACTAGATTCCATATTTCTATACAAGTAGGATCATCATTGTTTACTAAGGAAGCAGCATCCCTGTTCCCGATTCGGTCAAAGTGGATTTCAGTGCATGGACCGCATGGGCCCGTATCGCCCATCTCCCAAAAGTTATCCTGCCCGTACATAAAATATTAATCACTGTGCAAAATTGATAATGAATTCTTTAAACAAGAGCTGCTGAGTTACAGAAATAACATAAAAAACAGAAGCCCTGGTGTACTGTTAGGGTAAGCCCTATGTCTGCATTATTTTGGGCAAGTCTATTCAAAGAAGTTTCTTTTTTGGTTGTCACCTTATAAAACCTCAAAAAAATTGTATACACCAATGCATGAGAAAATATCCTCCACCATTTTGCATCTCTCCTGATTGCTCAGAAATGTTCTTTTGCACGTTTACACGGAGAAACAGTAATTGAAGTCAATTTTTGGGTTTCTTTTAAGATGTGGAATAAAACTTGATTACCTTGCAGCCGAAAGGGAGTACTCTCTCCTTTGGTAAGAACCTCTCCCAGATGTCTTAGCTTCTTTGTCAGCCGTAAGGCCTGCCTTTTCATCACCACCAAAGTAGGTGGCATAGATCCTATGTGTCGGCAATTTGTACACCTAAATAAATAAAATAAAATCTCTAAATAGTTAAAACCATGCATTTCTGAAAAAGAAAGAAAGAAAAAAGAGAAAAAAAAGGCACCAAAAACCTTGGTGAGTAACTCCCAAGCCCAGGAGATGGCCTCCTCCTTGAAATAATTCCCGAAGGACCAATTCCCCAACATCTCAAAGAAGGTGTGGTGGTAGGTATCCTTCCCCACGTCATCCAAATCATTGTTCTTTCCTCCAGCTCAGATGCACTTCTGAGTGTTGCAGGCGCGTGTCAGTTTACCGAGTGGATTTGATGGGTCGACCGTTCCGAGAAAGATCGGCTTGAACTGGTTCATGCCTGCGTTGGCGAAAAGCAAGGTCGGGTCATCTACAGGCACCACCGGGCTCGACTTCCACTTCACATGAGACTTCCCCTCGAAGTAGGAGACGAAGGTATCGCGCACGCGATCAGCGCTCCAGGTCGCCTCAGCCATGGGAAGTGAGGCGAGGGGTGGGGGGACGGCAATTGCAGCAGTAAGGGTTCTAGTAGAAGTTGAGACTTAAAACCTTGGCAGAGGACTGGTACAAGCACCAATATACATGCGAAGAACTGGTACCTATTAGTGTCTTCTATTTATAATGGAGTTTTGATTTGACCAAGAAAATTGAATACTAATTCCATTTATTCTAAAAAAGTCTTTCATTATATTACATCTTCACAAATCACACTTCATATTCTACTAGGAAAGTAAAATTACATGAATTGAAGGCATACCAGCAGTTTTGTGTGCATGAGGGTTGGAGAGGGCGGAAATAGATACCGTGTGTGAGACTGGAGGCGCTGAGTGCGACAGAGGAGAGATGTTGTTGCGACGGAGGAGAGCACAAGTCAAGGAGGAGATGGCCGGAGGAGAGGTCGGAGGAGATGTTCTGCACCCGGATAGGCACCGGACACGTCGGTCAAGCAAAATATGAGATATCTTAGAGGATACCCACTCGGGAGTTAAACCCTAAATCCTAAAGTAACCCAATCTTTGGGTTTTGGATCGAGACCGTCCGATTCGAATTTGTCGTTCGGGATCGTCTCGAGATTCGAATTTGTCGTTGGGATGTGTGCGCTCAGTTCGGAGATTGATTTTCGCGGATTCGAATCGGACGGTCCCGATCTAAAATCCAAAAGTTGGGTTACTTCACTGGATCCGAATTCCTCGGGAGTCGGGACTCTGTCACTTTCTCTATGAAAAAATAAGAATGCAAGACAAAATGGACTCGACCCAGTAAAGGAATCCGACCCAATACAAAGAAATCCAATCCAATGCTCCACCAACGACCCGACCCATAACCGCTTACAAAATTGAACCCAAATTCAACGAGCAGACAAAATTCAACCTGTTCCTCCTCCCAGTAGAAGCGCGAGAGATCGATCAACTTATTCATCGATATCTTACAAGTTGGAAAGAATTCCCCGATGTTTCCCAAGGACTGGACGCCTCCATGCGGCAGTTGCTGCACTAAGAAATACGCCACTCTTGTACAGATTCCATGTTTGTCTACTTCCTCCCCTTTTGTGTTCACCATTTGAATTAGATGTTTTGTATTTTTGTGCTTATTTTGGTTAGTATTTGATTATAGGGAGGGTTTTTTGCAAGAAGGGTTGCGGTGCTGATGGAGATACTTGGGATGAGTGTAAGTGACATTTTGTTAATTTTTTGTTCTGATTTGTATTTTTCAGAAGGCAGTTTTGAATATATATATATATATAATGTGATACCTGTGGATTGGGAATAAACATGGAATAAGTGCTGCATTACCTTAGATTGGGAATAAACATTGAATAAGTGCTGCATTACCTTAGATTGGGAATAAACATGAAAAGGAATTAGAGAATTTTTTTTTTTTTTTATAACTTGACTGATGCAGTCAAGGATTCATTAAATCAGATAATTCTGGTACAGCAGTATCATTACAAAAGAGAAACAGCAGCATTTACATACATATACATCATTTATTCTACCCTCAATTTAAGAAAAGTAGAAACCGCTCATCCTGCATGGCCCTTGTAGCCTCCCCAGGCATAGAAATTACATAGGCTTCGATTGCATCCGTTAACAGAAAATTGGCAAGATTTGGAATAGTTGGTACTGAGTTCATACCATAACATAAATTTTACTTATACCAGCTCATTCATACTGGCGTAAATATGTTACTAAGTCTATCAATTATTCATCATTGCCAGGCATAGGTGCATGTGAGGAGATATGCTACAAAGACCCGGTCTTCAAAGACCAGCAATGGAGTGCGTATATTGACAGGTCTCCGGGCGATAACAGCTATTCAATGGTAATAATTTACGCTTTTATCCTTACTCTTGGACTATTTTTCAATATTAGTCTCATGCGGTTTGAAAATTATATTTTTCTTGATATGCAGGAGTGTTTCAATGCCTGTATCTCTGGATGTGGATTTAAGGTTAGATAAATATTTCTATTTCTTTGTTTTCTTGCTTATTTGGATTTGGAGCGGTAGGGGGTGCCAGTATAATAAGTCTTCAATGAACTGTCAGAAAACATGGGAACAAGAAAAAGAAAAGAAAAGAAAGTACTGCTGTAACTTTTTGTTATCAAATCGAAACTGGTGGCCTTTAGCTATTTATTTTCAAGAAATGATGATGGAGTGAATCAAAAAGATTATGCCAGCACCAGCTCAGTTCTAAGGGAAAAAAAAAAAATACCCCTTTTGTGTGTAGTTTAATAGATAGCTAAGATGTTTTTTTTTAATCTATTTTAGCACAGATCAGCACAAGTTTGAAGGATAATATCCATCCTTCTTATTACTAAGAATCTGTTATGAGGCTAATTTATCTAAGAATCTGTTTTTTTTATTATTATTACTATTTTGCACATGCATATTGAGTTTGATTCTGAACTAAATGAACAAGAAAATCTTATCATCAGAAATAGCAGAAAAATGAGCATATATATCTCTGTTTATTTTTTGCCATACTAAAAGTACTTTTCTTGTATTTCTTTATTTTTCCTGTCATTAAATAATTTGTTTAAAAGGTTTGCCGACCAATGTATGAGTTAGCAGTAGAGTGCAGTATATATCTGTATGTAAAAAATGAAACATACAGTATCTATCAGTTAGATAACTGTTCTTTCATCACAGCATTTCTAAGCTGTCTCCATTTTGTTAGGTTTATTTTATTGATATTTTCCCCTGCAAAACCAACTATCAGTTGATATACCCTATCAGCTTTGCTTTGGTGCTGTACCAGGCACCTTTGTTCATACAATATCAATTACTATACAGCAATTCAACTTTTATTTTCCTTATTTTTTTCTTTCGAATATCGCAGTTTGAAATCCCTCCGGAACAGGTTAAGGAAGTCAAACCCAGTAGGCCACTGCCACCTCCACCTCCACCTCGACCACCTGTGACCAAACCTGATTCGCCAGAGAACCAGCCTACCAAAACTAAAGAAGAGTTACCTTGCACTTCAGCTTAAGTTGCTCTTTGTTCTTCCCTTTCTATCCTTTTGACAATTCTTTTTTTCCTTAGTTAGAGCACAAAGGTGTCATTTTTGTTTTGTTTTGATCTTGGTGAATTTCCAATATTTTCTCGATTTACACCAAATTTTGATAAGGGTACAAGTTACCAGTAGAGTTTTTACTGGTACCGTCATGCTCTGACTAGAGAGTACGAATGCTGACAACTATTATTCTTTTTGGGCAGTGCTTTTTTAAGCTGTCTCCCCATAACTTTTCAGTTCAAATTGTTTCATCTTATCTTTTTCATTTTTGGTAAGCTGTCTCCTTATAAAACCACTGTTTTACTGTTATTTTACTACATATATGATGGGGATAGAGCTACAATTGTTATTAATTGTTAATCATTCCTTAAGTTGCATCTGTCAAAATAGTAGAAATACTAGGGTATTCTTAAGCTCACCAATCTACTCGGTGAACTTAACTCAAACATATCAAATTGGTTTCAAATGATAAATTCAAATTGATGAAATTGATCTACTTTTCAAATGAAATGCAGTTACATGTGAAAAGTTATTAAATTCAATTAATATAAAGTCAAGCAATAAAAATGATGAAAATAAATGTATTAAAATTAACTTGTAAATCTTTTTTTTACTACTTGACTTTATACTAAATTAATTTTAAAATTAAATTTTGCATTTAAACGCATCCAACAATTTGAATTTGTCATTTAAAACTAGTCGAACAGATATTGAAGTTAAACTTTGCAAGAAGCTTGGTGAGCTCAAGAACACCCTAGTTTACTCATAAATATAATCTCTCAAGGGAACAAAAAGGACTAGAGAATCGCTTATCACCACCTTGTAGCAAGCCTTCTCGATCTACTAACAATTGTTTGCTGCAATTTTTCCCATACGAACTTACATGGCTCAAAAATATAATAAGAATGCTTCTTTTATAATATCAAAATGGTAAAACGTTACAAAAAAATAGATAATAAACAATGGTAAAGGCGATTTCATTACAACAATTATCCTGAAGTGCTAATGAACAATATAACAAAGAAAAAAGGTGCACCCAAAACTTTTTTTTTTACTGAATGGAGTAGCATCATCACACTGCAATACACTGCAATACAGTTAGAACTTGGAAAAAAATAGAAGGAAAACTGATCTAAAAAAACAAACAAACCATCATCAGTCCTCTTCCATAGGAACTTCCGGGACATCCCATCTATCTTCTTCTATTGGTTTATTTACCACCGACATAGAAGGTAAATTGCACGTCAAGGAATAGCATTATACATTATAATACAAAGTTACAAACATAACCACTAGTCCAATATAAATCAAGGTGGTGTTTTCCTACTTCCAATTTTTCTAAAGATGAATGACTGTTTCATTATTTGTATTGGTAGAGGTGTAAATTTTGTAGCTTTGCTATCTATGATATGAAGCTGTGAACAAAAACTAACTGGTAATATTGGAAATTATGGCATGTCAGATGTAATAATGACACATTAAAAGGATATAGATTGACATGACATCATCCTCCCTTTCACCACGATTGCGACTACTTTTTAGCTCCCTCTTTATTTCCGGAGTAACCTACAACAGATGAGAACAAGGTTATGTTTAGCACAAGACCACAGAATAATTTTCTAAATTGAAAAATATACAAAGGTAAAAAGGTAAAAGTAAGAAAATGGAGTCTACCAAATAATGCTTCTGATGTTGCATCAATCGCTCAAGATTATCCTTGTCTTTCTTCTGCAGCTCATTTTTGTACCTGTTCATTGGTTCCACAATACTTGAGAATTAATATACCGTACTTGAATATGCAATGATGTTATCTTATTGCTACTAAATCACAGATCTAAATATAGCAGCCTACTTAACTTTACCTAGGCTGACAACAAAAGGTACTGTGTTAATTTGTTTTTGGCATCGGTAATCCTTTGACCAAATCAACCACAATATATGAGGTCAAGGAATGTTAACCCAAAAAATTGTAGACAGTTACTTCGGGTCTTATTTTCCCCTTTTTTTGCTCTAGTGAGACAAACTGGCCTGATTGGACCTTGAATAACAGGTCATCTCAACCTAACTAGTACAATTTGCTATCCATAATTTACAAATTAATTTGGGTTAAAAGAGAACCTACAAACCTTTGGACAAAAGAAAGAAGAGATTGATGCCATATGACAGGCATGATAGTTCCTTTGTTAAGAAAACTCATGAAATGATCAAGTACTGCATCCAGAACCCGGTAAGGTAATGCATACTTCTTGTCCAAAAATAGTTTTATAAAATAACTGCAATGGTAATAGAAAAAAAAAAAATTAAGAACAAAATCACCAAGGCCAAAAAGCAAAACAAGTTAAGAAAATAGACATAAATGACCATAAATTCTCAAAGGAATGTCCAAAATTTACCTTGTTGTGCCACAATAATCCATCTGTGCTAGTTTCATCAATGCAGCACTGTTGTTAGAGCACATAACATCAAAACATTTAGAATTCATTATTGTTAAACATGGATGTTGCATCTAAACTTGCGCTAAAATAAAATAAAAATACATACCTTGAATGGAGAGGAGGAATAGACACCTTTTGTATGATGCTTCCAATAATAACAGCTTCGCGAAGACTGCAAGTCCCTGACTGTATATCAAAACAAACTTCATTAATTTCGGATTTACCTTTCAGTAAAGAAAGTTGTTGTATCTAAATCTAATAGATATGATTAACTAACTTCTTCATGATTGCAAACTTTCAACTATTTTCAGATTAAAATGCAACATTTGATCTAATGGGTGTCTCAACTATACAAATACTAACTTTTCATAAGACCAAGGAATAACTTTACAAATAAAATATCAGTACATCCTAGTGGCAGCATGTCTAAAATTAAAGACAATGATTAGCAAAATACTATTCTTATGAATATAACATAGAACAAAAGAAAACCCATTTTTTTTTTAAAAAAAATGCTATATACTGACACAATATTTACATATCTTAGCATGAGTTGGTAAATAAATACCTCACAAAGTGGAAAAAGGATCCCCTTGTTGAAAGCCGCCGGCTTGTAGAGAGACTTTTTCAGTGACTGGTACAAAGCAAAATGAAGCCTCCTGTTTTTTCTGATATCATCTCTGGCACGCGGTAACAGCACGTTTTGGTAGAAAATCTGAACCTTTTTTGCATTCATATTAGACGAAAATATTCTCGTCGCCTGGTACATGGCATTAGCCGACCAATTTTGAGGCTCTGTCAAATAAAGAACATCTTCCCAAAGCTCCAAGGCCGGAATGTGCTTAAAAGCTTTTGGAATCTTGCCGTTTGTGTACCGGTTTAAGAATTGTCCAACCCTGAAAAAAAAAAAGTTGGTATATAAATTTTGTATGGTTTAACATTTATGGGACAAGAATATGCTCATTTTTCGGATCAGTTTAGGATCTCTGAGACAAAACTGGTGAAACATTGTTGGTACTGTACCATTGTGCAGAGAAAGAGAGAGAGAGAGTAACATACCCCTTGTAAAGGTCGATAATACTATTATCCAACTTTGGACGGAGTTGAGCATCTGAAAGTAAAGAATAATGATAGGTTTATCAAAGGAAACTACTAAAAAGAAACGGAAATAATCTTTTAAGGAACAATAGAAATCTCTGATAAATTTTTACCTGAGACAACCTCAGCGTCTTTCTCTTTGATTCTTTGAATTATGATATCAGCCAACGTAAGTTGCGGGCCTGTCTCTTTCGGCATAAATGTGGCCAAAACCTTCTCATCCTCCTCGTCAATTTCCAACTATAACAAAAAATTTGCAAGGAAAAAAGAGTGTAAACTCTATTATTACAAGATAAACAAAAAATTAATAGGGGAAAGAGAACGTTCCAATAAGAGTATCTTGTTTTTATCACTATATTTTTGGGGTCCTAGTCACTTATAAATCATTTCAGGGCTTGGCAAATAACTATAAGGAGGGCTAATAAATTTGCTACAAATCATGACCAACAAAACCTGTAAGTGAATACATTGGACTGCAAGGGGTAATATTGCATGAGAAAAGCATAACATCAAAACAGATGATATCAATTTCCTAACAAAAAAAAAAACTAAATAATAAATAATGGTTAAAAAAGGGAGCACACCTCGCCACCATCATACTGGCTTAGAGTATCAGAAAACCCATCAAATGCATCTATATCTTCTTCTTCATCATCATTCTCTTCTTGACCAGAAGGTGGGGCCGAGACATCAGAAAATGAGGCCCTCAAACGATGATCAGGCAATGATCTATTTTCTTCTTCCAGGATTTCTTTTTGTTGCTTCAGCGCTTCTTTTATGATCTTCGAGCTAAGATCTGAAGATATTGTCTGAAAAGCAAATAAAATTAAAATGAGATATAGAGACGATATATATTATGAACTGACACTAGCAATGGATATGTCAAACCACTTATACCGGTTTTGAATTTTTTTTTCTTATATAATACCACTATACCAGTATACCGGTTTTGAAAAAAAAAATTTCTTTGTGACTATGATTGGGTTTCATTTCTAGCCTACCCCAACTTGTTTGGGACTAAAGGCTTGGTTGTTGTAATACCACTATACCAGTAAGTACAGCAGCCCAGCTAGAAATCTGTTCCTGTTCATTTATAAACGCATTGTGTCTAGCTGCGGCAAGTTAAGAGATGACTAAGGATTTATTCTGGCAAAATTAAAACTAATTGAGTCTTGATTAAATGAATATGAAATATAGATTTTTAATTAATTGAGAATCTCTATGCTGATAATCGAATAGTACACTCAAACTATGACCAATTCAAATATAATCGAATAGAGGCACTAACCTTGTCTTCGGATTGGTGGTGCTTGGGTGCACGAGCGCGCTTCTTAGAAGAAACAACGGAGTCTGCATCGGAGTCTAAGGCGAGGCGGTGATGCTGCCTCTGCGGCTGCTGTGATTGCATATCCTTTCTCTTCTTCCCGGCCATGGAACGCGATTGTTGAATTTTCTCTTTTCTTTAATGTAGGGATTCTGAAATTTGATGTAACGAGAAATGCGACGGAGAGGAAGGACGAGACAAACGGCGGGTAAAACCCTAATTTGAGTGTTCGTACTTGGTAGGGTTTTTCTTCTTCGAATTTTTTTAGATTGAACCCTTCTTTTTACGATATCACAAATATAGTAGTACTTAGTAGGGTTTGTTCTTCGAATTTTGTAGATTGAACCCTTCTTTTTACGATATCAAAAAAATAGCCCGTATTTCTCGTAGATAGTACAATACTAAACCACTTATAATCATCGGAATTAGGATCAGATACAAATATTAAAGGAATCGATGCATTTTATTTGGATTGAATTGATCTGAATTATGATTTATGATCAGGCGGTCCGATCTAAACTCAAATATTTTGTTACCTAGAGAATACGAAAATAAATGTGCTGTTATTCTAAAGGAATAACATTAACCTGTTATTTTAATTCTAACTGTTAATTTTTGTTGAAATTTGCACAAGAAAAAATCTTTTTGTTAAAATTCATGCATGGAAAAATTTGAACAGTTGGAATTAGAATAACAGTTCTGTTATTCCTTTAGAATAACAACATATTTATTTCTAGAGAATACGGACTCTTAATCATTGTACATGTGTGTATTGTTCAGCAAATATGAAATAATGAAAAAAATAACAAAAATAGACTTCTATTATGCATTTTTTTTTCTTTATATTCACACAAGAGCGTATTCAGGTATGAATGTAACTTTTAAAATATTTTTCTCAAGTTTGAATATAGATTTTTTTAATTTGAAACCGCAATCATGGAAGTTTTTTTTCCAGGTCCGCTATTTGAAAAAAAAAATGTGAAATCATAAAAGTTTTTGTGAAATTTGCATCATCTTTGCACAGTTTTGGTGCGAGAGCATATTCAAGAATTTTTTTTATAAACCATAATTAAAAAAATATTTTTACGAAACCAACATAATTATTATTCTTTTTTACAAAAATCATAAGAACCGAAATGCCATTCCGGTCCGTTATTTTTTTATTCTGGACCAAAATGACATTTCGGTCTAGCCTCCTTTTTGAATTTTCTGTGGTGGCTCATATAAAAACTTGTGAAATCAGTACCACAGAAAATCCAAAAAGGGGACCGTGGCATTTCGGTTCTTATGGTTTTTGTAAAAAAAAAAAATAATCATGTCGGTTTCGTAAAAAAAAAATTAATTATGGTTTATAAAAAAAAATTATGTATTCAATTCATATAAGTTCACAAAAAATACACAGAATTTTAGTCCAGTTAAAAAATATTTTGAGAAAATACCACCACAACTTCTTAAACTTTTTAGAGTAGAACTAAGGTGCTTTTAAGCTCACCGAGCCCTTTGTGAGCTCAACTCAAAAACCTATCGGATTGACTTCAAACGACATTTTCAAACCGTTAGATGTTCAATCTATATTAAAATGTGCTTGGAGACCAAAAATTTTATTTTTTGGAATTTTTTTACTATTTATTAAGCTGGTTTCAAAACCGCTGTTTTTATTAAATTTCTGGAGCATTGAAAAAACAACGGTTTTCAAACCAGCTTAATAAATAGTAAAAAAATTCCAAAAAATGAAAAATTTGGTCTCCAAGCACATTTTAATATAGATTGAACATCTAACGGTTTGGAAATGTCGTTTGAAGTCAATCCGATAGATTTTTGAGTTAAGCTCACGGTTTGGCTTGTTGAGCTTAAGAGCACCTTAGTTCTACTCAACTTTTTATATTATGAAAATTAGTTTTATGAACATTTAATTTCAACAATTAACCCCTCCTTTCTAAAAAAAAAAACTTTAATGCATAATGATCACAGCCTGAAAGTTTGAGAATAAAAATCACTTTGACCTGCTCTTTTCACATAATATTTTTTAATTCATATAAATTGCTTCATAGGATTCTCTGCTCAGATAAATATTAATACGAAGCAGGGGTGGACCCAAGCTGTCCCCCTGAATTTTGAGTTTTAGTAGAGATTTATCGGTTCTAACTGACTTTGTTTCTCCTAAAATTTTTTTTGCCCCCTCTAGACGTTTGATTTGTATTTAGGGTTAAATTTAGAGTTAAAATTGAAGTAAATTGTTGAATTTTGATTGGTAATTAGAATTATAAGTCAAAGCATCAGAAATTACAAGTCAAAGTATTGAAAAGTATAAGTTAAAGCATTGTTTTTTATTGAGTATCCAATTAGTTAATGGATTTAAACCCAATTCGATATTTTTTTGCCCCCTGACGAAAATCCTGGATCTGCCCCTAATACGAAGAAGCCTTAAATAAATTAGACAATGAAAAAAACAATACTCGTATAATCACATGGATGTTGTCATGCAAGTTCAGAATTCTATTTGCACATCATAAATCTTTTTTTTTTTTCAAATAGATTACACAGATGATCTATAAATTATAAACCGTTTACCATTTTTATCCTTAAAAATTTGATGAGTATATTTTTTTACTTTAAAATATCACTTTTTATTTATCATTTTGATCCTTAAAGTTTCAAAAGTATCATTCTGATCCTTAATGTTTTTAATGTATACCAAATTTATCCTACGTTTAGAATCTGTGGGAAAATAAGATTTTTCCAATATTGTAGTATCATTTGTTAGCAATAAAGCTAATTCGGATGCAATTGTTAACAATACAAATAACATGGAAATAAATATAATTACTCACGACATCACATATCAATCAAATTTATACTCACATAAATGCCTGTGCCATCATTATATTTATATATATATATATTAAGAGGAGAGATCGGATTACACCTTTTTTTTTTACACACTTTGACTCCTACCATTTTCAAAGTCCAAATAGTCGATCCAAACCGTTCAACATGATGGATATATTAAAATGTGCTTGGAGATCAAATTTTACATTTTTTTGAATTCTTTTACTATTTATTAAGATGGTTACAAAATCATTGTTTTCAGACCATTGAAAAACATCGATTTTGTAACCATCCTAATAAATAGTAAAAAAATTCAAAAAAATGTAAAATTTGATCTCCAAGCACATTTTAATATGGGGATCATGTTGAACGGTTCGGATCGACTATTTGGATTTTGAAATCTCAAAATTGGCCTATAAAAAACAATGTCAAGATGTGTAAAAAAAAATGGTGTAATTGGATACCTCCTCATATATTAATATATCTCCATTCTTATATTATATATTAAGCGCGTAGAAGTCTTGATCCGCCAACAGTTGTGATTAAAAAATGAAATTTTGGATTGAATATCAGCGCTTCAATCAAATAGTCTGACTTCTTTTGATTCTATGCATCTTTATTATGTTTTTCTATGCGTAGAAGTCTAAATTTATTTAGACGTACTCGCCATATGCAAATTGTATCATCTTTCTTATTGGTTCTGATTTCTTTTCATTTTTTAAATGTCATTTAAGAAAAAATTTAGATTAATTAATAATTGATTGGTCATGTCTTGATTTCTTTTCATTTTTTTATATTTTTTAAGGATTGTTATTTGTCATTTTACATGTCATTTTGTATGAGATTTTTGCATGAAAAATATGTTAAAATGATAAAAAATAACATATATGTCATTTAATGAAATATTTCATGTAATAAATGTTATTTACGTGAAAATATTATTTAATATGTCATTTAGAAATATAATTTGTCATTTTGTCTAAATATTATTTTATAAAATATATTATTTTGTATGAGATTTTTTTTTATTTTTTTATAATATATCTCTGTTGCAACGCATTGGCAAGATACTAGTATGTTATTATAAGAATAATTATTGCATGGATAAGAAAAGCGAAATTGAAAAATATTTGCAAAATAAAAATCAATATTTACTAGTTATCATTCATATGGTCCATTGGTCAGACTCCAAATGGTACTTACATTTATAAATTGCAAAGAACGTCAATCTCAATTGTTTGAAAAAGGACCGACAGTATTGGGCAAATAATATACACGAATTAAAATCGTTATTTTGGTACCTTGCAAATTTGATATGCTCTGCGGTGCAAAGCTTGTGCTTGGGTTGAGAGATGGACTGACGGAGAGAGAGCGGTACGATCCTCCGGCCACGGGCGTCGACGGAGAGGACGGAGCGCGGCTGAGCAGAGCGCTTGGCAGGAGAGCCGACTCACACCTGACAGAGAATAGAGAGAATTCACATCACCTCAGGTTACCTGACTGAAGACAATTACGATCGGACGGTTCTTTTAACATGGCACGAATCTCAAAACATACCCACTACAGTTACCATAGGCACCGGATTGAGTTTGGCCCAAATAGGTTTAATCTGGGCCGTCCGTTTCAATTTGCTTGAGTCAGGTACCTGGGAGGATACGGATCCGAATAGAGAGCGGAGGTTCGCTTGTTTAATGGAATCGTGATGGAACCACGTGGAATTGAATAGAACGGAGAAAAAGTGAAAAAAATGAAATTGCGATGAAAATATGCAGTAAAATTTATTTGCATTTTAGTTCTTCTTTATTTACTGTTAATAGTTAGGATGGAATTGAGGAAGAGTGATTTTTTTACATGTTGAAATTGGTTTAATTTTACTGTTCTAAATTTGTCTAACATAATTAAAATTGTATAGAATATAAGTTTTTTTTTTCTTTTTTCATTATTCCATATATTTACAGAATGGACTAAATGAAATAAAAAGAAAGATTACATATTAATTTTCTTTTTAATTGAACGATTATTGAGGAAAAATATTTTTTTCGTTTTATTTATTATTTAGTTAAATAAAATTATAAAAGGTTAATTAAATATTGTTAGTATATTTGACTATTATACTCTTTACAATCTTAAAACACAATTACATAATTTAAACAAAAAGAAAATAAATAATGTAATAAAAAGGTCAAATTTATTAAAATAAAATTGATATATGAGGAGGGATCCAATTACATCCTTTTTTTTGACACATCTTGACATTGTTTTTTTTATAGGTCAATTTTACAATTTCAAAATCCAAACAGTCGATCTGAACCGTTCAACATGATCACCATATTAAAATGTGCTTGGAGATCAAATTTTACATTTTTTTTTGAATTTTTTTACTATTTATTAAGATGGTTACAAAATCGATGTTTTTCAAATATAAAAAAATGTAAAATTTAATCTCCAAGCACATTTTAATATATCCATCATGTTGAATGGTTTGGACCGACTATTTGGACTTTGAAAATGGTAAGTGTCAAAGTGTGTCAAAAAAAAGGGTGTAATCCGATCCCTCCTCTTGATATATACTTCATTACAAAGCATGCATAAATATACCATCACGAATTTCAGAAGAGTTTGAATATTATATGTAATACGTGATTTTTGTATTTACTGCATTTTATATATATATAAAAAATTGTTATATTTTTTTTTCGTTTGAAATGTACAGTTGCACTGATATGTGATTGTTATTTCCTGTGGCTCAAGATTGTTGGATGCGATCTGCAACGAATTCATACTTTATGTGATAGTTATAATAGCCAGGTACGGACTCAGTATATTGTGGATCTGACTCTGTTGCTTTTTTTTAGAATGGTTGGGATCAGAAAAGTATAATTCTGTTTTTTTTAGAGAAAAGCAACAGAGTCTATTCTGCATATTGTAAGGTAGGACATTCTGAAAATTCAAAAATAATTTTTAGATACTGGATTTTGGACTCTTATTTCACTCTAAAAAAATAAATGCCCTACTTTGAACCTATAATTTTGCAACAGTCAACACAATCTACAAATCTGCAATTTTTTTTTTGTGCGCAGCCGAAAGTCATTAGCGACAACCCAAAATTTAGAGAGAGATTTGCGCGCTAATGGACATTCAAAGTGATTTATGTGTGCAATCCAAAATGGTACCCAAAAAAACAGAAAGCAAATAAGAAAAGAAAAATAAAATTAATTAGAAACATAGGCCAAATTAGTGATCTATCGCTTCTCGGTGAAACATAACACAATTATGTCAAAAAAAAAATGCTGCTCTCAGTGACAAAGAGAGGTGACTCTGCTTTATTTAAAGAAAAAATGTGATGCAGAGAGGCTCTCCGCTCCTCCGCTGCTGACCACTGCAGTTGCTCGTCTCCTCGTCTCCTCCAGTCTACTGACCGCTAATAAGTTAAAATCCTAACTTTTTATTTTTATTTTCTAGTCTTATGAAATTACAAATTAGGGTTTAGAACTTTAGATTGAGAGGGAGATCAATGGATGATTTGTCGGTTACTTTATTGAGAGAGATTTGTTTAATGGTGTGAATAATGAAAGAATTATGCAAAGATTCCAAACTATCAAAACTATTTTTTTTAATGGTGTGGAGAAGAGCTCGCTTTATCGACTTAACTATATAGTATCCAGTCTTTTTTTTTTTTTTAGTAAAGTTGGAGGTCAAGCTACCAAACTATTTAATATTCTTGTTATTACAACAAAAGATTTCTGTCATCTAAGTTTCGAACTCATGATCTTCCATATAAAGACCATTTGCCTTGCCACTAGACCAAATGTTAATTCTTAGTATCTAGTTTTGTTATTTTTTGTTTTTTAATATATAAAAGATGCTTTTTTGTTTTTTATTATATAAAATAATATTTTTTGTTATTTTTTTATCATGTTTTATCTAATATTTGATTCTTTAATGAATTTAAATTCAGTTAACTATTTAAATCCAATTCAATAAATAATTTATTGCTCTACTATGATAAAAACCTTTCATCTTGCATACGGCCCTGGCAACAGATTATGCATAGTTATAACAAAGTTGGGCATCGCAAGTTGCACTTTTGTTTCCTATTAATACAAAATTCAATTCAATTACATCTCTCTGTATTTTCTCCGCATAACACAGCAGAATTTTAGTGATATCCAAGAAAAATCTGAACCGTGCGATGATGAAAATTATCTAAAGAGATGAGTTATGTAAGAATTGTATGGAGAAGTTGCACAACTGATTTTATTGTTTATTCATATGCGAAGACAAAAAGAAAATACATTTTGAGTGAGGCTATGGTGCTATGCATAGCACGGATGGCTAGTGTACTACGGCTCAATATGGTACTTTTTAAAATTCTAACGGTCGATCCGACCGTTCAATGTGATAACCATATGAATATGTACTTGCAAACTAAATTTTATATTTTTTTTGAATTTTTTTACTATTTTTTCAGATAGGTAGAATTTTGATGGTCCAGAATTTTCAAAAAACACTGATTTTTCTACCTATCTGAAAAAATAGTAATAAAATTTGAAAAAATATAAAATTTAGTTTGCAAGTACATATTCATATGGATATCACATTGAACGGTTCGGATCGACCGTTAGGATTTTAAAAAGTACCATATTGAGCCGTAGTACACTAGCCATTGGTGCTATGCATAGCACCATAGCCTCACTCAAAAAAATGCAAATGCTTTTTTTTTAAGTTCAAGATCTAGAAGCCGAAACAATGTACAGGCCCCAAAAATTCTTTACTATAAAAGTTTTACGGCATAATTTTCCATCTCTTGATTTTGTAGAAAAAACAAAAACAAAAAGCATATAAAAAAAAAAACTAACCTGGTCAATGAATTATTTGGTGGTTGTTGTAGGTATGTGACAAATAAAGTTGAATATAATTATTTAGGTAAGATATAGAGTTGAACATTGGTGTTATTTTCTCTGAAAATATTTGTAACAATTTTTTTTTCTATCCGTTAATTTGAGAGGAAAATCGATTCTACAAACTAAAATCATACAACGTTAAATTATTCTCATCTTGTACTCCTCATTTCCGTTGTAATTTTGATTTGATGCAAGGTCCTGTTTTTCAATTTATCCAATACAAAGTTAAGATTATTTTGAAAATTTCTGAAAGAGAGGTATGAGGAAGCAACTTAGTAATCGCTCTGCATTGCTTAATCCAGCATTTTTCTATTAATTTCAATTGAAAAAAACAGAAATTGAAATAAGGAATCTGAGAACGGCTTCACAAATGAAGGATGCGAATTGGGGTCTACTCCTAAGCGATCCACATATAGGGAGCATAAATAATTGTACATGACACAAAAGATCCATAACCCATCCAAACTAAAATATAGTGATTAATTAACTTAACACATCAAGTACAAAAATCAAGATACGAAAAGAAAGTTGCAATTCCTTATTATTTTTTTTTTTTTAAAACAAAGGCTGCTATCCAGCCCGTTGTATTAATTACCAGTAACCAGTACATGGTGAGGAACTACTGAAAAAATCGAAATTAAGCCCTGAACCTAGAAAAACCCATGGGGACCCCTCAATTGCCTCAGTCACACACACTCCCTTCTTCATAAACTAGCTACTGAACTCTACTAACTGATCCATTAGTGGGAAGTAGCAGGGTTTCAGTACATACTGTTTTGCATCATTGGCGAGGGATCCCAAACTCAAAACCTTAACCCAAACCCAAAAAACTGCCTACTGGTACACATGTACCATATTTTAGTCTATCATCTCACATAGCATTTTATTACATCTCAAAGCTTTTAAAAAGAAACCAAAATCCAAACATCTGCTCAACAGTGCAGTTAAATATATTAAACATAGAAATCAGTTCTTATCACAGAACACAGAGTTACTAAAGAGACTATCTCATGTTACTGTCATCCCCTCCACTGGTACCATCTGTACCAGTCAATCTTGCCTCTCATCCAAGGTCAGTGCATTAAGTGGGTGCAATACACTGTAATGGAATCATATCCATATCTCCAGGTCTCCACTTTTTAAGTTTTGATGACTTTGCAGCTGCTTTGTCACCTCCTTTTTCATATTTCCTGTCCAAAGATCCAACCATGAATTAATGGTGAAAATTGTGTTTCTGATAGAAGGGATAGGAGATCCATTGAAACAGATATTATTCCTCAACTTCCAAACAGTCTAGCATACTGC
The DNA here is from genome assembly GCA_025461125.1 of Carex kokanica. Classification (NCBI taxonomy): domain Eukaryota; kingdom Viridiplantae; phylum Streptophyta; class Magnoliopsida; order Poales; family Cyperaceae; genus Carex; species Carex kokanica. The sequence goes on from JAJGRX010001004.1 coordinate 705,747, forward strand.
ACTAAACATTATTAAAAAAAGATTGCTTGTTGCTAAATAGTATTAAATTGCAATGCATATTGAACCTCATCATCAAATGAGTGCCAGTTTTCAAACTGATCTTGACAAACACCCATTCAAAACCAAATCTGAACCATTCGGTGAAATAAGAGTATTACGAAAAAATAAAATATAATCACTTTGTGTTATGTTTAGTACTGAATATATTAAATTTTAATGAGAGAATTAGATATCCTGAGCCCTTCCCTGTCTCTCTCATCAATTTCACACGTTATGTTCCCATCTCCCCCTCAATTCCATCAAATTCAATAAGGGTTACAATGAAGCAATAAGTGTTACTGCTTAGATTTTGGAAAATTTTCCATTAGATTGATGACTTTATTGTTAGTTGTCTTCCAGTGTGCTTGTTTTGATTTTCACCCTACAATCTTTTTACCCAGATTTGGAACAGTTGCAGTACATTTTAGATTGTTCTAACACAAGATTGTATTTTGCTCAGGAAGGAAAAGATGATGGGATCTGATGCAATTAATATACCCATAATAGAAGGGTCTTTTCGTAAATTTCTCTTTTATTCATGTAATACCATAGGATGCTTTTTGTAGAAAACGTAAAAAGAGTAGGAAACTTCCTACAATTTTAAAATAATTATTTTTCCAAATCTCCTTCCAGACAAAGTATTCTATATATTTCTAAGAAATATTTTTTTTTGGGGTGGGGGGTTGTTGAAGGAAGTAGACAACTAACAATATCGACTATTGCGTGAAAGGTCGGATAGGATATATGACATTTTTTCACCCAAATACAGAGAAGGTTGACTTATCACCTTCAATATCTCTGCCGCCACTATCTGACAAGTGTAATCCATTTCTGCATCAATTAATTTTTAAAAATTATCAACATGCAAACAAGCCAACCTGTTTATTATTTTTATTCAAAATGTATGTGATCAACTTACATAAAGCATGTATCATCCCAGTCTCAACGCTTTTGTATTGCTCTAAACAAGTTGGTAACTTTGAAGCTTGTGTCTGTGCGGCTCAGTTCAATGCACATTTCTATAGTGTACTGTACATGCTTCATATGTCCTAATTCAGGGGGATAAAATTCAAATAAATAACTTTGCACATATGTGGTGATATAAGAAATAAAACTGAAAGGGTGATGCATAATAGGTTAGCTTGATAAATCACCTTGCTGATTCAACAAGCATTTTCTCACTGACTGGAGGGCAGCTAATTAGGAGAACTACACGTGTCATCTCAGATAAACCCTGCATGTGAAGGAACTAGATGTATTAGTACAATCCACATAAGGCATGCAAATTCAGGTAAAAGGAAAAATACTGTTTCCATGTGCAATTAAGCTGGAATTTATTCTAATTTTACTATATGCAATTCCTAATTTTGGAAATACGGTCAAGTCTCAGTTCAGGCTAAAATGTTGAAAACTTGGCTGTATGCTATATATCCTTTTCTGGTACGAACTGGTATAGAGAAACTGTTGACAGAAAATACTGGTAAACAGAAAACTGATTTTTCAAAATGCTCAATTTTATTTTCTCATACAACAAAATTACAGAAGTTCATACCTACTTAAGTACTACCTAACAATAACCACCCACTACTTTCTAAAAATACAGTTTAATCTAGATATAACATCTACTTTTCCGACACTGCCCCTGCTGTACATTATGCAGAAAAAATGCTATTACATGACTTAACTATAGACTTTACGCTAATTATAGAACATGCTAATTATGGTATCTACTAACTCATATTGAATCAATATTCAACATAAAATTCTGCAAACCACAAACCATGATTGAAATAATAACCAGCATGGTTGTATTTTAAGTTTCCAACTAATACCGATACTAGCTTCTGGCTGGTACAATAACCAAGATACTGCAACCAATGACAGGTAACAGACACCTAGTTCAAAAACAGCACGACCGTCTCTATCTCTTAAAACTAAGCAACAAAATTTGCTTCAAAAGAAAATGAAAATTGAAAATTAATAGAAAAAATCAAGTGAGAAGTACGCTAATGTAAAGCCCAATTTGTCACATGTTGTCCTTGTACTCTGACACAGGCACATACAGACTCAGGCCGTAGGATGCGGTTTGTACAAATCATTGCCACCAAAATAAACTTCTGCTAGAGAAGGCTGTACCGGTGAATTCTGATTTAGTAGAAAATCACATAGCATAAAGTCGGGATTGAATTAAAGAATTTGCAAAAAATAGCAATTTTGTCCAGTAGTTATTACATGAAGCTGTTAATCCTTGAAGTTTAAGACTCTGCCTGGAGTTCCATTTCCTGTACATCAGCCTTCATTCAAAACCACAACACACATCCACAAAACAAGACTTCATCTATTTGACAAGTCACAGTGAACATTTTTTTTAACAAAATGAGATAAGAGAACCAAATTAAAGAAACAAAGAAGAAAATGAAAACCGGCGAGAGTGGGCCGCCATGGCAGAAGCTGCACTGCACGGTGGACGACCCGAACAGAACTATCACTGGCCTCCAGGCTCCCACATTTCCTTCCATATTCTCTAATTAGATTATTATTCTGAAAATGAAACAACTTAATGAAAATCCAGTGCCTCAGTAGATAATGAATGCCAGATTCTATCTATATCAAGCCTTTTTCATTCAAGAGATTGGCAAGTAGCAAGAATCATGTCCTTTTTTATTTTATAGATAAAATTGTCAACGATGATTTGGTCATTCTTGTTAACTATTCAGCAACGAAAATTTTGCATGCCTACCCCTTAAAGTTCCATAAATATCTTTCACATTCGTTCTCAATTTTTTGCCTCTTGTAAGTTGTAATAGACCATGTACGGTAAGACAGCTCAAAACTGTCAAATGATTTTTTAATGTGTATATAGCTCCTATTTTTTAATGTGTATATACTTGTTGACAAGGATCTATTGGCAAATAGAGCTGTAGCTAATGAATTAGATATATTACTAATAACACTTTTTTTTTTCATTTGATAGTCTAACCTCATTGATGTCCTCAGCTGGACTAAAAGCGCACTGCAACTCCTCTGGGGCATTTTTGCATTTCCTTCCTTTGAACTTGGTAGGAAAATGTAGCCCTAAATTTTTCCAACTGCAGTTCTAGCACTGGCCAACCCAAATAGCACTATCACTGCAATTCTATCACCTGGTAATAAACTGTTCCAATTAATATGCAAGTTTGGTAAATAATTAGTAAAGGGAATCTTACACTAAAACAACTCAGCAAGGGACTAGTGTACATAATATTTGGTATTATTATTTTCATTTAACAAGAGAGGTAAAAATCTCAACTAGTGTATCGAAGACTAAGTGATAAATTTTCTAATAATTTAAACAAATTAACAACAAGCTGCCTCAACTGGTACCAAAGGTGAAAGATAAATTAGTGGTACTAACTAAAAGCAAAGAAGGTACTGCCCACCTGCACCACTTAAAGAAAATGAAAAGGATAAAAAAATAGCAAACGGAAAGAACTGCTATAAATAACTTCGGCTAACAACATCAGACACTTTAACATGGAATTTAGGCAAACTAGTCCCTGATAGAGTGGAACTTATTGTTAGAAATGCAGTTTGGATGCTTTGTGAATTTTGTGCACGTCCTTTGAAACCATAACTTTCAATTTGCTTTTTATATAGAAAAACTTGTTATTTATCTAATCAGCATGTCCTTTGTGAAGTTTTCTGTTATGTTGTTTTAACTATTTCAGTTCTTGTTTTGGAAACATTTTTGGTGTCTTTTTTTTTTAATTTGAATTGCTATTCATCTAATCAGAACTTCTAAATTTGTTTTGTTGACCCTTCTTCTTTTATCCGGGCTTGGGACCAGTTATATCATTCAAACATAGGCGGAGTTAAATTTTTTGATAAAATATTTTAGCATCTCAAATTAAAAATAAAAGAAAAGTAGAACAGATAGCTTGGAAATAAGGAGGGATGTATACAGTATACCTGCATGGAAGGCCACTTGTTTGAAGTGCATACGATTGTTTGTTTTTTTCCTAAAAATTAATTGCATGGTGCTTTTGTCTATAATAATCCTCTTTTACTCTGCATTCTTTCTGTAGGAAAAAATCAAAAGGAAAAAAAACACTACGTACATTAGTTGAAGTTTGAGAAGACAAGAGATGGAAGTGACAATATTATTATCTGATGAATAACAGATTCCAATTTATTGCAAGAGCCTTTTATTAATTTTAAGAAATTGAAAAGAATGTACCTTGTGAAATAATGAACCACTATCCTACTGCACATATCTGATTTCTTTCACAGCCAACGACCACCACGGCCTTCAATTTTCTTCATTTTTAGAGAAGCAGGTAACTTTGGGAGTTCCTCCAGCAAATCAGCTTTCCGGATTTCTAGCCTCCTAAGGGCAGTTAGCCTCGCCATTGTAGCAGGTAATGACTTCAGAGAGCTTGCATCCCAGATAATCAACTCCCTTAGAGAAGCAGGTAACTCCGGAAGCTCTTCCAGATTGGCTTTTCCGATTTCTAGCCTTTCAAGAGCAGTGAGCCTCGTCAGTGTACTAGCAGCCAATGAATTCAAAGAGCTTGCATCCCAAATATAGAGATCCCTTAGAGAAGCAGGTAACTCCGGGAGATCCTTCAGCAAATCAGCATGAGGAATATGTAGCTTTTCAAGCATAGTGAGCCTCGCCAGTGTAGCAGGCAATGACTTCAGAGATCCACTTAGCTCTATAGTCAACGACCTTAATGAAGCAGGTAACTCTGGGAGATGCTCCAGCGAACGAGCTCCAACGATTCTTAGCTCTTCAAGCACAGTGAGCCTCGCCATTGTTGCAGGCAATGACTTCAGAGAGTTTGCAGACCAGATGTGCAACTTCTTGAGGGTACTGTTGTTTTGCTGCAGCCATTGCTCCGGCAATTCCTCTATACTTGAACAATTACTGACTGTCAGTTCGCTTACAAATTTGAGGCTTCTCAGTGGTTCAATAAAAAGGAGAGAGAGGTGATCGATTTCAAGAACAGAGAGCTTTAATGACGCCAAGTTGCTTCCTTGGTTAACACCAAGTGCTTGTTCCCTAGATGAATGTTCGACGAGCTTGTCACATCCACTGATAGACCAATGACTAAGGGATCCAAAAGCATTTTCTGAGGAGGGAATACGAGAAATGTTTGCACAGTTATAAATCGAAAGAAAAGTAAGAGTAGTGAGACGTGATGCTGACTCCAGCAGTGGCACATCAAGTTCACCGCAGTTTCTTATGAAAAGATTTTGAGTGACGGGGGCAGGAGGTTGCTCTGGTTATCAACTGCCTTTAGCATTGGGCATTGGGCAATCAATAAGAACATTAGCGACACAAATTTCCCAAAAGCACCTATTGGAATATCTACAAGATTCTTGCAATCCCAGACACGTAAAAACCGAAATGACTGAAAGTTTATGTTGTCTGGCTGCAGAAAACCATTCAATGCTGTTAATTTTGGGCAGTTTCTTATTTCCACACTTGTTAGTGAAGATGATGTTGATGGCCCGATCCTTGAGTCAGAACTTTGGTAATATCCTGGAAGAGCACTAACTCCAACATTCTTTATCGAAAAAAAATTCAAAGAAAGTGGTAGACTGGGACATTCGATTAGATTTTGGCAATCTTTTATGGACAAGTAGCTTAATGACAATAATTTCCCAAATGTACCTACCGGTACTGATACCAGTTTCTCACAGCCGCTGATAGTTAAGTTCACAATAGATTGCAAATTTAGGTTGTCTTGCTGCAAAAATCCATTCAAGGACATTAAGTTGGGGCAGCTTTCTATCACCACTTCTCCTAGATATGATTTCAGGGATAATGGTTGAGGAGTGTTATTACCAGAAGTTTGGTGAAAATCCGGAAGAGCAGTCAGACTTACATTATGAATTCTAAATTTTCTTAGAGAAAGGGGCATATTAGGTAACTTGTCCAAGTTTGGACAATTACATATATCAATACTTTCCAGATCTGGCATTTGCCATGAAAATAATTGGTTTTTCCAAATAGGACAATTAGAAAATTTTAGAGATGACAAGTTTAAAGTGGACGAATCATTCATCCAGCTAGGAGATCTTTGGCCTTTATAATTCTCAACTGTCAATTTCATGAGATTTGGATGGGGTTGGAGGTAATTAATAATTTGCTCGGGATTATCAAAATTGCTCTCTGAGGTCCATTTCAGGGAGAGCGATATGAGATTAGTCTTCTCTAATAGGTTGGCTCTCTTAGCTTCTTTGGGATCCTCTATATTGTCAATGTTCTCAATGGAAAGGTGTTGAATACTGTTTAGTTTTTCCAATTCATTTATATGTTGACCACTCTCTTGTCCAACAAAAAAGGTTAACTCCCGTAGAGACGTCAGCTTGTGGACTCCATGAATAGTTTGCATTATCTCCTTGGGAAGCCTTAGGTAACGCAACATAAGTAGATTGGTCATTCCAGTTGTTTCAATTCCCGAATAGGATGAATTATCACAACTTGTTGGAAACTCTAGTACTTGCAAATGATAAAGTTTGTAAACTGAAGCGAGGAATGAGTACATAACGGATTCAGTGTCAATGGATAGGTAGCGAAGGTGTACCAAACAACTCATCTCTTCGGGCAATTCAAAGCTACCGTATCCATTTATTTTCAATAAACGTAAAGGTTTTTTGATTAAATTACTCGGTAAAACAAAATCCGAATCCTTTTCAATAATAATAACCAAACTACGTAAATTCCCAAGATAAGAGACCCTGTCAATTTGACTTCCATGTACAGACACATGCCGTACAGTGCTATGTATGGTAATAGATTTATCATTAGGCTCTATTCTACAACATTCCCCAGTGGAAACATTACGGGCCAAGTCATGCATCAAATCATGCATAACATACCTTTCATCTTTCTTTGATTTAGAATATTCAAAGAATGATTTCCTCAAAAGGAGATTGAAGTAATCTTCTCCAATATCTTCTGGGTTTTTTCCTTGGCTTGATTGTTGCCGGATAAATCCAGAGGCGATCCACATTTTGATCAAATCATCTTTATTAAACTGATGATCTTGAGGAAATATGCTACAAAACCTAAAGCATACCTGCAAATCTGCTGGTAAATGGTAGTAACTCAACTTCAAAACATCCATCACATCCTCTGCTTGCTCTAAGTTAAAAAGAGACCCGTGATTCAAAAATTTTCTCCAATACTGGTGGTCCATACGGCAATTCAGTAAGCTTCCGATTACTTTTGCTGCTAATGGACTACTTCGAAGCAATTTTAGTATTTGATCTGCAACTATTTGTAATTTCTGATAATTGTCAGGGGTAAAACCACGAAATGCATAGCTATAGAAAAGCAATCGCAACTCTTGCTCTCCTAAGCCTTCTAATGCTAGAGATTTATGCTCTGTATTTATCACATTAGCAAGCAACTCTGCCACAGATTTCATTCTAGTTGTTAATATGATTTTACTCCCTTGTTGTACAAACTTCAAAGAGGCAATCAGTTGCTCCCAATCGGGCCTTCTCTTATCGTCCCATACATCATCTAGAACGAGAAGGACTTTCTTTGAAAGTACCATATCCTTCAAGGTAACCTGAAGCGCATCTAATGGTTTACCACAATTAGTTTCGCCGAGCATCTTTCTCGTTACATCTTCAACACTGAAGTTGGTTGAAACACAAACCCAAATTGTTTTGTCAAAATGTTTTTCCTTCAACATCTCTTGATATGCCAATTGCGCAAGGGTGGTCTTCCCTTGTCCACCCACCCCGACAATACTAAAAGAAGAGAGGTGAGCATCAGTTGGTCGCTTCAGCCAATCAATTATCTCCTTCTTCTCAACTTTCCGGCCAAACACCTCATTTTCAGCTAAAAAGGAAGTAGTTTGCCCCTTCAAAACTTTACCGACTTCTTGCCCTGATTCCGAAAGACTATAAAAATTGGCAAGTTGGAGGAGATCTTCCACACCGTCAGTAGCCTGATTTAACATTGTTATAGCCTCCTTCAACCTCTCCAAAGAATCATTGGTAGTACACAGTTTTCTCTTCTTTGAGCTAGAAGCGGAGTCTTCCGCCTCATCTCGGTTGTTCACCATATCCTCCAGTTTTTTGTACTCCAACTCATCGAGCACATCTTCGGATGCTTCAACAGCCTGCCTAAATTGGTCAACCCATAAACCGGCACTTGGGTCCTTCATCTTGAGTGCTTCAGCAATAGCCATGACAGCTTTGATCTTGGGAAGAGCTGTCTGTAGCTTCTTTAGCTCGGCTTTGCTGTCATCTGCGAGCATATGGCCATGCAAGTACGAATAACCCGTGCTGACAAGGTTCTCAACAACACAGGACCCCGCGGTGCTGACAAGGTTCGAAACAGCGGAACCCGCTAGGCTTGCAATGGTTGAAAGAGCCATCTTGAAGTTCCTTCTTCTCGTGGGTCACCTTCCTCAAATCAAAGCCAGTATTTTTTTTTTTTTTTTTGCGGTAAAGACCTACCAAATTGTTGGTTGAAAGAACAGATTTAGAAATGAAGATAGCAAAAGGCAGCTTCTTTCAATAATAAAATAAAGGGAATGAATAGGCCAGAAACGAAGATAACAACAGATCAAGAGTCAGAGATTATGAAAACAGATACCGTGCGTCAGATGACAAGAGATCGAGAGAGAGGGGTGAGATGAGAAACAGAGATTTGGAAAACGCAAGCACGTACCCTACGGCAAGAGATCAGAGAGAAAGAGAGAGAGAGTGTCGGAAACAGAGATTGGTGGATAGATTGAAGGTAGTTGCAAAGAGATGAACAGATCACTAGATAGATTGACTACTGTAACAGAGGTTGCTTGATTGAATTTAGCTGGGTAAAGAGAGAGAGAGAGAGGTGAATAGAGCGCACTTGAGCTTCACTTGAAACTCACTCTCAAGTCTACACCCTTTTCCGATATTATTGTAGATTGACAGATACTATGTGTTATTCACAGTGTTACAAGCTGTAGTGATATCCCTGAATGATATGAATACAATTATACAAGTACTTGGTAAAGGCAATGGGGAAGCGTCAATGACTCGCCACACTGTCAGTAACTGATGTATTGGATTTTCCAAAAAAAAGTTCTTTTTTTTGGAAACTTGAGCGACTTTTGTCATGGGGCTGGTAGAAGCACTTTTTTAAATGGAACAGAGGACCCTTCATTTTTTTAATTTTATGGGATATTCTACTCTGCAATCCTTGATCTATTCGAACTTGTAGACTTTTGGCTCAGACAATTAATTAAACAAAAAAAAATGTAATTTTAAAGAAGAAGATAAAAAAAGAGTTTAATTTATCATGTACAACATTGATACAAGATCAAAATAGTTCAATTTATAATGTTATTTTATTCTACCGTAAGTTACTCATTCAAGTCAAATTTAATGTTAACATATCAGCTAACACATTAACAAGTCAAATTTAATTTCTTTTTATTATGTTCGAACTGTCCAAAGTACTCAATAAGATCTACGTATATAAATATTGTAGAATACAAAAATTACAAATTTTATAATATTTTACTAAATTTATCATGTTTGATATGCATATATTCATATTTTATATTATTTTAGGTTCAACATTAAATTTAAAAGTCACAAATAATAATGTTGGAAATAAGTTGAGTGTTTAATATATATAAGAACATTTTTACTTCACTGTAGTAGTACCAGTAAATAATTGATTTTACTTTTTCTAACAATGGAAACAAAATTATTTGAACCAAATATTTTTGAAAGAAAAATTCAGATATACAATTCTAGACAACGTCCCGGAAACTTCTCGGTTAGACATCGAGAGGTGAGAAGGAAATATGTCATACCACTGGCCACTACAGTCTACAAACCCTCCATATGCACAAAGAATAATATAATATATATCTCACACCCACTACAAACCTAATTCACATCATCTGAGATATCTCAAACTTTGAATGGATCTGTGAAAAATCTGAATAGAAATTCAAATAGCCTCTTGGTTAGGCTAAGTGCATTTAAAAAAAAAAAAAACTAGACAGTGGCTGTCTAATGAAAGAAAAGAAGTAGAAAATACAAGCAACACATTCTAATACATCATGAGGTACGCTAATTTGAAAAAAAGTTGCCAGTATCTAACAATGCAAACTCTCTCCTGTACCGCTGCGATGATTTGGCTTCTTTTCTTCGAACACCCATTTGTTTCTCCGTTTCCAAAGATACCAGCATGTTGATACAAAAAATGAACTCCAATTCTTTATAGACAGGCCGCTACAAGCTGTTATGCTTCTTGATGTACTATATTATTGTAGGTAATTAGGTATGTGGTACTATGGTAAGTATTGATATCTTAGATATGAATACTTGCACTCGTCGCGATAATGATGCGTTTTGTTTTGTCTTTTAGCGCTGAAATTTGTGGTCTCTTTTTAATTAGCAGTCAACAAAGACAGTTATTGACCGAGAGATGAATGAGGAATAGGAGCTGGAGGATAGTTAGTCGGTCCAATATATTATTGTTTGTGCTTGTAATATATAACCTCACATGACGTTGTTGTTTTCATTAAGGAATTTTTATAAAATTGCAAAAGCCCCCGCATTTGTGTCATTTACATTACTACAACAGTATAACCTAGCTATTCACTTATGCATAAAGCAAGGTCCATTTTTTAATTTATCCACTACGAAGTAAGATTATTTTTGCAAATTTCTGAAAGAGAGGTATGAGGAAGCAACTTAGAACCACTCCGCATTGCTTAATCCTCGCTGCTATTTTCACTTGAGGCATCTTTTGCTTATTAGTTACCCCGTTCAAATTATAACCAGATGATGAATTTATTTATAATTTGCAGCAGTGTGCCTTTTTGGCTGATCTAGAGAAAGATATAAAAAATAAAAAAAAACAAAGGGGTCATTTGGCAAATCAAGGAACGGTATTAGAATCGTGTTCTTCAACTATTCAAAGGAGTGAAAATGTTGCTTGGCTAATCCATTCTTGTCATAGTGTTTTATATGAAATTCTTCTCACTCGTGTACTGGCATGATCGTGCATTCGATGACGGAGTTCAAATGCATGGCAGCATAAATTACAAAAATAAAATTATATAAAAAAAGCGCAACATTAAAATAAAAAAAATCAAAATTAATTAGTGACATTTTTGTAACTTTTTACCAAAAAAGGATTTTAGAACTAACGAATGAGCCATTAATTACCTCCTTAGTGGGCCCATCCATCTAATCTGCACTAAGCCACTTGTGGACCAATCTCCTATATCAATTTTTGATGCTGAAAGATACTGCAAATTGATTTGTCCCAACATTTTTACTAATATTCAAAATTATTATAAATTAATAAATATATCCACAATAACTGAGTATTTTATATAATATTCAAACCAGCTATTTAATGGCCAGTTCTCAATTTTTTTTCTCCACCGACCACTAAATAGCCGGTTCTCAATTTTTTCTATTTCAGCATGGATAAGCGTCACAGAACGGCACAGCACGCGTATCGGTTACGTGTCATGATTTGTGTGTCCCGTGCTGTGACAATATTTTGAAAATTTAGTATGTCATGACACGGCATGTGATCGTGCGAGTCACTTGTAATTAAGATCGTTAAATCTTGATCAAATGATGAATCTTATATAAACTAACTTAAATTATGAAAAAAATATTTAAACGTAATCAAACGTGACCAGTTATGTTTGGACATAACGTAACTCACGTGGCATGACAATTTGCATGACGTGGTCACCCCTCAATATTTTGATTATGGCATGCTACGAAGACCAAAATCACAGCGTGTTAGTCACAGCATGTTTTTTTTCCAATCTAGGTCTAATCGACATAAGATACAATCTCAGCCTCTACCCACAACCTATCTCCAACACTCACTCAGTCTTAACGACTAGACTCTTCTTTGATAGAGAAAGGCGAAGACTTACTCGGTCTTCAGCTTCGTGCACCATCACTCCATAGTAATCCTTTCTCTATCAAATTTATATTCTAATTTTCAGAAAATAATCAAAACAGCAGTCTCTGATTTCTTTAGAAGAGGTCTAGCTCGCATTAATTGGGATGTAATAACGATACCTCTTGCTATGACATTTCGCCTTAGTCCTCACATTTTAAGCTTGTTTTAGTTATCTCTATTTGGTTTTTTCCATAAAAAAAAATCGGAATCAAAATCGAAATCGGTCTTTTGACCGTGGAATTGAAATTGGGTGAATTGGTCGGAATCAGCCAAACCGGATCGGAAACTCGGACTTTTTTGTCGTAAGCTTATTTTATACTAAAAAAGTAATTTGTCAACAATTTATGTTTAGATAAATGATTACAATCAAATAATCCACTAATACAATATAATACAAACATTACTTGTCCTCAATAGATGTTTAAACACTTATATTTACATGTAGTTATGTATTCTAGCAACAAAAGGTAGCCTGGTGTGGTGGTAGTTGGCTTAGTTGATATTCAAGAGTTCTCTGGTTCAAGTCACGCTGGAGGCAAAAAAATTTGGATAGTGGTATTTCCACATTTCGGGAGAAATTTGACTGGATTGGACCGTTTTGCCCGAAATTTGATTGGAATCGGACCGTTTCAGTTGAAATTGAACGAAAAAATCACCTACCATGTAACTTGGCCTGAAATCGAATCGGTACAGCCTAATTCCGATCTAAAACGGCCAATTTTTCCTTCTATGGTTTTTTCTTATATAAGGTCTTGTTTTGGCACTTATAGCCAACCTCATATATCCTCTCTCTCTTTTTTCAAAAATCATAAAAAAAATAGAGGATATATGAAGTTGGTTATATCCTCTCAAGAGTTCTCTGGTTCAAGTCACGCTGGAGGTAAAAAAATTTGGAGAGTGGTATATTTCCACATTTCGGGCAAAATTTGACTGGATTGGACCGTTTTGCCCAAAATTTGATTGGAATCGGACCGTTTCAGCTGAAATTGAACGAAAAAATCACCTACCATGTAACTTGGCCAATCATCTCTCTCTTTTTTCAAAAATCATAAAAAAATAGAGGATATATGAAGTTGGTTATATCCTCTCAAGAGTTCTCTGGTTCAAGTCACGCTGGAGGTAAAAAAATTTGGAGAGTGGTATATTTCCACATTTCGGACAAAATTTGACTGGATTGGACCGTTTTGCCCGAAATTTGATTGGAATCGGACCGTTTCAGCTGAAATTGAACGAAAAAATCACCTACCATGTAACTTGGCCAGAAATCGAATCGGTACAGCCTAATTCCGATCTGAAACGGCCAATTTTTCCTTCTATGATTTTTTCTTATATAGGGTCTGCTTTTGGCACTTATAGCCAACCTCATATATCCTCTCTCTCTTTTTTTTCAAAAATCATAAAAAAAATAGAGGATATATATATGAAGTTGGTTATATCCTCTCTCTCTATTCCTCACATACAATAGTAGTTCGTGAGAGACATTTTAGAAACTAATTAATTTTTTTGTAACACATGTACAATGCATATATCAAGTTGGTTCTAAGTGGCAACTGGCAAGACCAAACCCTATATAAGAAAAGCCAAACAGATAATTGAAACAAGCTTAAACTGCAAGGACTAAGGAGAAAAATTACCAAGAGATCTATGTCTTTAGAAAAGATAAAAAATATACTAAAGCATTCACATTGAGTAGAGGAACGGTATTGATCTTGATTCTTGACCAAACAAATATCTGTATAAATATGCAAAAAGAAAAAAGAAAAAAAAAAGAAAAATTACCATGCACTCGATTCAAGGTGGTTCTTAGGTCTACCAAATATAGGATCAGAAGTTTAATTTAACCGTTTTTAATGAAACTGTTTCACTATTCATGTGATTCCTCGTCACCAAAATATTTAGTACGCTACTGAGAGAGGTGTTATGAATCATAAATACAAGACATTTTGGCAACTTCGCTAAAATTGCACATTAATTACATTGTTTTGAGGCAGAAATAAATTTCAAAGAGTTTACATGTTTGGAAATTATTCAAAACAGGCCGAGCATTTCTCAGGCCCGGCCCAATATATATTTGTGAGAAATGTTTAATGTGGGAAGGAGATTGAAGAAAAACTGAAATCATTGATCAGTCACTGGCCCCGGCCCAATATAAGACGAGAAATCCGAAACAAATATTCATATATTTTTTTTATAAGTACGAAATCGGTAACACATATTGCCCAATTGATCTTTTTTTATAATATATGGTGTCCAATATAAGTACGAAATCGGTAACAAATTAAGAGTAGAACTACGGTGTTCTTAACCTCACCAAGCTTCTTTGTGATCTTAATTCAAAAACCCATCGAATTAGTTTTAAGCGACGCATTCAAACCGTTGAAACTGATGTATTTCATGAGTTATGAGTTTATAAGTCAAATTTATAAATTTTCAAACTAATTTAATATAAAGTCAAGTGGTAAAAAAATAATGAAAATATGAACACATTAAGATTAACTTATAAACCATCTTTTTTTTTTTATGAAACATTGACATTATTAATTAGTGAAATTATCTGGTCTACAATAACAGGGAATAGACACTGATGTGTGAACCCGAGTTGTTATCCTCACCCATTTCACCCATGCATGGCTCTGATAATCAATGGCAATACAAATCAAATTTGTTATCCTCATTGCATATGTTATATGTACCATTTGAAGCAATAAGTGTCACTGCTTAGATTTTGGAAATTTTCCATTAGATTGATGACTTTATTATTAGTTGTCTTCCAGTGTGCTTGTTTGGATTTTAACCCTACAATTTTTTTACCCAGGTTTGGTTGGAACAATTGCAGTACATTTTTAGATTGTTCTAACACAAGATTGTATTTTGCTCCGGAAGGAAAAGATGATGGGACCTGATGCAATTAATATACCCATAATAGAAGGGTCTTTTCGTAAATGTCTCTTATTCCTGTAATACCATACGGTAATTTTTGCAGAAAACATAAAAAGAGTAGGAAACTTCTTAGAATTTTAATATAATTTTTATATTGTAGAATACAAAAATTTACTATTTTTTACAATTTTTACTAAATTTTATTTATAAATTTATCATGTTTGATATGCATATATTCATATTTTATATTATTTTAGGTTCAACATTAAATTTAAAAGTTACAAATAATAATGAAATTAAGTTGAGTGTTTAACATATTGTTCAGGCTATATAAGAACATTTTTACTTCACTGTAGTACTAATAAATAAATAATCGATTGTACTTTCTCTAACAATGGAAACAAAATCATTGAGTGAGGCTATGGTACTATGCATAGCACGGATGGGTCCGTGCTACGGCTCAAAATTTGAGTTTTCAAAACCCTAACGGTTCATTCAAACCGTTCAACATGATTATAAAATGAATATGTACTTGCAAACCAAATTTTACATTTTTTCGAATTTTTTTACTATTTTTTTAGATAGGTAGAAAATCACTGTTTTTGGATGGTCCAGAATTTTCAGATCAAGTGATTTTCTACCTATCTAAAAAAATAGTAAAAAAATTCGAAAAAATGTAAAATTTGGTTTGCAAGTACATATTCATTTTATAATCATGTTGAACGGTTTGGATGGACCGTTAGGGTTTTGAAAACTCAAATTTTGAGCCGTAGCACGGACCCAACCGTGCTATGCATAGTACCATAGCCTCACTCCAAAATCATTTAAACCAAATATTTTTGAAAGAAAAATTCAGATATTTAATTCTATACGACGATCCCAAAACTTCTCGATTAGATATCGAGAGGTGAGAAGGAAATATCTCATACCCACTACAAACCCTTCATATGCACAAAGAATATATAATATATATCGCACACCCACTACAAACCTAATTCACATCATCTGAGATATCTCAAACTTTGAATGGATATGTGAACAATCTTTTTTTTTTTTTTTTGAGAAATTAAATGGGGTCTAGCCCTCATTTTCATTAACCATGATCGGTTACAGTGGTTGGGTTTGTGAGAAGAAACCCCGTGAAGAAAAAGGGAAAATAAGAATTGCCCGAGGGCAATTCGGTAAACAAAATGAAACAAAGAAAAGAAAAAGAAAAGAAGAAAGGAAATGAAAAAGGAGAACAATAATCAGAATGTATTATAGTCCTATTCTCGCATCATGGCTGGTCTATCTTGCTGAGTTGCTGTTGAAAGTTGCCATTGCTCTATTGCTTCTCGTACCAGCTGCTGTGTTTGTTTTCTTTCACCTCTGAAAATTCTGGTACATCTTTCCCTCCAGATCGTGAAGTTCGTTATGAGAATTAATTCTTTGTCTTTCCTTGTCATGGCTGTTGCCGTCAACACCATATGTGAACAATCTGAACCATTCAAATCTTTTATGCACAAATCTCAAAACATATTACAACTGACCACTCCATTTCAAGCAACGCATCCTAATACATCATGAGCTACGCTTCTTTTTTTTTTTTTTTTTTATAATAAGCCCGTGGGCATATCATGAGCTACACTAATTTGAAAAAAAGTTGCCAGTATCTAACAATGCAAACTCCCTCCTATACCGTTGCGATGATTTGGCTTCTTTCCTTCGAACACCCATTTGTTTCTCTGTTTCCAAAGATTATAGCATATTAGCATATTGATACAAAAAATGAACTCCAATCTTTTGTAGACAGGCCGTTACACGCTGCTATGCTTCAAAATATACTATATTACTGTAGGTAAATGGCTCTAAATGAGTCGAGTTTGAGCGAGTTGTCTCCAACTCGTACTCAGTTCACTTAGTTAATGAGCGAGTTAACTCAAGTTGAGATGGTAATGATGAGTTATAAAACCAACTTGAGTTCAAGCCAACTCGAGTTAAGATGGTAATGAGTCGAGTTTGCCCTTCTAAACAACTCGTTTGACCAGTCAATTTATACTAGTAAGAGTTTATCTAAACACAAACAATTCAAATGACTTACTAAGAGTTTATCTAAACACAAATAATTCAGACATAATTAACAAGATAACTAACAAAACAAATAATCCAAACAATAGCTTAGGAGTTATTTAGAAGGGCATGAAATTTATTGTGATGAATTTTGTGTATCTCGAGTTGGGGTATGCTCAAACTCAGCTCATTTTTTAAACGAGTCAGCCAATTCGAGTTGGAACTAACTCGAGTTGTAAATGAGCGAGTTAAAGCGAGCAGTTAGCGAGCGAGTTATGAGCGAGTTACGAGTTTGAGTGATTTTGTCCAACCCTAATTGTAGCTAATATATTATTGTTTCTGTTTCTAAAAAAAGAATATATATATATATATATATATATATATATATATATAGAGAGAGAGAGAGAGAGAGAGAGAGAGAGATGGGCTATTGTGCTTTGCAAAGTAAAGCCATCGTTTTACTTCGGCTTACTTTTTGGATTTTCAAAGTCCAAAATGTCGATCCGACCGTTCAAGTTGATCTACATATTGAAATGTGCTTGCAGACCAAATTTTACATTTTTTGGAATTTTTTTACTATTTATTAAGCCACTTTGAAAATTGCTGATCACATGGTCCAGAAAAAACAGTGCAACAAAATTCTGGACCATGTGATCAGCAATTTTCAAAGTGGCTTAATAAATAGTAAAAAAATTTCAAAAAATGTAAAATTTGGTCTGCAAGCACATTTCAATATGTATATCAACTTGAACGATCGGATCAACGTTTTGGACTTTGAAAATCCAAAAAGTAAGCCGAAGTAAAATGATGGCTTTACTTTGCAAAGCACAATAGCCCATCTCGAGTTCTCCTAAGGTCACCAAGCCCTTCGTGAGCGCGACTCTAAAACCTATCGAATTGACTTCAAACGACATTTCCAAACTGTTAGATGTTCAATCTATATTAAAATGTGCTTGAAGATCAAATTTTACATTTTTTGGAATTTTTTTACTATTTATTAAGATGGTTTGAAAATCACTGTTTTTATTAAAATTTTGCACCATTGGAAAACAACGATTTTCAAACCATCTTAATAAATAGTAAAAAAATTTCAAAAAATGTAAAATTTGGTCTCCAAGCACATTTTAATATAGATTGAACATCTAACGGTTTGGAAATGTCGTTTGAAGTCAATTCGATAGGTTTTAGAGTCGCGCTCACGGAAGGGCTTGGTGAGCTTAGGAGCACCCTAGTTCTACTATATATATATATATATATATAGAGAGAGAGAGAGAGAGAGAATGGCTAATATACAAACGTTTGTTCCTGGACTCAGGAACAAACAGTTCGGTTCTCTGATTTTCAAAGTCCATACAGTCGATTCAAACCGTTAGATATTCAATCTATATTAAAATATGCTTGGAGACCAAATTTTACATTTTTTAGAATTTTTTTACTATTTATTAAGCTGGTTTGAAAACCGCTGATTTTATTAAACTTATGCACCATTGAAAAACAGCGGTTTTCAAACCAGCTTAATAAATAGTAAAAAAAAATCCAAAAAATGTAAAATTTGGTCTCCAAGCACATTTTAATATAGATTAAATATCTAACGGTTTGGATCGACTGTTTGGACTTTGAAAATCGGAAAACCGAAACGTTTGTTCCGGAGTCTAGGAACAAACGTTTGTATCTTAGCCAATCTCTCTCTCTCTCTCTATATATATATATAGTGGCTAATATCAAAACGTTTGTTCCTAAGCCCTCGTGCAACCAAGTCGTTTTCGGATTTTCAAAGTCCAAACTGTCGATCCAAACCGTTAGATGTTCAATCCATATTAAAATATGCTTGGAGATCAAATTTTACATTTTTTGGATTTTTTTTACTATTTATTAAGCCACTTTGAAAACTGCTGATCCGGGTGAACAGTAAAAACAGTGCAACTAAATTCTGGACCATGTGATCAGAAATTTTCAAAGTGGCTTAATAAATAGTAAAAAAATTCCAAAAAATGTAAAATTTGGTCTCCAAGCAGATTTTAATATAGAGATCACATCTAACGGTTTGGATCGACCGTTTGGACTTTGAAAATCCGAAAACGACTTGGTTGCACGAGGGCTTAGGAACAAACATTTTGATATTAGCCACTCTCTCTCTCTCTCTCTCTCTCTCTATATATATATATATATATATAGAATTTTGCTATTGTGCTTCATGAAGTAAAACCAATATTTTACTTCACGCTCATACACCCATTTCCAAAATCCAAATCGTCGATCCGACCGTTCAAGTTGTTCTCCATATTGAAATGTGCTTGGAGACCAAATTTTACATTTTTTGGAATTTTTTTACTATTTATTAAGCCACTTTGAAAGTCGCTGATCCATTGGTCCAGAATTTTTTACTGTTTTTTTACTATTCACAATGGATCAGCGATTTTCAAAGTGGTTTAATAAATAGTAAAAAAATTCCAAAAAATGTAAAATTTGGTCTCCAAGCACATTTCAATATGGAGAACAACTTGAACGGTCGGATCGACGATTTGAATTTTGGAAATGGGTGTATGAGCGTGAAGTAAAACGAAGTTTTACTTCGCGAAGTACAATAGCCCTACTCTATATATATATATATATTCTTGCAGGTAATATATTATTGTTTGTGCATGTAATATATAACTTTACATGACGTTGTTGTTTTCTTAATACCAAATTTCAGAAAAAAAAAAAGGCACAACTGAATTTTTATAAAATTGCAAAAGCCCCTGTATTTGTGTCATTTGCATTACTGTAACCTATTCACTTATCCATAAAGCAAGGTCATGTTTTCAATTTATCCATTACGGAGTAAGATTATTTTTGCAAATTTCTGAAAGAGAGGTATGAGGAAGTAACTTAGAATCACTCTGCATTGCTTAATCCTCGCTACTATTTTCACTTTAGGCATCTTTTGCTTATTAGTTACCCCGTTCAAATTATAACCAGATGATGAATTTATTTATAATTTGCAGCAGTATGCCTTTTTGGCTGATCTAAAGAAAGATTTAAAAAAAAAAACAAAGGGGTCATTTGGCAAATCAAGGAACGGTGTTTTTTTTTTTTTTGATAATTAAAAGGCATAACTGCTCATTTCATTAACATGAAATCATAGTTAACTTACAAGTGAAAGAAAATGTTACTAGCATAGCTAACTCAAAGTCATAAAGAGCTAATACAGAGCAAAATACAAAAGCTCTGTGTTTAATTACCCACCAAAACACAGTTATGGAATACCAACAAACTAATACTAAACCACATATGAAAGGGCTGAGGTAAAGTAATGATTCTAAACTCAGACCTATACAAAAAAAAGCTGTCCTTCATCATTGCATTAAGCTGGAGATCTAGCATCCCTCAGCATCAGAATGTCTGCTGCCCCTCCAGTGTCAGTATCAGCACCCTGATACACCACTATTTGATTGTCAGAGGGATCCCAAACTCGAAGAGGTATAGCATTGATGTCATCAGGCATGCATTCCTTTCTTGTCATAATGTTATGATAAATTGGATTTAAAAATTTGATTCTAGAAGACCAAAATGCCCTTCATAACTTGGCTTACTATTGGAATTTTATATCACATTGCACTCAAAATCTATTGAAACCTTCAATTGAAACAATGGTACCTATTTAACTCAACTTTTCCTCAATACTCCAAATATTACAATAAAGTTTATCATTAATATCTGGTACAATTAATAATTGTTATTATACCATACTATTGGTCCAATTAGTACACAACTAAATCACATATTAACAGTTTTGCCAAAAAAATTTGCAAAATAAAAATCAATATTTACCAGTTATCACTCATATGGTCCTAATCAAGACTCCAAATGATACATATTTCAAAAAGTATCATTTCTAGTCTCCTATGTCTTGGCATCAGGACCAGAATTTACATTTATAAATTGCAAAGAACGTCAATCTCAATTGTTTAAAAGAGGACCGACAGCATTGGGCAAGTAATTTACACGATGTTATTTTAGTACCTTGCAAATTTGATATATAGAAACCGTGCTCGGCGGTGCAGTGCTTGTGCTTAGGCGGGGAGATGGACTGATGGAGAGAGAGCGTACGTATGATCCTCCGGCCAATGGTGTCGACGGAGAGGACGGAGCGTGGCTGAGCAGAGCGCTTGACAGGAGAGCCGACTCACACCTTGTTTGGATGGAGAGCGGGAGGAAAATGTGAAAAATAGAAGGGAATGAAAAGAAATGAAAAGATTGATTAACATATTATTATTTTTTTGTTTGAATGATTGACGAAAAAAAAAATTTAATTTTTTGTTTTATTTTTTGTTTGATTAATTAAAATTATAAAAGAGTAATTAAATGTTTTTAGTATATTTGACTATTATACTTTTTAAAATCTTAAAATGTAATTATTTAATATAAACAAAAAGAAATTAATAATGTAACAAAAAACAGTCGAATTTTTTAAAATAAGATTGATATATACTTCATCGACGAGCATGCATAAATATGTAGGGGTGAAAATGGTATGGATAATATCCGATTCATATTCGATCCGTATTTGAAAAATTAGATATGGATATCTGATATCCGAATATCTGTGTGGATATGGATACTAATATGATTTTACGTTTCAATTATCCGTATCCGAATAATGGATATATATCATATATTTTAATATATATTATGAAAAAATATTGTTATTCACCATTAAAATTAGATAAATATTATGAACTTTGGTAATTTTTTATATTATTTTAATAAATATCTGATCCGATCCGTATCCGTATCTATATTCGGCTGATATCTGATCCGTATCTGTATTTGGCCCAATCAAGTCATCATATTCTGTTCAAAATATTAACAGAATATTCGTATCACTTATATTTTGGATGCGATGTGCAACGAATCCGTATCACTTATATTTTGAATTACGTTGTCACAGAATGCGTGCATAGTTATAACAGATCATGCATAGTTTTAACAAAATTCAATTCAATTACATCTCTCTGTATTTTCTCCGTATCTTAATCTTCTTTACAAAACGCACAACACCGTAGAATTTTAGTGATATCCAAGAAAAAAAATTTGAACCGTGCGATGATAAAAATGATCTAAAGAGATGAGTTAGTGATGAGTTATGTAAGAATTGTAAGGAGAAGTTGCATTGCTGATTTTATTGTTTATTCATTTGCGAAGACCAAAAAAAAAATGTAATTTTTTAAGTTCAAGATCTAGAAGCCGAAACAATGTACAGGCTCCAAAAATTCTTTACTATAAAAGTTTTACGGCATAATTTTTCATCTATTGATTTTGTAGAAAAAAAAAATATAAAAAAAATCTAACCTAGTCAATAAATTATTCGTTACTTGTTGTAGGTTTGTGACAAAGAAAGTTAAATGATAATTATATAGGTAAGATATAGAGTTGAACATTTGTGTCTTTTTCTCTCAAAATATTAACAACAAAATTTATTTTCATCTGTTACACTCAAATTGAGAGAAAAATCGATTCTACTAACTAAAAACATTGAAAGTTAAACCATTCCCATTTTGTATCTCTTATTTCCACTGTAATTTTATCAACAAAACATGATTTGATGCAAGGTCATGTTTTTCAATTTACCCAATACGAAGTTAAGATTATTTTTGAAAATTTCTGAAATAGAGGTACGAGGAAGCAACTAAGTAATCGCTCTGCATTGCTTAATCCAGCATTTTTCAATTAATTTCAATTGAAAAAAACAGAAATTAAAATAAGGAATCTGAGAATGGCTTCACAAATGAAGGATGCGAATTGGGGTCTACTCCTAAGCGATCCACATATAGGGAGCATAAATAATTGTACATGACACGAAACACAAGATCCATAACCCATCCAAACTAAAATATAGTGATTAATTAACTTAACACATCAAGTACAAAACCAGCTAGCATAAGATTATAGTTTGTTTTACAAAAATCAAGATACGAAACGAAAGTTGCAATTCCTTATTATTATTATTTTTTTGAAAACAAAGGCTGCTACCCAGCCCGTTGTATTAATTACCAGTAACCAGTACATGGAGAGGAACTACTGAAAAAATCGAAATTAAGCCCTGAACCTAGAAAAACCCATGGGGACCCCTCAATTGCCTCAGTCACACACACTCCCTTCTTCATAAACTAGCTACTGAACTCTACTAACTGACCCATTTAGTGGGAAGTAGCAGGGTTTCAGTACATACTGTTTTGCATCATTGGCGAGGGATCCCAAACTCAAAAAAGAAAAACTGCCTACTGGTACACATGTACCATATTTTAGTCTATCATCTCACATAGCATTTTATTACATCTCAACAATGCAGTTAAATATATAAAACATAGAAATCAGTTCTTATCACAGAACACATAGTTACTAAAGAGACTATCTCATGTTACTGTCATCCCCTCCACTGGTACCATCTGTACCAGTCAATCTTGCCACTCATCCAAGGTCAGTGTATTAAGTGGATGCAATACACTGTAATGGAATCATATCCATATCTCCAGGTCTCCACTTTTTAAGTTTTGATGACTTTGCAGCTGCTTTGTCACCTCCTTTTTCATATTTCCTGTCCAAAGATCCAACCATGAATTAATGGTGAAAATTGTGTTTCTGATAGAAGGGATAGGAGATCCATTGAAACAGATATTATTCCTCAACTTCCAAACAGTCTAGCATACTGCACTAAACATTATTAAAAAAAGCTTGCTTGTTGCTAAATAGTATTAAATTGCAATGCATATTGAACCTCATCATCAAATGAGTGCCAGTTTTCAAACTGATCTTGACAAGCACCCATTCAAAACCAAATCTAAACCATTTTGAACCATTCGGTGAAATAAGAGTATTACGAAAAAATAAAATATAATCACTTTGTGTTAAGTTTAGTACTGAATATATTAAATTGTAATGAGAGAATTAGATAATCCTGAGCCCTTCCCTGTCTCTCTCATCAATTTCACACGTTATGTTTCCATCTCCCCCTCAATTCCATCAAATTCAATAAGGGTTACAATGAAGCAATAAGTGTTACTGCTTAGATTTTGGAAAGTTTTCCATTAGATTGATGACTTTATTGTTAGTTGTCTTCCAGTGTGCTTGTTTTGATTTTCACCCTACAATCTTTTTACCCAGATTTGGAACAGTTGCAGTACATTTTAGATTGTCTAACACAAGATTGTATTTTGCTCAGGAAGGAAAAGATGATGGGATCTGATGCAATTAATATACCCATAATAGAAGGGTCTTTTCGTAAATTTCTCTTTTATTCATGTAATACCATAGGATGCTTTTTGTAGAAAACGTAAAAAGAGTAGGAAACTTCCTACAATTTTAAAATAATTATTTTTCCAAATCTCCTTCCAGACAAAGTATTCTATATATTTCTAAGAAATATATTTTTTTGGGGTGGGGGGTTGTTGAAGGAAGTAGACAACTAACGATATCGACTATTGCGTGAAAGGTCGGATAGGATATATGACATTTTTTCACCCAAATACAGAGAAGGTTGACTTATCACCTTCAATATCTCTGCCGCCACTATCTGACAAGTGTAATCCATTTCTGCATCAATTAATTTTTAAAAATTATCAACATGCAAACAAGCCAACCTGTTTATTATTTTTATTCACTAGTGAAAATGTATGTGATCAGCTTACATAAAGCATGTATCATCCCAGTCTCAACGCTTTTGTATTGCTCTAAACAAGTTGGTAACTTTGAAGCTTGTGTCTGTGCGGCTCAGTTCAATGCACATTTCTATAGTGTACTGTACATGCTTCATATGTCCTAATTCAGGGGGATAAAATTCAAATAAATAACTTTGCACATATGTGGTGATATAAGAAATAAAACTGAAAGGGTGATGCATAATAGGTTAGCTTGATAAATCACCTTGCTGATTCAACAAGCATTTTCTCACTGACTGGAGGGCAGCTAATTAGGAGAACTACACGTGTCATCTCAGATAAACCCTGCATGTGAAGGAACAGCAGTATTAGTGCAATACACATAAGGCATGCAAATTCAGGTAAAAGGAAAAATACTGTTTCCATGTGCAATTAAGAATATATTCTAATTTTACTATATGCAATCCCTAATTTTGGAAATACGGTCCAGTCTCAGTTCGGGCTAAAATGTTGGAAACTTGGCTGTATGCTGCATCCTTTTCTGGTACGAACTGGTATAGAGAAACTGTTGACAGAAAATACTGGTAAACAGAAAACTGATTTTTCAAAATGCTCAATTGTATTTTCTCATACAACAAAATTACAGAAGTTCATACCTACTTAAAGTACTACCTAACAATAACCACCCACTATTTTCATAAAAAAAAATATAGTTTAATCTAGATATAACATCTACTTTTCCGACACTGCCCCTGCTGTACATTATGCAGAAAAAATCAAGTGAGAAGTACTCTGATGTAAAGCCCGATTTGTCACATGTTGTCCTTGTACTCCGACAGAGGCACATACAGACTCAGGCCGTAGGATGCGGTTTGTACAAATCATTGCCACCAAAATAAACTTCTGCTAGAGAAGGCTGTACCGGTGAATTCTGATTTTAGTAGAAAATCACATAGCATAAAGTCGGGATTGAATTAAAGAATTTGCAAAAAATAGCAATTTTGTCCAGTAGTTATTACATGAAGCTGTTAATCCTTGAAGCTTAAGACTCTGCCTGGAGTTCCATTTCCTGTACATCAGCCTTCATTCAAAACCACAACACACATCCACAAAACAAGACTTCATCTATTTGACAAGTCACAGTGAACTTTTTTTTAACAAAATGAGATAAGAGAAAACCAAATTAAAGAAACAAAGAAGAAAATGAAAACCGGCGAGAGTGGGCCGCCATGGCAGAAGCTGTACTGCACGGTGGACGACCCAAACAGAACTATCACTGGCCTCCAGGCTCCCACATTTCCTTCCATAATCTCTAATTAGAATATTAATCTGAAAATGAAACAAATTAATGAAAATCCAGTGCCTCAGTAGATAATGAATGCCAGATTCTATCTATATCAAGCCTTTTTCATTCAAGAGATTGGCAAGTAGCAAGAATCATGTCCTTTTTTTATTTTATAGATAAAAATTGTCAACGATGATTTGGTCATTCTTGTTAACTATTCAGCAACGAAAATTTTGCATGCTTACCCTTAAAGTTCCATAAATATCTTGCACATTCGTTCTCAATTTTTTGCCTCTTGTAAGTTGTAATAGACCATGTACAGTAAGACAGCTCAAAACTGTCAAATGATTTTTTAATGTGTATATAGCTCCTATTTACATTCATTCTCAATGTGTTTGTGTAAACACTTAAATTTGTACACTAATTGGATTTTCTCATGATCAGTATTTTGTCCAAAATCTCATGATGCCATAACTATACATATCCAATTAGACTTGATTGCTGCTTGATCCTCAAGAGCACCTAGCCAATACTGTTAATTATACTTGTTGACAAGGATATCTGGCAAATAGAGCTATAGCTAATGAATTAGATATATTACTAATAACACTTTTTTTTTTCTTTTGATAGTCTAACCTCATTGATGTCCTCAGCTGGACTAAAAGTGCACTGCAACTCTGGGGCATTTTTGCATTTCCTACCTTTGAACTTGGTAAGAAAATGTAGCCCTAAACTTTCCAACTGCAGTTCTAGCACTGGCCAACTTAAACAACACTATCACTGCAGTTCTATCACCTGGTCATCAACTGTTCCAATAAATATGCAAGTTTGGTAAATAATTAGTAAAGGGAATCTTACACTAAAACAACTCAGTAAGGGACTAGTGTACATAATATTTGGTATTATTATATTCATTCAATAAGAGAGGTCAAAATCTCAACTAATGTATCGAAGACTAAGTGATAAATTTTCTAATAATTTAAACAAATTAACAACAAGCTTTTCACTGGCATGCTTGTTAAGAAATTGGTGCAACCAAGTAACAAATACTATGTCGATCTATATGCCTGCATCCATAATTATCAGCTAAACACATCTGAAATTGCAGTTTAGTATAGTGCCCATTTTCTGTGAAAATTTATCAGGTGTGGGAATTGACATCTAGCCCCCTCCCATTAAATTTTTTTGCTACATATGTGCCAGTATGGTTACAGATGCAGTTAGTTCAGGACTAAACTGGGACAGCATATTTTCTTATCCAAGTAAAGACAACAGATCACCAGAGAACCCAAAAAAGCTGCCTCAACTGGTACCAATGGTGAAAGATAAATTAGTGGTACTAACTAAAAGCAAAGAAGGTACTGCCCACCTGCACCACTTAAAGAAAATGAAAAGGATAAAAAAATAGCAAACGGAAAGAACTGCTATAAATAACTTCGGCTAACAACATCAGACACTTTAACATGGAATTTAGGCAAACTAGTCCCTGATAGAGTGGAACTTATTGTTAGAAATGCAGTTTGGATGCTTTGTGAATTTTGTGCACGTCCTTTGAAACCATAACTTTCAATTTGCTTTTTATATAGAAAAACTTGTTATTTATCTAATCAGCATGTCCTTTGTGAAGTTTTCTGTTATGTTGTTTTAACTATTTCAGTTCTTGTTTTGGAAACATTTTTGGTGTCTTTTTTTTTTAATTTGAATTGCTATTCATCTAATCAGAACTTCTAAATTTGTTTTGTTGACCCTTCTTCTTTTATCCGGGCTTGGGACCAGTTATATCATTCAAACATAGGCGGAGTTAAATTTTTTGATAAAATATTTTAGCATCTCAAATTAAAAATAAAAGAAAAGTAGAACAGATAGCTTGGAAATAAGGAGGGATGTATACAGTATACCTGCATGGAAGGCCACTTGTTTGAAGTGCATACGATTGTTTGTTTTTTTCCTAAAAATTAATTGCATGGTGCTTTTGTCTATAATAATCCTCTTTTACTCTGCATTCTTTCTGTAGGAAAAAATCAAAAGGAAAAAAAACACTACGTACATTAGTTGAAGTTTGAGAAGACAAGAGATGGAAGTGACAATATTATTATCTGATGAATAACAGATTCCAATTTATTGCAAGAGCCTTTTATTAATTTTAAGAAATTGAAAAGAATGTACCTTGTGAAATAATGAACCACTATCCTACTGCACATATCTGATTTCTTTCACAGCCAACGACCACCACGGCCTTCAATTTTCTTCATTTTTAGAGAAGCAGGTAACTTTGGGAGTTCCTCCAGCAAATCAGCTTTCAGGATTTCTAGCCTCCTAAGGGCAGTTAGCCTCGCCATTGTAGCAGGTAATGACTTCAGAGAGCTTGCATCCTTGATAATCAACTCCCTTAGAGAAGCAGGTAACTCCGGGAGTTCCTCCAGCAAATCAGCTTTCTGGATTTGTAGCCTCCTAAGGGCAGTGAGCCTCGCCATTGTAGCAGGTAATGACTTCAGAGAGCTTGCATTGTAGATAATCAACTCCCTTAGAGAAGCAGGTAACTCCGGAAGCTCTTCCAGATTAGCTTGTCCGATTTCTAGCCTTTCAAGAGCAGTGAGCCTCGTCAGTGTACTAGCAGCCAATGACTTCAAAGGGCTTGCATCCCCAATATAGAGATCCCTTAGAGAAGCAGGTAACTCTGGGAGATGTTTCAGCCAATCAACATGAGGAATATGTAGCTTTTCAAGCATTGTGAGCCTCGCCAGTGTAGCAGGCAATGACTTCAGAGATCTACTTCGCCTTATAGTCAACGACCTTAATGAAGCAGGTAACTCTGGGATATGCTCCAGCGAATCAGCTCCGAAGATTTCTAGCTCTTCAAGCACAGTGAGCCTCTCCATTGTTGCAGGCAATGATTTCAGAGATTTTGCAAACCAGATGTGCAACTTCTTGAGGGTACTGTTGTTTTGCTGCAGCCATTGCTCCGGCAATTCCTCTACACTTGAACAATCATGGACTGTCAGTTCACTTACAAATTTGAGGCTTCTCAGTGGTTCAATAAAAAGGAGAGAGAGGTGATCGATATTAAGAACAGAGAGCTTTAATGACACCAAGTTGCTTCCTTGGTTAACACCAAGTGCTTGTTCCCTAGATGAATGTTCGACGAGCTTGTCACATCCACTGATATTCAAACAACTAAGTGACCCAAAAGTATTTTCTGAGGAGGGAATACGAGAAATGTTTGCACAGTTATAAATCGAAAGATAAGTGAGAGTAGTGAGACGTGATGCTGACTCCAGCAGTGGCACATCAAGTTCACCACAGTTTACTATGAAAAGATTTGTGAGTGACGGGGGCAGGAGGTTGCTCTGGTTATCAACTGCCTTTAGCATTGGGCATTGGACAATACATAAGGACATTAGCGACACAAATTTCCCAAAAGCACCTATTGGAATATCTACAAGATTCTTGCAATCCCAGATAGATATAAACCGAAATGACTGAAAGTTTATGTTGTCTGGCTGCAGAAAACCATTCAATGCTGTTAATTTTGGGCAGTTTCTTATTTCCACACTTGTTAGTGAAGATGATGTTGATGGCCCGCCCCTTGAGTCAGAACTTTGGTAATATCCTGGAAGAGCACTAACTCCAACATTCTCTATCGAAAAAGAATTCAGAGAAAATGGTAGACTGGGACATTCGGTTAGATTTTGGCAATCTTTTATGCGCAAGTAACTTAATGACAATAATTTCCCAAATGTACCTACCGGTACCAATACCAGTTTCTCACAGCCACTGATGGTTAATTTCACAATAGATTGCAAATCTAGGTTGTTTTGCTGCAAAAATCCATTCAAGGACATTAAGTTGGGGCAGCTTTCTATCACCACTACTCTTAGTGATGATTTCAGGGATAATGGTTGAGGAGTGTTATTACCAGAAGTTTGGTGAAAATCCGGAAGAGCAGTCAAACTTACATTACGAATTCTAAATTCAATTAGAGAAAGGGGCATATAAGGTAACTTGTCCAAGTTTGGACAATTACATATATCAATACTTTCCAGATATGGCATTTGCCATGAAAACAATTGGTTTTTCCAAACAGGACAATTAGAAAATTTTAGAGATGACAAGTTTAAAGGGGACGAATCATTCATCCAGCTAGGAGATCTTTGGCCTTTATAATTCTCAACTGTCAATTTCATGAGATTTGGATCGGGTTGGAGGTAATTAATAATTTGCTCGTGATTATCAAAATTGCTCTCTGAGGACCATTTCAGGGAGAGCGATATGAGATTAGTCTTCTCTAATAGGTTGGCACTCTTAGCTTCATTGGGATCCTCTATATTGTCCATGTTCTCAATGGAAAGGTGTTGAATACTGTTTAGTTTTTCCAATTCATTTATATGTTGACCACTCTCTTGTCCAACAAAAAAGGTTAACTCCTGTAGAGACGTCAGCTTGTGGACTCCATGAATAGTTTGCATTATCTCCTTGGGAAGCCTTAGGTAACGCAACATAAGTAGATTGGTCATTCCAGTTGTTTCAATTCCCGAATAGGATGAATTATCACAACTTGTTGGAAACTCTAGTACTTGCAAATGATAAAGTTTGTAAACTGAAGCGAGGAATGAGTACATAACGGATTCAGTGTCAATGGATAGGTAGCGAAGGTGTACTAAACAACTCATCTCTTCGGGCAATTCAAAGCTACCGTATCCATTTATTTTCAATAAACGTAAAGGTTTTTTTATTAAATTACTCGGTAAAACAAAATCCGAATCCTTTTCAATAATAATAACCAAACTACGTAAATTCTCAAGATAAGAGACCCTGTCAATTTGACTTCCATGTACAGACACATGCCGTACAGTGCTATGTACGGTAATAGATTTATCATTAGGCTCTATTCTACAACATTCCCCAGTGGAAACATTACGGGCCAGGTCATGCATCAAATCATGCATAACATACCTTTCACCTTTCTTTGATTTAGAATATTCAAAGAATGATTTCCTCAAAAGGAGATTGAAGTAATCTTCTCCAATATCTTCTGGGTTTTTTTCTTGGATTGATTGTTGCCGGATAAATCCAGAGGCGATCCACATTTTGATCAAATCATCTTTATTAAACTGATGATCTTGAGGAAATATGCTGCAAAACCTAAAGCATACCTGCAAATCTGCTGGTAAATGGTAGTAACTCAACTTCAAAACATCCATCACATCCTCTGCTTGCTCTAAGTTAAAAAGAGACCCGTGATTCAAAAAATTTCTCCAATACTGGTGGTCCATACGGCAATTCAGTAAGCTTCCGATTACTTTTGCTGCTAATGGACTACTTCGAAGCAATTT
This sequence comes from Carex kokanica, assembly GCA_025461125.1. Lineage (NCBI taxonomy): Eukaryota > Viridiplantae > Streptophyta > Magnoliopsida > Poales > Cyperaceae > Carex > Carex kokanica. Next base: position 736,914 of record JAJGRX010001004.1, read on the forward strand.
TAGTATTTGATCTGCAACTATTTGTAATTTCTGATAATTGTCAGGGGTAAAACCACGAAATGCATAGCTATAGAAAAGCAATCGCAACTCTTGCTCTCCTAAGCCTTCTAATGCTAGAGATTTATGCTCTGTATTTATCACATTAGCAAGCAACTCTGCCACAGATTTCATTCTAGTTGTTAATATGATTTTACTCCCTTGTTGTACAAACTTCAAAGAGGCAATCAGTTGCTCCCAATCGGGCCTTCTCTTATCGTCCCATACATCATCTAGAACGAGAAGGACTTTCTTTGAAAGTACCATATCCTTCAAGGTAACCTGAAGCGCATCTAATGGTTTACCACAATTAGTTTCGCCGAGCATCTTTCTCGTTACATCTTCAACACTGAAGTTGGTTGAAACACAAACCCAAATTGTTTTGTCAAAATGTTTTTCCTTCAATATCTCTTGATATGCCAATTGCGCAAGGGTGGTCTTCCCTTGTCCACCCACCCCGACAATACTAAAAGAAGAGAGGTGAGCATCAGTTGGTCGCTTCAGCCAATCAATTATCTCGTTCTTCTCAACTTCCCGGCCAAACACCTCATTTTCAGCTAAAAGGGAAGTAGTTTGCCCCTTCAAAACTTTACCGACTTCTTGCCCTGATTCCGAAAGACCATAAAAATTGGCAAGTTGGAGGAGATCTTCCACGCCATCAGTAGCCCGATTTAACATTGTTATAGCCTCCTTCAACTTCTCCGAAGTATCATTGATAGTACACAGTTTTCTCTTCTTTGAGCTAGAAGCGGAGTCTTCCGCCTCATCTCGGTTTTTCACCTTATCCTCCAGTTTTTTGTACTCCAACTCATCGAGCACGTCTTCGGATGCTTCAACAGCCTGCCTAAATTGGTCAACCCATGAACTGGCACTTGGGTGCTTCATCTTGAGTGCTTCAGCAATGGCCATGACAGCTGTGATCTTGGGAAGAGCTGTCTGTAGCTTCTTTAGCTCGGCTTCGCTATCATCTGCGAGCATATGGCCATGCAAGTACGAAATACCCGTGTTGACAAGGTTCTCAACAACAGAGGACCCCGCGGTGCTGACAAGGTTCGAAACAGCGGAAACCGCTAGGCTTGCAATGGTTGAAAGAGCCATCTCGAAGTTCCTTCTTCTCCTGGGTCACCTTCCTCAAATCAAAGCCGGTATTTTTTTTTGTGTGTGTGTTCTGTGTTTCTTGGGAATGACAAGGAAAAACTAGCAAATTTTTTTTTTTTTTTTCTGTAAACACGTACCAAATTGTTGGATTTAGAAATGAAGATAGCAAAAGGCAGCTTCTTTCAATAATAAAATAAAGGGAATTAATAGGCCAGAAACGAGAATAACAAGAGATCAAGAGTTAGAGATTCTGGAAACAGATACCGTGCATCAGATGACAAGAGATCGAGAGAGAGGGGTGAGATGAGAAACAGAGATTAATTTGGAAAACGCAAACGCGTACCCTACGGCAAGAGATCAGAGAGAGAGAGAGCAAGAGAGAGAGAGTCGGAAACAGAGATTGGTAGATAGATGCAAGGTAGTTGCAAAGGAAATAAATTTTGCTGGGGAAAGAGAGAGTGAGGTGAACAGAGCGCACTAGAGCTTGCCTTGAAACTCTCTAGTTCACAGGACCACAGTATTATTGTAGATGGACAGATACTATGTTGCATTCACCGAGTTACAATCTGTAGTGACATCCCTGCAGGATATGAATACAACTACTTGGTAAAGGCAAAGTGGAAGGGTCAATGACTCGCCACACTGTTAGTAATTGCTGTATTGGATTTTCCAAGAAACAGTTTTTTTTTTTTGGAAACGTGAGCGATTTTTATCATGCCAAAATTTTTATTAATCGAAAAAGTGCGGAATTTTCGGAGGAGGCCGGAATTAATCGTACCGTCTCGTAGGATGGAATAGAAAGAATCTCCCGTCCAGCTTAACAATTCGCTAATTCTAATTCTTGAACGACTTGAATCGTTCTGTCTTGACCTCAAAAAAAAAAAACCCAGGGACCGTCCGATCCGAGGCCCAGCAATGTCTTCAGATTTTTATTTGATTCTTATTGATTCTTTATATTATCAAATAAAAATGAGCCAATGATTGTTGTCGCTAAGGAGCAGCTGGATGCTTAATTGCCTGGCTGGAACTGCATTGACCGGTTGAAATCCAGTCAACAGCTGTATGACACCACCGAAAATTTTATTAATCGCCACCTACGAACTTTAAAACAGAGTTGCTGCAATGTCTTAAAATAAGTCTACGACGGCACGATTCAATCTGTTTCTGAATTTTTTTTTTCCGCTCCTCGGACGGGAAGGTACAACCCATTCCTGGATTTTTTTTTTTTTTTGAGGTCAGACGGTACAATCCAAGCCGTCCAGGAATTAGGATTAGCGCATCCGGATGGTTAGCGAATTGTTAAGCTGGACGGGGAGATCCATCCTGTCCCATGAGACAGTACGATTAATCTCGGCCTACCTATATTTAGAATTCTCCCAAAAGTTCCGCTCTTTTTCGATATTTTTTTCGATTAATAAAAAATTTCGGTTTTGTCACGGGGCTGGTAGAGAGGTAGAAGCACTTTTTAATTTATCATGTACAACCTTGATACAAGATCAAAAGAGTTTAATTTATAATGTTATTTTATTCTAAATTACTCATTCAAGAGTTATGCTAATGTACCAACGTTAGCATATCAGTTAACATATTAATAAGTCAAATTTTATTTCTTTTTATTATGTTCGAACGGTCCAAAGTACTCAATAAGATCTACATATACAAATATTGTAGAATACAAAAATTTACTATTTTTTACAATTTTTTATTTATAAATTTATCATGTTTGATATGCATATATTCATATTTTATATTATTTTAGGTTCAATATTAAATTTAAAAGTCACAAATAATAATTATATTAAGTTGAGTGTTTAACATGAGGAGGGATCGGATTACACTCTTTTTTTGGACACATTTTGACATCTATCATTTTCAAAGTCCAAATAGTCGATCCAAACCGTTCAACATGATGGATATATTAAAATGTCCTTGGAGATCAAATTTTACATTTTTTTTGAATTTTTTTACTATTTATTAAGATGGTTACAAAAATCGTTGTTTTTATATCATTGAAAAACAACGATTTTGTAACCATCTTAATAAATAGTAAAAAAATTCAAAAAAATGTAAAATTTGATCTCCAAGCACATTTTAATATGTGATTATGTTGAACGGTTTGAATTGACTATTTGGATTTTGAAATTGCAAAATTGACCTATAAAAAAATAGTGTCAAGATGTGTCAAAAAAAAAAGGGTGTAATTGAATCCCTCCTCGTTTAACATATTATTTAGACTATATAAGAACATTTTAACTTCACTGTATTACCAGTAAGTAAATAATCGATTGTACTTTCTCTAACAATGAGAACAAAATCATTTGAACCAAATATTTTTAAAAGAAAAATTCAGATATACAATTCTAGACGACGATCCCCAAAAAGGCATTGGCCCATTTAATTGATTGAAACTTTTTAACTTACAAGTCCCTAAGCCAGACCCATGTATGTTGCCTGGTTTTTAAACGAAACGTTCTCCAACATAAACTAACTAAAGTCATCAAAACAACTAATAAAAGTCTGTTAATAGTCTACGAAATAGCAAAGCATAAGATCCACACATTGCAAAACAGTTCAAAAGCAAATCCCAAATAACATAACAGGGATCAATCAAAGTGAGTCTTCTGTATTAGCAGATTCCACTAACACTTGCTCCAATTCCAACTCCTACAGAGGGATTTGAGTTGTATCTATCGGCATCCATTATGTCTCAGCTGCTCCTTATTCTTCATTGGCACCAGATTGTCATGTCCATAACAAAACCCAGTTAATAACATTCAGTACTGAAGTTCTCACATTATCACATCAAGGGTCACATCTCCTTTGGTTAAAACCAAAGATTTAAATAGCGTTTATCGCGTCATAGCGGAACGGTTAAAAAAATGACGCTATGCCCATATAACGCCGATAGCGTCATAGCTTTTATAGTCCGAAGACACTATAGTGCGCTATTTAGAACCCTGGTTAAAACAAATGTTATTTCGTAACTACAAACCCTTCATATGGACAAAGAATAATATAATTTATATCTCACACCCACTACAAATCTAATTCGCAAATCTTAAAATTCTGAACCATTCAAATCTTTTCTGCACGAATCTCAAAGCAGATTACAACTGATCCCTCCATTTCAAATAGATACCGAATAGAAATTGGCTCCGTTGATAGCCTTAGGCAAGTGCATTTTTTTCTCTCTTTTTTTTTTAAAAAAAAAAAACTAGACAGACTGTCTAGTGAAAGAAAATAAGTAGAAAATTACAAGCAACACATCCTAATACATCATGAGCTACGCTAATTTGAAAAAAATTGTCAGTATCTAACAATGTAGGATCCGACTCTGCTGTAATCCGAAACCAGTGAACAGTAATCCTAAAATCCCTACAATTTGAATCCAGCCATCGAACTGTTTCGAGATACGTGCACGGAAAAACCAGTTAAAACATCACTAAAATGGACAAAAATCAACAAAATTTTGTTTTGTTTATCATACTTCATACTGGTGAAAAGCACCCAAAAAATGTTGTTCAAATAAGACCAAACTTTGAGTAAATTTATACTCAGAATAGTGCTTACAATATAAAGAAGAATAATTGATCTATTTCAAATGTGTGCATGTTGATGAATAAAAAATGTCTCATGAGTGAACTTGAACGATCAAATATTAAAAATATTTATATAATAATATTCAGCTTTCATTTGTAATTCTTAAGAGTTCGTTTGAAATTGCTGGTCGATCACCAATGTGGTGAAAGTATTTTTTTTTTGTTGTTGAAAGCCCGTAGGCGATAATTCTAATAATCAGGACAAACCAGTTACATAGTTTTGTACCAGTACATGTAACATCTGTACCAGTATATAAAATATTACAATTAAATGTTGTCCCTAAGGCACCACTAATTTACTTTAAAATTGAAATTAAATGCAAATAAAGTAAATAGAAGAGTTTAGAGAAAATTGACACTCGGGATGTTAACGGAGTTCGGCAAAATGGCCTACGTCTCCGGGGCGTCGCAACCGCTTCTCGGTGCACCTTTCTATTACCCAATGAGAAAGGTTACAACTTGTGAACCGGTGAGCCCTTACAATCGATGGGAAGTCACTCGGCCAACTAGAGTAGAGAACGAAGTCTCTAAGTCTGAAATCTCGAAAGAAACACTCACAAAAACTAACTCTAATCTAATCTAGCAAGATTAGTGAAGTAGATTTGAGGTTGTGTAAAGGAATTTTGAAGTTTTTAATTCTCACAACAATGGAGGGATAGTGCACAGAAAAATCGCTTTTTGAATAGCTAGGGGCGGCTCTAGTTTTTATGGAAGAAAACCTAATTGCTCTATTTATAGAGGCAGCTTCCAAAAGAGTATTCTGCTCATAATCGTTACCAACGATTGATTAATCGTTACAACGATTGATACTAAAATGCAATTAGGGTTTCAGCCAAATTCAAATTTCTGCGAGACTTCATAATCGTTACAACGATTATATAATCGTTGGTAACGATTACTCTCTGGAAGAATTGTGTTATTTCTCGCATTCTGATTTTCTGTGCAGCTATTTTAATCGTTACAACGATTAGACAATCGTTGGTAACGATTGTTCCCTGACTTCAACATCAAATCTATTTTACCAATTCTATGAATTATACAAATTAAAATATTGATAAAACTTGATGATTTCTTCAGGATAACAAATCCAAATTGCAATTCCAATTGTCTTAAACCTGCAAAGCATCTTAACTCGAAGGAATTGTTAGATTTAAATATTGTATGTTTTGCAAATTAGTCAAATAATATATTTAGAGTATTGCTTACAACAACAATCTCCCCCTTTTGACGATTTGCAAAACATACATCGCAAGCAAATGCATAAATTGATTTGAAATTATTTTTCCCAATATTTTAGTTCCCAATTTATCAGTTGTGCATGTCTTGCAATTTCTCCCCCTTTTGGAAATCGACGAAAGGGAAGACAAAATAACGAGTGCTCCCCCTCAAAATAAGCACTCCCCCTTAATGATTGGAATATAAAAATATAAAACACAGCACACATTCGAAAAATATCATAACCAACAATATAGAACATATAAGAATTCAACCACTCACATGCAATCCGAAAATAACTAAACCAAAGCTACCAAATAAGTTCCACATAGCATGCAAATAAAAGAGTAATAAGTTCCTAGCATAGCAATCAAAAAGTACGCAACAAATAACGAGTAGTAAGAGAACTAAAAAATAAAACTAGACGTCAGCATCAGGACCATCGCCATCGACATCATCATCATCACCATCATCATCCAGATCATCATCATGAACACCACTGCCCGGTCCAAAGCGGCGCACCCAACGCTTGGCAAGATCCGTTTGAGCATCATCAAGGGATTGAATATTCTTGGCATTGAGGCGAACACCCTTATTAACTTTGTCAATTTTAGTACCAAGGGTAGAGAGAGTAGAGGTAATACCGCGCAACTGATCCATAACCCAAGCCATTTCGGGAGTTGAAGCTTGTGGTTGAGCCGGATCGACAGGAGGTGGAACTGGATGAGGAGGGGAAGGTGGATTTGCTTCATTTGGATCCCAATATTGATTTGGAAGTGCATTGGGAGCTTTAATCCAGCGATTGACAGGACGGTTATCAGGGCGAAGACCGGGTGGGCTGGCACCGGCGGAGGCAGTTAAAGACCAACCAATATTCGGCATTTCAGTAACCAAATTTACCGGTCCGAGTAGGGTTAGGTCAGGTGAAAGATGAATTCCATTGAGGCGCATAATTTTGTGAATGATGTGAGCATAAGGTAAATTATAAACCTTGCTATTGAAAGAATTTCTCATGTGACGGAGAATAATATACGGAATGTTGAAACGTTTCTCATCCAAGCAAATGAGATGTCGCATATAGAAAGTGGCATTCCATTCCATGTTGGTTTTGATTGTGGATTTGGGAGTGAGAATATTGTTGACAAAGAGATGGAGCAACCGATGAAGGGATGGAAGATGTGAGGCATAAAGAGGGGCACCAACTCGATTGGTACGGTCAAACCAGGTTTTATAATTATCGGCTGTATCAACGGCTGTCTCGGGCCATTTTCTAAGAGGGTATGATTCCTCTCCTTCATTTGGTAAGTCAAGCCATGCGACCAAGTTATCAAGAGAGAGATCAATTTCGGTTCCGCACACATAAGAAGAGGCTCGGAATGGAGACAGAGACATGAGAAAATTGGCATAGAATACCCGGGTTAATATGACGTTGTACGATTCCGTACAATTAAAAAATGGTTCCCAATCCCAATGGTCCAAGTACTCATTGATTTTGTTTGTCTCATAGACAGGAAACTCGGCAGAATTCTTATCAAAATGATAGCAATTGGTCAAAGCCCGGTTTTCAAAGAGACCAATATAGTTGGTATAAGCTTCGGCATCCCGAAATAGGTACCGATTATCTCGACCAATTGTCTAATTTGGGAATTAAGGATTAGGAAACTCATCTTGTTGATGAGAGGTTTGGCCGGAGTCAGTACGGCTCCTTTTGCGAATAGCAATTTTGGACGGTTTAGGAGGCATCGTAAATGGTGAAAGGATAAAGATTTACCGATTGAGAAATGAAGCACACACCCGTGACGAGAAGAACGAGAGGAGCGCAGTGATGAAGACGGATCGTCGATCAAGTGGTCGGATGGCCGGAATTTGAGAAGAGGCGAAACTAGGGTTTTGGTGGAGAGGAGAGAAGAGGGAGAGGAGAGGGAAATCTAGTGAGAGAATAGAGTAGAGGAGAGAGAGGAGAGAAGAAAAGACTTAAAATTGTGAGGAATAGAGGTTTGTGGAGGCCAAGATGGTGAAGAAGAGGGTAGAGGCGGCGGAGAGGAGAAGAAAGAAAGAGAAGAGAGAAGAGGTGCGAGTAGGAGGGAAGAGAAGGAAGAAATAGGAGGCGGACCCGACTTTTCGCATTCTGCGATCAATCGTTACAACGATTGCTTAATCGTTGGTAACGATTGTGCTCTGGAAAGAATGTTTGAAAGGCGCAATTTTGGAGAGAAAATTGAAATTTAATTAATCGTTACAACGATTGTTTAATCGTTGGTAACGATTGTTCTCTGGGAATTCTGCAACAATAGATGAAATTTCAAAGAGAAAAGTCAGATTTTGAAATTTATTAAACGTTGTAACGATTAAACAATCGTTGCCAACGATTGTGTTCTGGAAGAAATCAGAGAAAGTTTGCGTTTGGCAATTTAGATATTTAAGATTTTATTTAATTAATCGTTATAACGATTAAATAATCGTTGGTAACGATTGTGGTCTGGTAGGGTTTTCTAAAGGTTGTCGGAACGTTGATGTGATCAAGTGATTGCTATGCGTCCTATCTAAGATGCAGATGCACTAATTTAGAATAATCAGTGGACTAATCAAGTTCAAGCATGCCTAATTTAAACCTTAATTCATTATGTTGTTGAGGATTTAAGGGCTTGGTGAAAATATCGGCAATTTGATTTTTGGTGTCAATATGGATAAGTTGAATTTCACCTTTCTCAACATGATCCCTAATAAAATGATGCCGTATTTCTATGTGCTTGGTACGAGAATGGAGAACCGGATTTTTGGAAATCATAATGGCACTGGTATTGTCACACATAATTGGTACGTTGCGGAAGCGTATTTCATAATCTTGGAGAGTTTGAATCATCCATAACAATTGTGTGCAACAACTACCGGCCGCAACATACTCGGCTTCCGCAGTGGAAAGCGCAACCGAGGTTTGTTTACGGCTCGACCAAGAGACAAGTGATCCGCCCAAGAATTGGCATGTACCACTTGTACTTTTACGGTCCATTCGGTCCCCGGCAAAATCAGCATCGGTGTAACCTATCAAATCTAATTCCGATTGTTTGCCATACCATAATCCCAAATTTAACGTGCCTTTGATATATTTAAGGATTCTTTTAACGGCTTTCAAATGCATGTCTTTGGGATTAGCTTGAAATCTAGCACATAGACATACCGCAAACATAATATCAGGTCTACTAGCAGTTAAATAGAGTAAGCTACCTATCATAGCTCGGTATTGAGTGATGTCCACCGGCGTGCCGCTAGGATCCGAGTCGAGATTTGCATTGATGGCCATGGGAGTAGGACTCGTCTTGCTTTCAGTCAATCCAAATTTCTTGATCAACTCCTTAGCATACTTGGTTTGACTTACAAAGGTTCCATCGATAAGTTGCTTGATTTGGAGTCCCAAAAAGAAGTTCAATTCACCCATCATGCTCATTTCAAATTCACTACTCATAAGAGATGAAAATTCCTCGGCAAGTGCCGCATTAGTAGAACCAAAAATAATATCATCAACATAAATTTGCACAATTAAAATTGATTCACCTCTTTTCTTAGTAAAAAGAGTTGTATCATTTTTACCTCTTGTAAATTCATGTTCAATTAGAAAGGAACTAAGTCGACCGTACCATGCTCTAGGAGCTTGTTTAAGTCCATAGAGTGCTTTAGTGAGTTTATAAACATGATTTGGAAAGGTTGAGTCAACAAAGCCGGGTGGTTGGTGAACATATACTTCTTCTTCTAGAAATCCATTCAGAAATGCACTTTTAACATCCATTTGGAATAAGATAAAACCTTTGTTAGAGGCATATGCTAAAAGCATCCGAATGGATTCTAGACGCGCTACAGGTGCAAAGGTTTCTTCAAAATCGATACCTTCTTGTTGCTTATATCCTTGAGCGACTAACCTAGCTTTGTTCCTGACAACATTTCCAAATTCATCCTTTTTATTTCGAAAAACCCATTTAGTTCCAATAATCATTCGATCATTTGGTTTAGGTACTAGAGTCCAAACTTTGTTTCTTTCAAATTGAGCAAGTTCTTCTTGCATGGCACAAATCCAATTTGAGTCAATATTCGCATCTTTAAAGTTTTTAGGTTCAACATTTGACACGAAAGCACAATGCGCAATCATTTGACTCAATCCCGATCTAGTTCTAACCCCTTCCTTAGGATCCCCAATAATATTAGAAAGAGGGTGAGAGGAAACTTCCCTTAGGTCTTCGGGAGGTTGATATTCAACTGGTGGAGGTTGTGACTCTTCAGGTTGCATTGATGTGTTCAAAGGATTCTCTACATCATGTGTTGCATTTTCTTCGGATTGGGGTTGTTCGGATGATTGTTCATCTATGTTGATTTGATTCTCAACCACTTCAACCTCAGGAGTAACATCTTCAGCACCTACAATTAAGATACCCTTCTCGACCTTTTTGTGAGTAGCTTCATCAAATTTAACATGTACCGATTCAATTACAATCCTATGATTTGCAATGTAAATTCTATAGGCTTTACTTGTCATTGAATATCCTACAAATATGCCTTCAATTGATTTTGAGTCAAATTTTGTTATTTTAGGGGATTCGTCTAGAACAAAGCATTTTGAACCGAATACTCTAAAGTGAGATATTTTTGGTTTGTACCCTTTCCATAGTTCATATGGTGTTTTCTTCAATATCGATCGAATACTAACGCGATTGATCACGTAGCAAGCCGTATTGACTGCCTCGGCCCAAAGATGTTTGGGCAAAGGATATTCATTTAGCATGGTTCGGGCAAGCTCTTGTAATGTTCGGTTTTTCCTCTCGACAACCCCATTTTGTTGAGGTGTGCGAGGAGCCGAATATTCATGTCTATATCCCCTTTTAGAGCAGAATTCATCAAATTTTGCATTTTCAAACTCCCCCCCATGATCACTTCGAATTCGAATGATTTTTAGACCCTTTTCATTTTCAACACGAGTGCAAAATTCAATGAAATTATCAATTGCTTCATCCTTGTGTTGTAGAAATATAACCCAAGTAAAGCGACTATAGTCATCCACAATTACAAATGCATATTTCTTTTTAGCTAAACTAGGTATACTAATTGGTCCAAATAAATCAATGTGAAGTAATTGTAAAGGTTGATCGGTTGATACCATGTCTTTGGACTTAAAACAACTTTTAGTGTGTTTACCTTGCACACAAGCATCACATAAGCCTTCAATTTCTAATTTGTGAGTTGGTAATCCACGAACAAGATTTAATTTAACTAATTTTTTAATTGAATCAATTGAAATATGGCCTAATCTACGATGCCATAACCAAGATCCGGTTGTTATAGCACTTAAGCATGTTTCACCGGAATCAAAATGAGTAAGATATAGATAATAAACATTTTTCTTTCTCTTACCCGTATATACTAGAGTATCATCCGAAGCTCTAACTAAGAAACAAGCATTAATGTCAAATTTAACATAATAACCGGCTTCACACAACTTACTAACACTAAGTAAGTTATAGTTCAACCCATCAACAAGGTAGACATCCGATATGGTTAAGTTTTGGTTACCAACCGAACCTAATCCTATGATTGAACTTTTTCTTTGATTACTACCAAAAGTAACCAACCCACCATCATATGGTTCTAAAGATTTGAAATTAGATTTATCACCGGTCATATGGTGTGAGCATCCACTATCAATGATCCAAGCATTTTCTTTATGAGTAGTAATCAAACACACCTACAAGAGTATATATTAACAATTAACATATACCTTGTTTCAATCTCCCCAATTTTAATATTTTTAGCAATTTTAGTATTTTGGGGAGATTTCAAATACAAATTCAAGCTAGTTTAGCTTTAGGAATCCAAACAACATTTGAATTATTGTTTCCTTTCCTAAATCTACATTCTAATGAGGTGTGACCAATTTTACAACAGTAGTTACAAAATGTCACCGATTGCTTGATATTGTGTGAACCATGAGTGAAGGTAGCTTTAAACTTATCTTTCACTTCTTGAATTTGATTCCTATTATTTTTGACTAATTGATTTGAAACACTTAATGATGAATTTTTGTTGATAAATTTATTTTGATGTTGGGGAACATCTCTTATCGGACCATTTCTTTGAGTTCTATTTTCTAAAGTATTTTTATCTTTGGGTTTATAAAACCATCCATTCGGTCCTTTAAAATAGATTTTATTTGACCCTTTTGGATGGAATGTGTTCCTACCACTATTTTGAAAATTATTTTCATTTTTATAATTTTTGTTGGAATATCTATACTGAAATGCATGATTTTGAGACTTTTGGTTTGGGATTTGACAATTTTGCTTTCTATTTGACTCATTATTCAAAAGAGTTTTGCCCTTTTTAGTATAAAATTGGTGAGTAAAATAATCCTTACTATCAAATTTAAATTTGTTTAAATATTTTTGTTGATTTTCTACATTTAAATTTTGAGTATGTCCCCCTTTTTCTTTCGGGCTTTGTGAATAATTTGATTCAAATGAGGAGTGACCCTTCTTGTATCCAATGCCCGTTTTATCAACTTTTGCATTGGTCAAATTATGCATGTAATAAGGATCTATACTAGTGATATTTGAGAATTCACTAGGAGATCTTAATGCCCTATTTTCGGTCTCCAATGTTTGAATTTTTACTTTTAGCATTTCTATTTCTCCTAAGTGTGATTGACATGAATTTGAATTGGGTGTTACTATTTCTAATTCTTTTATTTTGGATTCAAATTCAAGAAGTTTAGAGTTTAATTTTGGATAATACCTTCCTTTTCATGCAATAACCTTTTTGATTCATCAAGCAACCTAGGGGCATTATGATATGTTAAAATCTCATTAACGAAACTGCTTGTCTCATTGGTAATTATCCAATTGGTATTCAAATCAATTTCGGTTTCTTTGGTCTCTATTTGGTTATCAATCAATTCAGTTTCGGACTCACAACCTTCAAAATCAGAATCAAAATGTACCTCATTAGCGGAGCTTGTTGAAGCTTCATTCGTATTATCCATCTCCTTGTTGTTCCTTGGCTTTGCAAGATTTTTGAGAAATTCGATGGTGGTCTCATCGGTGATGTTCTTGTTAGCAATGATTGAGTCCACATCGATTATTGACGGACCTTCATCCACACTTGCTACTAATGCGAGGTTGATTTCTTCTTCATTTCCCGACTCCGTGTCGGATTCCTCTACATCACTTTCACCGGAATCTATGCTCCACATAGCTTGCATTGCTTTCGCCTTTTTCTTGCCTTTGTATCCGTCATATTTTTGTTTTGGCCTTCGGTCATGTTGTCCTTCACCATCCTTGTTCTTCAAATGGGGAAATAGCTTGAAGCATGTTTGAATGGTGTGCCCTTCTCTATGACATGCAAAGCACACTACTCTTTTGTTCTCATCCTCACGTTCCTTGTTATACTTTATTTCAAAATCAAGCATTCCTTGGAACATTTTGGATAAGAGAAGGGCATCTTTGGAGGATTCATGGTCTATTTTATTTATGAATTGGTCATTTGGCATACGGTTGTTTGAGGAGCTAGAGTGGTTACGGTTTTGTGCCGGGAAAGCTACGGTTTTTGATTTAGATTCTTGCTTTAGTTCACCGGATTGTATTAGTTTTTCCTCAAAACTTCTAAAGTGCGCGTACAGTTCATCTGCGGTGAATGATGCATGTGTTCCTTGAATTGCTTCTAGGGCACTCACCAATCCTTCCCATCTAGGTCTCCTAAGCATAACTCTTAAGAGCTTTCCTACAATTTTATCGTTAGAAAGCGGTTCTCCCAATTCGATAAATTCATTCTGTATATGCATAAGTCTATTATACATTTCTTCTATGGTTTCACCATTTTCTACCTTGAATGTTTCAAATTTGGTCTCTAACCCGGTTATTTTGGTTCTTTTGATTTGGGTGTTACCCTCATACCGATTTATAAGGGCGTTCCACATTTCTTTGGCGCTATTTAAATTACCAAATATCAAGGCAACTGATTCACTAACTGCGTTTAATATTGCATTAACCGCATTGTCATTTTCTTTCTTTTCAAGTTTTGATGCATAAGTTTGAATTTTGTTATCTTCTCCCTCAAACTTAGGTGTATACCCTTTTTCGATAATGTCCCATACTTCAAGAATATTTAAATAGTTAATCATAATTCTTTTCCAATGACTAAAATTTTTGGTTGTAAGACCGAAGGTTGGAGGTTCTTTCACAAATCTATTTGGTGCCATTTTAGATCACTAGAGCTAGAATTAAGTGAATCTTAATTCGAGTAACTTGCTCTGATACCACTTTGTTGTCCCTAAGGCACCACTAATTTACTTTAAAATTGAAATTAAATGCAAATAAAGTAAATAGAAGAGTTTAGAGAAAATTGACACTCGGGATGTTAACGGAGTTCGGCAAAATGGCCTACGTCTCCGGGGCGTCGCAACCGCTTCTCGGTGCGCCTTTCTATTACCCAATGAGAAAGGTTACAACTTGTGAACCGGTGAGCCCTTACAATCAATGGGAAGTCACTCGGCCAACTAGAGTAGAGAACGAAGTCTCTAAGTCTGAAATCTCGAAAGAAACACTCACAAAAACTAACTCTAATCTAATCTAGCAAGATTAGTGAAGTAGATTTGAGGTTGTGTAAAGGAATTTTGAAGTTTTTAATTCTCACAACAATGGAGGGATAGTGCACAGAAAAATCGCTTTTTGAATAGCTGGGGGCGGCTCTAGTTAATTTGGAAGAAAACCTAATTGCTCTATTTATAGAGGCAGCTTCCAAAAGAGTATTCTGCCCATAATCGTTACCAACGATTGATACTAAAATGCAATTAGGGTTTCAGCCAAATTCAAATTTCTGCGAGACTTTCATAATCGTTACAACGATTATATAATCGTTGGTAACGATTACTCTCTGGAAGAATTGTGTTATTTCTCGCATTCTGATTTTCTGTGCAGCTATTTTAATCGTTACAACGATTAGACAATCGTTGGTAACGATTGTTCCCTGACTTCAACATCAAATCTATTTTACCAATTCTATGAATTATACAAATTAAAATATTGATAAAACTTGATGATTTCTTCAGGATAACAAATCCAAATTGCAATTCCAATTGTCTTAAACCTGCAAAGCATCTTAACTCGAAGGAATTGTTAGATTTAAATATTGTATGTTTTGCAAATTAGTCAAATAATATATTTAGAGTATTGCTTACAACAACAATTAAACCCCTTTACAAAGTAGACAAGAAAAATCAGAAAATAAAAGCAGAACCATAGGTTTATGCGCTCAGATGGTAGATATATGTTGAGCCTGCAGGATTTATGTACTCGTGCTCAGATTGATAGATTGTGAGCCTGCATAATTCATTGTCGTTGGCACAAATCAGTGCTTGATCAAGGCAAGGCAGGGTATCTAAGGAGAGCCTTCATGCTCAGATGAGGTTTGTGCCTGAATTATTAAAAGAAAACACTGAGGAAGGAGAAGAAGAAGGAGAGAAGGGGGGAAGGGGTCAAACGCGTCATCATCATCATTCACCATAAACATACCTTATTTATACATTTAGATATAGTAGATACTAGGTAGAAGTGGAGTGAATTTACAACTCCTCCATCCGAATCTGAAGAGCCGAGACGAAGCGACAAGCAGTGACCAGATCCGTTGAACGGAAGCATCTGCGTAGATGGAGTGGGAAGGCGATGGGGGGTGGGGCCGGCGATTGGGGTGGGGCGGGTGAAGGGCGGGTGGAGCAGGCGACCAATGGCAAGGCGAGAAGGGGGGGTGGGGAAGGCGATCAGTGGCAGGGCGAAAAGGGGGGGTGGGGCAGGCGAACCGGAAGCGTCTCCGACTCTCGAAACGGGAACGGCGGGGAGTGGGTGGGTGGGGGGGAGGCGCAGCAGTCGCCTACGACTCTCAAAACCCTAGCTCTTGTGTATTTTTTTTAATAGCTTTATATGGACGAAAGTATTTTATTGAATGATAGTGTGTAAATTTTTTGGAGAACAACTAATGAGCAAAACGTTTGTTTTCAAGAAATGTAGTACCTAAGAACATAAAATTATTATGTTGAAAGAAAGCTACCAGAGTTTAAAAACTCATAATTAAGTGACACAGTCTCCTTTTCCCATTCTTTCCATGATGAAATCTGCATTAAAAATTACTTCTTAGAAGTCAAAATTATAAATAAAATTTCATTATCATAAAAATTAAACATAATTATATATGGGGCTATTGTACAAACCTTTAATCTTCCAAGAGCCATTACTGAAGCACTATATACAACATGAACAACAGCCAAGAAAAATATGAAAAGGTGCAAGTCGTGTAAACTTTTTGTTGACATGAGAGGCACCTTACCGGCCTGTTAATGGTAGCAAACACTCAAATTTACAACACCAAATCGGAGAGTAACCCCCTTTTTTTAATTTATAATATAAAATGTCATCCATCTAAACTTGTCAAATCTCACAATTGACCTTTTGTAGGAGGAACAGTTGAGAAACTGGAAGTTCATCCAAAATTTAAAACATCTTGAATGAGCTCTGTTTCAAACTGTGTTGTAAATAACGGTATGCGCTCGTCGGACGGACAGGGTACCGCCAAACGATTAATCGGGAATAATCAGAAATAATCGGTCATAATCGGCTAATTAGTCAGGAAAATCCATGACGGTTTGGTCACCGCCAACGACTAATCGGCCTAAACTGACATTTTTTACAACACTGGTTTCAAACATAGAACCTGGCGACTAATTAGATCCAAACATACCAGAATAAAAGCAAGAGAAAAGTACTAATAGTCTGCAGACTCACAGCAAAGCAATTAGATGTTTTGTTTCCAGCAAGGCTTTTACGGTTTGAGCTGAAATCATTTGAGCCGAAATCCATGGTTTCGGCCCACAAAAGCCGTCTACTATTCGTTCCATTACCTTTTTCTCCGGGATTGCATGGCAACATGATGTTACCAGCTGATTTTGAGATGCATATTCCAGCAATGTAGTTCTGGAAAAAGACGAGGAGCAAGGAGATGAAACCAAGAATCATCAACTCTGCAATTGTCATGAATAGTCAGGGTAAAATTGTGGATATATATATATATATATAAGCGGTACACTGACAAAGGATGCAATAAGTTCAAACAATAATATTAGTTGAGAGAGTTTTTTTTTTTTTTTTTTTGTAAGGCGGGGATAGGGGATTTGAAGTGGCACAGAAAATGGAACAAAGGGGTATGGGAGCTCACCATTTTTAACCTTCTCAAGTGCTTCAACCAGAGCACTCTTGTTCTTCTTCCGGAACCACTGGAAAAGAAGTCAAGTTTATATGTAGTAGAGAAAGGAAATACAATTTAAATAATTAAGCAGTTCTCGACTCGGTTTGCAATAATGCAGTTTGTGTGATGCAAAATGAATTTTGTATGAAAATAATTTATTTCGGCAAAACAATTAATTTTGATCTCCATGTGTTGGGACGTTCAATTAAAGTAATGCAGTTTGTGTGATGCAAAATGAATTTTGTATGAAAATAATTTATTTCAGCAAAACAATTAATTTTGATCTCCATGTCCTGGGACGATCAATTAAAGTAATGCAGTTTGTATGATGCAAAATGAATTTTGTGTGAAAATAATTTATTGCTTCTAAAATATCCATTTCTTTCATATTATATATCGATGAAATTGCAAAATATAGAAAATTTCTTGCTTGATATCATAACCACATAATATGGAGTATAATTTATTTAATTGTCTTTTATTAGATATTGGAGAATATCAAATAATTGTAATTGTAATTGTAATTGATTTTGAAAATACTATTGTTGTTTCAAAATTTTAACGGAATCTCAAATTAAAGCTCAAATAATACTTCCCCACCTGCGCTAATGCTAATGCTATCCCCAAATAGGCACCGCCATGGCTCGATTTGATTGGGCGGTCCAAATCTAAACCAAAAAAAATGGATTACTTTAGGAGATCGGTATGGCATTTCGCGTCCATTCTCGATCAACAGCGAGAAGCGTACGTTAGGGTTAAGGTTCGAGAGAAGTTGCGGACGGCAGATGAGTCGCTAGAATGGACAGCGAATATATTGCCAGAGTGAGGGCTAGGAACGGAGAAAGAGAGAATAGAGAGAATATAGAGAGAGAGAGTACGAAATGAGAGACAGAGTTTGTCTCTGCGAAGATTTTCAAGAAAGAAATGAGAGACAGAGTTCTTAGTTGACAGAGACAAATGTCGGTCTCCGACTACTAACGCCGTATTCAGTTCAAATTAATAGAGTCTACTTTGTCGGCCAAGCCGTAAATACTCTCATCTGTTATGATATTTCGACAAACACCTGCCTCAGTGCCATCAACTTTAGGTGGGGTTCCATACGTGGGAAATCATGAATTGTTTTTCATATGAGGAGACATTATTTCCTGTGCCGCCGGTCTAAATGAACTTAATAGTCTAATTATGTTTTAGTTAGTGTGTAGATCGATTTAGATAGTTTGTGTACTGGCATACTGATACTGCTAAGGGGTCGATGTATGATGTATGTTATGTGTGATATATAACTGATAACTCTCCATTCATGCACTGTTTGTTAATGTAGTAAATTATGCTGTTGTTTTGTTCGCTGAATTTTATCAACTCACTGGTATTTTAAAAATAAATTATGCTATTGTTTTGTTCAACTTGTTTATATTTTATATTATTTCACAATAATTTTGTTAATTTCTTATTGTTGTCTGATGATGAATGATCATATTAATAGTTTAAAATGTAGTGTGTTTGATTTTATAGAATACGTATTGTTATGATGGACTGTGGATTGGTGGCTCGTAAGGTGTTTGATGAAATGTCTTTGCGAAATTCATCAATTTGGACGATGCAATAGTCATGACTAAAAATTGTGCTATGAACTGCTATTGGTTTTGTTCTAAATCCTAAACCCTAAACCCTAAAAACCTAAAAACATTTTCATTGCTGGACTTAGCCAAGGAGGTATCATCCTAAATATAAATTTTTGGATGCTATTTATCTTTCCTTAAGAATAAGTTACTTAAAATCCCAAAAAAAAAAAATAATATCATTGGCACCAAATATATGGATCATACCTGTTATCTTATTCAGTAGCACACAAGATTCTGATACTATTAATTTATAAAAAGATGCTATTAATCATTTCTGAAAGAACTCTTTTATTGCATATAGTCCTGAGATTGTTCATAGTATAGCACAATTTGACAAATTGTTTGACAACATATTCTTCCAAAGACTAATTTAAGCATGCATTAAGAAAATAAGGAATTAATGGTTTGCTAGGTGCCATGGCCATAGCAACTTTGATTCTGTTTCAATTTATCTTTACAAATAGGGGAAAAAGTAGCATATTTTGTTGAATTTCTGTTGCTTCAGAAACAATAATGGCTATTATGAGTCAGGGTTTTTCATATCTATGCTTAGTGCAACCAGAAGATTGACAATTTAATCCTTAATTCATTTTTGGTTGAAAAATGTAGTATCTGAAGAAATATTTACATCATAGGTTACTGATTTTAGGTCTGCAGTTACTGTACTATATATCACCTTATGGGAGTTGGCTACGGTGCTACGCGTAGCATAGAGGGCCTCCGTGCTACGGCTCAATATTTGAGTTTTCAAAATCATAACAGTCGATCCGAACCGTTCAACATGATCTCTATATAAATATGTACATGCAAACCAAATTTTACATTTTTTTTAGAATTTTTTTACTATTTTTTTTAGATAGGTAGAAAATCACTTGATCTGAATGGTACAGAATTTTCAAATCAAGTGATTTTCTACCTATCTAAAAAAATAGTAAAAAAATTCTAAAAAATGTAAAATTTGGTTTGCAAGTACATATTCATATGAAGATCATGTTGAACGATTCGGATCGACCGTTAGAATTTTGAAAACGCAAATATTGAGCCGTAGCACGGAGACCCTCTATGTTACGCGTAGCATATTAGCATTTTCCCACCTTATGTATTATAAATTTTTATTCAATTTTAAATGACTGCCTACTTTACAATTCTGAAAGAAATTATTCTCATCTTCTAATTCTACATTGCTATGTACACTGGTCTCCATTTGTGTAGTTCTTGACTGAGAATCATTTTTTTTTTCTTTCTGTTGTTGTATCTATTTCTAGTTGTGGAATGATGATTGTCTGACTGAAACAATAATAAGCTCTGAATTTTTTCGAGGTATACAGTAGATAGGAGTGGGGCTATATATGGTACTATGCATAGCGCATATTGGTGTGCACTATGGACTCAAATTTTCGGTTTGAAATCTCTAACGGTCGATGTGAAACGTTCAACATGGTTTCCATATGAATATGTACTTGTATGCAATATTCTACACTTTTTAGAATATTTTTACATCTAAAAAAATAGTAAAAAAAATGTAAAATTTAGTTTACAAGTACATATTCATATGGAGACTATGAATGATTCGGATCGATCCTTTGGAGGAGAAAATACGTAATTTTGAAGTTTATCTATGAACCATGAGATGAATACATTTTTGTTAACCCAAAATTATGGTGTCCAATTTCACTACAGAACATCAGTATTAATCTCAGTTTTTGCATTTAGTATCTCATTGAATAATTGAAGGCATCTCTATGCTCTCCTTCTCTAATATACCATTAGAGCACATTCCTTGAATTAATACATTATATAAAATTACATTTGGGATGCATCTCTCCTGTGCCTTCCCAAATTCGCACATAATCTGACTATACCAAACACTATAATTATTATTCGCGCATATTAAATTCGAAACACATATATAGCTAGCTGACTGTCAGCAAGATTGACATACATGCTAAACAAATTTACGGTAGATTTTGTAATATGCCGCACGCATTTAGCATCTCATTTAAATTTACGGTAGATTTTTTTAGTTATGAAAAACTTGTGTTTAATGTTTAAATTTTACAATCAAATCAACATGATGTACACAAATTACAACGAACCCTGCATTATTTAGGTACCATGCTATACTAGCATAAATGTAAATAAAAATTATAGCACAGTCACTCCACCAGGGATCTAAATACGTGTCGTGTCGTAACTAATTACACCATGAGTTAGGTCACGTGTCGTGCTGCAAGTCATATTTATATGTATCGTGATCAAATTTGGATGGATGGTCACGGCATGCTAGTCACGCGGTGACAACACATGACTGGTCACATTTGATCACGTTTAACTTTTTTTTTTCATAACTTAAGTTAATTTATTCAAAATTCACCATTCGATCAAGATCTAACAGTCCTAATTACACGTGACTTGTGTGACCACGTGCCATGTTGTGTCGTGATCAGATCTTTCGCGTGACGTGACGGTCCTAATTACACATTCCACCTTGGAGTCTGCATCGTCTGCATTAACTCAAAAGAGCATCTTTTGAGTTAATGCATCTCGGCCGTCTAATTTAAACGGAGCCAATTCAGTCACAGCCTATAATTCAGGGGGCCTTTAATATTAATGTAGATCTAATCTGCACAAATCTTAAAGCGAATCGGACAGTCCAGATACATTAATTAAAAAAATTCGAATTCTCCACCTTGGACCGGATTGGTCCGGATTATGATGTTGAGGGATATGGACTAAATGAGGAAGTTCAGAGAATTAACAGTAATTCGACTGTGCTATATGTACTGGGCCTTAAATATTTTGATAAAACAGATCAAATTAGTTGGTGGGACTTAAATATTTTGATAAAACAGATCAAATTAGTTGGGGGTCCAGTACTAAATCAATGAACAAGTTAAACTTTTTTAGGAAAATACACTCAATTAATGCTAATGTTAAACCAAGTAAAATTGTGAAAATTGTCATACCTGATTAAGGAGATTTTTAACGAAAAATTTCTAAAATAAAAATTGCCGCTCTTCCAGGAATTCAGATCCAGAGAAGTAACCCAAAAATTGGGTTTTGGATCGGAACCGTCCGATTCGAATCCGTGACCATCCATCTAAATTGGAGAGCACGCATCTCAAGAGACAGATTCGAATCCCAAAGCGATCTCAAGCGACGGATTCGATTCGGACGGTCCCGATCCAAAATCCAAAAATTGAGTTACTTTAGGGGATCTGGACCCCTCTTCCAGTAGCATATTTTTTTATGCTCCTTTGGAATTGGGTTTCGACATCGAAGGATTTTGAACAAATTTTATTAAAAATTGGACTATGTGATTTGTGTTGAAATTCGTGTGAACTAATTTAAAACTTAATAAATTTAAACAGACTCGTAACTAATCTAAATTTGTTTGTGTAAATTTTTATATAAACTGGACAGTTTAGGCCGACTTTGAATAAAAGTTTATACAAAATTCTCTTGACAAATATAGCTCCACCGGTCCAACAAGGACACCATGGACCGCAAAATAATTTAGGATCATCCATGCTTGCACCGTCAATATTTCACTGCGGCGTGGGCCCGAGTATGCTTTACAGCTGTAGAACCCAGCACAAATAAACAATGAAGTAAAAACGCATATATATATGGCCATGCTGAAAGCAAGGTATAGTTTAAAAGCTTGGTAGGCATTAAAATAAGTATGGCTAGTACACAAATCTATGAATTGATTTTAAACAGTAAATTAAAATTTTCAAACTTATCTAACTAATGCGTTTATATATAAAATTTATAATTTTTCAAATTTATTTAGTATTAAGTTAAGCTGTCAAATGTGAAAAAAAATTAAGTTAATTTTAATACATTCATTTTTTAACATTTTTTACCGCTTGACTTGATACTAAAATAACTCATAAAAAATAAAAAATTTGCATGAACATGTATCACTCATAAAGTAAATCAGTTTGAACAAATTGAATTAGTCGTTTAAAATTTATCCAATAAATTTTGAAACTGGTGTCATATCACACCAATGTTACTGAGTTTGGTAGGCACTAAAAAGAAAAAAAATTTAGAAACCATAAATAAAAAATTTGATGGCTATGTAAAGAAGTTGGTAGAGATGTAGAAAGGAGATAAGTACATAAAAGATGTGTGAGAAAAGTAGATTTCTTATCTTATTTAATAAACAAATTATACAAAGTTAAAGGGACAATTGAAAGGGAAAAAAAAGTCAATATTTTATGTGGTTGAGAATTCAAGTTTCTGGTTGCATCTACTTCGTAATTATCTTTTTACTGTTTGATTGGTATCAAAGATCTATGTATAATTATATAATTTTCGTTTCTTTAAGCTGAAAATAGAGGTTGGCTAAGATACAAATGTTTGTTCTTAGCCTCCGGAACAAATGTTTCAGTTTTCCGATTTTCAAAGTCCAAACAGACGATCCAAACTGTTAGATATTCAATCTATATTAAAATGTGCTTGGAGACCAAATTTTACATTTTTCGGAAATTTTTTTACTATATTAAGATGATTTGAAAAAATCGCTGATTTTATTAAACTTCTGCACCATTGAAAAACAACGACTTTCAAACCATCTTAATAAATAGTAAAAAAATTCTAAAAAATGTAAAATTTGGTCTCCAAGGACATTTTAATATAGATTGAATATCTAACGGTTTGGATCGACTGTTTGAATTTTAAAAATTGAAAAACCGAAACGTTTGTTCCAGAGGCTAAGAACAAACGTTTGTATCTTACCAACCTCCTGAAAATATTAACAACATAAATTTTGTAGCATTTCATGTAACTTATATTAATATATATATATTAATAGGATGAAATGATAAATGATAACGAAAGAAGTTTACCAACAACTCGTACTAGTTGACATAAATTAAACATTTATATCCGCATTTATGTGTAATGGATCACAGACTATTCACATCAGTACTGCATTTTAATCACATAAAATGTGCATGGAGTCATTTAAGTACTTATTTGTATACATGTACGATATAGATATGGCTGCATATATATTCTCACAGTTATTCATCTCTTTCTCAATCTTAGTTCCAAGGCAATCGGCATGGTTTGAGTCTTTCTCAATCTTAAAGTTAAGTTGATCAAGTTTCTTTATAAATTTAATTGTAAAATTTATTTGATCGTTGAAACCGATCAATCTTACGAGTGATGCGTCTACAGAGGCGGATACAGGATCTTCGTCAGTGGGGGAGGGAGGGGAGCAAATAGTGAATCGGGTTTAAACCTATTAGCTAATCGGATACTAGATGAAAAATAATGTTTTAACTTATAATTTTTTATGCCCTAATTTCTAATCCTAATTATCAATCAGCATTCAAATAATTTATTATAATTTTAATCCTAAATTCAACCCAAATTACAAATCAGGATTCTAGAGGGGAGCAAAAAAAATTTCAATGGGGTCAAAGTCAGTCTGGGCCTATAAATTTCCCTAGACCTATGCGGATCTCTCATGTGCATATACATGCGATCAACCTTACGAGTGATGCGTCTACATGCAAAAAAATTATAATTTTAGAATTAACTTAGTATAAAGTCAAGCGGTCCAAATTAGAAGGTTTATAAATTAATTTTAGTGCATTCATTTTTTGAACATTTTTTACCACTTGTCTCTATATAAAATTAATTCGAAAAATTAAAATTTTTATATGTAGATGCATCACTCGTGAGGTAGGTCGGTTTCAGTGGTTTGAATTTGTCGTTTAAAATTAATTCGATATATTTTTAAATTAAGTTCACAAAAGAGCTTGATGAACTCAAGAACATGTACACAAGTTTTACTCTTAAAACATTGATATAAATAAGAAGTGGATAGAGCTAATATAAATTTAAGAAATTTGAAATGTCTTCACCAGTGTTGTAAATTACGGTATGCGCTCGTCGGATGGATGGGGTACCGTGAAGCAATTAATCGGTATGCGGCCGATTAATCAGAATTGTGTGGCCAATTAATCGTTTTCATTAAAATTATGTGTATATATTCATAATTTTATTAAAAATGATTTATTAAGTCATCAAGCTTATCAAATAAATTTAATTTAACTTAATTTTATTATTATAACATGACACTACGCTTATTTCTTCTTAACAACACATACACATTTTACATTTGTAAGTAACACATTTATTTAATACAAAAATAAATTTGAAAATTAAGTTTTTTCAAATACTAATAATATATTATTTGAAAGAAATGAAACATTCCAACATAAAATCACTAAATTTAATTTATGGTAACAATTAAATTTCATATATGAACATGTCGTACTAATTGAAAAATTACATCAGTAAGTAAGAAAAACATATGCTATATAAATAATAGAATAATTAATCAATTTCAAAATAAATAAGAATAAAAAACATATATAAAAATTATTGGATGTATATTCAAGTACAAATAAAACTACAACACATATTTATGAAATTTATTATCACACACAGTCACAGAAAAAAATAATGTGAAAACAAATATTCATTGGAATAAACGGGAATAAACGGACGATTAAACGGGAATAAACGGAATAATCGGCCGATTAATCGGAAAAATCCATTAATAAACCTCCGATTAGTGTATTTGTAATAGTTTGACCGCTGTTAACGATTAAACGGACATTTAATCAACTGTTAAGACCGTTTTTTACAACACTAGTCTTCACATAACAAAACCTATTGATACTAACGTACTTCACAAGTCAAACATTCACGTTTTATTTATTTTTAGTTTGGTTTTTGTAAGATCAAGTGGTGGAAAAGTAAATTTATTTATGCGTTCATTTTCAATAAATTTTGAGCTCTAATATTTTATACATAATAAAGTCTAACTTAAAAATTTTAAACTCGGGCATTTAACTTGTGAAATATATCAAGATTAATATTTATATTTGGTGTAAGAAACCAAATTAACGATATTTAAAATAATGCTTATTAGAATTCATACTAATCATAATGAGTGAGGCTATGGTGCTATGCATAGCACCAATGGCTAGTGTACTACGGCTCAATATGGTACATTTTAAAATCCTAACGGTCGATCCGAACCGTTTAATGTGATATCCATATGAATATGTACTTGCAAACTAAATTTTATATTTTTTCGAATTTTTTTACTATTTTTTTAGATAGGTAGAAAAATCAGTGTTTTTTTAAAATTCTGGACCATCAAAATTCTACCTATCTAAAAAAATAGTAAAAAAATTCGAAAAAATATAAAATTTAGTTTGCAAGTACATATTCATATGGTTATCGCATTGAACGGTTCGGATCGACCGTTAAGATTTTAAAAAGTACCATATTGAGCCGTAGTACACTAGTCATCCGTGCTATGCATAGCACCATAGCCTCACTCAATCATAATCACTATAGATTGACGAAATTTTTTAGTTACCACCTCAATATTGCAAAATTCACACATAACCATACATTTTTCAAAAATTCAAATCTTAGCACGATTGTCAACTGCGTACCAATCTCATCAGCACAAATGTGAACGCATCACTCGTAAACAGAAAACAAACTAAAACTAACAACAAAGTTTAATCAAATAAATTTAAAGAAGCAGCCTTTGGTATAGTGCAAAAGCAATGTTTTCTACGTGAGAAGTCGCAGGTTTGAAATTCAAAAAAATAATTCTTTGTGAATATTTAATAGTTAAATAGTTTGATCTTTAATTTTTACTGAAAAAATAGAGTAAATTTATTAATAGGTCGGTGACAAAAAATTCGCATTACTGCCCCATGATGCCCGGTAAATCCACAATTAATGATGATGGACAAATTGAACCAAACCACTAAAATTCACGAGCAACCTCTCGGATTAAAAAATCCATCTCTCGGATCAAGTTGGTGCCATATTTGGATGACGCATGATTGCCGTAAGCAATTTCGATCATTGCTTATTTATAATTTTTGCCCTCAATTATGACGCACTCATTACTATGCTAAAAGAAAAAAAGATACCCCTCATTAAAACATTGAATTGACCAAATTCCGTCTTCTATCTTCAATTATTCATAGAGTATCTACATTCTTTTTTAAGGGTAGAACTTGGGTGATCCTAAGATTACTGAATTTTTGGTGAATTTAACTTTCAAAATTATTAGATTAAATTTAAACAACAAATTTAAACTGTTGAAACCGATATACTTCACAAATAATTTGTTTACTTACAAAATTTATAGTTTTTTTAATTAACGTAGTGTAAAGTTAAGCTGTTAAAAATTAATGAAAAATGAACGTATTAAAATTAACTTATAAGCTTCTTCTTTTTTACCACTTGACTTTACACTAAATTAATTCGAAAATATATAAATTTTGTATGTAAATGCTTCACTCGCAGAGTAAATCGGTTTTAACAGTTGAAATTCATCTGGAACCAATCCTATACATTTGGAAATTAAACTCACTAAGAAACTTAGTGAGCTTAACAACACCTTAGTTTTATATATCCAGTGTTTCTTCACAACAATAATAAATGGAGAAATTTCATGCATGTCCCTTAAAATCATTGAAATTGCACACATTCTTTTCTAAATTTTATAATTTATATCCCTTTAAATTTTAAAAACTCACAAATTTACCCATTTTATTGTCTTATTCTATTAACTCATTTTAAATTCATAAATTACTCATTTTATTATTTATAAAAAAATAAAAAATATGTAGCTTGTTTAAGAAAATGTTTATTTTTCTAATTGACCAGTTGTGTGGGTAGATAATTCATTTTCTTACTTGGGATGTGCACGCATGCATATCTTTAATTGTCACCGTGTATGCATCACAAGTAGATAAATAAATCATTTGTCATTGGAAACCGACCAATTAGAAGACCAAACATATTTTTATTTTTAATAAAGAGTTAAATAGAAACTTTATAAATTTAAAAGTGAATTTTAATTAAAAAATGTAATAAATTAGGCAAATATGCAAATTTTACAAATTTTAAAGAGATAACATGGTATTATAAATTTAAAAAATTAAGTAATTTCAACCTTGGTAGCATCTACCAAGTTTTCAAAAAAAATAAAAAAAATAAAGTAATTTCAAGATTTTCGAGAGGGGTGTGTGTGTGTGTATCTGCACCAGACGGAATCGGGTATAATTTATTCTCCAAAAAACTGAAAAGAGAATAAATCCAAACCAAAATATTGGTATTGTTGGAATAAACGTCGTCCACTTCAAGTGGCACTTGGACCCTTTTAGAAATATAGACGAAGAATTAGGTTACCAAAGAATTTATTGATTGTACGCGGTAATTTCCGTACAGATAAAACCCACCTAACCACTAATGAACTGCTCTGTAAAGATGTTAACAGAGTATATTTAACGTCATGCAGCGCAAAAACCCTATGCAACGCTATTTTAATTCTATAGTAGTGCTTTGCATGAAGTCAAAACTACTTTGTTAATATTCATCCCAATTGTCTGTTTAGATCGAAATGAGTTCATTATTAATTACTAAAACCGGAGGCACATAAGCTTGCGGTCTTCTAACATATGCTGAACTGCAAGCGTATTTCACGCAAAAAAAACTACTACTGTTTACCTATACCAGTTGTTTTCGATTAAACATTGCAGGTAAAAGCGCCAGCCGTTGTTTCGTAAATGAACGTATAATTACGGCATGTAATTGAAGATTTATCCGAGAAGAAAATTAAACTAGAAAGGCTATAGCTGCTTTATTGAAAGCGAGAAAGATAGCACATCTCTTTCTTATTTCTCTCTCAAGACACAATAGGTTCACAAATCAAGCCCAAATACCTCTCTAATTCAACCCGTCAACCGTCTCCTAATCTGAAATAAGATTTTCAAGGAAAGAATGATGAGGAGGAAGGTGAGGAGCGGCCTCCAGTCGGTGCTCAAACTGGTGAATTCGGTGATTGGTTTAGCTGGGATGGGCATGATTCTCTTTTCTCTCTGGATGATTCGTTTTTGGTTCAAACAGATCGGTACTTCTGATTCCAATCCTCCATGGTACGCCTTTTATTACACTTTATGGATGATTTTTTTTTCTTGTATTTTTTGGGCTGAATTTAGTGCTCAAACCAGTAATTTTGTTGTAATTTCGTTGTTAATTCACAAATTTACCAATAAGAGAAGCCTCAATTAGTGTAATAATTTCGTTGTGTTCTCTATATAGCAACAAGTTAAGTTGGGGCGTCATTTGGGGTAAAGATTTTTAACAGAGCAGTTTTAGCTTCATGCAGGGCACTAATCATATGCTGGTAACTGGTTAAATTCTATACTCCGTGAGCGCTGCATGAAGCCAAAACTGATATGTTAAAATCATTACCCGTCAGTTGTTTCTCCCATACACAAATATTGTTGCAATTTGGTCTTAGATGGTACTAACAGTATATTATTTATCACAGTTTAGTATTCTTCATATACAACTGAATTTTTGTAAGGTGCATTTTTCTAATGAACCAACAAAATAAAAATAAAAAATATATATATATATATATATAGACCTGGCCTTCTAATTGGCTCTCTTGTATGCAAAGACTGATTTGTGTTCAATTTTTTATTTGTTTTATTGTCGCTTTCCTATTGATCTATAAACTAGCACAATTTGCCAGTGGCCAATATGAGTTCATTGTTAAGCAATGCAAACATAAATAGCTTGCCTCAAGCTCGGATTTTGCTAAATCAGATAGATTATTTCTAATCAATCAGTTCCATCATAGCACATAGACCTCTTCTTCCTTGCTTAGTTTCTGAAAAGGACCTAAAGCAACTCCCCACAAAAAAAAAAAAAAAATCACCTACTAAGTAAACAAATGAGGGTTGGTTAGGGTATCTTTATGGAGAAGACGAGGAAGTGAAAATGCTAAAAAAATATGCTTGTGCTGTGAGGATTTGCATCCTGTTTCCTATGTTTTACTGGGGCACTCGTGAATTTTCTTGTTTTGCAGGCATATAGCATTTATTTACTGGTATCTTACAGGGGTATACAGAAAATTGTATTTATTGATTTAATGGCAATTAAATGGTTTTTTCAGGTTTATATTCACATTTCTTGGCCTTGGAGTGTTCTTCTGCTTCATAACATGCTCTGGGCATATAGCTGCAGAGACCGTGAATGGTCACTGCCTCTCTTGCGTATCCTTGTTTTATACATTTAAATCTTTAATTTGTTTGTCTTTCACTTTCAGCTACGATAATTTTAAATATATATTTCTCTGTTACTGCAAAAATGCCAAAATTATCCAGTTTTCTTACTCAAATATATAATGTGAGTATTAGGATGTGTTGTATTACATTTTCAAGTTGCCCCTTTGTTTTGAGTGCTTTTAGTGTGTTCTTCAAACGAGCATACATAAATAATTTTCCTTAATAAGATTAGTACACCGTTCTTCTTTTTTTTATTCTCATACTGGAGGCTGCTGTTGTTGCTGATATATTTTTGAATGGAAGCTGGGAAGAGGTAACCATGTTCTTGTTAATCAGATTCATTTTTAGATAGTTTTTATTTTGTTGTTTTCTCACATTCTTGTTCATTTTCTGAAATTTCAGGATTTTCCACAGGACCCAACTGGAAAATTTGATGAACTGAAGAGTTTTGTGAGATCCAATGCTGAAATGTGCGAATGGGTTTCCCTCTCTGTTGTGGCTGCACAAGTAAGCTGAACTCTGTATAATTGGACGCTGATCTCATGCTTTTTTTTTTTTTACCTAAGTAGCATTAAGTACATGTTCTTCCTATCCTATATCTCCTTGCACGGATCTAGATGCATTTTCATAACTTAATTGAGGTGCTAACTGGATCCTCAGCCGACTGTCATTTTTGCACTTTGAGACCAATTGGTGTCAATTTTCAAAGATGCTTGCTATCCATGAGCTTGTCAAAATCTTGCCACGGCAAACTAAAACTGGTCTTTTGTACAGGCGGTGTCGATTTTTCTGGCAATGGTACTAAGAGCTTTGGGTCCAGATCCTGGCAGCTACTATGATAGTGATGACGAGGCGGTACCAACTAGACTACCTCTATTGAGAAACCAATCCCAGCATGCCACCTACTCCATTGATCCCAATTTATCCCAACAAGGTGTTTCCTGGAATATTAAAATTCATGACAAGGTAATTATATTGCCAATATATACAAGGGTGCAGTTAATTAATTCAAGGAAAAATTTCACTGAAAGGGGGAAATGACGAGGCACATGTCATAAAAAGGAATTTGTGGAATAAAAGTTAAATTGAAACCCCTGTAACAATTTTTTAGTTTCTATTGAATTTTGTCCGGTTCTTCCACTTTTTTACCAGCTCTTGTAATTATTCCTCATTTTTGCTCTTTAGGTGATTCTTTTTTATGTACCTTTCTTGTGCAGGTTAATAACTAAAGATGCCATATACTGGAGAGAAGTCCCTTGGTGAACGCTATATTTCTATTCTGGCTTCCTTGGGAGGTGTCTGCCTTGATACTATTGTTGTATCATTGTATTAACATAACATTTAGTTGGGGGAAATATAGTGCTTTGCTAAAATTGGGAAAGCATGCACAAGTATTAAATGTGGCATGTCTCAGGTTGCAAAATAGTAGTTCTAGTTCATTAGAAAGTTTGAAAAAAAATATTGATGAGATTAGTAGTGTTTTCATTTGATAGTCTAACGTTATCATAGACTGCAGAGTTTTACTGATATATCAGTCTCCTTTTCTCCTAATATCGTTTGTTGCTATTTGCCAAGTTTCTCAGCTTGATAATCTTAAAAGCTCATCAAACTATAGTGACAATTAGAGGTGTAATCTTTTCTATTCACCACAGCAACACAACATCAGGAAGTAAAAGGCACACATTAGCTAGATTAAATATACATATACCTAGTACCCGGGCCATGAAAAAGCTTTGCACGATCAGGGAACGGTTACCATGTGTCGCCTTTACATGACCATCTAATCAACCACCTATATAAATATACATACCATCCACATGAGCATTACATATTATTTACAAAAGCCTGAAACCGGCATTGATCAACCCTTACATACTTCTCGAATCCTAGCCATTTAGAATTTAGAATTGCTTCCAAAATAATCATCTCTTGTATCAGCAACAGCAGCATCTTTCAAAGAAGAAGAATATACTCTGCAAAAGAATCAACAGGCAGGGACAATAATTAATTAACTGAAAGAATTTATACAGCATTTTTTTTCTCTCTTGCTTTGCAAAAACTGTATCTGGATATAACACCAACATTTCTCACACTTAAACAAAACGTCAACATTTTTGCGTGTCATTTAGCAACCAAGGTATAGTATATCTATCATGCTTACCTAAAAGCATCCTGAAAATTGAGAACTTGTCAGTTTTCAAACGTAAGAAATGATAGGTGTTATTTGCAACTATTTGTTTACTATCACTTTTCTTTTCGAATAAAAATACATACGGGTATGTATGTATGTCACTTTACATGGGAATCGTAGGCCTCCAGCACTGAATCCGGTATGACAAGGGGAAGCTTATCTATGTAACTGAAGAGGTGCCTTAGGTTATCTCTTGTTATGGTTCCCATGTCAACTATATCTCTACCGTCGGTAAGCATCCATAGATCGGCTGAGTTTACTCTCTTTAAGCTGTCCCGGCAAAATGGGCACGACTGAGACCTTGCTCTCCTACAATTCCAGTGGAATTCTATCAATCCAAGACCGCTGTCCTTTACTCTTTGTACTTTTTTTTTTCTCTAGTAGTTTGTAAGCAATAGAAAATCATTCTTTATTGGCAAATGTTTTTTTTATATATATAGTAGAAGAGTGAGGCTATGGGTACTATGCATAGCACAGATTGGTCCGTAATATGAATAAATATCTTTCTTTTTTTCAAAATTAAAAGAATCAATCTGAACCGTCAACATGATCTTCATATGAAAATGTACTTGCAGACTAAATTTTACATTTTTTAGAAACTTTTACTATTATTTTAGATAGGTAGAAAAGCACTACTTTTGAATGGTCTAGAATTTTTAAATCAAGTGCTATTCTACCTACCTAAGAAAATTTGATCTACAAGTACATGTTCATATGGAGATCATGCTGAACGGTTCAGATCGAATGTTTGGACTTCTGAAAACGGAGATATTGATTCATAGTACGAACCAATCTGTGCTATGCATAGTACCATAGCCTCACTCTATGAAGTAGACTTGCTTGATTTTTCAGGTGGTCAAACTTGTAAGCATCCAACTCAATCAATGATTATAAAACAAAACAAAAAACAAAAAATAAAAGATAAGTACCAATCACGGTAGCATTTAAGGCACATAGAATGACTGCAGTTTGGCAGCACAACTTTGCTATTTAACTCCATGCAAATCCCACATTCGTCCTCCCTCTCGACATCAATTTCAGAGAATGCTCTTCTCTCTTCATCGTCTCTCCTTTTGTACCTTTCCATGCAAATCACCTTTTGCCTCTTATCATCTACATCACTAATCCCCTTTTGTAGTTGCAACAAAGAGGGAAATATAACAGCTGCAATAGTAACTGTTGTCACTTCAAAAAAGTCATGAGATAAATAAAAAAAAAAAAATCTGAAATAAGGTTCACATTTACCATAAAACTCTCTTATGCTAGCTTTTCTTTCATGGGTTGACATAGTGGTTGTCCCATCCACATAAACCTGCATAAGATAATTATGTATATGCATAAAATTGCCAATATAACCTGTAATTACGAAATATAGATAGTTAGTTAGGTACATTATGGAATGATTCATTGCATTTATTTTCAACATTTTAGTCGGATTACTAGTTCATGATCACCCCACAAGTTATAAGAAATTAATGTTGAACAATCATAAAAAGAGTTTCTTTCAAGCACAATTGCGCCACCAAAATCTTCCTTTAAGCATAATTGTGCACCAAAATCTTCAATTATGCATTCGCCGCAAAATGGAAAAATATAAATAACATTGGAATAGATTGGCAACCAAGCTGGTACCAACCAAAATTATATATCACAAATACCAAAACTGATGAAAATGCTATCAAAATCGCACGATAAAAGTGATGACAATGATTCATATAAATAATGATAATCGCTACTCCACACACCTCTAATTTGCTATTTGACCAGTTCGCTATAATAGAGACTTCAAAAAAAAAAAAAGAACAGAAAAAAGGAAAGAGAAAAAACAGAGTAATTGATGTACCTTGTAGATGAGTATTCTCAAGAGGCCAAGAGCACCGGCAAGGCTACAGTCGGTCCACTGAACCAGGAACAGGAAGAAATGTGCAGCGGGGCTATAAGACAGCCGCATCTGAAGACATGCACCGTCATACTCTCTTGAAAAATCTGAGGCACTGCATCACACATCAGAGAATAGTAATCAACTTCTCCATTGATTGATAAATCTTGTGAGAAATTCACTCACAAACCCTCCAATGATTCCCTCAGAGCAGCAATCAAGATCAAAATTAGAGAATTCAGCTAGTCATACAATTGTAGGTGTGAATTCGACCAGAGAAGCAGCTAAGTACACAATAGCTGGAAAAAAAAAAACCCAAAAAATGGTAGTGAAATCCAACTTACAGAGTATTGGCGTGCTGAATGTCAGCTTCGAGTAACTTGAGAGAATCCTTGAACGATTTACTCATGGAAACGAGAAACATCTCCCGCGAAATTTGTATGAGAAGCGAAAACTCTCATCCACCCCGGATCAAATCCAATAAATGTCCCCCAAATTTAGCTCTCTATCAATGCTTCTAGAGGAATCCCCAAAACCCTAGCTTCTCGATCCTCCGAAACCCTAGTTAGTAAATACTAATTACTCCCTGTCCCCCCTTCTCTCTCTCTCTCCTAATTGCTCTGGTAACTTGGTAAGTCCTATCTCTTTCTTTTCGTGTGTTCTTTGCGTAGAAAGAAAGGATTTGTTTGTCGAATCCATATCCTCTGAGGTAACAGAATATTATTTCTTTATATTTGGACCGTTCGATCGTAATTCGGGCCAATCCGGCCCGAGGTGAAACGCACGAGGTTCCTTTAATATTCGTGCAGATTCTATTTGGACGGTCTAGATCCAAACATAAATTTTCTGTTACCTTAGGTGATACGTCCACGTTGATCCCAAGACAAAATGGATTGCGCATGTTCCGTCATTTAATGCTTTTACCTTTGTTGGTTGAATTTTTGAGACCGGTTCTCTCTGCAGTAACTCATGTTTTGTGTTTAGATCCGGGTCGGCCGACTGCATGAGGTCTCCTTAATACTCGTGCTAAAGTAGATCGGACGATCCATATTTAACGAAAAAATTTGATTTACCTCAGTTGACGTCAATTCGAATTGTTTCCGCTGTTCAGGTAACTCTGGGAATGTTTGGTGAGGTGAAGTTGGTTAAGAGGTCTAAATTTGTTAGTCTAAGTTGCCCTGTATTTTTCTTAAGTGGAAGTTTAACATAAAAAGGTTTTAAGTTAAATAAGAGAGAAAACATTAAAAAATAATTATACTGACAATAAATTTTTGGAATAGCTCGTGTCTTTCATACTCCATTATATCTCATATTTTATAATTTTATTTTTAAAATTTAAATTGTTGATTCGAACCGCTCAATATGATATCCATACTAAAATATGTTTGGAGATAAAAAAATTTAATTTTTGAAACTTTTTTTACTATTTTTAAGATAGATACAAAATCACTATTTCTGGACCGTTCAAAACAGTGATTTTGTACTTATCTAAAAAAAATAGTTAAAAAGTTCCAAAAATTATAAAATTTGGTCTCTAAATATATTTTAGTATGAATATCATGTTGAGCGGTTCGGATCGAAAGTTTGAATTTTGAAAGTGAAAATATAAAATATGAGGCATTATGAGATATTAGAACCCTCCTCATAAGTTAAACATACGGGTGTTTATACTGAACTGTAAATATTTTTGTACATAGATGAGTAGAACTAGGGTGTTCCTAAGTTCACCGAGCCCCTTTGTGAACTCAACTCTAAAACATATCGGATTGACTTTAAATGACGAATTTAAATCATTGAAATCCTTCTACCTTATGAGTGATGCATCTACATGTGAAAATTTTAAAATTTTAAATTAGTTTTGTATAGAGTCAAGTGGTCAAAAGGCGTCCAAAAATAAAAGTATTAAAATTAATTTATAAACCTTCTAATTTTGACCACTTGACTTTATACTAAATTAATTCGAAAGTTTAAAATTTTCACATGTAGACGCATCACCCGTAAGGTACAAGAATTTCAACTGTTTGGATTTCGTAATTTGAAGCCAATTTGATAAGTTTTAGAGTTGAGTTCACAAAGAAATTTGGTGAACTTAAGAACACCCTAGTTCTACTCTAGACACATAAAGTAACTGAATCTCTTGTGAGATTATTACATATCAACAAAAAAAACTTTTAAAAATGTAAGAATAAATAGTGAAATCTTGAATTTTGTTGAAAAAAAAAGGTGTGAAAAGGCATGAAGAGAAATATTTGCTGAGTGAGGCTATGGTGCTATGCATAGCACGGATGACTAGTATAATACGGCTCAATATGGTACTTTTTAAAATTTTAACGGTCGATCCGAACCGTTCAATGTGATAACCATATGAATATGTACTTGCAAACTAAATTTTATATTTTTTCGAATTTTTTTACTATTTTTTTAGATAGGTAGAATTTTGATGGTCCATAATTTTCAAAAAACACTGTTTTTTCTACCTATCTAAAAAAATAGTAAAAAAATTCAAAAAAATATAAAATTAGTTTGCAAGTACATATTCATATGGATATCACATTGAACGGTTCGGATCGACAGTTAGGATTTTAAAAAGTACCATATTGAGCCGTAGTACACTAGCCATTGGTGCTATGCATAGCACCATAGCCTCACTCATATTTGCTGAAGTAGAAAAGATGAAAGATCGAATA
The DNA here is from genome assembly GCA_025461125.1 of Carex kokanica. Lineage (NCBI taxonomy): Eukaryota > Viridiplantae > Streptophyta > Magnoliopsida > Poales > Cyperaceae > Carex > Carex kokanica. Next base: position 773,650 of record JAJGRX010001004.1, read on the forward strand.
AATGCGCTTTTTTAGCAAGCAAAATGACGTAAAAAGTTAGTAAAAAGTCATAATGATGGATGAAAAAGCACAAGAGTAGGAGAAGTGAATATTTACTTGTCGAAGGTAGGTAAGGTTAATTTATTACATACCTATTTGTGCTTTTAATATCTTATCAGCAATCAACTTATTTGACAGCGATAACATCTAAGTTAATATCGTAGGTAATAAGTTTAGTGCAATTTAAAGAACTAGTGTCTGGCAAGGATTCAAATCTGCTGAAATTCGAGATCATCAACAGTAATTTTGAAATTCCTAAAATCCCGAATCCAGCTATTGAATTGTTTCGAGATGCGTGCACAGAAAAAGTTGGACGGCTGGATCTCAGATTTCAGAAATTTCAGTGTTACTGTTCATGGATCTCGGATTTCAGCTGATCTGAATCCGTCTGGCAAAGGTATGTGGTTTCTGATGTGAGAAGTCATTGTTCAAAATTCAGATGGGGAGAATCTTTTGTTGTAATTACAAAGATATGGAATTTGAAGACTTGACCATCATTTTTCTTTCAAAAAAAAAAAAAGTTTGAGGCATAAACCATGGATTAAAGAGTTCAGGCCTCAATTAAGTCGCCAAATCTAATTTAATTAAGTCAGACTAAGATAACATAAGCTGATCTTTAGATTGACCTAAAACGTAAAAAGTTAAGCCATCTATCAAGATGGTTTAACGTTTAGTACACGACTATGGCTTCACCTTGCGAACTCCCTCTGGCAGAAGTGAGCTTCGTTATTTTTTCGTATAAAAAAAATTAGTTTCAAGGACCGTTTGTTTCATAATTAGAATTTTTTTGTTATAAAAACACATTTATTACATTTTATGCAAGAAATTAAGCCTAACTTAACAAATTTATTACATTGGATTTTGTAACTTTTGATGTTAATTGATTCAAAATGCTAAGATTGATTCAAATAGAATTAATGAGAAAATTTTATTTCAAATTATCTAATTACCAGAATTTAACTCATTCTAGAAATTCAGCCCAAATTATTATTGTTATCTTCATTTGGCTGCTTCAAGACAAAAAAAAATGCAAATCTTGTGAAATTGATATATACCCAAAATTTGAAATTGTACCGGTCATGCCGGTACATATTGTTTTGTATTGTTGGTATTGTATCAAGCTTGTTGGTACCAGTGTTGTAAAAAATGACTGTTTAGACTGATTAATCGGCCAATTAGTCGTTGACGGCGACCAAACAGTCATAAATTAAGCCACATATTTGCATTTTCATAATATATACATGATATACTATTAACAGTATCAATTTAAGTAATGAATTAAGCCACATATTTCAACCAAATAAGAAATAAATTAAACTATGATTTAACTTTAAACCACAACCAGGTATGAATAACTTAAGCCAGCCTAAGTTAGAATAATTAATTTAGATCTTCAAATTTTTAGGTCTCAATCAAACATCACCAATAAAATTAAAATTCTGAAATCACTTGAAAAGATGACAAATTAATTGCAATCATATCAGCGATATATGTAGATCACTGAAATTTTTATCTATAATTTAAAGTTATTTGATTTTGATAAATATTTATACAGGTTGTCTTGACTGTTAAACAAGTTTGTTGTAAATATACTTATTCCACATTTTTTAAATAGGGGGAATTTCACGTATATCCCTCAAAAACTTTAAAATTACGTATTTCCCTCTCCAAAGTTTGAAATTACATATTTCCCCCTCTAAACTTCAAAAACTCACAAATTTACCCATTTTACCCTTTATTAAAAATATAAAATGCCCATCATACTCAAATTTGAATATGAAGGGTTCCTCTACTGTCCGAACTGCTTTAAGATCTGTGCACGCTAGATCAGCACGAATCTTGAAGCGAACACACACGAATATTGAAGTGACGTGCACAGATCTTAATGCAATGCGCGTAGATCGAAATTGCTTTAAATTTGTGCGCACTAGATCAGAACGAATCTTAAAGTCAACACACATATATATTGAAGCTACACGCACAGAACTTAATGCGATGTGCGTGGATCGGACGGTAAATGAACTCTTCATATTCAAATTTGAGTCCGATGGACATTTTATGCTTTTAATAAAGGGTAAAATGAGTATTCTATAAATTTAGAATGAGTTTTATATTAAAAACAATAAAATGGGTAAATTTGTGAGTTTTTAAAATTTAGAGGGAGAAAAACGTAATTTTGAAGTTTTTGAGAGGGTATACGTGAAATCGCTAATTGCTTCTAAAACATTCTAATTGCTTCGATATATGGAAATCGCTAATATCTAACAGGTGGCAATTGCACTCAATTTAACAAAGTTGTTACATTAATGATTACAAAATTAAGTTCACAAGTCATGGTCCAAATAATAGTATAGACCAAGTCTAGAAGTCAAATCCTGTGCGCGATGGACCCCGCCGCCATGGCGTAAATGGTAATATACACAGTGATAAATGAATTAATTCCGGTTCGGTGAAGTGAGGTAAAAAATTCATGATTGAGAAGTAATTCGGGTATAATTCGGAAATGATTCGGAATTATTCGGATCAGAGATCTCAGTTCTACAAGGAAGTAAAAAAAAATGTTTTGAAAAAAATTTGTAAAATTCAAAAAAAATTTGTAAAATTCGTGAATTATTCGGGAATAATTCAGTCAAAATTCGATCAACCGAATAATTAGACGTTCGGTTCGTTATCACCAAAAATGAATTATTCACGAATTTTATGACTATGGTGATAGATAGGCCCAGTAGTATAAAAGTTTAAACAGGGCCCATGATGGCAACAATAAGTTGATGGGGTCCCGCTTTAATGGTGTATACATTATTCTTTGGTATTTGGGTCGGTTACTTATTCCTTGTATTTTTCTTCTCTAACTGTCGGTTGGAGATAAATTGGGGTTAGTGGCCCGCACACGGATTCATGATATCTTTCATTCTTTCTATTTATCCAGCTTTTGGGAAAATTATATTCAGACACGTTTCGACGGGGAATATCACAAATGCCACTGTATGTTCTAGCTAGAGAGTAGGGCCAGCGAAAAGAAGTGATAGCTCGTGGATATCCACGATCGTGACAGCTTCTAACTCGATCGTTTAACCATTCATTCATTACTAATATGAACTGTTAATGAGTCAGCTTATCACTATTTCGGTCCATAAATAATGAGTTTGAGCTGGATAACTCGTTCGCGAGCTAGCTCGGCTAAGTATAAAGTTGTGTGAATTTTATGTTATTCAGTTCGGTCCAATTCAGTCCAGCTTGGTTCAAAATATTTATAATTTTTTTTTCTTCTTAAAACAAGATATAATCAGATCCAACTCACCTCGTTTTAGCTCGACCCTCTAAACTCAGCTCAGTCCAACTCTCTCAGTTGCTAAACGAGGTGAGTATGAGGCGCTCCTAGCTCGGCCTGAGCCAGCTTGTTGCCATCCCTAGACTAAAGAATAACCAGGCTGAAGACCATACGTAGTATCGTGCTATTTGACACGTGGATTATTAAAAAAAATCATATAGTTTAAGGTCATGACCATTCTATATTCCTCTTATGCATCTAATAAATTTACAAAGTCATAAACTGTCATATACATTTAGCAAAAACTTGGAAGGTGTGTAATATTAATTATTGAAGCTTAATATAATACTAGAAAGAGGTCTCGTGTTGCTTCCGCAATTGCTTTAAAAGCATGAAAAAAAAGTGCATATAAAGTTTTTATATATATATAAGTTAATGTACAATCGAAATTACTGAGTTGCATAGACATTGCAATTACTGTGTAGGTTGTAAGCATGCTTTCACCTTGACGTAGCAAAAACTTCAAATCAAAACACTTTGTATAAAGCATTGTATCTCTTTGTGACAAATCTTTCAAACATAGTTTGTCATGCCAAATTAAGTGAAAAGTATTTTGTTGATGAACCTATCAACACAAAATAATATCTACAACTAACAAAATATGTCAAAGATTTTGTACAGCCACAATATGGTTATTCCTCTTTCCCTTTGCTGCTTTCATCACTGTTCAAATTGAGAATATGTGTTAGTTTGCTTTGCAATTTGTGTTGTGGTGTTTGAAGTCCTAATTTGATATTTCCAGTTCTATTTCCACTATCAGACCAATAACCCTACTAATTTGTGTCATAGTGTTTCAAGTCCTAATTTTGGTTTTGAGTTAAGGGCTTAGGATTTAGGATTTAGAATAAAGTTTGAGACACTAAATAATAATTTTGTTTTGCACTATTAAGCAAGCATCATATGCAATTTTTTATTAAAGAGAATGAAAGAGAAGGGGTATTAGTCTGACAGTGATGCATAGTATTATTATTTATCTAGAGTGGCTCAAAGGTAAAATTGAGGTGACAAATTTTTTTCTTTATAAAATTGAACTCATGTTATTTAATGTCTATATTCAATATTAATAAATTTATGTAATGAATGTGAAATTTGTGTTTGTAAGCAAGCAACTCATATCTTTTTTTTTAATGTGAATCAGTTTATGGTTATGACATCAGGGTCACGCAACAAATGTGAAATTGGGAAGGTATTTGAGTTTCTATATGAATGATTTTAAAGAGTGTGAGTTCAATGTTGTGACTTATAATATTTTTATAGATGGAATGACAGCTACAATAATTTGAAAAGGCAATGGTTTAAGCAAATGACATGATTTATAAAGGGTATTATTCAAAGTTGTGTTTTATTGTAGTGTCATTGTTTTGGTACTGCAGTTGTCATTTGGCTTTGGTATGGTGACTAATTTGGAGCTTCTTATGAGGGTGGAGTAGGAATATAGGAGTTGGTAGTCTGGTAAAACCTATCGTTTTGTTTTGGTTAATGCTGGTGTGTAAGGATTAGGGCTGCAAACGAACCAAATCAAATCAAACTTATCTCCAGTTTGAATTTGGTTTGAATTAATTTAGAACTAAGTTTGATTTGAATTAATTTCGAATCGAATTTTTTACGAACTCAATTTCGAATTTTTTACGAACTTTTTTACGACAAGAGTGATCGTAGTCACCGAGAGCGAGAGGTGAAAGTCGGCTAGGGTTTCAGAACTGAGAGCGAGGGTTACGACTTACGAGTTATGACTTATGGCTGGGTGGCCTTATGTTTTAACTTTTAAGTCATCAGCGGAAATCAACGATTCACGTTACTTTGAGATTCAAACTATAATAGTTTGCGAACCTATTTCGAACGAACTAGGTCCAGTTTGAGTTTGATTTGAATTAATTTCGAACTAAGTTTGGTTTGAATTAATTTCGAACGAACTCAATTTCGAATCGAACTTTTTACAAACTTTTTCAAATCAAACTCGAATCAAATCACGAAACTACGAATTTTTTGTGCAGCCCTAGTAAGGATGCCCAAGGACATGGATGATGTGCCCTGCAGGTTGCTCAGCCAGAAGATGTCCGGACGCTGGACTGGATTTCGGGCAATTCTGAATAGCCTAGTTTACATCTCATTACTTTTGATATATCCCAGCCCTACATAATCATGGATCCGTATCCTCTGCATTAACTCAAAAGGGAATCTTTTGAGTTAATGAATTTCGACCGTCTGATTTTAAATGGAGCCAATCCGGTTCGTGTCTATAACATAGGGCCCTTGTATATTAGTGCTGATTTAGTTCACACGAAATTTGAAATATATTGGACAGTCGAGATTCATTAACTCAAAAGAGAATCTTTTGAGTTAATGCAGAGAATATGAATTCCATAATCATGTGGCTTAGTATTAGATTTTATGATACTGTTACTGTTCTATATCCTTTTGGTGCCTGTGTGCACATATCCTTTTTTGTGCTTGCGTGCATATAATTGGTCTGCAGGTTGCGTCTAGTCCTGCTCCCAAGGTTCTAAATAGCACGCTATAGCATTTTTTGATCATAGAAGCTATGACGCTATTGCCGTGCAGTCCATATAAGGTTTTAAATAGCACGCTATAGTGTTTTTTCAGCCGTTCAGATATGACGCGATAAACGCTATTTAAACCTTTGCCTGCTCCTAAACTCTATGTTTTCCTTTTTTCTTTTCTCTGTTTTTCTTTTCTCTATTTTTCTTTTAGGTTTTGTAAAATTTTAAAGTTTCATGGCAATGAAACAGACCTAGGCTTTTTTTTTTTTTTTTTTAATAAGACCAACAGCGTGATAATTCAATGCACATTTCTACTGTAACTCCATTTAATTGTGCCATATAAGAAATGAAAGCAGAGTAGAGAATAGTCCCGAGAATAGAATAAATGAAACAAATTGGAATGAACAACATTATGACTATTAAAAATAAAATACAAATGGCAAGGTTTTATGAAAAAATAATTATAGACATATAACACAAATTAAACAACGTATTATCTACCAAAAGGATGGGAAAAGTGGACATAGAAAATGTCATGAACTGTGTTGTTAAATTAAAGATATTTTGTCCATAAGTCGTAATAATTATACCTATTTTGTAAGAACTAAAATCTACTTTATATTATATGATTATATCACATATGAACTGTTTTGACACATCATTTATGCACTTTGCATAGTCACTGTAAACTTAGACTGAGGATTAGATGATAAGCATAAATCATGTCAAGTATGAGCACTTTTGGCAAATCATAAGCAACTTTAGAGTCAGAGATTTTGAATTATGTTAATTTTTTTTTTTTGTTAAAATTTGATGCCTGTATTAAATTTCAATAAATTGACTGGCTTTTACTTTTTACAATAATTTGTTCCTTTTTATAGTATAAATAGTGTTTTAATTCACTGTATTAGTGCCCTCAACAAAATAAAAATTTCAAGGATAATTGGTATAAATACTTTTGACAGTGAATATAATTGTAGTTCTAGTAGGCCTGTTTGGCGGCAAGAGGGGAATGGGCGTGGACGTATGAATTGAACTGAATTTTACCATGCGCGTAGGAAAAAAAAATTCATTCAGAGTGAATTTTTTTTTCCCACGGGCACAGTAACGTGCCGAACAAGTCCGTAGTCTCCCGAGCAATCTCTTTTGGAGTGAATCTTAATTTTGTTATCTTAAATAGAGATGTATCAATGTATCATGTTTGGATGGATCTTGCTGGATATATTCATGTTATGTTTACATTGAAAAGGAGTTATCAACATCTGAAATTCTTCTTATTGATTACTATTTTCATCTTGAATATCATACATAAAGTACTTCTTCAAATTACAACTTGGCGAATTTCACAATCTTTTGATTTAATTGGTATACATACTCACATTTCCTGTACACACATAATGGTAAATCAGTGTTGTAAATAACGGTATGCGCTCGTCGGACGGACAGGGTACCGCCGAGTGATTAATCGAGAATAATCGAGAATAATCGGCCATAATCGGAAATAATCGGCCAATTCTTCGGGAAAATCCGTGACGGTTTGGTCACCGCCAACGACTAATCGGCCGATTAATCGGCCTAAACAGCCGTTTTTTACAACACCGGGTAAAATATCTAAAAGTTCAGCAATCACAGAAAATGAAAAGGAGTGTTTAAAATTAAGTGTGTTAGAGGGTTGAGAAAATTAAGAAGAGCACTCAAATTAGTTTAGCCATTTAATACTGCGAAACTTTACACATTACATTTTTTTTTTTTTTTGATAAAATTTTCTCAATCTTAAAATATAACAGTTCAAACGTAAGTAATTTATATCGCAATTATAATTTCTTTGTAAGTTTATTGAAATTATGTGTACATACTAGTTGCAAAAATTTCTATATAAAAATTGTTCATAATAGGTAACAAATATAAGAGTAATTAGTTTTATGCATTTTAATATTGCATATTATCAATTTACTAGTTAGGGCCTTATTAAGGGTCAACAGTTTTAAAAGAAAGTATAAATACTTTCTTGGAGGCTCAAAATTAAAGCGGCCCAAATTTATTTCTTGAATCGAGTTTTCAATCGGGCCTTGCTGTCTGGGATCATGCGGTCATACCTTTAGTTAGAAGTATTGAAAACCCTTGCCCTCCCGAATTCGTATCCTCTGCATTAACTCAAAAGAGAATCTTTTGAGTATGCATATTGACCATCCGATCTGTTTTAAGATTCGTGTAAACTAGATCTGCACTAATATTAAAGGACCCCTATGTTATAGGCACGAGCCGGATTGGCTTCGTTTAAAATCTGACGGTTGAAATTCATTAACTCAAAAGATTCCCTTTTGAGTTAATGCAGAGGATACGGATCCTGCGCTCCCATGTTTGATCTTAACTAATCAAATCGATTTCTCTGATAAATCATAAACCCCAGGTTTCTTTCTTTCTTTCGCTATAGTTTTTCTTCGTATAAAATTCGAGAAGCTTCCATGGCGTTTTCCAGCATATTGGGCTTTCTCTTCGCGGCCGTTGTCTGGTGCACCGCCTACGCCGCCGCCGCCGTTTTGAGCTTCCTTTGATTCCATTTCACCCCCTCCCTTTTTCCATTAATTCCAAAACTTACAGCATTCGTTTTTCTTCTTCCTCTAAGATCGAAACCTAGTTTCTCTCAACTGCTTAGCGATGGGATACGCACAACTCGTCATTGGCCCGGCAGGGAGTGGCAAGGTTTTAATTTTGTCTTATGCTTTGTTTTTTTTTGCCTTTGCTTTCTCTAAAATTTAGGTTAAAGATTTTAACAGATCAGTTTTGACTTCATGCAGCGCACAAACTGTAGAATCAAAACAACACTGTATATGGTTAGTGCGCTACATGAAGCCAAAACTGCTCTGTTAAAATCTTTACCCAAAATTTAGTTGTTAGTATTTGTGCCTTGCACAATCTACCAAGGGTCTCTTTTGTTCAAAGATGAACAATTTTGATGCCTAAATACATCTGAAAAGATTAGGTGAACTGATCTTGTTGTATGATTGTTTGTATATGTACTCTCAAAATTTGATTTAGGCCTTTCCTTGAAGTGCTTTTGTGTATAATTGGAAACCAGAAAATAGGTACTTATTTGAAATTATAATTTGTATATATTCACACAAACCCTAGGATGCAATGGTTTAAGCCTTCCAGTTGCTAAAGTGCAAAATTATAACATCTTTGGTGACTTTCTTTTGCAACAACTAATAACCCTCTCAGTGCTTTCTTTGTTTTTTTTATCTTCTGATGTAAATTTTTTGTTTCAGTCAACATATTGCTCCAGTTTATACGATCACTGCGTGACTACTCGGAGAAGAATTGATATAGTCAATCTTGACCCGGCTGCTGAAAACTTCAACTACCCTGTCTCTATGGGTACTCTCTTGATTCAACACGATCTTTCATTATAAAATAAACATATGTCAGTCACTGGATTGTACCAATATATAGAACCCTAGTTTCCTTTCATTATAAAATAAAGTTGCTGTGATGTTATGTACCAGCTCTCAATATTTTACTGGCAGAGCAATTTTCCTGGTACCTTCTATGAATACTGCCATGTTTTCCCTTCAGCTCATGCAAAATTTGCTGCTTAGTTGAGGTTCTGGAAAGATAATATGCTTTAATTGATGCTTGATTTAAGTTACTAATCCCCCCCCCCCCCCTCCCCCCCCCCCCCCTAGAAAAAAAAAAATTAGAACAAATAAAAAAGATAAATCATACAGTGATAACAGTAAACAATTAGGAAATCATGGCAGAATTCATAGAAGGTACCAGGATAAATGTATATAATATACTTATTTGAGGCTGCACATGCATAAAAAGGTCCAGACAAAATGCATAAAAAGGTCCAGAAAAATGTATATAATATTCTAATTTGGTGCAGATATAAGAGAACTGATATGTTTGGATGATGCCATGGAAGAACTTGGATTGGGACCAAATGGCGGCCTTATCTATTGCATGGAGTATCCTAATACACGAGATTATATTTTTTTTTTCCCGATATCTCTCTTATTTTACTTTAATCTCTTGCAGCTGTTAAGTTTATTATGTGATTTTGTCTTGGTTCCTTGACAAATGTAAAGACACCTAGAAGAAAACTTGGATGATTGGTTGGAAGAAGAGCTTCAAAATTATTTGGAAGACGACTATCTCGTCTTTGATTGCCCTGGTATATGTTTTTATTTTAGCTATGGTTATGAATTCTATATATAATTTTAGATTAAGAAAACCTGGTAATTGTATTCGAAATTGTGTTTCTTAACTGATTTTACTTTTTTTGTTTATCAGGTCAGATTGAGCTATTCACACATATACCGTTTCTGAAGAACTTTGTTAGCCATCTTCAACGCAGGAATTTCTCTGTCTGTGCAGTGTATCTACTCGATTCACAGGTTCGTGCATTTTTGTCAGATAGAGAGGGAGGGAGGCTATATTTGTGCATATTAGTTTATATGTATGTGTATATTTTTGCAGTTTGTGACTGATGTGTCAAAGTACATAAGTGGTTGCATGGCATGTCTTTCGGCCATGGTTCAGCTTGAACTGCCGCATGTAAACATCCTTTCGAAAATGGACCTCGCGTCTAACAAAAAGGAAGTTGAAGAGTAAGATAAATTCTATCTTTATATTTTTTTTTCCTTTTTTTTGCTATATAGTGTCGATTTTTGAAGCATTAAACTATGCATTTTCTTTGTAGATATCTCAATCCGGATGCGAGGTTTCTTGTATCGGAGTTGAATCAACATATGGCTCCTAAGTTTGCCAAATTGAACAGAGCTTTGGCTGAAGTGGTACAATTTCATAATCTAAAATTTCTTAACTAACAATTTCATAATCTGAAATTTTGTTGGGATCTTCAAATCATTGGTTAAAATGAAAGCATATCTGATTGTAAACTTGTTTCAAATGTCTTCTTCAGGTCGAGGAATACAGTATGGTGAATTTTATACCACTTGACTTAAGGAAGGAGAGCAGGTAATTTGATTATTCACTGTCATTATGTGTTCATTTACATTTTGTCATTATGTGTTCATTTACTTTTTGTCTAGAGGAGGCTATGGTACTATCATAGCGCGGATTGGTCCGTACTATGAATCAATATCTCCGCTTCAAAGTCCAAACAGTAGATTTGAGCAGTTGAACATGATATCCATATGAAAAATGTACTTGTAGATCAAATTTTACATTTTTTACAACTTTTTACTATTTTTTTTATATAGGTAGTAAATCATTTGATCTAAAAATTCTGGATCATTCGAAAGTATTGATTTTCTACCCATCTAAAAAAATAGTAAAAATAATATAAAAAATGTAAAATTTATTGTGCAGGTACATTTTCATATGGAGATCATGTTGAACGATCGACTATTTGAACTTTGAAATGAAAATATCGATCCATAGTACGGACTAATCCGCGCTATGCATAGTATTATACATGGTTTGGAAACTCGGCCGAGTCAACTCGGTATCGATCGGGTCCGATCCAAGTTTCACCCGAGTCTCACGCCCATGCGATTTTTTCATCAAAACTCGGTTGAACAGTGTTTGACTCGGCCGAGTTAGCCCGAGTTAATGCTGAGTCAACCCGAGTCAGCCCGAGTCCTTCGGTTATTTTACGTTTTTTTCCTGGCAGTTGTTAATCCATGATTTCAAATAAAAAAAAAAATCAATTTATGCAAATATAATTTGAACTAGAAAAAAACTTAACACATACCTTGTCAAGATAATCCTGCACTAAATTTATGCTGTCAATGTAATCTTGTTTTTCTATGCATAAATTATAGCTAGCTTGCATAAAAGGTGTGTTCTATTTGTAATGCTTATATTATATTAAATAATTAGCGGATTATTTGAATATAATCTTTTGTCTACATAGTTTTCTTACAAATTATTTTTTTTACCAATTTTTTCCTATATTTTGGCTGCAAAACAAGCTTTTGTCAAAAAAAATTCTGAGTTTCCGATCCGATTCTTCTAATTCCGGCCGATTCATCCGATTCCAATTCCACGGTCAAGTATCTGATTCTGAATTGCTTCTCGAGCCTTTTGGATTATAATACGCCTCACTCAATGCAATTATGAATTGCTTCTTGATCTTTTTGGATTCACAATATGGGGTCCTTGATTTCTACGTTTACAGATGCAGTGACAATGTATTTTGTATATTTGTTTTCATTTTATTTCATATTTGATTTTTTTTTTTTACAGCATACAATACATACTGTCAACAATAGACAGTTGCATACAGTACGGAGAAAATGCTGATGTGAAGATAAGGGATTTTGATCCAGAGGATGACGAGTAAGATAATTTTAGGTTTAAGTTTTATAATCTCATGAAGTTTACATGGAGGATGAATTTTTTGTAGTGAATTTATTAGGTGTTGGAGGGGGAAAGGCTACTTGGTTTATATTGGTATAATTTCAGTTTCGGTTTTGGTAGCCAATCTTTTTCGTACCTGTAAATGCATTTCTACATCCTTAATATATGTTGAAATTATGTTACTTTCTACTTGATCTGAATATATGCTGAATGTTGACTCAAAACAATGTTTTAGTTTTGAGGGCAAATTTTGACCGTGACAACTGATGTTGAAATCGACCGAAATTGCATGTGTAAGAGGGCAGATGTGTTCTTGATCATTTAATTGGACCTATGGGTGCAATTTCAAATAGATTGGTCCTGATCAAAATTCAAAAGCCCAAAAGACTGACGACTTAGCCTTTGAATTTTTTTGCCTTTTTAATTTTTTTCACTTTAAAATTTTGGAAGTATTCACTTTCCAAATTAAGAGGATTAATCTCTTGTGAAAAAAAGTAAAAAAAAAAAAATGTCATTTTACATTATAATCATGATCACATGACTTGAACATTGGTGACTTTAGCACTGAAGATTCCACAGCACAGAGAAAATTTTACAGTTTAAATTAACTTTTGACTTTTCTGAGATCTTTCTGGATCAATCGGTCTGAATATCGAAGGGGACAAAAGGTAGGTAGAAATAATGTGATGCTCTCAAAAGCGTATGGCTTTCCTTTCGAGTACATCACATTCAAAATAATTATTAATGGAGCACTAATTTAACAGGTGTTATTTCCTTTCGGTAAAGCAGTCAATCCTGTAAGAAAGGCAATAACACCTGTTAAATTATCTATCTATTATTAATGGAACTACATTCAAAATAATATCTTCTACATCGTTTGATGTTAACTAAATTACAATTATTTTCTCGACTTGGATTTTTAAAATAAGATAATTTTATGAAAAGATTTTGTCTTGTTCGAAATTTTGACGCAAATAAACACATTTCTTGAACTCTAAACATGTGTACAACAAAAAATAATATAATTAAGAGGAGGGTTCAAATGCCTCTATTTTTTGTGTCTACATTATGTCTTCATTTTTAAGAACTTTAATAACTCAAAATTTAAAACTTAAAAGTCAAAATAAAACCGTTGGATATGATCTACATCATTTTATCTATGCACATATAAAAAATTGTGACATTTCAACTTTGTTTTGGTTGTCATCAATAGCATGTAAAAACATACTAATATGGATAATTTCTAGACATTGATTTTTCAAATGATTGATTTACATAAAAACAAAATTGAAATGTGATAGTTTTTTTATGAGCACATAGAGAAAATAACATAGATCACATCTAACGGTTTTATTTTGATGTTTATAATTTAAATTTTGATATATTAATGTTTTTAAAAATGGAGACTCAGTGGAGACAAAAAAAAAATGGAAAAAAAAAGGGGGCATCATTGCTGACCGGTTTTTGCATCATTCCCTGAGAAGTGAAGAATAATAAAGGGGGCAGAAAGTGCACACTAGTCAAAAAAGCGTAGGAAAAAAAAAAGTGTTTGCATCATTGCTGACCGGTTTTTGAAAAAGATCTCTCTCTCCTGTACCAGAATAACCTTCCCAGGTGGTGTGATTTCCAAATTATCACAAATTATCTTCTCAGTGCCAGATAATATATAGTAGCCTTAGCAAACAAGAAAAAAAGCAAAAAAAGTTACCTTTTATGTATATGTCCAGTGAAATTCTCTATTGGTGAACATGTTCAGGTTAAGTCAAATGTGACATTGAAAACAATCATTACTGTACAAATTGGTTTTTAATTGAAAAGCGTGGGAACGGAGTTGGGAACACAGAGAAAAAAAAGTTCAAAAAAGATGTGGCAGAAATCAATAACTGAGAGTATATTTTGTATTGAAATGAAAAGGTTTTTAATTAATTTTATACTTCTACACATAATACTACATAAAAACAAATGCATAAAATCAGACAGTGATTAATGACTAAAATTGATTAAATATGAGACTGAGATTTCTTCTGAGATAATTTTCTTAGAAATACTGATAAGCATGATCACATCATTGAAGTCACAATAATAAAAAATCCGTTTTTGACAAATGAAACAAAGCCGGCCCATCAAATGCATTCACTCTTAGGGCATGTTCGGCCATTCACTGTTTGAGTGAATTTTTTTTTTTCACATGAACGGTAAAAATCAGTTCAAAAATTTTGCTTCTTGTGCCCATTCCCCTGCTCACTCCTCCGCCGAACACGCCCTAAGAGAGAAAATACCATCTTTAGCCCTGAAAATTCCGCAGCACATAAAATTTCACAGTTTAAACGAACTCTTGGCTTTTCTGATATCTTTCTGGATCAATCGCTGTGAAGTCTGAAGAACGAAGGGGACAGAAGGTAGCACCGTAGCAGAAAGAATGCAATGCTCTCAAAAGCAAGAGCACAATGGAGCACTAACTAATTAAATGAGATGCCCGGATCGAGTTCTCTAGAGAAGTCGGTAAAGCAGTCAATCCAGTCAGAAATGCACTTGCTACCACCTGATTGTCCCGATTCAGATCAGCTGAAATTCGAGATCCAGTCATTCAACTTTTTTTGTGCACGTATCTCAAAACAGTTAGTTTTTCTGTGTACGCATCTCGAAACAATTCAATAGCTGGATTCAGAATTTCAGAAATTTCAGAGTTACAGTTGATGATCTTGAATTTCAATAGATTTGGATCCAATTGTCCCTTTATTCGACATCGACACAGGCCTAAAAATGGTTCTTTCATTTATTCGTCATTCGGATAAATGAAGAAACATATTCTTCCAACTCTAAACATTTTTATAGAGAACACACAAATAAAATATATGTTCCTTTTTAAATGAGAAGTGAAGAATAATAAAGGGGGCTAAAAGTGCACACTAGTCAAAAAAGCGTAAAAAAAATGTTCGAAAAAGATCTCTCTCCTGTACCAGAATAACCTTCCCAGGTACTTGTGTGATTTCCAAATTATCTTCTCAGTGCCAGATAATAGTAGCCTTAGCAAATAGCAAACAAGAAAAAAACAAAAGTTACCCTTTATGTATATGTCCAGTGAAATTCTCTATTGGTGAACATGTCCAGGTTAAGTCAAATGTGACATTGAAAACAATCATTACTGAACCAATTTTTATTAATACCCTCCAAAAAAAATAGCAAATCTTCCCTCCGCATTGAAATTTTTTCAAAAATAACCTAACCGCCCCACGTTTGGGCAGTTTACTATTTATTTTTATTTATTTTACTGATGTATTGCTGACCGCCCCACAGTGGGGCGGTTTGCTATATATATATTTTTTTAGAGATGTTTAGTGTGGGTAGAATTTGTCAAATTTTTTAGAGATGTTTAGAGAGGCATTTGTCAATTTTACGTCTCCAATTAGTGTCCGGCGGCTGTTCAAGTATTTGCATAATCACAGTTGGATCTCTGCTAGATCCAATAAGGTGTGCCAATTGAATATTGCGCGGATTCAGGTAATATATAGTTTTGTTAGATTGATCCAAGTTAAATTTGGGTTTATGTGTTAGTCGTTGAATTAGAAATTGTGAGGAATGATTTTTTAATTGAAGTATCATTTTATTTAGGATTATTTCTGGTGAAGCAATTTGTTTGAATATCTTTTTTGGATTTGTTTTGTGTGTTGTCCATTGGGATATGGTACTTGATGTTTCGGGCTATATTAGCGTAGCTACACTGTTTCGCTATCTTTGCTTGTAATATGTGACCTGAAAGATATTAAGCTATTTAGAAAAACAATTTATTGTGGAAACTGTCTACGTAGGTAATATTTTATCTAATATTTACAGTACTGTATAGTCTCATATCAAGTGAGTGCTCTTCTGATGTTGATTAGCTGAGTACTAATATTTTATCTAATATTTATAGTAGTTTGTAGTCATACTCTTTATAAAAAATATATATGATGCTCCAGCATGGTATTCAGCTTATTATGTCTTGATGTGTCCATTATTTATGACTTGATTACGTATCATATATATTCATCTAGGATAGGTGTCATATAATATATAGATTAGATGGAAATATTAAGATCTCTAAAAAAAACATATTTATAGCAAACCGCCCCACTGTGGGACGGTTTGGTGAACATCTGTAAAAATAAAAAAAATAAAAAAAATAGCAAACCGCTCAAACGTGGAGCGGTTAGATTATTTTTGAAAAAAAATCAATGCAGAGGGTAGATTTGTTAATTTTTTTTTTTGGAGGTTATTAATAAAAATTTCGGTAGTAATTATGAATAACAGTTGAACAGCATGCCTGACTACTCATTAATTACTGTTATAGTGGTATTATTATTATTATTAAATCTAAGCCCTTCAGATCTCCAATTAAAAATGAGGCGTTTCAGATCAGATCACATGCCCACATGCTATTTTAGAGCTAAAGTGGCGGGGACGAAATCGAATCGTGATTTAATTAGACTGCCTAAATCTATTAATAAAGAATAGGGGGAATTTCATGAATATCCCTCAAAAGTTTTAATATTAAGTATTATCCCTCTAAAATCGATAATTACATATTTATCCTTAAAAATTATAAAAACTCACGTATTTATCCAATTCATTATATTTAACATTAATTTTCTCTGTATTCCCATTTTACCCTTCTTTTATTTTCCCTTCTAAGGCCACTGTTACAAAACAGTATTAAATCGTACCAGTACCAATACCAAAACTGAACCGTACCAGCACAGAACCGTACCAGCACTGAACTGTACCGTACCAGTACCATTGCTGAACCGTACAGTACCAGTCATACAGTACCAGTACCATTGGAGAGAAGAGGCGGGATGTTTTAGCGAGACTCAACAGATTAAAGGGAGAGAGGAAGAAAGGGTATAGTGGTCATTACAATATTAATTAATATTATAAAATAAATTTTAATGTTTAAAAGAAATATTATTTAATTATTTTTGGAGATATTTGATATGAGTCCGAATCTGCTGCGATTCCGAGAGGGATCGCAGGATCCTAAAATTCCGAATTAACGGTTCAAATTTTTCCGTGCGCGGATCTCGAAACATTTTGAAAAAGTAAATTTTCATGCACGTTTCTAAAAAAAAATCAACAGTTGAGATAGGGATCGCAGTTTCCTGTGATTCCCAAGAATCACAGCAGATTTATTTTCATTTGATATATAATAGAGTTAGATTGGATAAATATGTGAGTTTTTATGATTTTTAAGGATAATTATGTAATTATTGATTTTAGAGGGATAAATATGTAATATTGAAACTTTTGAGGGATATACATGAAATTCCCCCTAAAGAATAAATTATTTTATTTTTATCACATTTTAGCATCAAATGCCTTACTAGACTAACAGACACAATTAATTATACATGATATTTTTTTTTTTCTTATTGTGAGAAAACAGTAGAGAAAGACGTCATTTTGTGCAATTACTATTTCAGAATTTCTTGCCCCATTTTTTTTTTCCTTTTGACAGTGTGCATGGATACAAACAAAAGCAGAACTAGAAAATTTAAATTGTTGAGATCGAAGTTATAAATTAAAATGCATAGTGTGAAAGTTTGAGATTTGAGTTCAAATCTCCACAATTATAAAATGAAAATTTAACCAGTAGACAACAAACACACATTAAGTGTTTTATGAGCAGAGTTAAATTATATAAAAAAATTTATGACAATAAAATTTAATTAAATTTTAATAAAAAAAATTAATTATAGAGGTGCTTAAGCACTTCTTGACTTGTATTAAGATGCGCTGTAATTGAGAGTATAATTGAAAGGTCAGTTTTAAATTGATTGGATACAACACCAATGATTTGACTTTTTAAATGAATTAATTAATGCAAATAAGATGGAAATGGCCCAAATGAGCATGTACCAGCTGTACGTAGGAAAGTTCTTTTGTCATCAGAAACCAGGGGCGGTACTTCAATTAAATGGGATCAATTGATTCTTATTTTTTTTTTTTTAATCAGTGATAAAAATATAATTTTGTTATATAAATTATACTAAAATGTACAGGTACATGAAATTTGACCTCCATAATTTTTGTAGAATTTTTACACTAATGACTCCTATAATTTTAAAAAAAATATATGTTATTGAATTTTTTTTATATATGTTTGACCCATTCAATAAATATCTGGCTCCGCCCCTGTCAGAAACAAACAAACGAAAGAAAAGAGAAAGTAAAAGAGGAGAGATCTCTTAAATCAGCATTCAGCAAACAGGTATCAGGTACTGTCAAAGAATCCATATTGGGTTGTTTCCAACAGCTGTTTCCATAATACGGTTATTCATATCTATCACCATTTATATAGAGCACTGGAAAGAAGCTAACAGACAACCTAAAAATGGTGAGAAACTGAGAATAATTCCGGTGCAGATAGAATAAAAAAACGTGCCGTGATCAAGTTAATTTTTTAGTGCCGTGTCGTGTTATAATTAAAATGTCGAGTGATGGTTACAGTACGCGAATGGTCACGCCACATGAGTCACGCCGTGTTTAAATGTATCGTGAACAAACATGACTGTTGGTCACGTTTAACTATTTTTTTTCATAATTTAGGTTAATTTATTCAAGATTCACCATTTGATCGAGATCTAACGGTTCTAATTACACGTGACCACGTGTCGTGCCGTGACTAAATCTTTCACGTGAAGTGCCGTGTTACAAATTTACGTAACCCACACGCATACCGTAACCGTACTGTTCCATGACGGAGCCAGCTCTGCAGTGCCATTTTTCCTACTCTAAGTGCAGATCTGTTTGTAAATGCTGACGTGTGGGTCCCATCCCACGGCACAAACATAAAAGAATAACACGATTAATATATCACTATCACTATCAGTATCAGCCTATCAGGTAGTCAGCGGCTGTGAAACAGAAACAATATTTAATTGTAAAAAATTAGATTGAGGATCTGATGTCGATCGACAGATCATGTATAAGTACGTACGCTATGTTTTGGGAGTTCGGATCCAGTGAAGTAACCCAATTTTTGGGTTTTAGATTGGGACCGTCTGATTCGAATCTGTAAAAATTTATTCGCGAAGTGAGCACACACATTCCGACGACGAACTTGAATCCCGAGACGATCTCGAATGACGAATTAGAATCGGACAGTCTCGATCCAAAACTCAAAGATTGAGTTACTTTAGGGGATCCGGACCCATGTTTTGGTACCGTACATGGACGTTTCTTTGATGTGGTGTTTGACCTACCAGTATTGCTGGAGTTTTTTTTTATAAACCATAATTAAAAAAAAAAAATATTTACGAAACCAACGTGATTATTTTTTTTGTTACAAAAATCATAAAAACTGAAATATCATTTCGGTCCATTTTTTTTTTATTCCGAACCGAGATGTCACATTTCGGTCCGGGTCTCTTTTTGAATTTTCTGTAGCGGCTCATATGAAAACTTGTGAAATCAGTACCACAGAAAATCTAAAAAGGGACATTATTTTGTTAAAAAAATAAAAATAAATAATCAAGTTAGTTTCGTAAAAAAAAATTAATTAATTTTGGTTTATAAAAAAAATTACTTTGCTAGTACCAACCATGTGGTGTGGTGGACGTGGATCCTATCCTAACTTGAGATACCTGTATAGGCTGTATTTCATTAATGATCTTCTAAAACCACCATGTCCGGTCTCTGTTTGAAATTTTGAATGAACACTCCACGTGCTTCAGTTCCAAATTTTCTTTTAGTTATTATGTTCGTCTTATCAGATTTTCTGTGGCGAAGGCAAAGAATAAGTCTAATAATAATGAACAGTAAATTTCTTAATAAGTGCCTTGATTATTTATTAATGAACTTCTAACTTAAGTATTTACTAGAGATTCCAAGACATTAACTTTACTACTAGACAAAAAACCTAGTTTTTTACTATTAATGCATTATATATATATTTCTTAAAAGAGTTGGATTTCTTATGTTACAATCAAAAGTCTTATACAAATCTCATTATATTCTATATTTAACTATTCATAGTAAATTCTTCAGCTGGATTTCAGACTTGTGACATTACACACATAGAAAACACTGTTATCTTAACCCGTTTTTATGATGGCCTTGAGAGTAGCAATAAAATCAAGGAGTCTGGCTAGTGTAACATCGTCATTTCAGTCTATATAACACTAACTTTAAAATCTATCGAATCGATTTCAAACGGTGAATTCAAACTGTTCAAACCGATCTACTTCATTAGTTGTGCGTTCACATGCAAAATTTATAATTTTTTCAATTTATTTAGTATCAAGTCAAACGGTCGAGAGTTTTTCAGTTAATTTTAATGCATTCAATTTTCAATATTTTTGACCTCTTGATTTGATACTAAAATAACTTGAAAAAATATTTTTTTTATATGTAAACGCATCACTCATAATGCAAATCGGTTTTAACGGTTTGAATTAGTCGTTTGAAGTATATTTAATAAATTTTAAAATTAGTGTCATATGACACCAATGTCTTACTAACCTGACTCAAAATCAAGAAAACCAAACCTTTTCTCAAACGAAAAATTAAGTGAAATGTCGACCGTAGCTTCTGAGTAACTCTTTACGTAGTTACGTGTGGAAAATATCAAGGTTCTAAATAGCGATTATAGCACTATAGCTTTTAAGGTCCGAAAAAGCTATAGCGCAACCATAGCTAGCTATTAAGAATCATTATAAAAGAAAAACAGTTAATAGCGTTATAATTTTTGAGGTCCGAAAAAGCTATAGTACATCTATTGAGTAACTATAGCTAGTTATTTAAAACTCTGAAAAATATGCTTTTCTGTGTTGTTATTAGCCTCACAAATCTGCTACTCTCTCTATCTCTTTATGCACTACATTTATGATTGAGAGAAAATATGTTTTTCTATGTTGTTATTAGCCTCACAGATCTGCTACTCTCTATCTCTTTATGCACTACATTTATGATTGAGGTAGATCCCACGTGTATAAATACAATTACACCATGGCACTAATTAATGCACTATTTAACTTTTTAAACAGCAACTTTTTTTCTCTTTTTTTATAGATCATCACAAATTAGACCGACATTTTTAATTATACCCAAAGTTAATTACAGATTAATAAAAATACCCAGACCCATCAACTTTTTTTAAAACTACCCAAACCGGCCATTTAATGGCCGGTCCCCTGATTTAATTTTTTTTTTAGAGACAAATAGCTAAAATGCTGAAATATAACACTAAAAAATCAAAAAAAAAATTAAATATTTGTCAAATTAATTTTTTGATAGCATATTTATACTAAAATACGCTAAATTACTTGAAATTATGTTAATTTATGCTGAATTACACTAAATTACGTTAAATTACAATAATTATGTAGAATTATGCTAAAATACGGACTGTTTCATATCACACGGACTGTTTCTTGTTTGAACATACAAAACGAAAGATACTCAATATTAGGATGCTGGTTATTGTCAAATTAAATTCACTAGCTGCATGCGAACACTAAACATCAGATCAGTAATTTTGATACAAGTTCTGAGTTTTACCATGCTGCATACGACACTGTCACTAGCCGCAAACGGGTCGTTGTGTGTCTACCGATGATAAAAAACTTTAACTCAATTTTTGAGGCACTAAATGACATTTTTTTGCAATTCTGATTCCGTCGGCCCCCTAGGGATGATCCCGAGGGCGCCATTGCCCCCGTCTCATCCCAAGCGTTCCGAATTCGCGCAAATCCGAGTTTCCTAGCCAAAGTTATGGCCGTTTAAAGTTTTTTAAAAAAACAACGATGCTTTCGTGCAAAAACACCGATGATGCACCAATGCTTTATGCACGGCTTGTCGACGGCAGAAGTGCATCGATGTTTCATTACAAAAATATCAGCGACGCACCAATGTTTTTTCGTTATCCTTAGCATTGGCATAAGCAGGGTAGTGCTGAAAAAACATCGGTGCGTCGCTGATGTTTTGGTAATGAAACATCGATGCACTTCTGCCGTCGACAAGCCGTGCATAAAGCATTGGAGCATCATCTTACACGAAAGCATCGTTGTTTTTTAAAAAACTTTAAACGGCCATAACTTTGGCTAGCAAACTCGGATTTGGCGTACGACCCCAATTCGGAAAGCTTGGGATGAGACGGGGGCAATGGCGCCCTCGGGGTTATCCTTAAGGGGCCGACGGAGTCAAAATTGCAAAAAAACGTCGTTTAGTGCCTCAAAAATTGAGTTAAAGTTTTTTATCATCGGTAGACACAACGACCCGTTTGCGGCTGGTGGCAGTGTCGTATATGCAGCATAGTAAAAGTCAGAACTTGTATCAAAATTACTGATCTGATGTTTAGTGTTCGCATGCAGCTAGTGAATTTAATTTGACAATAACCAGCATCCTAATATTGAGTATCTTTCGTTTTGTATGTTCAAACAAGAAACAGTCCGTGTGATATGAAACAGTCCGTATTTTAGCATAATTCTACATAATTATAGTAATTTAGAGTAATTTAGTGTAATTCAGCATAAATTAACATTATTTCAAGTAATATTTAGCGTATTTTAGTATAAATATGCTATCAAAAAATTAATTTGACAAATATTTTATAAAAAAATTGATTTTTTAGTGTTATATTTCAGCATTTTAGCTATTTGTCTCTAAAAAAAATAAAAAAAAATCAGGAGACCGGCCATTTAATGGACAGTTTGGGTAGTTTTAAAAAAAGTTAATGGATCTGAGTATTTTTATTAATCTGTAATTAACTTTGGGTATAATTAAAAATGTCGGCAAATTAGAAAAGCAAAAAAGGGAAGGGAACCTAGATTTTCAACAATTTTGTAGGTTTATCCAATTATTTGGTCAGATCTGATTTGGACTTTTTTTTATTTCAAATGGACGTACGGTCAGGATTCGGAATTCGTATTATCTGCATTAACTCAAAAAAATAATGAATCGTGCAATCTGCTGTAAGATCTGTGCGACTAAATCCATACTAATATTAAAGAGTTCCTGCATTATAGGCTAGAACCGAATTAGCTCCATTTAAAATTAGACGGCCAAGATGGATTAACTCAAAAAATAGTCAAAAAAATATTTTTTGAATTAATACAGACGATGCGGACTCCATAATTCGATGAAAGATCACTGGAGGGGTTTAGGGTTTAAGGTTTATTTTCTTGCTTTCAAAGTCCAAATGGTCGATCGAACCAGTTAGATGTGATATCTATATTAAAATGTGCTTGGAAACCAAATTTTATATTTTTTGAAATTTTTTCTCTTTATTAAGTCAGTTTTAAAATTGTTGATTTTAATAAACAGTGAAAAATTTCTAGATTATTAAAAACAATAATTTTAAAACTGAATTAATAAATAGTAAAAGTTCTAAAAAATATAAAATTTGATGTCCAAGCACATTGTAATATAAATTGAATGTTAAACTGTTTGAATCGACTATTTGATTTTAAAGATGTAAAAATCGAAATATTTGTTCTACGGACCTAGATCCGTTGTATATTACTATATTAGACGGAAACAAATATGCTGAAATTCTTGATCGGATTTAAGGACGCTGTGATCCTTCTCTCCCTCTCTATCTCTCTTCTCTTTCTCTCTCCTCACTCTTTTAAGGAGAGAGAAAGAGGAGAGAGATTGAGAGGTCAGGGTCCTCAAATCTTATCAAGAATTTCAGTTGATCCGAATTCATATTAGACATGAAGCGCAGTGGTAAAAGAGCATCCTAGATCTGTTGTATATTGTCGCCTTTTTGTTATCTATGTCCGATTCCTATCAAGCCACGTGATTGCTGTATCTACTCTCTAGTCTCCGTGAACAAAGGACTACGGTCAGCAACAGCAACAGCAACAGCAACAGAACCCTTAACATCCCTGAACCCCACCATTTTCATGACTCCCGATCCTCTTAAATAACTCAAATTTTGACTTTACATCTGAACCGTCAAATTTGTTTAGGCACATATTAAAGAGGATTCGGATTCTGATCGGACGGTATGAATCTAAACTCAAAATTTGAGTTACTTTAGTTAATATGAATTCTCATCCCATGTGTGACTCGTGGGTTCCTGAACTCCCACTTTTACTGTACGGAATCATTGAATACTTTTTTATCGAATCTGGACCGTTTATTTAAAATTAAAAAAGTCCAAATCAGTCTGACTCTGACCAAATAATTAATAAACCTACCAAATTGTTGAAAATGTAGGCTCCCTACCCTTTTTGTTTTCCTAATTTGTCGCGATTTAGAAAAAAACAAAGTTCTAAATAGCAATTATCGCAACAATTAACACAAAATTGATTAAAAAATTAGAATATTCACATTGAACCAGTACAAAATTCAAATTAATATTCGAAATATCTATAATAAAGTAATAATAACATAAACTATCTGTTTTTTTCATTTAAAATAACTTAAGCATCATGACATAAACTATATATTATCTATTAAAAAAAATTAAGCATCGTGGCATATATCCTTTTCTATTTAAAAATAAAAAAAATCTTGATCTTGAAAAACATTGATCCTTGAAATAAATTTTCAGTTTGGGCCTTTAAATAAAAGCCTATGTAGCATAGCGTGCGCTATAGCGCATAGCGTGTAGCGCAAATAGCGGACCGCTATTACCGCTATAGCGGTAGTAGCTGAAATAGCGCACTTTTATTCCATAGCTTAGCGTTTAATGTCCAAAAACGCTATAGCGCGCTATTTATAACACTGAGAAAAAATAAAAAAAAGTTGTTGTTAAAGAAGTGAAATAGTGCCATGCTGTAATTGGAGTAGAACTAGGGTGTTCTTAAGCTCATCAAGTTCCTTTGTGAGCTTAATTCAAAACCTATTTAATTGGCTTCAAACGATGCATTCAAACTGTTGAAACCAATCTACTTCACGAGTGATGCATTTATATGTCAAATTTATAAATTTTTGAACTAATTTAGTATAAAGTCAAGCGGTAAAAAAAAGATGATTTATAAGTTAGTTTTAATGTGCTCATTTTTCATCATTTTTGACCGCTTGACTTTATATTAAATTAATTCATAAATTTATAAATTTAACATGTAAACTCATCACTCGTGAAGTAGATCGGTTTCACCGGTTTAGATACGTCGCTTCAAACCAATCCGATGAGTTTTTGAGTTAAGCTCACAAAGAGGCTTGGTGAACTTAAGAACACCCTAGTTCTACTCCTGTAATTGTATTTATACACGTGAGATATACCTCAATTATAAATGTAGACGTCAATAGGTACGACACAGGTATCTACCTCAATCTAATTAATTAATCTTAAATTTTTGTACTAATAAACCATAAAACTAAATCTTAAATCCTAAATTCTAAATCTATTAAAACTACTACTAAAATAAAAATTAAAATGAAAAGAGAAGAAGAAACTTATCCAAAGTCGAAAGGATTAAACACGCAAATGAAATTGCAATTTTTCTCTCTCTTGTCCGTGCTTTTATAAGCAAACATATCTGTCGTTAGAAACTGCAATCACTCAATTTGTCTCCGCAGTTTCAAACTACGATCGTTTCAAAAATGAAATTTACCAGAAATCGTGGATATTTGGTTTTTTTTTTTTAATGGTAAAAATAAAAATTTCAGTATTTTGTATTTTGATGAAAAAGTAGATGTTTTGAATGAATTGTTGAGTTAGTAGGAGCTAATTCTTTATTCTGCTATTAAATTGAAATATTAGTCAATATAACAAATGAGGACTCAGAATCGTAGATCCTCATTTTTCATAAAAAAAAAATTGAATATTAGGTTAGCAACTGTTCTGAATTTTGAGTTAACTCTCTGTTTTCGCTAATTCCACTTTCAATCCAAACACAATGTGTGCATGAACTTGTGATGTGGGTGACATGCAAACAATGAAAGTTTTCTTTTTAAATGTCACATGTCCGATCAAGGCATCAAGCCACGTGATTGCTGTCTCCGTAAACAACGGAGCTCCTATAATCCCGGGTCCGGATCCCCTAAAGTAACCCAATTTTTGAGTTTTGGATCAGGATGTCCAAATTGAATCCGTCGCTCGAGATCGCCTCGAGATTTGAATCTGTTTCTCAGGATGCGTGTACTCCACTTTAGTTGGATGGTTCCGGATTCGAATCGGACTGTCCCGTTCCAAAACTCAATTTTTGGGTTACTTTACTGGATCTGAATTCCTATAATCCCTGACTACGGTGAACAACAGAGCTCCTATAATCCCTGAAACCCCATCAAGTGAGAATCCCTGAAGTACCTGATAAATCCCTGAAACCCTATAATCCTAGAATTCTAAAATCTATTGAATTGGTTTCAAAGGACGAATACAAACCGTTGAAATTCTTCCACCTTATAAATTAGAAGGTTTATAAATTAAATTTAATGCATTCATTTTTTGGGCGCCTTTTGATCACTAGACTCTATATAAAATTAATTTAAAATTTTAAAATTTTCTCATGTATACACATCACTCGTAAATTAGAATAATTTCAACGGTTTGAATTTCGTCGTTTGAAGCCAATCCGATAGATTTTAGAGTTGAGTTTACAAAAATACTTGGTGAATTTAGGACCACCCTAGTTTTACTCTCAATTCTGTAACTTTGATCCTCTTTGTAAAATAGGTGTTTGCTTTCAGATTAAAACGAACGACTCAGATTTCATTCTACACGGTTAAGTATTGGACTGGTTCTGAATTCAAACGGCACCATCCTCATGGGCAATAATGGGTTCGTTCAACACTCCTAGGGGGATCCATATCCTTTCAGGTACCTGACTGAACCTGACTGAAATGACGGCCCAGATTTACTCTTAGCCAGTGACTACTTAGAATGACACAAGAGCAATATTATTTGTGCTTTGATATTTGTGCCAACTTAAACATATGGGCTGAGAGTAAATCTGGACCGTCCGTTTCAGTCAAGTTCAATCAGGCACCTGGGAGGATGCCAATTCCTCCCAGACCCCAGCTCCACTTTTAGGGAACGGGCCTATTCGGCGCACCAATGGGAACGGGAACGGGAACGGACCTGGAAAACGGGAATTTTTGAACTGCTGATTATTGTGCGCGTGAGATAGAAAACACGAAGTTGAGCTGAATTTGTTTTTTCCATGCGCACAGTAATTGCATCAAACTGGTCCTTATTGTACGGGATCATTGAATGCTTTTATCGAATCCTGACCGTTCATTTGAAACAAACAAACAAAAAATCCAAATCAGATCTGACCAAATAATTGGATAAACCTACCAAATAATAATTGTTGAAAAATCTAAGTTCCGTTCCCTTTTTGCTTTTTATGAACTCGTGGTTGGCTAACTTTTGTTTTCTAATCTGTCATGATCTAGGAAAATCTAAAAAGTTGCTGTTAAAGAAGTGAAATAGTGCCATGGTGTAATTGTATTTACACATGTGGATCCATCTCACTCATAAACGTAGTGTATAAAGACAAAAATAAAAGATAAGACAGTAGCAAATCTGTGGGCTGGTCGGCAATAAAAAATTAAGAGCAGAGATTTAACATCATGTTCGGTATCATGACTTAGAAGTTGAGGTTTAACAATTTAATTTTCATCAAGGAGTTGGTGTTTGGCAACAACTCAAGTGGATTAAGCACGTAGAATGAGTGAAAAAGTAAAAAAGAAGCAACTTAAGGAGGTCAGTGCGCTAAGGAAGCGAAATACCCAGCTTAAAATTCGGCTTAAGGAGGAGGCCTTAAGCCCGTCTAAGGCATAGGTGTTCGGCCCGTTTAAAACCTTAAAGAAGGCTAAGGAGCCTTAATCCGCGTTGCCGAACACGTACTAAAAGCTTAAGGAACACTAAGGAATCAATATTGAATGAAATTTGCAACGTCTATTTTCATCTGGCCTGACCTAGTAAGAAGACTTTACTACATCTTTATCTAAAAATATATATATAATTTGTAATATATGAAATCGATAGCTTAGATCATGTTTTTTTACAAATATATAAAGTATATTTATAGTCCAAAATCATTTTTTGATCTAATTAATGATAAAGTCAAGATTTTGGGACGTTGTATGTTCCAAGTTCAATTGGTATCTCCAGTGAACATTTAAATTGTATGGTTCGTAAATTTATTGTTAATTATAATTAGATTTGAGAATCTGATAAAGTCAATGTGTGAAAGATTACATATTTAAAATCCGGATAAAAGATCTCTTGTAAATATTAAACTAGTTAGATAACTTGATTTTAAACTT
This sequence comes from Carex kokanica, assembly GCA_025461125.1. Taxonomy (NCBI): domain Eukaryota; kingdom Viridiplantae; phylum Streptophyta; class Magnoliopsida; order Poales; family Cyperaceae; genus Carex; species Carex kokanica. The sequence goes on from JAJGRX010001004.1 coordinate 802,054, forward strand.
ACTAAAAAATAAATAAATTATAGTTAGATTTATTCTTTGTCTCCGCTGTAGATAATTTGATATGACAGAACAGTGGCGTATGGAGGAAGAAGATACGGAGTCAATTGATCCCCATATTTAAAAAAAAAATTATATTTATATATAATTTTTTATAGAATTTAGAGTAAAATATTATGAAATTATAAAATGAATTCTTATTCTCTATAAGAAAATTTTATATAATTGATTCTTATAAATATTTGACTCTATAGTTCAAAAGTTTGACTCCGCCTTTGTAACAGAATATGTAAAGCACTGCGATATCCTTTTCATGAAATTAATTTCTTAGTACGTAGTTTCTGAACGTAGATGCTCTAACACAACAGAGAAATTAAAAGAAAATTTTGAAAAGGATCGATGCACGTGGAGTGTTCATTCACATATAGTATATAGAGAGTTAGAGACCGCGCACGCAGGTGGTGGTTATATAGAAGACCACATCAATGAAACTACTACAGGTATATGTTAAATTAGGATAGGATCCACGTCCCCCACATGATTGGTACCAGCAAATACTGGTAGGTGAAACACCACATCAAAGAAATGTCCATGTACGGTACCAAAACACAGCGTACGTATGTACATGAGATTCTCAATCTAATTTTCTACAATTGATTCTGTTTCACATGCAGCCGCTGACTACCTGGTAGTGATTAATCGTTTCATTCTTTTATGTTTGTGGGACCCACTCGTCAGAATCAGATATCAGCCGGATACAGATACGGATACGGATAGAATTGGATATTTGTTAAGATAATATTAAAAAAATATCAAAGTTCATAATATTTATCTAATTTTAATGGTGAATAACAATATTTTTGCTTAATATATATTAAAATAGAGGAGGGTTCAAATGCCTCCATTTTTTGTGCCTCCATCATGTTTCTATTTTCTAAAACTTCAATAACTCAAAATTTGAAACTTGAAGTCAAAATAAAACCGTTGGATATGATCAATATCATTTTATCTATGCATGTGTAAAAAATTGTGACATTTCAATTTTATTTTGGTTGTCATCAAAAGCTTATAAAAACGTACTAATGTGGATAATTTCTAGACGTTAATTTTTCAACTTATTGATTCACATAAAAATAAAACCGAAATGTGATAATTTTGTATGAGCACATAGAGAAAATAACATAGATCACATCTAACGGTTTTATTTTGATATTTAGGATTTAAATTTTGAGTTATTAATGTTTTAAAAATGAAGGTATGGTGGAGGCACAAAAAATGGAGGCATTTGAACCTCCTCATTAAAATATATGATATATAACAACTATTTGAATACGGATAATTGAAATATAAAGCCATATTAGTATCGAATATTCGGATATTGGATATCCACATCTAATTTTTTGAATACGGATCAAATACGGATCGGATATTATCCATACCGTTTTCACCCCTAGCTGTATGATGTACTTTTCTTTTTCTTTTTCTTTTTTTTTACTTGTTGTTTTTTGTTCTTACATTGCCATCCTGTTGAGACAAGAATTGGACAGTACAACATTGGTGGCCAGGTGGATTAATTATTACTTATTAATTTTAATGGTGATTGTGATATCTACAATCCTTTAATTTGCTTGATCAGCACATTATAATATGTCATGTTATTATTTAAAACAAGAGACTTGTCATTAGTTGTCCCTAATCAGTGTCCTCATTATGAAAATTTTAATATGAAATAAGAATTTAGATTAAAAGTGACCTCATTTTATTTGTGTTGAAACTTTTCCAACACTGAGGATTTAAATTCTAATCAGTTATAAACTTGAGGTCATTAAAAAGTTACATAGCAAATAATAAGTTTATTTTTAAATTTTGGACATAGTAAAATGTAAGATGTTATATCTGTAAGAGAAAAGATCAGATAGAGAGAGATTATCTTGACAATAAATTTTCAAATAAATTCAATTGAAATTTAAAATAGAAAAGTAAATTTTTGGGCATATTATTAAACACAAGGATACTCTAATCAAATTTTATATAATGCAAGTGTTGTTTGATGGTATTACAAGAATTGTTTAAATTCAAGTCACTCAATCAACCTCATAATTTAAGTATTTTTGACGATTTTAAATTTAAACTTTATTTTTTTAATTTTGTCAAAATTGTCATAATAAATTGCTGTCAAATTAATGTATTCTATGTAATTAGGGGGTCGTTACACTGATAGAAAATAGGTCAATTGGCTCTATTTTTTTCAAAAAAAATTCTGATGCGCTGTGTTTTAGATAAAAATATTACAAGTATGTTTGTTTGACCTATATATTCTTGATAATTTTTTAGGCTAATCCTTATATTTTGTTTTGGTAAAAAATAAAAGCCAGCATATATATATATATATATATAGAGAGAGAGAGAGAGAGAGAGTGGCTAAGATACAAACGTTTGCACCAAGGCCTTGGTGCAAACGAATGGTTTTCGGATTTTCAAAGTCCAAATGGTCGATCTAAACATTTAGATGTGATCTCTATATTAAAATCTGCTTGGAGACCAAATTTTACATTTTTTTGGAATTTTTTTACTATTTATTAAGCCACTTTGAAAATTGCTGATCACATGGTCCAGAATTTGGTTGCACTGTTTTTACTGTTCACCTGGATCAGCAATTTTCAAAATGGCTTAATAAATAGTAAAAAATTCTAAAAAATGTAAAATTTGATCTCCAAGCATATTATATATATATATATATATAGAGACTGGCTAAGCTCAAAACGTTTGCACGAAGCCCTTGGTGCAAACGTTTTGGTTCTCCTTTTTGCAAAGTCCAAACGGTCGATCCAAACCGTTAGATATTTAATCCATATTAAAATGTGCTTGGAGACCAAATTTCACATTTTTTGGAATTTTTTTGCTATTTATTAAGCCACTTTGAAAGTTGCTGATTCGGGTGAACAGTAAAAACAGTGCAATCAAATTCTGGACCGTGTGATCAGCAACTTTCAAAGTGACTTAATAAATAGCGAAAAAATTCCAAAAAATGTAAAATTTGGTCTCCAAGCACATTTCAATATGGAGAACAACTTGAACGGTTCGGATCGACCGTTTGGACTTCGAAAATCCGAAAACAAATCGTTTGCACCAAACCCTTGGTGCAACGTTTGTAGCTTAGCCACTCACTATATATATATATATATATATATATATATGAGGAGGGATCCATTTACACCTTTTTTGGTGACACATCATGACACCGTTTTTTATATAGGTCAATTTTGCGATTTCAAAATCCCAACAGTCGATCCGAACCGTTCAACATGATCACCATATTAAAATGTACTTGGAGATCAAATTTTACATTTTTTTGAATTTTTTTACTATTTATTAAGATGGTTACAAAATCGCTGTTTTTCAATGGTCTAAAAACAACGATTTTTGTAACCATCTTAATAAATAGCAAAAAAATTCAAAAAAATGTAAAATTTGATCTCCAAGCACATTTTAATATATCCATCATGTTGAACGGTTTCAATCGACTATTTGGACTTTGAAAATGGTAGGTGTCAAAGTGTGTCACCAAAAAAGGTGTAATCGGATCCCTCCTCTATATATATATACATATAGAGACTGGCTAAGCTCAAAACGTTTGCACCAAGCCCTTGGTGCAAACGTTTTGGTTCTCCTATTTGCAAAGTCCAAACGGTCGATCCAAACCGTTAGATATTTAATCCATATTAAAATGTGCTTGGAGACCAAATTTCACATTTTTTGGAATTTTTTTGCTATTTATTAAGCCACTTTGAAAGTTGCTGATTCGGGTGAACAGTAAAAACAGTGCAATAAAATTCTGGACCGTGTGATCAGCAACTTTCAAAGTGGCTTAATAAATAGTAAAAAAATTCCAAAAAATGTAAAATTTGGTCTCCAAGCACATTTCAATATGGAGAACAACTTAAACGGTTCGGATCGACCGTTTGGACTTCGAAAATCCGAAAACAAATCGTTTGCACCAAACCCTTGGTGCAAACGTTTGTAGCTTAGCCACTCACTATATATATATAAGAGTATATATTGACATCTGTAGTTTAAAATTTGGTGTCCACCATGTATGTACATTGTTTTCATCATTTCTAAATCAGCAATTCATAACAACAAAACGGTATTGTTTAAATAAAGAGGAGGGTTCAAATGCCTTTATTTTTTGTGCCCCCATCATGCTTTCATTTTTAAAAATTTTAATAACTCAAAATTTAAATCAGAAATATCAAAATAAAACTGATAAATGTGATCTATGTTATTTTATCTATGTGCTCATAAAAAATTATCACAACTCAATTTTGCTTTTATGTGAATCAATAAGTTACAAAATTAACGTCTAAAAATTATCCACATTAGTACATTTTTTACAAGTACTTGATGACAATCAAAACAAAGTTAAGATGTCGTAATATTTTACATGTGCATAGATAAGATGATGTAAATCATATCCAACTGTTATATTTTGACTTTTAAGTTTCAAATTTTAAGTTATTAAAGTTTTTAAAAATGAAGGCATAATAAAGACACAAAAAATAAAAGCATTTGAACACTGCTATGTATAATGAGCAAATTTACAATTTATTTTCATCCTTATCAAGTTCTTATTTCTTCTTACTTAGGATGTCATCTCTTGATGTTATACAGAGACAAGATCGAATTAAAAATTTCCTTATGCGGCGGTCCGTGATTTTTATTAATACCCTCGCAAAAATAAAAAAATATCAAATATGTCGTTGATATATTTTTTTTTTAAAAAAATGCCCTAACCGCTCTTTGACTGGACGGTCCACTGTTCAACCAAACCGCTCCACGTTTGGGCGGTCACCTATGCATATTAGACCGCCCCACTGTGGGGCGGTTCGGGGTGTTTTTTTTTTTTTTTTTGAGATTTTGAGAGACAATATAAAGAGCAAGATTATGAAATTTAATAATAAAAATTCGAATTTTGTTTTTAATATTTGTTAGATTACTTCTTTTGATGGATAAATTCGAATTTTGCTCTTCATATTGTCTTTCAAAATCTCAAAAAAAAAAAAAACACCAAACCGCCTCACAGTGGGGCGGTCTAGTATGCATAGGTGACCGCCCAAACGTGGGGCGATTTGGTTGAACAGTGAACTGCCCAGTCAAGGGGCGGTCAGGGCGTTTTAAAAAAAATATATATCAAGGGCAGATTTGATATTTTTTATTTCTGCGAAGGTATTAATAAAAATCACGGTGCGGCGGCTAGCTAGATTAATTATTAAATATATTTTCTTTCTTAGCATATATTGGCTTGTGCTGTACGTTTATGTGGAGTCAAATTTTAAATTTCAAGGTTCAAACTCAATTTGGTCGCCGGCGATTTGTTCGCCAATTTGGACATTCCAATTTTTAAGTATTGGCAGAATTTGAAACGAAAAAAAAAAAAAATTAACTACGAGTTGAAAGTTTCTATAATTAATCAAGTCTAAAGTGTACATAATTTAATGCGTCATTTTAATTTGATTTTTTTTTTGGGACCGACTAACTATCCCCCGGCTCCTATTCCCCATTCATCATCCGGTCAATAATTGCCTCTGTTGACCGCTAATTAAGAGGGGACCACAAATTTCAGTGCTAAAAGACAAAACAAAACACCTCATTATCGCAACGAGTGCTAGTTTTCATATATAATACATCAAGTATTCATATATAATGCATCAAGTATTCATATCTAAGATATCAAGTATTTAAAAAAAAAAATTGGACACCACTCCCTCATCTTTTACACGTTTTTAGAGGTGATTTTTTTCCTCCGTTCACTCTAACCAATATTTCTGACAAACTGTGAGGAATTTTGCAAAACTAAAATCACGAACGTCTTCTACACAATTTTCTCTTTCAAATGAGATCCATGATGACATACTTTCAAGTTGTCCGTTGCACAAGTATTCATACCTTGTCATTCAAGTATTCATACTTCATCGAGCAAGTATTCATAGTATTTCACAAATAAAAAACTGGACACATCAGTCACTCATTTTTTACCGATTGAAATTTCATTACCACTCATTTTCTGAAATACTTGATATCTTAGGTATGAATACTTGTTCGACGAGGTATGAATACTTACTCGACGTGGTATGAATACTTGCACGACGAGATATAAATAATTTTACGAGGTATGAATACTTGCGCGACGGATAACTCAAAAGTACTTCATCATGGATCTCATTTGAAAGAGAAAATTGCGTAGAAGACGTTTGTGATTTTAGATTCGCAAAATTCTTCACAGATTGTCAGAAATATTGGTTAGAGTGAACGGAGAAAAAAAAAATACTTCTAAAAACGTGTAAAAGATAGGTGAGTGATGTGTCCAGATTTTTTTTTAAATACTTGATATCTTAGATATGAATACTTAGTGTATTATATATGAATTTTGATGTATTATATATGAATACTTGATGTATTATATATGAATACTAGTGCGCATCAGTTGTAAAAAATTTCAAATATAAGCGGTCACCCACGTAATTAATGATTGATACGCGTTTTCTTTTGTCTTTTTGTGCTTGAAGTTGTGGTCCCCTAGATAACTAATGATTGGGGGATGAATGGGGGATAGGAGCCGGAGAAAAATAATTTTTATTCTTTTTTTTTTTTTAGATTCAGTCAGTTTCCTATTCCAGTATTTTTGGTTTTAATTCAATTTGATGTTCTATTAATTAGCTCACATGTCTTAATTGATTATTTTTGTAAGGAAATTAAGGTTTATAGAGTTATTGAATTATATTTATTAATGTCTGTTAATTTTAGTTGGAATTAAATGGCACTCTAGTCTATAATTTTTGGGTCTTCATCATATTTTTCACTTTGTTTGTTTGTTTGTAAAAAATGTAACATGCATTGAACAGTTGGAGAAATTAATTTTTGAACTTTTGCCAAGTCTTAAAAAACAAGAGAATCAAATGAGAAGAGAGAAAGGAAGAGCCTTGCTCCATTTTAGGGGTGCGGATACGGATCAGATAGTAGTAAAATCATATTCGTATCCGTTTTACGGTTACGGATCGGATATTAGACGGATACATGCGTATACGGACCGGATATTGGATATATGTAGATATATACATAATTATTTTTATAATATATATTAAACTATATGGTATATATCTACTATTCAGAAACGGATAATTAAAATTCAAAACCATATCTGTATTTGTATCCGCACGGATATTCAGATATCGGATATCCGTATCAAATTTTCGGATACGGATCCGGATACAGTCGGATAATATCCGATCCGTTTGCACCCCTACTCCATTTGGTGAATTGTAAAGACACCATTTGGTTTGTTAAGCTTAAAAATCGTTGTGGCGAATTTAATCAGATGAGTATATGGTTTGTTATAGAGTGAGAAAAATGGCACGGCAGAGCCGGCTCCGTTACGGAACGACACGGCATGCGTGTCGGTTACGTGTTGTGACCATTCGAGTGTTGTGATCATTTTTTAAAAATTTAGCACGACAAGTCACGCAAAAGATCTGATCACGACGAGGTACGTGGTCATGTGAGTCACGTGTAATTAGAACCATTAGATTTTGATCAAATGGTGAATATTGAATAAACTAACCTAAATTATAAAAAAATAGTTAAACGTGACCAAAAGTTTGAATACATCGTGTTTGGTGACGGCGTGTTTGAGCGCCAGTGTTGTAAATAATGGTATGTGCTTGTCGAATTGACAGGGTACCGCCAAGCGATAATCGGAAATAATTGGCCATAATTGGAAAAATATCGACCGATTAATCGGGAAATTCTTTGATGTTTTAGTCACCGCCAACAACTAATCGACCGATTAATCGGCATAAACGAACGTTTTTTACAACACTGTTGAGCACGACGTGACGTGATCATTCGCGTGTTGTGACCACCCCTCGACATTTTAGTAATAGCACGACACGTAAAAAATTGACTTGATCACAACACATCACGACACAAAATTAAAGTAACAACGCGTTAGCTACGACACGGCATAACACAACTAGTATTTTTCACTCTAGTTTGTTACACTTAAAGCAAATAAATTATGGGGCTAATACAAATTACAATTCTAGGGACCTATTGGGAAAATATATCTATTTTTTTTTTTTTTTTGAAAAGTAATGGCAGTGGCTGCCATGTTTTTTTTATTGATAACAGTTTGTAATGTACATGGTGGCTGGTACAGAAAAAAATGATTATCCTACACCACCCTGTGCCATACAAGGCACTGTAGCTGAATGAAACTCCTTTTATCCATTATCTAACCCACAAGGACATCTCGTGCTGAATTTTCCTCACGAGAATCCCGGCGTGAGGCTTATTTCTCGGAGATGTTCTCGTTCCTCTGCTTCCAGATCAGCCAACAGGAACAGAGGAACCCGGGAAAAATATATCTAATTTTAAAGGCAAGTAAACGGGGATTAGTCCAAAATCTAGCAAATCCACAGGATCCGTATGACCGTATCCTTTGTATTAACTCAAAGGGAGGGCCTAGCTTTCCCCCATCATTCATCCTCTATTTTTTTCCCAACTGAAAATAAGTAGGGGACCACAATATTACAGTTAATAACTGCTGGAATTAGTAGGGGACCACAACTGCCTTCACAGCATTACCGGCGGACATATTGCGCAAAAGTATTCACACTTGACCCAGGTAGTATTAATCCATGTAAATAAAAGTACTCATCTTTGAGAAATAATTATATAAGGAAACATTACCACCCATCTTTTACACGTTTTTAGAAGTGATTTTTTTCCTACGTTCACTCTAACTAATATTTCTGTCGATCTGTGCGGAATTTTTCAAATCTAAAATCACGAAAGTCTTCTACACAATTTTCTCTTTCAAATAAGATCCATGATGACATACTTTCGAGGTGTCCGTTACGCAAGTATTCACACCTCGTACGCAAGTATTCATCTCTCATTGAACAAGTATTCATCCTCATCGTGTAAGTGTAAAGAGTACATGAAGGTATGGTGGGACCGCACAACCGCGACTTCAGATAAGTAGGGGACCACAGTAATATGCGGAGATAAGTGGTGGAATTAGTAGGGGACGATTTGCGAAAAAGTATTCACACTTAACATGAGTTGTATTCATCCAAATAAATAAAAGTACTCATCTTTGAGAAAGATTATATATATGGAAATATTACGACATTAAGAGCATTAATTACGCGGAGATAGTAGGGTACCACAACTGCCGTCCGCTAAAAACAAAAGAAAACGCGTAATTAAGTGGGGGACCGCACAACCGCCATCACTAACTACCGTGGGTACCGCATAACCGTCACCGCAAGTGGAAATAACATCAAGTATTCATCTATAATACATGAAGTATTCACATGTAATACATCAAGTATTCACCCTGATATATCAAGTATTTGTAAAAAAAACTAGACATATCACACCCATCTTTTACACGTTTTTAGAGGTGGTTTTTTTTTTCTTCGTTCAATCTAACTAATATTTCTGACGATCTGTGAGGAATTTTGCAAATCTAAAACCACGAACGTCTTCTACATAATTTTCTCTTTAAAATGAGATCCATGATGACATACTTTCGAGTTATCCGTTACACAAGTATTCACCATCGTCATGCAAATATTCATCTATCATTGAATAAGTATTCATCCTCGTCGTGTGAGGCGGAGGCGGAGGCAGAGGCGGAGAAGGAGAGGCGGAGGTGGGAGGCGGAGGCGGAGAGGGAGAGGCGCAGATAGGAGAGGCGGGCGGAGGCGGAGGTGGAAGGGGGAAGCGGAGGTGGAAGAGAGAGAGGGAGGGAGAAAAAAAAGAAATAGAAAGATAAAATCTACTAATTAATTTGTAGGGACCACTAGTAGTTAGAATTGATTATTATAGTTAGAAAAAGAAGTTAGTTAGTTGGAGGAAAAATGGAGGAATAAATCAAGGGGTAACATATAATTACTCTAACTCAAAAGAGAATATTTTGATTAATGAATTTCAACTGTTTGATTTTAAACATAGTCAATCTAGTTCGTGTCTATAACATAGTGTCCTTTAATATTAGTACAGATCTAGTTCGTACGAATTTTAAAACAGATTAAACATTTGAGATTCATTAACTCAAAAGATTCTCTCACGAGTTAATGCAGAGGATATGAATTCAAAATCGACATGCGTATTTCGTTGACTGTCGTCTCCAAATTGGAAAGCCGCAAGGCTGCAAGTGCAAGCCCTTGAATTTGACCAAATTGATTTTATTAACAGATCGCTCTCTTGTGCGAGATCACGTGGGATATATCAAATCAGATCATAATATTATATCATATATAAAAAGTACATGCCATGTAGGAAGATGCTCTCGGTGACATGAAAACCAGGTAAATATAAAGGGGGAATTTCAAGTATACCCCTCAAAAATGTGAAAATTACGTATTAACCTTTAAAATTTTTAATATCATATTTTATTCTTTTAAACTTCAAACACTAACAAATTTACTCATTTATTATCTTTTCTATTAAAACTCATTTTAAATTTATGAAGTGTTTACTTTACCTTTCATTCAAAATAAAAAAAAAATATATAGCATGTTTTAGAAAAATATTTGTGTTTTAATTGAACGGTTTCTGAGGGCAAATTAGTTATTTCTCTAATTCTGACTCTTACGTAGTGACATTTAGATATATACTTGTGTAAGCGTCAGAAGTAGAGAAATGACCATTTGTCCTCAGAAACCAACCAATTAGAAGACTGACATTATCCTGAAACATGCTACTAGTTTTTATTTTTTTTAACAAAGGATAAATTTGTACTTCATAAATTTAAACTGAGTTTTAATAGAAAAGACAATAAAATTGGCAAATTTGTGAGTTTTTGAAGTTTAGAAGGACAAATACGATATTATGAATTCAGAGGGGGAATACATAATTTCCAAGATTTTGAGGGTATACATGAAATTCCCCCAAATATAAAATATGTGTAAAAATAAGACATGCGGAAAACGCACCACTGCGTATTCTCTACGATATCTCATATTTGACGTGACCGACGTGTCTGCTTTGAGATTCGTGCAGAACGTATTTGAACGGTTGAGATTTTGCAATAAGTCACGCCAAATATATGAGATATCCCAGAGAAATCCGTATCCTCTGCATTAACTCAAAAGAATCTTTTGAGTTAATGAATCTCGACTGTCCAATCTGTTTCACGATTCGTGCGAACTAGATCTGCACTAATATTAAAGGGCCCTCTATGTTATAGACATGAGTCAGATTGGCTCTGTTTAAAACTAGACGGTTAAAATTCATTAACTCAAAAGAGAATTTCCTCAGGTACGGGGAAATTTCGTCAGTATAATTTGTTTTACCGACTTGGTTTTAGCACATTTAGATTGAATCAAGTTAATTTGTCATGTTTTAAATGAGACCGGATAAATTTGATTTTTTTTTTATTTGAGTTGGTAAGAACAAGATATATAACATTTTCCTTAATTTATTATATTATATTAAGATTGGGTAAGCTACATATATTTCTTAGAGCTATTTTTTTTTTTTTAAAAGAGGCAAAAGATGCCCATTCCATTGCTGAAATTGTTAATTACAAAACAAAACAGATCACCAGCAGAGCTGGGCTGCACACTGCTTCGACACAGGGAAGAAGACTTTGTTCAAAATAGAGTAATACGCATAACAGTAAAGAAAGAGACCAAGACTGTGAGTTTGCCAAACTCCAAAAATAGACTAAATTTGCACTAACTAAGCCACATATTAAAGGGCTGAGGTTAATATCTAAGAACAAAATTGAATATGGTTGCCTCTTCATGCATTCGGTGGTGACTCAGGAGGCTGAAAGACCACCAATTCTAGGGGCATGTACTGGTTCAATGGAATCGCCTCTTCTAAAACTGGAAGCCATTCCACAGCAGAGGCCTGCACCTTTTGCTTGCGATTACCTGTCCAAAACAGTACCAAGGATTTGATAAGCAAAATGAGTGATCTAGCTGTTTTGATTGAACCTTGGTTAAAGCAAATATCATTTCTATGTTTCCAAACCACCCAACACAAAGCACTGAACACTATTAGAAAACCAGATCTACAAACTCCCTGTAACTGTTGGCCATAAGAAATTATATCAGAAAAGGAGTGCCAATTCTGCATCACATCCTGAGTTTTGCCCAACCAAAACCAGATCTGTTGTAATAATGGGCAAGTCAAGAATAAATGGTTAACAGATTCTGTGGCAGTACAAAAGACACAGGAGGTTACACCAGACCATCCTTTGGTAGCAAGGTTATCTTTTGTCAATATTTTGTTATGTTGAGTCAACCACATAAAGATTCAAATTTTTGGTGGCACAGGAAGGGTCCACCACATTAGGGGTAAAATAGGGAAATCCCATCTACAATTCAAAAATTTATAAATAGATTGAGTAGTAAACTTCCCTGAGGCTTCCCATCTCCAATGTAGTTTGTCATGAGTGTGTGTGAAAGAAGTAATACTAATAATATGAAGGAGATCCCCCCAATCTTGTAAGTTAGTGCCTTCTAAATTTCTTCTAAAGTTCAAATTAGCCCCTTGGGAATGAATGACATCAGTTAACAGGATCTTTTTATTGCTACACCAATGATATAAAGTGGGGTACCTAATAGCTAAAGTACAATCTAAATACCATGTATCTGTCCAGAACTTAACTTGGGAATTAATCCCGGGTTCATAATTGACACTAAGATTCCCTAAAGCTTCTAACTTGAGGATATTAGACCAGAAAGGAGAAAAAGGCATAGAATAGTGGTCATATTTTTGTATAATCATTGTTTTCCATAACCCTTTAATTTCAGGATTTTTATATTTCCACCACCATTTGAGCAAAAGAGCAATATTCATTTGATTAAGATCTAAAACTCCCAAACCTCCAAACTGTTTTGCAATACAAATGGTTTCCCAATTCATTAGAGCGTATTTAAATTTTTTATCAGAACCTTGCCATAAAAACCTTCGTCTAATTTTGTCTATTTTACGTATGACAGTGACCGGTACTCTAAAGACTGACAATGTATATAAGGGGATGGAAGTAAGAACTGAATTAAGTAAAGTAGTCCTACCACCTATAGATAACAATTGGCTTTGCCAGCTAGGTAACCGACTCTCTATTTTATCTATCAGAAAATTCCAATCAGCCACCAATAACTTTTTATTATGCAATGGTAAGCCTAAGTATTTAATGGGGAATTCTCCTAACTGACATCTAAAAATATTATGTAATTCTACAGGATTAATCAGATTTATGGTGTACAATTCGGTTTTATCGTAATTCATTCTAATCCCAGACAAGGCTTCAAAAGCCATCATTGCCCACCATGCAGCCTCCACATTCCTAGCTGTTGCAGCCAAGAATAGGATGGTGTCATCTGCATAGTGGCAATTAGTGACAGCTTTACCATCTATGCAAGCTGGCCCTAGCCCTTGTAGTATATTATGCTGCCTACCTTTTTTAAATATCTTACTAAGGGTATCAGCAGCGAGGATATACAAAAAAGGTGATAGTGGATCCCCTTGTCTAACCCCCCTTTTACAGTAAAAGTAATCTGTAAGCTCTCCATTTATATTGATACAAGATTGGGAGCTATGTAACCATAGAGTAATCCATTTAATCCACCTATCCCCAAAGTTCCTACTATTTAGTACTTCTAATAAGTAATTCCAATGAATCTTATCATATGCCTTTTCAAAATCAACCTTAATAACTACCCCAGGTTGTTTAGTAATCTGACAAGAATGTATGATTTCTTGACTAAGGATCATATTATCTAAGATAAACCTATTCTTGAGAAAAGCTGATTGACTATTATCAATGAGTCTGGGCATTACTTGTTCCATTCTAAATGTAAGGAGTTTAGAGATAATCTTAAAACTACAATTAACTAAACTAATAGGCCTAAACTTTTTAATCAGAGTAGCATCTTTTTCTTTAGGTATTAAACATACACAAGATTTATTGAGTTTATGTAAATCTAATCTATGTTCATAAAAAAAATGAACCATGAGCATTAGATCTGACTTGAGGGTGTCCCAAAAAAATTGGTAAAATTTAAAGCTGAAACCATCTGGGCCAGGAGCTCCATTTGGTTCAGATGCAAAAACAGCATGATGTACTTCTTGTTCAGTGAAGGGTCTCTCTAGTTCCCATTGTTCTAAGGCTATTAACTTATCTTCTGTTTCCCAAAAATTAGGTTCTAAATGTCCATATTTAACCCCCTCTGTACCTAACAATTCTTTATAGAAATCTAGAACATGAGATTTTATGGTATTCATATTGTTGGTGAGCTGACCATTTATTTCTAGGGTATTAATCCTATTTTTCCTAGACCTATGTGTAGCTAAGGTATGGAAGTACTTAGTGTTAGCATCCCCTTCATCTAACCATTTCTGTTTGGATCTAATCTTCCACTGTTGTTCTTCTAGGAGATATAATTCATCTATTCTAGTTTGTAAGTAAATCCATTGTTCCTGTTCCTGTTGTGTTAATGGTCTATTTTCTTTGATTAATTCAAGGTCATGGAACAGAGAGTTGAGCTGTTGTTTATCCCTTTTTTTCTGACCATAGAAGTTAGATGCCCAGCCCCTAATTCTTTTCCTAACATGTTTCAGTTTTCTGTTCCAGCTCTTAGCTATGTCTGGTAACCTAAGAGGAACTTCAGCCCACCATTTCGGCAATAGTTGGGCAAAGTCCTCTTGTTCAGTCCACACAGGATCAAATTTAAAAGGTTTTTTGGTGTGTGGAATATTTGGGTTAGTATGTAGCACAATAGGACAGTGATCTGAACTGTGGCAGCTAAGATCTGAGACAAAACTATCCCCATACTTGCTATCCCAAGCTAATGAAGTAAAAAACCTATCTAACAATGCAAAGTTCCTACCATTGGACCATGTGTATTTTCTAGAAGTGAGTTTCTGCTCTATCAAAAAATTAGTATTGACAAAGGAATTAAAGTATTTACTAAGAGCAAGATCAAAATTATGACCTGATTTTTCATTTTTTTTCCTAATTGCATTAAAATCACCACAGATAAGCCACATATCTGTGTTATTATCTCTAATTTGGTTCAACTCTGTCCAAAAATCTTTTTTCAGCTGTCTTAAAACTGGACCATAGACTATAGTCATTTGCCAAATGGCATTATCATATTTATGTTCTAACAGGATATCTAAACAGAAGGTGTGTAAAGTATGATGTATGACCTTAATTTTATTACTATCGCAGCCAAAGAGAATGCCCCCAGAGCTCCCAACTGAAGGCAAACATAACCATTGATCTAATTTTAATGATAAGTTCCTAAGACATCTATTGGTAAATTGTTCTTTTTTAGTTTCCTGTAAAGCAATCATATCAATTTGATTATCAACTATAAGATCCTTCACTATTTGCTGCTTTCTATTAGAATTAAGACCCCTACAATTCCAATTCAGTATGTTGATATTCATTGTACTACTGTAGAATCACTTTGACCTATAGGTATGTAGCTAAGATCATAATCTGTATCTACTTTTTTACACTGCTTATCTAAATCCTCTACACTTAAACTAACAAACTGAGAGTCATTACCCGAATTACTAAGAAGAGTTTTAACTACTGATTCAAATTGAGCTCTATCAAGGTGTTGAATTCTATCTATGATATAACGCCTATCCTCATCAGAAGTACCTAGCCTAATTTGATATACTTGAAACAAAGCTATAATTTGATCTATAGTAAGTCTAGTAAATGGAAAGCTATTAATAATACTCATACCTGAAGTGCCTCCACCTTCGGCCATCTTCCTCTTCCGAGCTTTACTCATGGTAGAGGAGGGGTCATCTTGCACTGACAATCGAAGGCTCTTTCTAGGACCAGCCGACGGCTGAGAGGTGAGGTCCGGGACTTCTGGAGTGGGGACTTCCTCAGAGTCGGTGAGGCAAATGGCCAGGTCAGGAGACGAGCCAGGACCTGATCGAGAGCTACGTAGCCTTCGCCCAATTCCTGTAGCCTGACTCCCAGGACCAGCAGGTGGGGAGAGCTTGGAGTGGGATTTTTTCTTAATCCCGGACTTGGGGAATTTGAGAGAGAAATGTTTTTTGGATTTGCCCCAGGTGAATTTCTTTTTGGGAGGAGGTGTATGGTTTGTGGTAGGAGCACTAGCGGGGCCTTTTGCTTTGAGCATTTGCAGACGCTGGATTTTTGTCGCGATCGGTTCAGAATCCTCATCGCTGCTCTGTTGAGCTGTTGGTGCTGTTGGTGCTGGTGTGGTATGGTGTGAGTGTTAGTTTGTAATAATCTAGAAGTCAATAATACGATAAATTTGTTATATAAAGCTTTGTTCATGAATTGAATGTTTAATCATTTTGTTACCTTGAGTATTATTGAATTTATGAATCATTTCGAGTTCATGACTGGAATTGTGAAACTTCATAATATAGATGATAATACTCTTAAAAGTCTCTAACCAAGGTAATTAGCAGGAACACTAATTACCGCGATAAGGTTAGTGTGTGGATTAAATGATGGTTAAGTTTTACAAACCATAGACAAAGAGTTGTCATTTTAATCACACAGATACATGTTAGAGAACATGATATTTGACAGACCCCAAATGAAACATTAAATGGAATTGTGTTTGTGTCATTAATGTTTTCATTTTAGTGTTAAGTTCTAAAGTATGAGATATTCATTTTTCCTACATAAGAAATGTATATGTGTGATTGCTATCTAACGCTATCCGTAAAAAGTAGCTATAAGGATAGTTCTTCGGTATACATAGCTTATGCGGAGGAAAAGATGGTTTATCAAAAGTACTATTGTCCCTCGTATCTCAATACGAGCTATAGCATCACTGGGCCCCTTGATAGAATATGATTATCTGGATCCAGTATGATTACAAGAGTAAACATATTTGATAATCTATTCAGGATCAAGAAAAGATTAAGTTTGCAAGGATGACACACACCTACCTTGAAACTAATCTGATAGCTATGAGACAAAAGAATTAACACGAAGTAAATCGTTTACTAGATCATGATATTGTACGGTACAGCATCATCTGTGTAATTGGTGTCATAATGTACTTGCCAGGTGCCACCTATGATAAATAGAAGTTAAAATAGTTTTAATTCTATTTGCCAACATAACACAGATCCTATTGGGTCACACCATATAGGAGCTAGTCGGAGAATCTTGTTGATTAATTATAATGATTATAATTAATAATAAGATGGATAAAATTAATTATATATGATATAATTAAATTATAAATGTCATTTAAATGACATGCAGAAACATTGGTTAATTTATGAACGTGTTTGACACGTTGCATAAAAGTTACCGAACGAACGATCGGGAAAATATATATTTGATTTGGACTTAGAATATTTAATTATTGGATTTATATTTTGGGCTTGAAACCCATTAAGAATAAATCACTAATTAAAGATTAAAGGCCCAAATCAAAAACCCAAATCAAAGCCCAAAATTAATTAAGTATTAATGGGCCAATGGCAAAATAGTAATAATTTTTTGCCAACTTAATTTTGGCCGTTGATTTGCCGACTCAAATTTTTGAAAGTATATATATACCATTCATTAATATGTCGGTTGAAAAAGTATATAAATACATGATCATAGTTGGAGAGAAAATTCATTCAAATTCCTGAATACGATTCGATCTGATCGAACGATAATTCTCTCTTTTCTCAGATTCGTTCTAATCAGAGTTTACGGGTTTTAGAAATAATATTTTACGAGAGTCGTAATTATTATTTGCTTTTTCTCGTGAATAGTGTTTTTGTCAGATTCCGCGGTTTACGGTATTTCTGGTAAAAGAAATAAACCGCTCTCTCGATTAGTTCCTGGTGGACAACCGATAGAGGCACTATAATTTTGGTGCTTGCTTAACCGGGTCAGACAGTCGGGTCAGACTGCATTCCAATTTGAATTTGGAAGCAAGGTAAAGAAATGTTATATTAATCTATTTAATTGTTAAATAGATTTAATCTTTTAGAAATCAATCAAAGGAGTAGATCTATAAACTGATTAAAATACAAGTAAATACGGTTTTACTACTTTGGGTCTATACAGGATTAATCTGGTATGTAACTCTCGGTTATTATCCGACATACTACTTAATCTATGATCTGAATTAGTAAAGTTTTACTTACGATTTTTAATCTAAGAAAAGGATTGAACAGGTATGTAACTCTCGGTAGATTATCCGACATACCACTTCAATCTTTTTGGCTTAAGTTAGAAGTAAAATTTTTGTTTTACAGTCTTTCCGCAGCTTAAGCCTAATGGCTTTGTGTAGCCTCAATTCCCTACAGTGAGGTCATAGGCAAGGTTGGTGCTGTTGGTGCTGGTGGGGTAGGATCAGAAGTTGCGGCAAGCTCAACTGGTGTCTTGCCAGCAGCAGTGGTATTCTCAGCAGCAGTGTGATACTCAACTGGTTGTGAGGTGGTATTCTCAAGTACCTTTTCAGACTGGAAGGCGGGAGGTTGTGCGCTAAGCTTTTTCAGATAAGATTCCCAAGCATGAAGATCATCCATGTCTTCGACGGCTATTACCTCCGAGTCAACATCCGAGTTGATGATTGGTTCACCCGAGTGGGGAGCATCAGAAACAACCGATCTACCGGTAACATTCACCATTCGGATGCTACCCCCCCTTGTGCAGAATGAGAGTTATTGTCTGGACCTCTATCTACATTGCTATTGGAACCGAGGTCGCGACGTTCACTTTCCCCAAATTCTGTACCATTTGGGTAAGGCCGACCTCTCTTTCGGCTAGCCCAAGCATTGAGAGGTTCAGTTTGGTCTGTCTCAATTTCAATGTCTATCACAAACTGAAACATTGTTCCGGATGGGTCACGATAAGGTACCAGATGAGTTTTTGGCAAGAGTTTAAGGTCACAAACTGCCATTTTCAGTCGAACAAAACGAACATCGTACCCACTTTGAGTGGCACTATCGATTTCTAGAACATAGGCTCCAAAGGGGTTAAGAACTCTGTCGTATTCAGAAAATTCATCTAAGAAAATCGGGAAATTGTAAATCCGAACCCAGACATTTTGTAGCGGAATCCCCTCACTAAATTGTTTTTCCCATGCAATAATTGGAAATTGTACATCACCTAACCTGAGATATCCGCGGGATGTAACAGATTCTAACCAGGTAGGGTTAGGAGCCTTTATGAGGTATTTATACTCATCAAAGACGGAGGCCACCCACCAGTGTTGTTCGAAACGGCTACGAAGAACATTTTCCACCTTTTCCGGCCCCCAGGCGGCGATATCATCTAATACAAAGCTCGTCATCAGATTTGCTTCGATCGCCTGCGAGCGGGGTGTCGCCACCAGTGTGACTAACGGAGGTTTGATCGACATCAGATCCGGAGTGTAAGAGACACGAGAAGGTTTGACAGTGGTAATGGAGATCGGGTTCGCCCGAGTCGGCAAAGGTGAGAACGGAGGATTAGAGGTGGGTTTGCGGCAGTCAGCTGCTTTGTGCCCTAGGCGATTGCACGCAAAGCACAGCTGTTTGTTGCGACAATCTTTCGCTAAGTGCCCTTGATCTCCGCACTTCATACAGATCGGTCTGTGTGCTGTGGAGGCCGCACGGATCTCAGCAATTTTGCGTCGCACTAGGCTGGATTTCGATGGCGCACGCACCGTCTGATTTTTTGCTTGCCAGATCTGAACCGGTTGTTGAACCGCTTGGCTATAGAGCTTCCTAGATTGAGCTGGCGGGCCAAACTGGGCTGGGTTTCTCGAAGCTGCCATTAATGGCGAATATGGATTTGTCGCGGGCTCAATTTGTCTACATTTTTGAAGAAATCTCTCTCGCATTAAAGCGATTCGCTGCGAGGCCATGGGTTATTTGTTACAGAAACTAAAATTCTCCTGTTGATTTCTATTTTTTGTCACGATTTTCCTCGTTTTTCCTGATTTTTTGTTCTTTTTTCTTTTTCTCTTTTTTCGCTCTTTTTTTCGCCCTTTTTTTCGCTCTTTTTTTCCTCTCCCCTCCCCTGATTTGCCAAATTCTTTGCACTAAAAAATTTAATTGTTGCTTTCAAATAGCACTGCCCTATTTCTTAGAGCTATTACAAGTATGATATCTTACAATTGAATTTAGAAAGCAAAAACAAACATTTTTGTTATAGAAGAAGAACTATGGTGTTTTTAAGTTCTTGACAAGTTATACTCAAAATTATTAGATTGGTTTCAAATGATGAATCGAAACTGAATTACTTCACGAGGGATGAGTTTACGTACAAAATCTATAAATTTTCAAATTAGTTTATTATAAAGTCAAGTGGTAAAAAAATAATGAAAAATAAACGCGTTAAAATTAACTTATAAATTTATTTTTTACCGCTTAAGTTCATACTAATTAATTATAAAATTATAAAATTACCATCTAAACGGATCACTCGTGAAGTTGATTGGTTTCAAATGCTTAGATTTTATCGTTTGAAGTCAATTCAATAGGTATTGAGGAAGCTTCTTAAATCCTTTCATGAATTTAACTCTAAAACCTATCTCATTGATTTCAAACAAATAATTCAAATTATTAAAACCGATCTACTTTACAAGTGATGTGTTTATATATCAAATTTATAAATTGTAGAATTAATTTAGTATAAAGTCAAACGATAAAAAAATGATGAATAATGAATGCATAAAAATTAACTTATAATCCTTCTTTTTTGACCGTTTGATTTCGTACTTTATAAATTCAAAAATTTGTAAATTTGACATGTAAATATATCAATTGTGAAATAGATCGATTTTAACAATTTAAATTCGTCATTTAAAGTCATTATGATAGATTTTAAATTAAGTTTTATCAAAGTTACTCTTGAGAACACTATAGTTTTACTCTTGCGTCTAATACATGCAATTTTGCTGTGAAAATCTCTAACTGTCTACTTGACAGCCGCTGTCAAGATTTAAAAATAAAAGAAAATAAAAGAAAATCTATATCTGGCTTCACTAGTATATTTGTATCCCTACTTGGATGTCCCCTTTAAGATTGCCATGCGAGAATACTCATTCAATTAAATATACATCATTATATGAAACCATATACTTTAATTAAGCTCTATTTATTTTCTAGTTTTACAACTTTTGCTAATTTATGACACCAGAAATATATACAGAGCAGTGCAAGGAAATCCAATTTAATTGAAAAGTGATTGAAAAATCGTTAATTTTTTATTTGTTTTTTCAAGTTGTACATTTTTTAATACAAATTTGTAGGCTAATTTCACACACCTTGAATTTCATAATTACGACTTTACTATAATAAATAAGTCACCTGTTTCGTATACGTATCACAGAAAAATATTAGTGGGCCAATTTTTTTTTGCTAGAACATGCACAAAACAAATTCTATTACTATAATCAAATTAGATGCATATATAATATATTGCAATTTTTTTTTTTTATAACTATAGGGAGGTTTGGGCGCAGGGGTGGATCTAGAAGTTTTGTTAGGAGGCAAAAAAATAATGAATCGGGTTTAAAACCATTAGCTAATCGGGTACTAGATGAAAAAAAATATTCAACTTATAATTTTTACTGCTATGGCTTCTAATTATAATTACCAAATTTATCTTATTTTTAACCCTAAATTTAACCTAATTACAAATCAAGAATTTCAGAAGGAACAAAGAAAAAAATTCAGAGAAGAGGGAGGGGGAAGGGCAAAGTTGATCTGAATTTATTAGATCTTTATAAAAATTCAAAATCCATGAGAGACAGTTACATCCCTCCTCTTTGGACCTTACTGGGTCCGCCCCTACCCTGGCTCACTGACCTCCTATCTAAATGTCCACTTATAACCTAATTTATTGATAAATTTGTCTAACCTAATAAATTTAATTCCGACAGATTTATTTATTTTTGTAGTTGGAGTTATTCAGATGTTGTTGATAATATTGTATAAATTAATGTCAAGGAATAGTCTATATTGATTCTATTTAACAAGTATAATAAATTAATAATTGACAAAATGGTTATAAAAATTAGAAAGTAAATTGTAAATATTTCTTTAATTTATAAAGATTGCATATAAAACTTGACACAACTTAAATTGATTTTTCAACTTATTGATTCACATAAAAACAAAATTGAAATGTCATAATTTTTTATACTTGCATAGATAAAATGATGTAGATCATATCCAACAGTTTTATTTTGATTTTTAAGTTTTAAATTTTGAGTTATTAAAGTTTTTAAAAATGGAGGCATGGTGGAGACACAAAAAATAGAGGCATTTGAACTCTCCTCTTCTTAAATTGTATTATTATTTAGTACATAATCTATTTAAACAATAAATAATATATTTATACTTTAAATATAAATAATATATTTATAATATATTTATATTTAAAGTTTATAATTTACAACAGCCAAATATTGCAATTTGTGAGTGTACACTATAATTATAATAGCCGATATGCATTTTAAGATAGCCAAACAGATTCATGGGATTATTTTAAAGATAAGAGTTCATAACTCAATAGTTATCTAGTTCGTTTACTTTATTATTTTGACAGTTAATTTATCCGTTGTGTTGTAAAATAAGATAATTATTAGTGTACTTTAAGTTTTGCCAAATAATTTTTTAATTTTTTAAGTTGTCAACCAATTTTCTATACCCAGCTTATAAAATTTTCAATTCTTTACCTATTAGTAAAGATAAAAAAATATTCAATATGTTTTATGCTAGGAATTGAGTTTTGTGCCGAAAATTTTATTCGTAACCTAAAAAGAATCGAAAATTCAAACATAACTTCAAAATTTCAAAATCTCATGTCGTGACCATACTGCTGGCAATGTCAGCAGTAGTAGTAGGAGATCGAGACTACTGCTGGAATTTGTATCCTCAGCATTAACTCAAAAGAGACCCTATGTGACTTCGTTTAAAATCAGACGGTTGAAATTTATTAACTCAAAAGATTCATTTTTGAGTTAATGCAGAGGATATGCATTCCTACTGTTGGCGTGGTCATGATATGAGATTTTGAAAATTTAAGGTTATGTTTGTATTTTCGATTTTTTTTTTTAAGGTTATGTATAAAAATTTCGGATTTTTGATTTTTTTTTAAGAAAATAAAGGTTACAATAAAGTACAAAATAAAAATTATGACATACTCTAACTAACAACAACATAGTGAACATTGTAATTACAAAAATACATATTACTATTATAATTATATTTAAGCAAATTTTATTAAAAATAATATTTAAAAGTTGGGTTAGATTTTACTCAATATTTTTTTTTTACAAATTTTATATACAAAATTTATTTATCAGATTAATCAATTTTATTCCATATTTATCAGATTAAATATAATATTAAATCTGTAATAGGAAATCGATGGAATCGTTTGAATGGATCGGATTAAATCGGTATGGTTAGAAATCCAGGTAACAGACTGCATCTGTCCCGTTAAAAGCAACTGGAGAAAAATAATCAATCACCGACTCGTCCAGGGGCAAACAGTTTAACAGAGTAGTTTTAGCTTCATGCAGCGCACATACTATAGAATCTAACCAGAGGTGCATGTCTTTTTTGCGCTGCAAGAAGCTAACATTGCTCTGTTAGAATCTTTACCCCACGTCCAGTTTCCTCTTTTCTATATAATCCCTCCCCTCAATAAATCAAGAACTCCATCTTCCTATCTCCAAGTCGAAAACCTCCCCTCTTCTCCTTTTTCTCTCCTATCTGTCGGTTGTTTGTGCATGGCAATAACCCTCCTGAATTCATACAATGTTTCCGACTTGTGCATCGGCAAGCCGGCGCTGAGATCGCTGCCTCCGACTGCAACCGTTGCTGAGGCCCTCTCCGTTCTGAAACGAGGTGGCGGTGCCGTGGCCTTGTGGGGCCCACCTGAGACGAACCCTACCATTGTAGGCCGACTTTGCATGGTCGATGTGCTCTGTTATCTCTGCGCCGAAGAGAACATCTCTTCTCCTTCCTCTGCTCTGTCCGCACCGGTCTCTGCTCTGCTCCCAGAAGGATCGGATGGTCTTGTTCGAAGAGTCGAACCCAAAACTAGGTATTTTTTTTTTTGCCCCTTTTGAGTTCAAATCGAGTTTTAATAATAACGCGTTGCCAGGGGTAAAGATTTTAACAGAGCAGTTTTAGCTTCATGCAGCGCACTGACTATAGAATTTAAACATTGCTGCACGTGGTTTGTGCGCTGCATGAAGCCAAAACTGCTCTGTTAAAATCTTTACCCGATTACCATGACGACATGCCACACAAAGTCTTCCAGTAAAAGATGCCACAAAGATTCCGGATCTTTCTTTTTCCGTGTTTTTTGGTGGTTTTATTTTAAACAAGCGGCGAAGATTGTTTCTATTTCTACAAGTGCCAGCTGGAATATGCCACCGAATATATTACCCTTTTTCATTGGATCTCGTGTGTAGTTCAGGTGTAGCTTTTCGTGTCCATTATAACTGTATTTACTAATTAATTCATTGGCAGGGTCAGTTAATGATAATTCATTGCCTTTTGAGTTTTGAAGCAGGTAATTAATTAATTATATATAAGTTACCTGGGCCAGTTGATTTAAGACCTTGTCGTGTTTGCTGCAGTTAGATTAATTTACTAAACTGCCATCATGGCATTAGCTGTCAATATACCACTTATAAATTGCCATCAGGGCCAGTTAGCTGTCAATATATAAGTTTGTTTAACTAATCTGCAGATTAATGTGCAACTTTGACAAGATAGTTTATACTTTATAATATCTTATTTTTTTAATGTAGAACACTCTTTAGTAATTTTAGTAACAGCTTCATTTAGAGCATTAATTGTAACTTTGTGGAATTAATCATCAGCAATAACTATTTGTCAACATTGTTGAACTAATCAGAAGCATTGGAAAGTTAGTATACAACTTTGTTAAACTAATCTATTGCATTGCTAAATCTCTATTTAATATCGATATGGATTTTAAAATGTGTCATGACTTGCGATGGGGAGACATTTTAAAATGTGTCATATTTTGAACAAAACTGTTTAAGCTTAGTTAATTATTGATTGGATTGGATCATCATCTTAATTGTTCCATAAAAGAGCAGAGCATTGAGAAAGTAAAATTCAATTTTTAAGATCATGTGGCACGATCTTATCCAATGGCAATTTCCTATTTATTGCCTTGCATTGTAGCAGGGCAAGTTGAAAAGACTGGCCATTGAGAAGAAAAACATTGGCCAGGTACGGTTGCGCACATGTACTTTCTTTTTACTATATTATGTCTGTGAGAATTTCCTTACTGTGCGCAATTTTTATTTCCTCGCTTTAGCAAAAGGTATGGTTGTTTAAATTAGTTACCACAAAAAAAGGAAATTGCAAAATTATTGCTTGATCTTCCGAGTGTCTGGTGTTTTTGTGCAGCTCGGGGCATTAAATGGTTCTGAAGCAAAGCCAAATGGCCATTTAGTTAAAATTGAATAGTTTGCTTCATTTTTACTCGAGGTACCTTTCTCAAAAACAATACAGAAGATAAAACAATCCTCCCATTTGATAATTTTAATAAAATTAGTCACTTATCCTAACAGCCCCAATGTTTCCATAAGAATTTTGTTGTCACTGGTTGGAACTGATAAAATTGATATGGATTTCATTTCACTAATCAACCATCTTATGTCCTTCTACAGTGTACTTGCTGCCCTAGACAAACTCCTTGAAGGAGCACAGTACTTGGTTGTGCCGATCTGCAAGCGTTCAACCCCTCTTGGTCGCAAGAAAAACAGCATTACTTTTGACTTCTGCTGGTTGACTCCAGAGGACTTTGTCAGATTCTTTCTAAACAACATTGCTTTTCTCTCGCCGACTCCTACTCTCCCCATCTCCTCTCTTGGTATCATCCGCCCTGCTGAATACACCATCCACCACAGTACCCCTGCTATTTTGGCCGTGCCGCTCTTGCATGCTGCTGTGGCGACCCAGTCGTCAGTGGCAGTTTTGTCTGACGACGGGCGCCTTGTTGGTGAAATCTCGCCATACACTCTTTCCCTCTCCGACGAGTCTGCTGCTGCTGCTATTGCCACTCTGCCTGCTGGAGACCTCATTTCCTTCTTAGATTGTCAGACCTCCCATCCTACATCAACTATGCGTGCAATCAAGTCACAATTGAAATCTCAAAACCTTCTCGGCATGTTGGAATTGCTCGAACCAGATATACCATCCTCTAATTCATCGATTGTGTCGTCTAGTTCATCTGGCTCAGAGTCCTCCGGGTGTGAGTCATCAGATGAGGAACCCACTATTCGTAGGATCAGGAGGAACGGGAGCTATACAGCAAGGATGGGGAGGAAAAGGGAAGATGCCATTGTGTGCCATGAATGGAGCTCGCTTGTGGCAGTCATGGTGCAGGCATTGGCGCACCGGGTCGGGTACATTTGGGTCGTTGATGAGGAGTATGGGCTTGTCGGCATTGTTGAATTTCTAGATATTCTTAATGTTTTTCGGGAACAGTTTAGAGAAGTACTAGAGGTGCCTATTTAGAGGGGTCTTATGCAGTTGGAATTTTTTTTGTGAGGGGTCTGTTTTAATGTGTTGTGATTGCGGTTAAATTAAAATTTTTGCAAACGATGGAAGCATTGATGTTTCTAATTTTTGCTAGAGCAGTTTAATTTATTACAATTGCCCCTTTTTTTTGTTCACTGGTGCATTCAGATCAGTTTAATTCGTCTTAAAACCTACCATTTTATTTTATTATATTTCTCTAAAGAAATCTTAATTCCTTTAATTTTCGAATTATTTACGGCATTATTAGAAAATAGATGAAAATGAAAGAAACCATAGCACTGTTGCATTGAGAAAATATTGTAATCTTATCCCTTGTTTACTTATTTTGCTACCAGCTTTTTTTTTTCTCTGGTAATTAAATAAAAAGATTCTATAAAAAATGATCTGAGATCTTATTTTGTACATTTGACATGGAAGAGACAGTGACAATACTATAATTTTTTCAGCTTTCCAATTTGAACTATTTTCTCAACAAATAGTAGTATTAGAAAAACATCCTTTGTGAAAAAAGCTGTACTGTTGCTATAACTTCCATCCATATAATAAAAAATAAAATAAAATCTTCATACAGTTCCAAAAAAATAATTAAAATCATCAAAAAAAAAAGTTAACATCATTCTGCAATATGACAAAATGAGAAAAGATGGGGAATGACTCTATAGTAAAAAATAAAATAAAAATAACATAATTATTCACATAGATGCCTGGCAAATTTGAAGGGCTGAAGGCAATGCTGTGACGTTGTATATATCCTTGCGTTATCAACCGTAATTTCATAAATTTAAATGTGGCACCTGCTTATTTGGATGTTGGTTTTTTCTGATATATCTTTTATCAAAATACACAGGATTCTCTATATATAAATAATAAAGGGTTTATTTTTTATTTTTTGGGAAATTCACTGTGGATTGATATGATATAAGAGGGTTCCAATATCTCGTGTTTTTCACACCTCATCACACCTCATGTTTCATATCTTTATTTTCAAAGTCTAAACTGTCGATCCGAACAGCTCAACATGATATTCATACTTAAATATGTTTGGAGATGAAATTTTATAATTTTTGAAATTTGTTTTACTATTTTTTAAAATAGATACACAATTACTGTTTCTAGACCGGTCAAAAATAGTAATTTTCTATCCGTCTTAAAAAATAGTAAAAAAATTTCAAAAATTATAAAATTTCATTTCTAAGCATATTTTAATATGGATATCATGTTGAGCGGTTTGAATCGATAATTTGAATTTTGAAAACCAAAATATGAAATATGAGATATAATGAGATATCAAAGCCAAAAGTTATTAGAACTCTTCTCATGATATAAATATCTTACTCAACTGTAATCAGAGAAACAATTAATGGTTTTTCCATCTTGGTTGCTAGAGCTACCTAGAAGTGGGACCTTCTTTCCCTTTATTGTATTTTTTCTGATGATGTATGAAACCGATGACTTGGACCTAACAAGACCAGCTGTAGACTTGTCATTATATCGCCCAAATTCAAGGAAAGCGGTGAGTCCAACTTTGAATGTTTGTCTATAAATGCAGCTTGATATTTGTTGGAGCTTGCAGTAAAGAACAAATTAATACTTCTGGTGTTCAAGTGATTTCATTTGCATCCCTGGGAAATCTATAATAACAATGCTTCACATAGAACAATCATGCCTTCCATTTATGAAAAAAAATACATTAAAAGAAAATAACATGTAATCCATAAAGATATATGAGTGAGGCCACGATACTATGTATAGCGCACTTTGGTTTGTAGTACGGATGGATATTTCTATTTTTAAAGTCAAAATAGTCGATCTGTTTCGCTCAATACGATCTTCATATCAAAATGTGTCTGGCTGTCAAGTTTTACATTTTTCTTACTTTTTTTTAAATATATACAAAATTGATTAATCTAAAGATTCTAGACCATTCCAAAGTAGTGATATTCTACATATCTTAAAATTTAATAAAATATATTTTCAAAAATTTAAAATTTAGTCTCCTGGTACATTTTCATATGGTATATCGTGATGAATGGTACTTCGGATCAACTAATTAGATTTTGAAAATAAAGATATAAATTCGTAGTATGACCAAAATGTGCTGTGCATAATACATATATATATATTTTTTGTAGTATGACTCAAGATTATATATATTTTTTGTTATGTTGGTTCACAATTCCTTTTCACACCCAAATCACTTATATATGACGACAGATGATCGACCTAACGTTAGAAGAGATATAATAGTTGGGTAGTTTTAAAAGAAATTAGAAATTGATGTTTCAGTAGGAAATAAACATTTCTTGTTTCATATAAAATTATCATATTTAATATTTTTTAAGGGTATAAAGAAACTATTATGTCTAGATCTTTTGTCATTACTTGTGGAGCATGCAAGGTACAGTAGGTGTGTTTTGACGTGTTGTAATTTAATAGCCTCAGGTTAGTATGGGGTCCGGATCCCCTAAAGTAACTCAATTTTTGGATTTTGGATTGGGACCGTCTGAATCGAATCCGTCGCTCGAGATCACCTCGGAATTTGAATCTGTCTATCGGAATACGTGTGCTCCACTTTAGTTAGATGGTCACAGATTCGAATCGGACGGTCCCGATCTAAAACCCAATTTTTGAGTTACTTCACTAGATCTGAATTCATTAGTATGGAGTAGATACCTACTGTCTTTTTTAGTCCTTTCAACAAAATCATCATCAGCCAAACTTATGTGGATTCTTAATGAATTATTAAGTTTCATTAATGGCAGAAATTCTCGTACTGTTTGTTTGATATAGGAACGTGTTATGTAAAACGTGAAATAAATAGTCTGAACTACCATCTTTCTGCAATAATGTTTGATGTGTTTAGTGGTAGCACAATCATGTTTTCTAGTGGTTCAATATCGAAACACTTGTAAGCAAACAAAAAAGTAGTAGTAGAATTAGAGGGTAATAATTAATGTTTGATGTGTTTAGTGGTAGCACAATTATGTTTTTTAGTGGTTCAATATCGAAACACTTGTAAGCAGACAAAAAAGTAGTAGTTTTAGAGGGACTCAGTTTATTGGAAAAGGCAAATTAAATGATGCAAGATGAGAGTTGAGAAGGGTTCGGATACCTAAAGTAACCCAATTTTTTAGTTTAGATACGGACCGTCTGATTTGAATCCAGGCCAATCCGGCCCGAGGTGTAGCGCACAGGGCCCCTTTAATCTGACGGTTCGAATCTAAATGTATAGTTTTTGGTAGGTTGAGTCGGACATTTATGTCATTCGGACTGTCAGATTAGAATCCGGATCAATACCATTCGAGGTTCTACTGGTTGTCTTTCATGTTCTTCTAGTTGTCTTTCATCTTGTACTGATTGTCTTTCATGTTCTATTAGTCTTTCTTATTGTACTAGTTGTTTTTCATTTTGTACTAGTTTTATGTTATGTTCTACTGGTTGTTTTTTTTATTTCTAAAAATATAAAAAATGGCACAACAAGCCGCTAATAGAAAGCTATATTTGCTCTCGAAGAAGAGAAACATTAGCCATACTAACCGCGTTCCATACCGTGTCGTAGTCGTCAATTGCTTAAATTCATATTGCAATACGTGACCCGCATAGAATGAGATCTAAATCGTCCATTTTAATCTAACAACAAACCTCAAAGTAGACCATTCCTATATTTCAAACAAGCATGGAATTAATAGAAGAAAGGAAGCGATAATTGAACCAAACAAAATGTAAACCATACTTAAACCATTTAATTCGATTGGTTCAGTTTAGTCGGTTTGAAACGTAAATCGAATCGATTCATTTAAACCAAAATAATTTGTAAATTCAACCAAACCGATACATTTAAACCGAAAAATTGGTCTATTTAAACTGAAATATTTTGATTCGATTGAACACCAAACAAACTGAGTCTTTTGAACACCCCTAACTCCAGTTGCTTGAAAGATCTATTTCTAATAGACACATAATTAATTTTGATCTAACTGTGAGTATTCTACGAATTTAGAGTAGGTCCGATGCCCATAGGACCTACTTTGGTTCGATGGGTGTGATGACCATCCGATCTGCATCGAGATTCGTGTCCTCCGAATCATAATCCGTGCGAGTCTGTATCAATTTCCGTGCATGCAGATCTTAATGCTAATTGTACGGTCTTAGAGCTAATTGAACCAAAAAGTAAGTCCGATGCCGATCGGACCTACTCCAATCTCGTATTCTACACGGTCATATACATTAAAAAAATATGTTTGCTTGAATTCAGATCCAATGCAATGCCTGACACCAATTACTTTGGGCCAAATTAACAGAGCAAAGATCTGATTATTCTCCTCGTTATATGGGCTCTAATGAATGTATGATATTTGGTAGATACTAAGAGGCCTAAAACCAGCCATATATAAATCTGGCCCAACAGAGAGAAGCATTCATCTATAGTTTCTCACAAAAAAAAACAACCACCATATATAGTTTTTACTATCATGGAGATCATTTATAATAAGAAAGTTTATCATTTAATAGGAAAAATTAGGAACATTGTTTGTTGACATTTAACAAGAAAGTCTAACGAAGGAAGGAAATTTAAATGGGAGATGCCAGAAAATATACAACATATGGGAAACATTTTCAAAGTTATCACTAAGGTTAAATGCTGTCATTTAATTTTTAAAATTTTATGGAAAAAGTCATAAAATGTCAACAAACAATGGTAGAATTATAATAGCAATTAGAGCTGAATTAGAATTTGTATTTATGGTTGTATATTAGTAATAGTAATTGCATTTTGTAAATTGAAACTTGTTTGTATATATTTATATTTGTTAACACATTGTGTGCATGTATTCTATTTATATAATGTTATTTTTAATTAAATTTCTAAATAAGTCTACAAATTAAGAGGTAAAAATTAACAATAATAATCGTTTCGATTTTTTCCTTTTAACCTATATATACCTCTACTTAATCTAAGCATAAGCAAACGCGTTCCTTTCCCGCTCGGCCATGCCATGGCGAACTCAAAATCAAACAAGAAAATCATGAAAATCGACCGACTATCCGATCTCCCTGACGATTTGCTCCTCACAATCATCTCGCTCCTCCCCACTCACATCGCTGCTCGCACCTCCATCCTCTCCCGCCGCTTCCGCCACCTTTGGAAGATCTCTCCTTCCCTTGAGCTCATCTACCGAAACCTTCCTGATCCCAAATATGATAACTTCATTTCCATGGCCACTCATGCGCTTCTCGACCGCAATCCCTTCTACTTCCTCCTCAGTTTGCGCCTAGAGGTCTGCCTCTGTCACCTTGAACCCTCATTTCTTTCTTCCTTGCTTGTCAAGGCTCGCTCTCTCGACTTGCGCCACCTCACCATCAAAGTTTTTCCGCTTTCAAGATGTCGATGTTCACCTCTCCTTGATGTTGTCTTCACCATTGATTCTCTCAGAAGCTTGTCGTTTGTTAACGACCCTAATCCTTTAATGTGTGATGAATTTAATTTTCCTTCGGAAATCACTTTAACCTGTCTTACAAGCCTTTCTATCAGATTTGTCAGGATTGACCCAACCAAATTCAATCCACACCTCTCTAAATTGTGTTCTTTGGAAGATTTACACCTTCATATATACTACACGCCTGTGCTGAGGCTTTCCTCCCAGACAATCAGAAAACTTAAACTTATTAGCTCTATTAATATAATAAAAATAGATTATTTGAGCTTATATCTTCCTTCATTGGAGTCAATTTATTTGGAAATTCAAGACGACCTTCAAAGTCCGTGTCACATCCATGTAGAGGTCCCTTTGTTGAGAAAAGCTGTGATTAACCTTCACTGGCTTCATAAGAGAGATGTCAATGTTGTGGCTGTGCTACTGAATAGTATCTCACATGTAAAAGAACTAACTCTGCGTTTAAAGGAGAGCGAGGTAATTAACTTAACCTCTCTTTATTATTATTTTCTTTCACATATTCACATTTAAAGTGGTATGTTATGAACTTATGATATGTCAGACATGAATATGATACAATTGTAGCTTTTGATGCTTTACTTGGATATACTTGACAAGTTTTTTATTTCTATAGGATGAGAAGCACCCAATTTGTTTCTTGTTGGAATCAGGAAAAGATGTGCCGGAGTTTCTTAATTTGGAGCACTTGGAATTGACCCTTTGCTTTCATGAGCATAATCTTGAAGCTGTCACCATGATGCTCAATAAATGTCATGCTCTGAGATCACTGAAGCTAGTTCATGAGGTGCATAACCTTTTTATTTTTTATTTTTGGAATCTATATGTTATAATTTCATTATATGTGCTACCATATGAATGAGTGAAAAGATTCATTGATGAAAATAATATTTTTGTTACTTCTAACCTTAACTATGCTCAACAAGATCTAAGTCTAGATTGTGATAAGCCTATACTTTTAAGTTATGCAGAATCAACCCTCATATATTGCTATTGACTATATAAATATACATCTTGTTTTCTGCTTTAGATTCCCAAGTTAACTGGTATGGCAAGTAGAAGGAAAGGGAAAGATTGGAGATCAAGGCTGCCACGTAATGCTGATCGTAATTACCGCTATGCTTATTTCGAAAATCTCCATTTGGAAGAGAATCGTAAAGGAGTCATCATGTTGCTAAGTAAGAAACGTTTCTCTGAGAGACAAACTCGATGCTCGAAAAATCTCCATTTGGTAGTCACCAGGGAAAAGAGAGAGAGAAAAAAGAGAAAGAGATCATATATAGAGAGATGTTTTCTTTGGTATAGGTTAAGAGAGATGTAAAGGGGAGAGATAATATTGCAAGATTGTGTTAAGTATTAAACTGAGAGGAACTTTCCAAGAAAAATCAATGATCATAGTGCATTGACCTTATTTTTTTTTTCTTTTTGAAATAAGCAATAAAGCAACAATGACTGTGTTCTTTTAATTTTAAAATGTACAAGTGAAGTTACAGCTGCTTAAGCAATTTCAATGTATTTTAACTGATACAGATACATGCACTTGTATCAGTATTGGTAATGGTACAGTACTAGTGCTGGATCGACCAGCTGATAACGCATCAGTATAAATTTATTATCTTAATTGAGTATGGCTTATTTTTTCGTCTTAAATTTAAATTCAGATTGGCTTTAATTTAGAATGGTAGAGGGTTTGGAATTGTAATTGTTTAGCACTGGCACTGTGACTGTACGTACGTATTAGTTGTTTCATTGTTTGTACTTTTACCCATAATTTTATGTTTTCGGTTGTTGAGTAGTAATAAAATTTGTTGTTTTTAAGTCCAAACATCCATTTGCTTGAAATTCTTAGTTCATGATTTCTCTTTTGTGTTTTTTCCTTTTAAGAATTCAGCATAAATATATAGAGTAGGGTTAAAATGTACCATTCGTTTTGTGCTCCAATCACGTTTCACGTTTTTTTCTCCGTTTTCAAAGTTCGAATAATTGATCCAAACCGCTCAATGTGATCTTCATATTAAAATGTGCTTGGAGACAAAATTTTATATTTTTTGAAATTTGTTTACTATTTTTTAGATAGGTACAAAACCACTGTTTTGGATGGTCTAGAATCTTCAGAAAACAGTGATTTTGTACCTATCTAAAAAAATAGTAAAAAAATTTCAAAAAATATAAAATTTGGTCTCCAAGCACATTTTAATACAAAGATTATATTGAGCGGTTCGGATCGATTATTCGAACTTTGAAAACGGAGAAAGAGACGTGAAACATGATTGGAGCACAAAACCAATGGTACATTTTAACCCTACTCATGTATATACTAGTATCGTGCCCGTGCATTGCAACGGAATATATGATAAGATAACAAAAATAAATTCTCATACAAAATGACAAATTTTCATAAAAAAAATAAAATTAGAAATATATTCTACATTTATCACAGTAATATGTATAGAAAAAATGAAGTAGATACATAAGGAGGTGAACAAAAAATTGATTTGCATTGTAATCCGTCGTATAGAAAATTTCAATTGGAGAGGGAGAAATAAGGAAACAAAAAAAATAAGGAAACGGAGAATTATATCGCTAAATTTTAGAGTCTGTTTAATTTTAATTGTAACGCATCGTGTGGCGGTATGTGTGGCGAGTATGTTTGTAGCTAAATTTAAACTTCTACACATAAAACAGATGCATTTAATAAAAAAAAGATATATTATGTGATTGGAGAGCTGAGATTAAATCCAAAAATTAATCTTTCAATCGTAGCCGTTGACGGATCAGACACTCAATGTACTTAATAATGGAATGGAGATAAGTGTTGACTATATAAAATTTCTCCTTAATATATTTAGTTCTCACCTTCCTAATAAAAACAACCCCTTATTATAATGGTTCACTTGCATCCAAACCAATTAAAGTTGGCATGAGTGCTATTATGTTTACCGGTTTGTGGTCACTGCAGCATAGGGCTGTAAATGAGCCGAGTTTGAGCGAGTTACCTCCAACTCGAACTCAGCTCATTAAATAAACGAGCGAGTCAACTCGAGTTGGAATGGTAAAACGAGCTGTAGAGCCAACTCGAACTCAGCTCATTATCAACTCGAGTTAGCTCACAACTCGTTTATAACTCATTTAACCAGTTTAACATGTGCTGATTTATTAAACGAGTCAGCCAACTCAGCTCAAACTCAGCTCATTTATTAAACGAGTCAGCCAACTCGAGTTGTAAATGAGCGAGTTAAAGCGAGCTGTAAATGAGCGAGTTACGAGTTCGAGCAATTTTGCCCAGCCCTACTGGAGTGCAGCATAAAGGTATCATGGCATATTGCATCTAACTATGATATTCTACAATGATTAAAATCTATTTTAACATAGCTGGCTATTTTAATTATTTTTTACATGTATTCTAATTATATAATGTCAGTTTGTATTTTATTTTTTTGAAAATTCTCAAACAAATAGCATATTCTATGAAGTAAATTGTCTAGATTTTGGGCGGTTGGAGTATTTTTTACAAAAAAAATTGAGGATATTTGTGTAATTTTGTATGGAATGGAGGATATGAATAAAAATTTCGGTGGAAAGAGAGATGTTCACAGAAAACGAAATTATTGATCCCAAATTCCCAATTCAGTTTCAGATGAACAAAATTTTATGGATCGGTTGACTGCATGGTATAGTTATATTAATTAACTAAATTAGAAACAAAGGACCAAAACTGTTTCTTATTTTCTTTGTTCTTTGAAACTTCCCTTTTAGTTTTTTTTTTTCCTTATTTTTATGTGAAATTGACACCTCTAATATCACTTATTAATGAATTTTCGAGGTGTGATCTTAATTTTTTTTTCTAAAAAAACTCATGTGCGATGCTTCTTTTTATTTTATTTTATTTTTTTGCGATGGTTATGGCAGGTAATTCTTATGTATAAAATATGTATTTATCATCTTTAATTGTGAAGGCACGAGATGAATGCTCAAAAAAAGATAAAATTGCTTAAAAACATATTTCGTGCAAGTAATTTATTTTTGTATTGGAGCCATCCATATTCTTTGTTTTTCAGTTTTGTTTTTGAGTAAAAGTTAGAAGTCAAACACCTAATTATTTAACATTCACAAAAAATCTCTCATTCAATTTTTTAATACGTGACTTCTCACACAAAAAACATGCAATACTCATTTTTAATAAGTGATATATGTCGAGTACTACACAAGTTTAACATGTCACATATGCCTCCTTTAAATATAATTACCAATACTTTGCACTACACTTCTTATTAATTTATTTTAGTTTATCTCTGTCACTAGCTTCAAGTAATTTACGACGGCAATTATATATTTTTTTTGTTGGGACACTTTCGTATATGTTAAATATTGGAGAAAATCAAAATTAAAATCTTTAAAACCAACTCAATAATTAAAAATTATTTAAAATATTACAATATCAGAATTGGAAAATTTGGAGAAAAAGGATTAGTGATCAATTTTTCAATTTAAAAAAAAGATATCAGAGGGATTTGGCCATTTTGGAGAAAAAAGATTAGTGATCCATTTTTCAATTTACAAAGAAGAGATCGGAAGAATTTGGCCATTTGAAGGTTTAGAGTTTAAATCTAACATAATTCTTTTAGTTTAGATCAATCTGATTGGACGGTCTCAATCTAAATCGAATATTAAGCCTTACGATTTGTCGGAAAAGAAGTTTCCAGATTGTTAGTTGAAATCTTAACCGAATCTTAATTCACCTCCCCCGCCGATCCAACAGAAAGAAATATCCATATTGGAAGAAGCGGGCTTAAGAAGGCCAACTTTGGAGACGAAAATGATTTTTTATTTCTTTGGGTCAAAATTAAGTTGTATTAAGTGCGGACATAAATTTGAAATCACACTATTATTGTATTATTTCATATAATTGCCAAAAATATTTTATTATGTATAGAAATTGATTGGAAAAATTTGGATGGGATTCAAATGACAGCCAGTTGTATTTCGTTAGCTCATTATTTTAATCTCATTAATTATTAATTATGTATGCTGAAAAATCTATACTATAAGAAGCTAATGAATAATATGAAATAAAAGCTTTTTACTATATTTTCAATCAAGTGAGATTTTCAATGCTCTTCTAACCCAATAATAAAGAAACTAATAAATCTAAGCGAATTTGTTTTTTTTTTTTATTTGTAGTAGTAAAATTATTAATTTGTTTTTTTAACCCAACATTTTTTTAGGAATACTGGTATGTTTATTTGTACATTTGTAGTGCTTATGGATGAGTGAGACTATGGTACTATGCATAGCGTTGATTTGGTCCGTAGTATGGATTAATTGTACCATAGCCTCACTCATCCATAAGCGTTGTAGATTACGGACAATTTAAAAACAATTATTTTGTATCTATCTAAAAATTTAATAAAAAAAAAAATTAAAAAAATATAAAATTTGGTGCATCTGGTTTGAAGGTACATCTGTACATGACTTAAACGATCATGGCACAGAATTGGTGCATCTGGTGCTTTAAGAATGTTTCGGTATAGGTAGTCAGTCATATATGGCAAAACAGAAAAGGGAAAGGATGTTTCGGCATTTGATCCATGGTTTACAGAGAACCTGCATTCATAATGATATTCCTTTTTTTTTAAGTATCTTTTTTTAAAATGTGTGAGGCTACGGTACTATGAATATATATAGAGGCGGAGTTAGATTTTCGAACTATGGGGGTCAAATACACAATGCGAGTCAATCATATAAAAGTTTCGTATAGAGAATGAAAGTCAATTTTACAATACCATTACATTTTACTCTAAATCATATAGAAAATTATATCTAAATATAAAATTTTCAAATAAAAATGGGGGTTAGTTGACCCCCATTACCTTCACTTGGGTCCATCTCTGCATACATAGTGCATATTAGTCCGTACTATGGATCAATATCTTTATTTTCAAAATCTAAATAATTGATATGAACCGTTCAACATGATCTCCTTATGAAAATGTACTCGTCGTTCAAATTTTACATTTTTTTTGAATTTTTTTGTAATTTAAAAAAAAAAGTAGAAAATCACTTGATCTAAATATTCTAGACCATTCAACAGTAGTGATTTTCTTTCTATCTAGAAAGATAGTAAAAATTAAAAAAAATATATAAAATATAATATACAAGTACATTTTCAACATGATCTTCATATGAAAATTAAAATGAACTATTTATTCACAGAAACCAACCAATTAAAAAACTAACATTTCTCTTAAACATGCTATATATATTTTTACTTTTTAATAAGAATAAAATTGGTACGTTATAAATTTAACAAGAAATTTTAAATAAAAGTAATAAAATGAGAAAACTTGTGAATTTTTGAAATATAGAAGGGCAAATATGATATTATGAAGTTTACATGATTTCCCCTTTTCAAATTAATTTTGTTCGCAAAATTTTCATGCATTTTGCGAAGGAAAAATTGGTAGTCGTGCTAACATAAATGTGTGCGGCCCAAAATACAAATTTGGAATGGATCAAAACTGAAAATGTTATATGTACTGCAGAAAGCAGTTGGGTCGAAAGAGGAAAGCCACTAGAGTAAGATTCAAATATCTAATGTTTTTTTATGTTATTGTGTCTCATATTTTTTTCGCGAGTAGAACTAGGGTGTGACGTGCTCACCAAAAGATTTGGTGAGCATAACTCTATAATCTAGCGGATTCATTTTAAACGAGATAAATCCAAACTGTTGAAACCGATCTACTTCACGAGTGATGCGCGTACATGCTAAATTGTGAAATTTTGAATTTATTTAGTCCAAAGTCAAGCGGTCAAAATTGATGAAAAATGAATGATCCAAAATGAAGTTTTAGAAGTTATTTTAATGCATTCATTTTTCATCAATTTTGACCGCTTGACTTTGTACTAAATGAAATCGAAAATTTCAAAATTTTGCATGTACACACATCACTCGTGAAGTACATCGGTTTCAACGGTTTGGATTTATCTCGTTTGAAGTGAATCCGCTAGATTATAGAGTTATGCTCACCAAATTCTTTGGTGAGCACGTCACACCCTAGTTCTACTCTTTTTTCGTTAATGTTCAAATAATCGATTCAACTGCTCAATATTATTTTTGTATTAAAATAACTACAGAGTCCAAATTTTATAATTTTCGAAAAAAATACCATTTTTTTATATATACAAAATTATTGCTTTACATAAGATTTTGAACCATTCAAAAACAATAGTTTTGTACCTACCTAAATATATAAAAAAAATAGCAAAAAGTTTAAAAAAAAAATATAAAATTTGGTTTCCATACACATTTTAATACATAGACCATGTTGAGTGGTTTAGATCGACTGTATGGACTCTGAATACATAAATAAAAATATAAAACACAAGACATTTAAACCCTACTGATTTAGGGTACGTTTGGATAAGAGCTAGAATAGCTAGAATAACAAAATTTGAGAATAGTAAATGAGAATAGAAAAAAATAGTCATTTTTAGATTAGTGTGAAAATGGTGATATTCGGATTAGTAAAAATGTTGTTTGGATTGTACATTTGGAACAGTGAATAGCTGTAACTGATAAATAATAGTGTTAACAATGTGCAAATTAAAAAGAAATATAGGCAAGTGCTTAAACGAATTGTCACAACATGGAGATAACATAAAATTGTGTCAATTTTGTCATTTCAGGACTGTATTAGCGAAAATCCGAGAAGGAAACAATTTTTCCTCTCTCTTCACACTTTCAAATAGTAGTTATTCCAACATTTACAAGAAATAGAGAATAAAAGCTATTCTAACTATTCCGAATAACAAAAATATTATTTAGATGCACATTGTTATTCTCAATAGCTCCTATTATAAAATAACTTCTATTCTTGACACATCCAAACATACTCTTACAAATTGATGGTTTCTACATGTTTGATACTCTGTGACACTTGATGAGCCAAGCACCTCACCAGTTATTAAGTTTTTTAAGCTAATAAAAAAGCATGCCAATGTGGAGCCGTAGAGGTGCTGACATGACATCACAAAAAGAGTTGATCATACATACATACTATATCTAGAGAAATTATAGAACTAGCTAAGCTACTAATCATCCTGTTACTATCTCAGAGAATCTCATAACAACGGCTAAATACAAAAAATAAAAGAGAAAGAAGGGAATGACGTGTATGCAGCAAGGCTTTCTTATCTGTTATCAATCCCAACAAAATTTATTGTTTCCCGTGCATGCAACAACGGCTGTGGGCCCCACCCATCCGTGGAGTTAGCGAATCCATAATCTCTGAGGTAACAGAATATTTATGTTTGGATCACGACCGTCCGATCGGAATCCGGACCAATCCAGTCTGAGGAGGAACGCGCGGACCGCTTTAATAGTCGTGTGGTTGATGATTAGACGGTCCAGATCTAAACATAAATATTCTGTTACCTTAGGTGATATGAATTTTGGAGTTAGATGAGGTAGTGGTTTTAAGTCTCGCCGCTCGCACGTGATTACAACGGATCCGTATCCTCCTAGGTACCTGACTGAAGCAAATTGAAACGGACAGCTCAGATTAATCTTATTTGGGCCAAACTCAATCCGGTGCCTATGGAGACTGTAGGGGTCCGTTTTGACATTCGTGTCGTGTTAAAAGAACCGTCCGATCGTAATTGTCTTCAGTCAGGTAACCTGAGGTGATGTGAATCCGATTACAACGTGCTGGTTTCTTATTTGTCCACTCATATTGTTTCCTACGCATGGTCTAACATTCAATTTTAATAACAAAATAATGTCTAAAAAAATTAATAACAAAATTTATAAATAATTAGTGAATTATTCATTGTTAGTACCTCAAAATATAAATTAAATAAACTGAAGAAAAATCTAAATTTTTTAAATAATTTATAAGTTATTTGTAAATTTTATGAGGAACTATTTTTGAATTTTAGTTTTGAAAGGAACAAGATATTTTGAATAATTCATAAAATTCTATTTTCTTTTCAAACATTTATAAGTTTGAATATATTTATGTTCATTGTATAAAACAAATTATTCTTCATTTAAATTTATATTATATTTGAATCATGGATTTTTAGCTATTGCTATATTATTCTTTGATCTCGAACATTTCACAATGTTTTAAATGAAAAATGGCTACTAAGTTTTTGCAGCAAATGGTTTGTAGTGTGTAATGTATTAATATATCATATACTTTAAAGTGAAATTTTCAGTAGAAAGGTTTGAAAAATGAATAAATAAAATATTATGAAAATCAAGAAAGATGTGAGTTTTTTTCTTAATTAAGCGTCATCTTAAAAAGGAAATATAAAAAATTGATTAAGCATATCATATTAATGATTAGAGAACAAATTATTTCTTATAACAATTCTTTCGTATTATTATGTCAAAAATAAATCATACCTAAAGATCATTAAATGTAAAATTTTGTTCTTAAATTATATATCATGTTTGTATAATTCTAAATAAACGGTGAATTATAGTGCATTGGAAAGTCTTAATAAAAAAATACTGAAGATATTTTTCATCAATCAAACTTACATTAAAATATTATTAAAAATGACCATAAATTTTTCATTATAAATTAAAGATTGATAGAAAACTCATTCGAACTTGAAGTTAATCAATTGTCAACAATAATTTCAAATTTAAATTTAGCATTTGAAATATGATCTATATTATATTTATATTTTGTACATGAAAAGCTATGGAATTTCATGCAAGTTTTATCATTCAATGAATGACTTGAGATTAAACAATATATAACTTTTTATAAAATATCAAATGACAAAAAAATTATGAAACTTGATACAACATTTCTCTGAAACAATACGTCCATATTTTTAACTATAATATTTTTTTTACTTAATTTTAAAAATAACAGGATTGAAACAGTTAAATTCATTTTCAAGCATCCTATCACTTATAATTTTATGCTGTATAACAAAAAAAAAAAAAACTTTTTACATAACTTTTGTGTTTTAATCAAATAAACAAAAAAACTTGAACAATCTTATGGTTGTACGTACATAGAGCTCATATGTCAAATTTTAAAATCAAGATAAAACGACTATCAAATATAAATACTTAACGATGAGTCTGGTTAGTATGATATCAGTGTTATTTCAACCTATATACTGTTAATTTTAAAATCTATCGAATCGATTTCAAACGACGAATTTAAACTGTTCAAATAGATTTACTTTATTAGTTGTGCATTTATTTTTTTAATATTTTTTACTGTTTAACTTGATATTAAAATAACTCGAAAAAAGATAAATTTTATATAAACACATCACTTGTACAGTAAATCAGTTTAAACGATTTAGATTTATATTTTAAAACTTATTCAATAAATTTTAAAGTTGGTGTCATATAATATCATACACTCTACTTATCATGGCTAGACCAGTTTCGCCTTTGCGTTGAAACAAAATGCCAGTAATCAGCAATGACGTGTCAGTTATGTCCGGTTGATTTTACTGGTATGTACAACCTGTGGGCTATACTACGTGGATCTTCGTCAAAGGAGATAAGATCGCTTATATATGCAACACTACTAATACTAACTCGACCGTGATTTTTATTAATATCCAAAGTTAATTACAAATTAATAAATATACCCAAAGTTGTTGGAAATTTATAAAAATATCCATACTGGCTATTTTCTGGCCGGTTTTAATTTTTATCGGTACCGGCTAGAAAATAGCCAGTACTAAATTTTTTATTTTTTTAGACGCTATTAATCAATAGCAATATGCTGAAATTTAACACTAAAATTTCGAATTTGTTTTTTAAATATTTGTTAGATTACTTTTTTTATATATATAATTAGCATATTTATACTAAAATACGCTAAATTACTTGAAATTATGTTAAATTACACAAAATTATGCTAAATTACAATAATTATGTTAACTTATGCTAAAATACGGTAAATTACGCTAAATTAGGCCGATTTTGTGCCATCTTTCATAAATCATAAAAAATAGTAAAAAAAATTCCAAAAATTATAAAAATTGGTATTCTACAAGTTCATTATATAACTAATTTAATGAGTCACGTAGATTGAATAATAGTGGTCATTTGCTGAAATCGGACACTCAAGCGCCATTTTATGGCTGTTTGAAGTTTCGTCGTCGTTTTTTCGCCTTCTCAGTAAAGATATCATCACTTTTCATATGTAATTTAGCGTAATTTACTGTATTTTAACATAATTTAGCGTAATTTTGTGCAATTCAATGTAATTTAACATAATTTCAAGTAATTTAGCGTATTTTAGTATAAATATGCTAATTATATATCAAAAAAAGTAATCTAATAAATATTTAAAAAATAAATTCGAATTTTTAGTATTAGATTTCAGCATATTGCTATTTATTCATAATGTCTCTAACAAAAAAAAAATTTAGTACTGGCCATTTTCTGACCGGTACCGAAAAAAGTTAAAATGATCAGAAAATGAGCTGTATGGATATTTTTATAAATTCCCAACAACTTTGGGTATTAATAAAAATGTCGTCTAACTCGAGTTAAATTCAACAAGTATTTGCCTCATGGGACCCATATGGGTGGGGCATCCTTATCCACCTCTATTCTATGTAAAGTATTCCACTCGTCTGCAATTATTGGTCTACAATCTTATGGAATAGATCTCGATAAAGAAATGTAATTAAAACGATTTAAATTTTTTGAGTATACGATAGAAGTATTCTAGGGGATGAGGTGGCGTCTTTGCTTGCCCTCGTCGTTATCTTTAATCCCTTAATTAATTATTACTCATCAGAACTCTATAAATAACGGCCTTCGTTCTCATCAAAACTTATTCCATCTCGTTTCATTTCCTTCTTTTCTCTAACAATCGCTACAAAGATTCAAAAACGATCCATTGATTGACAATTTACAAGAAAAACAAAGAGCAAGCAGTTCAAAAATGTTGGGTATATTCCACAAGCAATTGGCGCACCCGCCGCAGGAGTTGAACAGTCCGGAGGCGGTTAACATACCTTCTGGCAAGCAGGGACCCACTGTCAGACGCCAGCCGAAGAACCCTGATGAAATCTTACGCGACTTCCACTCAGCGTACCCCGACGACTCGTTTGCTGCCACTTTTGGTTGTGGAGCTGCTCTCGCATGTGTCGGGCCCCAGGGCCGCCGCCTCTGCAAGCACGAAAGGTAACAAAATTCTAAGATTTTTTGGTAACAAAATCCAGTAAAAGTGAAACTTGTTGAATATACTCTGTTGTAGGAAATTAAAATGCTCATCTTAATTTATTCTGAGAAATTAAACATTATACAAAATCAGTAGGTGTTCTAATTGGTGGAATACTGATGAAAAATTATAGGAACTTAATGTAAAAGTAAGAAAACTGAAGTTTTGATTTGAACAAATTAATGCAGATTGTTTTGTGGGTTTGAGAACATATACTGTATGTTTATCGGGAGGCTGGATAATCTGAGCAGCTTGATCAGACAGTATGGACTAAGTGGTAAAGCCACCAATGAAGCCATGTTGGTTATAGAGGCGTACCGCACTCTACGAGACCGTGGACCCTACCCGGCAGACCAGGTTGTCAAGGACCTCTCTGGTTCCTTCGCATTTGTCGTGTTCGACTCGAGCTCTAACGATCCTTCTGTCTTCGCTGCATTGGTACCTTAATTTCCTGTCAAAATACACTTTTCAAAGTAATTGTAAATGACATATTGATGTACTCTTTTGCAATATTTAATGGAGTGATTTTTGTACTTTATGTGTTGAACAGAGCTCCGATGGAGAGATACCATTATTTTGGGGGATTGGGGGAGACGGGTCGGTGGTGATTT
Organism: Carex kokanica; assembly: GCA_025461125.1. NCBI lineage: Eukaryota > Viridiplantae > Streptophyta > Magnoliopsida > Poales > Cyperaceae > Carex > Carex kokanica. The sequence continues at coordinate 846,901 of JAJGRX010001004.1, forward strand.
GTGATGATAGAGATATTGCTAAGGCTGGTTGTGGCAAGTCTTATGCACCTTTCCCACCTGGTACGTGTACTATTCATTCGGTACCACTTTGTGGATTGTTATAATTTCTTTTATTTATTACCTAATTTGTATGCTGAGAAAAATGGAGTTTACTTTTATGGATCTAAATTTAGAATTATAAGGCCCAAAATGAATTGTTTGAGCTGATAAATAAGGCCCAGTCCAGTTATGCACACTTCAACATAAACGAATTTGCAGAGATTTCAAGGAATAGCTCTGTTTCATGTTTCATCATCCTTTGTTTTAATTTGCAAATTTCAGGTTGCATGTTTCATAGTGAGGGAGGTTTGAAGAGCTTTGAGCATCCGATGAACAGGTTGAAGCCGATGCCACGAGTCGACAGTGAAGGTATGATGTGTGGGGCCAACTTCAAGGTTGATACCTTCACTAAGATTAACTCGATGCCACGTGTCGGCAGCGCCACCAACTGGGCCTCCTCTTGGAACCAATAACCTGTTCCTCTTCGTTGTTCTTCTTTCTTTTTATCTCTCTGTTTTTAGTTGAGTTGTGTGGTGACTTGGCTTTACTGGTTCTGTTGTAAGTTGTAACAACTGTGTCTAGGTGAAATATTGTGCAATAATTAGAGGGGGTATGTGTGTGTTTTTGTATGTTTCTTAATATTTGGTTCTTTGGTAAACGCTTATTTATAGATTTGTTTGAATTTTCTTAAGTAGTGTCAATTGTCAACAAGACTTCCATTGTTCTTTTTTTTATATCTTAATGAAAATTATTGAAATTATTTTAAAAAGAATAAAAGTTGAATTAAAAAAAGTAAAACAATTTCAGTTATTCTTCTGGCAACACCATACCTACATGTATTTGGCATCTTTGCAACATGGTTTAATTAACCGTTAGAATGTTTTAGAAAGTTTACTTGTTAAAATATATTTCCTGTGTAGTTTAATAAAAATAGAACTCCTACCCTTCTGGCAACACCAAGTGCATATATATTTTTATAAAAAAAAAATGCATATGTATTATTTCAAATTTAAATACAAAGCTGAACGTACACACGAATAGATTACATTTTAATGTCTCGAATCCAATTTTAACTACAACCAGCTATGACAAAAAATTCGTAGTTCGTAATTCGATTCGAGTTTGATTCGAAAAAGTTCATAAAAAATTCGATTCAAAATTGAGTTCGTTCGAAATTAATTCAAACCAAACTTAGTTCAAAATTAATTCAAACCAAACTCAAACTGGACCTAGTTCGTTCAAAATAGGTTCGCAAATCAAACTTAGTTCGAAATTAACTCAAACGTGGACTGTTGATTTCCGCTAATAACTTATGTTCGCTGATGAAAATATAAGGCCGCCCAGTCCATAATTGCTCTCAGTTCTAACTTAAATTGTACATTGAATACTTTGAATATTTGAAAACTTTGGTGATGTTGCTCCTGTTGGCTATTTGAAAATTTTTGGATACTGTGATTGTACTGAATTTTAATTGATTGTACTAAATTTTGGTGTTTGATATAAATTTTGGTATTTGTAATGAATTTTGATATAAACTTTGGTGTACCGTGTAATTAAAATTCAGAATGCCTGAGTTTTTATTGAAGTGCTTAATTTCGAACTATGGTCCAACTCGTAAGTCGTAACAAAGTTTGTAAAAGTTTGAAATTGAGTTCGTAAAGTTCGATTCAAAATTGAGTTCGTTCGAAATTAATTCAAACCAAACTCAAACTGGAGATAAGTTCGATTCGGTTCGTTTCGTTTGCAGCCCTACAACCAGCAAATGAGCTATTGAAATATTGATTTGGGCCTAACAGGCTGAGTTCGCTCGTTTTTCAAGGTTAATGTTAACTCAAGGAGACGAAGTTTCCCCAATTTTTTTTATTTAATAAATTAATGTAACGTTTACCAATGAACCATTGTGAAAATTTGCTTTATTTTTTGACCATATGTCGCATTTGTAGACTGCGTTGCAATATGTCGGTATTTTGACCATAATTTCTTCATCCGAATTCTGATTATGGTTATTCACTGATTCTAGCTAGATCAGTTGAAAAGGTAAGAACAAACCCTAATACGTGGTTTGCCTATGTTAATGCCGTAAATGCTTTCATTCAACAGAGTCAAATCGGATTAAATCCTGTGGCTGTTTATACATTTGATATTTCCATTGAATGCAAGGATTTACAGCATTGACAGGAAAATCGCATTAGATTATTAAGCGACGTTTTGACTGTTCGCATGGTTCAGAATTTTGTTGCACTATTTTTACTGTTCATCCAGATCAGAATTTTCAAAGTGGCTTAATAAATAGTAAAAAAAAATTTCAAAAAAATGTAAAATTTGGTCTCTAAGCACATTTCAATATGAAGAACAACTTGAACGGTTCGGATTGACTGTTTGAACTTTGAAAATCCAAAAACGACTCGTTATAACTTCGGCCGAAGTTATAACGTTATGATATTAGCCAATCTCTCTCTCTCTCTCTCTCTATATATATATATATATTTTATTGTTTAAATTTGTCTCTAGTCTGTAATTAGATACATATAGCATGTTAAAAACTAGTAATATTGTTTCGGAATGTTATAAATTCATCATATAGTGCAAAATAATACGATTTATATCGCTAAAAAATCTTACAGAGAAATATAAAAAAATATTCTTAGTCCAATAATTAGCACCATAGATATATTAATTATATTTATTTTAATGAAGAGGAAATTTTGAAAATATATGAGTCCTCTCCTCTGATACAAAAAATAAGAAAAGAGAAACAAAATTATATAGAAGAAAATGCATGACATGACTAAAAAACTAAAAAAGAAAAAAAAGTTAACACTCTCTTATAAATATAGAATGAAGTTGCATCCACACCCAAAAAAACAAGCAGGTTTGCAAATATGAATTGCTAATCAAGTCTATTCAATTAAATGAAAAGGATTAACAAAAGGTTTAAATAGCGTTTATCGCGTCACAGCGGATTAGCTGAAAAAACAGCGCTATGTCCATATAGCGCCGCTATAGCCAATAACGCCATAACTTTTATGGTCCAAAAACGCTATAGCGCGCTATTTAGAACCTTGAGATTAACAGATCAATAAAACATAAAGAGATATTTGACAATATGTACACTTCAAATCTTAACTACATATCCTAATTCTCTTCTTCAATTGGCAAACTAGCAAATCCTAGATACCATACATACTGGCACTTGCTCTGTTTTCTTTCTCCTTTCTTCTCCTCTGTTTTGTTTATCTTCTCCTCAACCCAAGCTTCTACTTCCTTTGTCTTCTCTATACTCTCTGTTTTGCATATCTTATCCCTCTTCTCCTCCCTCCGATTTATCTTCTCACCAATCTCCGGTCCTGATAACATCTCTCTCAAACCACAGAAAGAACTCGACCCATCAAACTTTTTCTCAACGGCCGCCATTAGAAGCGCCTCTTTGATCTTCACAGATAATCTTTCCATATCTACTGAACTCAATCTATGATTTAACATTGAATGAGGAAGTAACATGTATATATGACCTGACTCGAGCTCGAAATCAGCCTCCAATGGCAAGATGTACTCGCCGACATAGAATTTGTTGGTGTCAAAGATGATGCAATCGGGTTCATCCTCTATCGCATGGTTCGCTGTCAAACCATGAGAGAACTCTCGAAGAGTGCCATCTAACATGACAACCTTAGATTCCTTCTCAGTTGGCATCGAAGCCGCTCTATAGGAGAAGCGCCTCATGGCTTGTGTTTGTGCTGGGGATGATTTTGGTTGTTGGCTGTAAATTCATATATAGAGATGATAGATCTCTTAATTTTGTTGTTGATGGGTTCAAAATTAAAATAGTATGTAGAGCCAAAAATAAAAATGGTTCCTGGTCTAAATATATAAGCTAGCAAAAAAGGATATATATTTCAAGTAACGGAGAATTAAGGGGTACACATTTTTGGCAGAGCAGTTTTTGATTCATGCAACGCGCGAGTTATATGAGTTATATGTAGTGTTGTTTTGACTATGTTATCTGTGCGCTGCATGAATTAAAAACTGCTCTGTTAAAATGTGTCTCCGAATTAAGTGGTGGGATATTATTGGTAAGTTAGATGGACGGTTCTGATTTGAGAGAAAATTACTAGATTGTTGGTAACCTGCTGTTTTATTTTTTATTTTCTTGAGACCAAACAATAACAAAAAATATACTCAGATCCACCTGCTGGTTTCTTTTATTATTTTATTGCCCTTTCTTCTTGGCAATTTTAAACCATGAAAGTTTCTTTACAATATATATTTGTTTAATATGCAAATTGATTTGGAATTTAGGCCTTGCCGTGAAGATTTGAAATTGAAACAGAATACTGCAATAATATATACTTTGCAAGTTGTCAGGATAAAATAAAGAAAAACGCGCTTTTTAAGAATCATTAAAATTATGACTTAGATTATAACGAAATGATCCAATTAATTAATGTTGAATACTTCTTTTATTCTTGTTAATAGTTGGCATCCAAATAATAAAAGAAGCAAGTAAACAAGTCCTAATGGCTAATGCTCTGTTTTTCTCAGCTAGGAAAAACTTAAATGCGCATTGCTCTTTGCATGACACCATAAATGTGCCTTGTTTTTGTCATGTGAACAGAAAACCATAAAATTTTGCAGTTTATGTTATAAAATGAAATAAACTAAAACAATGGAAAAATTGTAAATTTGTCTGGATAAATTTTATTTGATTTACTATAAAATGAACGAAATGCTAAAAAAAAAGTTGTCCATTTTTGCTTCATATTATTTTCTCTAATTTTTTGCCAGAAAACACAATAAATATGAATAGTACTAATATGCTTGGAGACCAAATTTTATATTTTTTTAAATTTTTTTACTATTTTTTTTGATAGGTACAATATCACTTTATCGGATGGTCCAGACTCTTCTTAAAAAAGTGATTTTGTACCTATCTAAAAAATAGTAAAAGAATACTAAAAAAATATAAAATTTGGTCTCCAAGCATATTTTATTATGAAGATCATGTTGAGCGGTTCGGATTGACTGTTCGGACTTTGAAAATGGAGATAAAAAATGTGGAGCATATTGGAGCACAAAAATTATAGTTCATTTGAACCCTCCTCTAAAATGAAATAAACTAAAATGATGGAGAAATTTTTAACTTTGTCTGGATAAATATTATTTGATTTACTATAAAAGAACCAAATGCTAAAAAAAAGTTGTCCATTTTTGCTTCATATTATTTTCTCTAAATTTTTACCATAAAACACAATAAATATGAATAGTACTATAAATGCATTTCTCACATTTTCTTCGATGCATTTTTCCACACATAAAACAGCTCCTAAAACTTTTCCAAACTGATCTAAGCGAAGCTGCATTCCGGCAGGGGCGGACCCAAATGGTTCCGGGGGGCAGCTGCCCCCCTGGATTTTGAGTTTTAGTGGAGATTTATTGGCCCCAACCGACTCCCCCCCCCCCCCCCCCCCCCCGAATTTGTTTTGCCCCCCATCTGGACGTTTGATTTGTAATTCGGGTTAAATTTAGGGTTAAATTTTGATTGGTAATTAAAATTATAAGTCAGAGCATCAGAAATTACAAGTCAAAGCATTGGAAAGTATAAGTTAAAACATTATTTTTTTATCGAGTGTCCAATTAGTTAATGAATTTAAATCCGATTAGATATTTAAACCCGATTCGATATTTTTTTACCCCCGCTGACGAAAATCTTGGATCCGCCCCTGCATTCCGGATTTATTACAACCATTAAATAAATAGATTAAGAAGTTTTTTATATATAATGATGGATGAAAACCATCATCTATAATTAGCTCATTTGTATTCATTATAATTGTATTACTGTTCACCTATTTTCATCAAGCTTCCATATTTAGTACACAATATTCACACTTTACAGAACTTTAATATGTGCCTTTTTTATATATTGTAAAAAATTTACAACTAAAATTTTGATAATTGTTTACCAATAGTTGATACATAGTAATAATATGTTAATGATTGATACTTCCCCAAATATAGGTTGCACTCAATTTTTATATGGACTCTTTTGGAGCAATGATCATGTTTCCCTTTACTGCCACATGATGTGCTTTCATTGATGCATGAGATCCCGAAATTTTTTTATTTAACATTTAAAAAAAAAAACCATTTAACTTTAATTTTTTTAAAAATTCATATTTATCAGAACCGCACTTTTAAACTGCGGTACCAACAGTATATTTAATATCACACTAAGTGCATTAATTTCTAACTGCTGTTCTTGTAAATATGAAATTTTTCAAAAAAATAACTTTAAATGGTTTAATTTTTTAAAGACGGTAAATTAAAAAAAATTGACAAGAGATCAAAATGAGCTTTTAGACTTTTACTGATGTGTGATGAGAACAAAGTAGGTCCGATGGACTCCATGACAGTCCGATACGCTTTAAGATCTGTGAGCATGTAAATTGATGTGAGTGCGCACGAATATGAATGCAGAGTGCACGGATATTAAAGTGGATCAGACGGTTCTGAAGTCCATCAAATCTAAAGTAGATTCGATAAACATTGGATCTACTCCGCAGTCGTGTGTTATATTTAAATATCTTGATTTTTAAATTTAAATCAAATTTAAATGACAAGCCACTCAACAAGATCTACATACTAAAATCAATTAGGTATGAAATTAAATTTTGTATGTGTATTTTTTGAACTTTACTACTATGTTTCTGACTAGAAAGAAATAAAAATAAAAAATGGGGAAATTTTAGTGGTGAAAACGGTATGGATAATATCCGATCCGTATTTGATCCGTATTCGAAAAATTAGATGTGGATATCCAATATTCGAATATCCGTGTGGATAGTGATACTAATATGGTTTTACGTTTCAATTATCTGTATCCGAATAGTAGATATATATCATATATTTTAATATATATTATGAAAAAAATATAGTTATTGACTATTAAAATTAGATAAATATTATGAACTTTAGTATTTTTTAATATTATTTTAATAAATATCCGATCCGATCAGCATCTGTATCCGAAAAATTAAAAAGATATATGAATATAGTTTTACCACTATATATCCTCTCTGTTTTCACCCCTAGAAAATTTAGTGCAAAACTAACTATTTGAACTTTATTACTTGCTGGTTATTGATAAAATTAGATCCAAAACATTAAAATGTAATCTATTTGAAATTTTTTTTTTTAAATCGGCCTTGAACTAAGCCTGCTTCCTTTATACTTTCAGCTATGTATTTAAATTTTGAGATAAATATATATGCACTTGTTCTTCCCCGCAGAGTAGATGTTTGATTTTTTTTATTTAACTAGCTTAGAAAATTGTTAGCAAATAAACTCCCTATAAAAAATTTCAACAGTTAAACCGTGTTGCAATTAAAGATGCCAAATATACGTAGTTATGGTATATACCTAAGAAAATTCGGAACGAAAATTCAAACAAGTCAACAAATAAGCTTAAAACCAAATGTTTAAAACCAAATGTTAAGAAACATACAAAATACAAAAATACATAGCCCCCCTAATTATTGCACAATATTTCACCTAGATATTAACAAGTTGTTACAACAGAACCAGTAAAGCCAGGTCCCACACAAGTTAAAACGAAAAGGTTAGAGGTTCCAAGAGGAGGCCCAGTTGGTGGCGCTGCCGACACGTGGCATCGAGTTAATCTTAGTGAAGGTATCAACCTTGAAGTTGGCCCCACACATCATACCTTCACTGTCGACTCGTGGCATCGGCTTCAACCTGTTCATCGGATGCTCAAAGCTCTTCAAACCTCCCTCACTATGAAACATGCAACCTGAAATTTGCAAATTAAAACAAAGGATGATGAAACATGAAACAAAGCTATTCCTTGAAATCTCTGCAAATTCGTTTATGTTGAAGTGTGCATAACTGGACTGGGCCTTATTTATCAGCTCAAACAATTCATTTTGGGCCTTATAATTCTAAATTTAGATCCATAAAAGTAAACTCCATTTTTCTCAGCATACAAAGTGGTACCGAATGAATAGTACACGTACCAGGTGGGAAAGGTGCATAAGACTTGCCACAACCAGCCTTAGCAATATCTCTATCATCACAGATCACCACCGACCCGTCTCCCCCAATCCCCCAAAATAATGGTATCTCTCCATCGGAGCTCTGTTCAACACATAAAGTACAAAAATCACTCCATTAAATTGTGCAAAAGAGTACATCAATATGTCATTTACAATTACTTAAAGTGTATTTTGACAGGAAATTAAGGTACCAATGCAGCGAAGACAGAAGGATCGTTAGAGCTCGAGTCGAACACGACAAATGCGAAGGAACCGGAGAGGTCCTTGACAACCTGGTCTGCCGGGTAAGGTCCACGGTCTCGTAGCGTGCGGTACACCTCTATAACCAACATGGCTTCATTGGTGGCTTTACCACTTAGTCCATACTGTCTGATCAAGCTGCTCAGATTATCCAATCTCCCGATAAACATACAGTATATGTTCTCAAACCCACAAAACAATCTGCATTAATTTGTTCAAATCAAAACTTCAGTTTTCTTACTTTTACCTTAAGTTCCTATAATTTTTCATCAGTATTCCACCAATTAGAACACCTACTGATTTTGAATAATGTTTAATTTCTCAGAATAAATTAAGATTAGCATTTTAATTTCCTACAACAGAGTATATTCAACAAGTTTCACTTTTACTGGATTTTGTTACAAAAAAATCTTAGAATTTTGTTACCTTTCGTGCTTGCAGTGGTGGCGGCCCTGGGGCCCGACACATGCGAGAGCAGCTCCACAACCAAAAGTGGCAGCAAACGAGTCGTCGGGGTACGCAGAGTGGAAGTCGCGTAAGATTTCATCGGGGTTCTTCGGCTGGCGTCTGACGATGGATCCCTGCTTGCCGGAAGGTATCTTAACGGCCTCCGGACTGTTCAACTCCTGCGGTGGGTGCGCCAATTGCTTGTGGAATATACCCAACATTTTTGAACTGCTTGCTCTTTGTTTTTCTTGTAAATTGTCAATCAATGGATCGTTTTTGAATCTTTGTAGCGATTGTTAGAGAAAAGGAATGGGTTTTGATGAGAACGAATGCTGTTATTTATAGAGTTCTGGTAGAGTAATAATTAATTAAGGGATTGAAGATAAGTAGATAACGACAAGTCGACAAGGGCAAGCAAAGAGACCACCTCATCCCCTACAATACTTTAATTACATTTTGCTGAATCATGTACAATGTTTTGTTTTTACTTAAATATATTCCATAATTTGAACATCAGCTCAGATCTTATAAGAAAATACTAATATATATAATTACCGACGAGTAATTATGGCAGTAAATGTACTTTAAAGTATCATAAATTCTATTATCGAGACCTATTTCATTTGATTCTAGACCGAAGAATTCCAGACGAGTGGAATACTTTACATAGAATAGAAGTGGATAAGGATGTCCCACCCATATGGGCCCCACGAGGCCAATACTTTACTCGTGAATTTAACTCGAGTTAGTAGTGTTATAAAAGGTCGACCAGCTGGTAAGCGAGGATCTTATCTCTTTTGACGATGATACATAACTGACACGTCATAGCTTACTGGTGTATTGTTATTTGTTAATAGCTTGTGTTGTTTTTAAAACTTTAAAATGTTCATACAGCTAAAATATTTGTTCAAGTATATTGGTTATTTGGTTAAAGAAGAATACACAACAGCTATGTAAAATGTTTTTTTTTGTTAGGATCTATGTTGCATGGACACGTCAGATACAATACGGATATAGCAATACGTCAATTTTTAAAAATCTAGAACATGATACGCCTATTATACATATATATAGAGAGAGAGAATGTCTAATATCAAAACGTTTGTTCTTGGGCTCAGGAATAAACGGTTCCGTTCTCCAATATCCAAAGTTCAAACAACAAATTCAAACCGTTAGATGTTCAATCTATATTAAAATGTGCTTGGAGACCAAATTTTACATTTTTTGGAATTTTTTTACTATTTATTAAGCTAGTTTGAAAATTGCTGTTTTTATGAAATTTCTACAGCATTGAAAAACAGCGGTTTTCAAACTAGCTTAATAAATAGTAAAAAAATTCCAAAAAATGTAAAATTTGGTCTCCAAGCACATTTTAATATAGATTGAACATCTAACGGTTTGGATTTGTTGTTTGAACTTTGGAAATTGGAGAACGGAACCGTTTGTTCCTGAGCCCAAGAACAAACGTTTTGATATTAGCCATTCTCTCTCTCTATATATATATATATATAGTAGGGCTATTGTACTTCGCGAAGTAAAGCGAAGTTTTACTTCACGCTCATATTTTTATTTTGAAAATCCAAAACGTGGATCCGAACCGTTCAAGTTGATCTCCATATTGAAATGTGCTTGGAGACCAAATTTTACATTTTTTGGAATTTTTTTACTATTTATTAAGCCACTTTGAAAATCGCTGATCCATTGTGAACAGTAGCAAAACAGTAAAAAATTCTGGACCAATGGATCAGCGATTTTCAAAGTGGCTTAATAAATAGTAAAAAAATTCCAAAAAAAATGTAAAATTTGGTCTCCAAGCACATTTCAATATGGAGATCAACTTGAACGGTTCGGATCGACGTTTTGGATTTTCAAAATGGAAATATGAGCGTGAAGTAAAACATTGACTTTACTTCGCGAAGTACAATAGCACAATTATATATATATATATATAGAGCAGGGCTATGGTGAGTTGCGAAGTAAGATGTCATTTTTACTTCACAGTCATATTTTTATTTTGAAAATCTAAACGCCCGATCCGAACCGCTCAACATGTTCTCCATATTGAAATGTGCTTGGAGACCAAATTTTATAATTTTTGGAATTTTTTTACTATTTATTAAGCTACTTTGAAAATCGCTGATCAAATGGTCCATAATTTTTTACTGTTTTTTACTGTTCACCCGGATCTGGGATTTTCAAAGTGGCTTAATAAATAGTAAAAAAATTCCAAAAAATATAAAATTTGGTCTCCAAGCACATTTTAATATGGAGAACATGTTGAGCGGTTCGGATCGGGCGTTTAGATTTTCAAAATGGAGTATGAGCGTGAAGTAAAACGACGTTTTACTTCACAACTCACCATAGTCAATCTCTCTCTCTCTCTCTATATATATATATATATATATATACAGAGAGAATGGCTAATATCAAAACGTTTGTTCCTGGGCTCAGGAACAAACGGTTCTGTTCTCCAATTTCCGAAGTTCAAACAACAAATCCAAACCGTTAGATGTTCAATCTATATTAAAATGTGCTTGGAGACCAAATTTTACATTTTTTGGAATTTTTTTACTATTTATTAAGCTAGTTTGAAAACCGCTGTTTTTATGAAATTTCTGCAGCATTGAAAAACAGCGGTTTTCAAACTAGCTTAATAAATAGTAAAAAAATCCAAAAAATGTAAAATTTGGTCTCCAAGCACATTTTAATATAGATTGAACATCTAACAGTTTGGATTTGTTGTTTGAACTTCGGAAATTGGAGAACGGAACCGTTTGTTCCTGAGCCCAGGAACAAACGTTTTGATATTAGCCATTCTCTATATATATATATATATATAGAGGTTGGCTACTCTACTTACATAAGCATATGAGGGCATATGCTTATATGTCATTTTTACATTTTCAAAGTCCAAATAGTCAATTTGAAGCGTTCAATATGTTCTCCATATTAGAATGTACTTGGAGACCAAATTTTACATTTTTTGGAAATTTTTTACTATTTTTTTAGAATTTTTCAAAACAGTGTTTTCAGATTTTTTATTTTATTTTGTTGTCATATTAAAACACTCTTTTGAAAAATTCTAAAAAAATAGTAAAAAAATTCCAAAAAATGTAAAATTTGATCTCCAAACACATTCTAATATGGAGAATATGTTGAGTGCTTCAGATCGATTATTTGGACTTCGAAAACACAAAACGACTTATAAGCATATGCCCTCATATGCTTATGTAAATAGAGTAGTCACTCACTATATATATATATATATATATATATATATATATATAGAGTACGGCTAACGCGCTTCCTCTAGCATTTCGGCCGAGGTGCTTCCGGGGGCATATCTTACAATTTGATGTTCAAACAACAAATTCAAACCGTTAGATGTTCAATCTATATTAAAATCTACTTGGAGACCAAATTTTATATTTTTTGGAATTTTTTTACTATTTTTTAAGCTGGTTTGAAAATCGCTGTTTTCCAATGGTGCAGAAATTTAATAAAAACAGCGATTTTCAAACCAGCTTAAAAAATAGTAAAAAAATTCCAAAAAATATAAAATTTGGTCTCCAAGTAGATTTTAATATAGATTGAACATCTAACGGTTTGAATTTGTTGTTTGAACATCAAATTGTAAGATATGCCCCCGGAAGCACCTCGGCCGAAATGCTAGAGGAAGCGCGTTAGCCGTACTCTATATATATATATATATATATATATATATATATATATATATATATATATATATATATTATTTTTTATTATTTTATATATATTGTATTTACATAATCATAACTTAATCAAATTTGAACAAAAAATTAAAGGTTAACCTAAGTATAAACTAAATACCATAGTTCTTTCTTTTACATATGACCCTCTAGTGTAGTGGTTAAAGGTTTTAAAGCTTAAACGAAGTTTCCATGTTCAATTCACATAGAAGGCAGAAAAGAAAAACACATTTGCGTAGGTGTATGCGCGGTTTATGGGTGCATCCGCGGTTCATGGCTCACGAGCGCGGTTCACGAGTGTGTCAGAGGTTCACAAGCGCAGGTGTTTCCTGGGTTCAATCCATACGTATTCAGGCGTATTGGTGCGTTTCAACGCGTATCGGTGACCGTATCGTGAGGTTAAGGATACGTCACGTAAGCTGATATGCCAATACTCCATCTGGTGTATCAGACACGTATCGGGGTTGTATCGGGTGTGTATCCGTATCTGATACGCACCCGATACTGGTACAGGACTGTAGATGGAGTATCGGAGTAACATAGGTTAGAATCTTTGAAAATAAATTAAGAGTTCAATCCTGATAATATTTGTGTCATTTAATATTTCATCAATTGGTAAAAATTGTTGCATTTCAAATCATTAATTGGATGGTAAAACTTGCATGATTTCCATAACGTTTCAGTTATAAATATAAACAAAGTTAACGCTTGATTAATTACAAGTTCGAATGATTTTTCAATCATTAATTATATAAAAAATGATTTATGATAATTTTGAATAATATTTTAATATAAATTTGATTGATAAAAATTATCTTTAGTATTTTTGTTATGTCTTTCGAAAGCACAATAATTCACAGTTGATTTAAAATTATAAAGACATGATATATAATTCTATTGTTCTGATATGTTGTGGGTGTGTTTATTTCATTGCCAAGACAAAGTCTATTAATGAATTATTTTATTTTGAGAGTAGTAAATGCCAATAATTAATTAATATTTAAATCATATCATATAATTTGTTAAGTTTCCTTTATAAGATGATTATAAAGGAAGCTCCATTGTAAGTTTTTATAGTGAAATGCATGAGAATTGAGAATAATCCGGTCAGGTCTAAAATATGTAAATTCGAATATAATATATATAAATTTTTTTAAACCTTTAAAAATAAAAACCAAAAATTATGAATTATTGAAAGATTTCTTTCTTTGAAAAATAAAATCCAAAAATAGTCCCTCATAAGTTTTACGAATAATTTATCTATAATTTAAATACTATCACTAAAATTAGTTTATTTGTAATTTATTCTGTATGGTACTTATAATAAATAATTCACTAATTATTTCTAAATTTAGTTATTGCAGAGGAAACTATATGAGTGGATGAATGAGAAACCAGCACGTTGTAATCACGTGCGAGCGGCGAGACTTAAAACCACGAATCTGTTTCCTCTGCAATAACCTACCGTTTATGTTAATTTATAAACCGTACGATCAAAATTTGGGCCTTCAATATTAGTGGGGATCTCAATCGGACGGTTCACATCTTCACTCAAAATTTGAGTTACTGCAGAGAGTTTGTATTCTGAAACCACTACCTGAGCTAACTCCAACGGATGGGTGGGGACCAAAAGCTGATGGGTGGGAGAGGGGCCCACAGCCGTTGCAGCTATTTACGGTAAAAAATAAATTTGTTTTGGATTTGATTGGAAATATCAGATAGGAGATAAGATCATGAAAGCCGTGTCGCATACACGTCACTCCCTCGTGCAGCATCAATCGTAATCCCTTTTTGTTTTTTTTATTGTTAATATCCTAAATAGCTTCATTAGTCATCGTTGGCGATAGGCTCTGTTAGGAGAGAGATACTCTGATAGTAACAGAATGATTAGTAGCTAGTTTTGACATTTTTTTTTTTTTTCTAGATGCAGTGTGTCTGATGTCAGCACATCCATGGCTCCTCATTAAATGATTAGATTGTATCTTAGTACCGAAGATAAAATTGCATTGGTCTCCAACCATCAATTTATAAATAATGGCTTTCCCCTTTCAACAAGTTGGAAAAATGTGCTGTACCGTGCTCTGACTAATACGTCGTAGCTTTAATCTCGTGTTGTGCCGTGTCTTGATCAAGTTAATTTTTCACGTACTGTGCTGTAACTAAAGTATCGAAGGGTGGTCACGGCACATAAATGGTCACGCCACGTCAGTCATATCGTGCTCAAATGTATCGTGCTGTGTCGTCAGTCACATTTAACTATTTTTTTTTCATAATTTAAGTTAGTTTATTCAAGATTCACTATTTAATCAAGATTTAATGGTCCTAACTGCACGTGACTCGCTTGACCATGTGCTGTACTGTGACTAGATCTTTTCCGTGATGTGTCGTGCCAAATTTCAAAAAATAATCACAACACGTAAATGGTCATAGCACAAGACATGCGAGTCATGACACGTAATCGACCCGCGTTCCATCCTATTTTTCCAACTCTACAACTGCTTTCTGAAGTATATATAATTACTCTTTTTTCAGTTTTGATCCGTTCAAGATTTATATTTTGGGCCGTAGACATTTATATTTGCAAGACTCCCAATTTTCCTTCTCAAAATTAATCTGAAATGAGTCGCTTTGAGTGATGTTTCTTCCAATAAAAGATGCCCGAATTTTGACCATGGTTTTTCAATTGAAGCGGGACAATCATTTTTTTGTATTTTTTAATATATTTTTATTTTATGTTACATCATCAAATTTTCAGATCAGCATCGGAAGTATTATGAAGGAAAAATGAGTTTTGGGCCGTCAACATTCAAGATTTGTATTTTGGGCCGGAGACATTTATATTTGCACGACTCCCAATTTTTTTTTCACAAAATGTTTTTAACGCCAATTAATCTGAAATAAGTCGCTTTGAAGCAGGACAATCATTTGTTTCTCAACAAAAGATACCCGAAATTCAACCACGGTTTATAAATTGAAGAGGGACAATCATATATTTGTATTTTTAAGATTTTTTATTTATGTTAAATCTTTAAAGTTTCTATTCTATTTTCTGTTCTTATTTATTATGATCAAAGAGTTCATATTTTTCATGGTTGTTTTTTTTTTTTTTTTTTTTTCATTTCTCATAAAATGGCATATTTGTGTATTTTTTTATTATATTAATTTTTGGAGTATTAAGAAAATTATATAATTACATCTAAAATTTACTTGACCGTAAGAATCTTTTGTAGAAAGTATTATTATATTTTGATAGATCTTTGAACAAAGAAAAGCTGGACGTGCAAAGCCATTAAATCTTTATAACAAAATGTTATGATTATATTTTCATATAGCTCTTGAACCGTTTACACAATTCACAACTTTTTCAGGGGCAAATCTGTCTAAAAAGGAACATTATCTTTTGCCCAGTTCATAAATTTTTTAATATCTCGCTTGTTATTATATTATTGAACATGTGTGGCAGTTGGAGGTTTTTATATTCTTGAATTTAAACAGATTATTAAACAACGATAGGGTCATATTGATTTAATCCATAGCAGCAATTGTCAAACACTAATTACTAATCCCACATTTTCAAATATGACAATTCAGTTGCTGTTTGCTTCTCCTTGCATAATTTCAAAATAAACACTCCCAAGAAACATTAACAATGATTCTTCAATGAAAACCACAATAATACCAAAAAATGAAAAAAAAAAAAAATTATATGCAACCAACAAAGTGTTTTTTTTTTTTTTTGGTGCCAAAATTACAAAAGAGAAAAATATGAAGTTCATAACAAAGAAACTTTATAGATAAGTTAATAAAAAAACTATTTTACAGCAAAAATTTTTTACAAAAAGAGATTGTAAATATGCCATTTGGGAAAGTTGAACTAGCATGCTATACAAATGATTCACATGAAGGTAACATACCAAAAATTCTAGAATTGGACTGTGAAATTCTTGAATTTTGGTTCAGGCTTTTCGTCAAACACATTAAATGAATGCATCAATGCAATAAAATTAACTCAAAAATTCAATCCACATATTTTACAAATTTAAATTTAGTGATTAAATGAGATTACTCAATGGTTAAAGGTTGAAGCATAATATGAACCATTTTAGTAGTAATTAAGTTTATTACTTTTTTGTGAAAAAAAGAAAAAGAAAATTAACGGGGACATGGCAAGTTGACTACTGACCTAAACTAGAAGTGAAATTGATCAGATTCTGAAATGACTATGCAACTAATTGGCAACTTAAACTGTCAGTACAACAACAACTTTAAGCATATGGACCGATAAACAAAGACAGAGGATTTTGTAGTTAATTGCTCACATAAACATTGTTATAATGGGGCCTAATTGGTCTTCATTTTCTCTAATTTTACTTAATATATTTCTTTGTTGGACTAATGTCGCCTAAAGACCCCAAACCATTAATTAATAGAATAAAGTTAAACAATGCATCGTCTAAACTGGTCAGCCATAATTTTAGTATGGTGGTGGTGCACACCAGTGATCATATACAGGAATTGGGCACATAAGTTCTAGGAAAAGGCAAGTTAACCGAGGTTCAAGATTCAAAAATAGTAAAAGGTTAAAACCTGCAAGTTTTACTTGTTCCAGTGTTAAATATACAAAGTTTGCTGCTATAACATCCAAAAAATTGTAGATATTATTAATAAATGGGTGGCTTAACCACAAGTCCACAACTAGTGTGTTATGTAAACGGGCTGGTCCGGTTCAAATCCTCCGGTTCAAACCCCTCCGGTCCACGGGTCCGCACGGTCCAGGTTAGGTGGGCCAAATTTGGAGGGATGGCCCAAACCCGTGCCAAAGACCATGGTCCAGATCCACACGGGTTGGTTCGGTCCAATTTTTTTTTTTATCAATTGTTTAAAAAAGCAAATTACTTTAAAAAAAATAAAAAACTGAATTACTTTAAAAAAAATAACTAACCGAATTATTTTAAAACAATAGATTTAAAAAAAAACTGAATTATATCATTCTAATTCGGTTTTTTTTAATCTATTGTTTGAAAAAAATTTGGTTTTCTAAAGTAATTCGGTTATTTATTTTCTCAAAGTAATTCGGTTTTTTATTTTTTTAAAGTAATTTGGTTTTAAGGTTTCAAATAATATGAAATAATAAGGGTTGATCCGGGTTGCAACGATACGGTCCGGGTTGCCACGGTCCACGGGTAAAGAACCGGCCGGGTTAGTCCTGGTCTAGTGGAAAAAACCGATCAAAAACCGTGTTAGACCCGTCCCAGCCCCGGTCCAAATTAATCCGGTTCGGATCCGCAGGTGGTCCGGTCTGGTTCTGGACCGTCTGGTCTTTTTCAATACACTAATCACAACCCCTTGACTTAAAAAAAATCACTGTTTCAACAATACGCGCGTAATGTATATTCGTGCATGTCATAGATATATATTTATTTGAGGCTAGTCTAAGCAAAGACAATCAGACATACTACCAAAATCTCCAATACAAAAAAGGTTACAAGAACGAGATAATAATTGTATTCCAGTTGTTCTATATCCTCATGTGATGTGGGGAACACACAAAAATTCAAGAATCGGTCTTTATTTATTCCTAAACTTAGACACTATCCAAAGTATCTCACTTTACAATTGATGTTTTTCTTTGGCTAAAAGTTAACCACTTATTATAAACACAGTTCAGTTAACGATAACCATGTACAATTATTTTTAATCATATACGGTTGTGTATAAAAGAAAAGTATTTTGGAGGTCTTTATTTGGACTTTTTGTACATCGCTTCAGTCTTATTTCATTGTATACGGTTGTTAGAACTCATTCTCACGCACGCGCCGCCATCCTTAATTTACAAACTTGTAGTAGTGATAAAAAAACGAAATAGACACAAGGGTAGTGAATATGAAATTTCCTACCAAAGAGTTATAGGAACAAGAGAATAATTACTTTCTAGCTATTACCTAAACTTAAACACTATTAAAGTATCTCACTGTCAAAGAATAATTACTTTCCTATCCTCATGCATGTGGGGACCATACAAAAATCCAAGAGCATGTTTTTATTTATTCCTAAACTTAAACAATATCAAAGTATCTCACTGTCAAAGAATAATTACTTTCCTATCCTCATGCATTTGGAGAACATACAAAAATCCAAGAGCATGTCTTTATTTATTCCTAAACTTAAACGCTATCAAAGTATCTCACTTTGCGTGCAACATACTGTGGAGCTAGCATTCACTCTTTTAATCTCCATAAAAAGTGATTTTTATACAAATTTTAATCTATTAAATAATTGATGTTATGGATCTAGTCTGTCTTAATATTCGATAATAAAGAACCTACTACTTATAAGCAACATATTTATTTTAAACCGTAATGTAGATAATAAAGAATAAAGTATAGTTTAAACCTACTTATTATTGATGTTATGGATCTAGTCTGTATTTAACGGTATATGTAGATAATAAAGAATATTTCTTCTGTGTGCAACATATGTATGTTTAATTTTTATTAAAATGATTTAAAATATAGATGGTGCTGGATCTGCAAATAATCTTATTTCAATAATAAGACAAACTAGATTAATTCACAATAGAAAAGAAGCATATAGTATTTTGAAAAATAATACATCAGTAGAGTTAAAATGTCCCATTATTTATGCCCGAATTATGCATCACATGCATCCTTATTTTCATTTTCAAAGTTCAAACTATCGATCTGAACCACTCAAGATGATTGGCATATTAAAATATGCTTTGAGACGATTTACATTTTTTTGAAACCTTTTTACTATTTTTTTAAATAGGGTACAGATCACTATTTTTGGATGGTTTACAATCCTATGGAAAACAATAATTTTACACCTATCTAATAAATAGTAAAAAATAAAAAAAATCGTTTTCAAGCACATTTTAATATGGAGATCATATTGAGCAGTTCGAATTGACTGTTTAGACTTTAAAAACGAAGATAAGAATATGAGACGTGATTGAAACCTTTGAACTCTACTCATAATATATATATACATACTCGATCTGACATATTTTGTAAGTTGTAACCCTACTTTAAAGAGAACCTACTTATAAGCACCAATAGAAACTAGGGCTGAAATCCAACTGAGAAGCGCATGACCAACTTCTTTATTAATTCTAATTTTTTTAGTTTGAAGGATATATACATCGAAATAGCAGACAAGCAAAATATGAAAGCCAAATTTATTGGCGATCATGCAACTACCGATGCAGAGGCAAAGAATATGCATTTCCAGCTGTGATGTGGGGAACATACAAAAATCCAACACTCGGTCTTTCTTTATTCCTAAATTTAGACACTATATATCCAAAGTATCTTACTTTGCTAAAGCGTTCACTCTTTGAATCTTCATAGTTTTAGTTTATTCTGTATGTTACTAGGGGTTTGCTTTTTTGAATGATGTTGAGGACCTTATTTATAAATGGTATTTACATGGTATTAATTAGAAAAACTGTCAATCTAACCCCTATATATACATCCTCCCCCTTCCCTCAGTTACCCTCTTCTTCCTCTCTATTCTCCTGTCAAGAGCATCAGAGAACCTTTTGTCCTGATAGAGCGAGAGTACCGGGTAAGCGGCTTCTGTCATCTCTCTCTAGGTTTCGCAAAACTATATTATGAAATCTGATGTACATGCTCAATTTATCGTGTACTAGGCTCGTTAGGTCAGGAAATTTCACCTTTCTTGCATAGGCCATGTATAAGAGAGCTGTACAACACGACATTAAACTCGTACCCTTTAGGATCATGTCCCTTGAAAATCATGACTTTTAGAAAATCCAATGCATGTTCAATTACACCTTTCTTGCATTGCCCATGTATAGCCACGTCTGGCAACTTCCCTTAATTAGGAATCAATAACATATAAAAAAATTCAATGTCTTCTCAACTTCACCTTTCTTCCACAGCCTATCTAAAAAGCTATTGTAAGTCATGGATGTTGGCTTTATGGTTTTTCTGATTTTGCTAAAAAAAGTTGAAATCTAATGCCAAATTAATTTCCTCTCCTTTTTAAGTTTAGTATCGAAGTCACCACTAGTAAACCTCTAATTTTCAGCTGTGTACTTGAGCCTCTCCCTACCTGTTTTTATCTACAGAGGTATATTACTATTTTTTTCTTAATAACTACTTGACTCATAATATCCAGGTGTTGTTTATTAATTCAATTGCTCTTAACAACAAGGATTCAGGATAAGATTTCAGCTCACATATCTGCATTCGGTGCATTACTCTTTCTACACGTGTCGAGGTATTCTCATCTTCTTTTATTTCACAAAATTATATTCTGAAATCTGGTGTACATGCTCAGTTTATATTCGAAAATCTAATGTAGATGCTCAATTTATTAAATGTAGTTATATATACCATTTTATATAATTACAATATTTTTTCGTTAATCCTGATATATAATATTATTTTTTTTTTTTTTTTTGAGATTTAGTGGGAAAATCCCCGCCGTTTGGAATTATTTAGAGAAGATTATTTAAAAGTGGCAATTACAGAATATTACTCAGAAAAATAGTCAATCGACCTTTTAAAATTGCTCTAATAATAATTTAATTTGTACATGTTTTAGATATTATTTGAAGCACAAGTGTCTAGAATTAAATGAAAAATCTAATAGCCATGTAACTTGTTCTAATTGCATTCCTGTAGCTTTTGTTTGCATACAAATTAATAATTGTTTCCGAATTTTCTCTAATCTATATTCTTATATTTAGCACATAAATGTCCTGATTTGACAACGGCTCTGATTAAAAGATGAAATTTCGAATTGAATATCAGCCTCTAATTAAATAGTTTGTCTTTTTTTAATTCTATATATCTTTTTTTTATGTGTTTTTAATTGTAGAAGTCTAAATTTATTTAGACACGTACTTGGCACATGTACTTTATATTTTTCTCGTACCACCAATCATGCCTTATTTTCATTATTGAAATATTTCCTGTCAATATTGGATTATACCATGTGTTGTATGTGTTGCGTTCAAAATTAATATTGAAGATTGTAATTTGAGTAAAGTGTACTCGGCATGCTCGTTTGTAAAAATGACAAGTTTTTGGAAAAACTAGAAAAATATTATTGTTTAGTTTATTATTATATTACTTTTAATTGACATATTTGATATGCGACTTTATATTTTACGCTCGAAATTTTTTGATTTAGTTATAAGAGTTTGGGGCGATATGTAAAGGAGCTACGTACATAAAAATATTTTAAAAAAACTGTCTCATAATCATTGACGTTCTAACTGAATTATACAAATTATAATTTATTGAAAAAAGAATGATATATGGATCAAGTCTATCTTAATATGCACTGGATTCTTAATTGCAAGCCAAATATATATCTGGATATTGAATCATCTTTTTTTTTTTGTGTGGAAATAATTAAATTGCTCTTAACAACAGGGATCCAGGATAAGATTTCAACTCACATATCTGCATTCGGTGCATTACTCTTTCTACACGTGTCGAGGTATTCCTCTCATTTTTTTTATTTCTCAAAATTATATTATGAAATCTGGTGTACATGCTCAATTTACAATTTTTTTTATTTCTCAAATATTACAATTTTTTCATTAATCCTCATTAATCCTGGTGTACATGCTCAATTTACAAATTATTTTATATAATTACAATTTTTCATTAATCCTGATATATAGTATTAATTTTTTTTTTAGGTTTAGTGGGAAAGTTCCACTAAAAAATATATAGTATTTACAATGATCCGACCACCAGCGGTAGTCGTATTCCTCTATATTATAACAATCACTTACTAAAAAGGCCCTAGTATTAATTTTTCAGCAGCTTTGTAGTTAGACATTAGCACCTCAAATTTTCAAGTGAATTTTAATTGACGCTGATATATTACAAAAAAATTATATTGTATGATATGCATTGTATTTTCTATACTTTATTGTATACTATGCACTATGTTTTCTTTTTACACTTTATCTCAAATATCACTGTCCAAACAAAATGAGACATTCTGCTACTTTATTCCTAAACTTAGACACTACGAAAAGTATCTCACGCTACACTCTTTGAATCTCCCTTGTTTTAGTTTAATCTGAAAATTAGCACGGCATCGCTACTTTGACTTATGTAGAGAAGATTATTTAAAAATGGCAATTACAGAATATTAATCTGAAATTAGTCAATCGACCTTTTAAAATTGCTCTAATAATAATTTTGTACATGTTTTAGATATTATTTGATATACAAGTGTCAGATTTGACGATT
Source organism: Carex kokanica (assembly GCA_025461125.1). Classification (NCBI taxonomy): domain Eukaryota; kingdom Viridiplantae; phylum Streptophyta; class Magnoliopsida; order Poales; family Cyperaceae; genus Carex; species Carex kokanica. The sequence continues at coordinate 869,689 of JAJGRX010001004.1, forward strand.
TAATCATTTTATGTGTGTCTAGAATTAAACAAAAAATCTAATAGGCATGTAACTTGTTTTAAATGCATTCCTGTAGCTTTTGTTTGCATAAAAATTAATAATTACTTCTGAAATTTTCTCTAATAATTATATAAGTATTAGATAAAATATGATAATTAGCTTTTGTTTGCATAAAATTGCTCTCATAATCTTTGACGTTCCAACCAAATTATAGAAATTATAATTTGTAAAAGAGCTACGTAGATTATTAATTCAGCTATATATCGAACTAGTGTCCCAGTGCTAAGCAGTAACTTGCAACGTTCTAACCGAATTATACAAATTATAATTTATTAAAAAAAGAATGATATGGATCTAGTCTATCTTAATATGCACTGCATTCTTAACCACAAGCAAATATGAAAGCAAAATTAATTAGTTTGCTCACCATTTATAGTATTTTTCATTTTAAAATATTTGTTTTGCATTGCAGTTACATGGTTCATGAGCTTGGAGTTGAATTGGATGTGAGGGTGTATTTTGCATGATTAATTAAACTGTTTTGATTAGTCAAACAAGGGTACAAAGAGAGAGGGAGGGAAGGATTTTGGGTGTGATTTTGAAAAAGTTGAAACAGAGATGGATGCCTTATTCCTCACAATTGAATTGCTATCCCTACCCGACCTCTTGGAGTTATTTCCAAAACATACTGGTCGGCGGTGGGATGACCTGCGGTACTATAGGAGCCTTTTGACGAACAAAAAACTCAGGGTGCTCCTTCAAGACAAAAATCAGGCTATAATTGAAACAGTGCGACTAATATCCTATAAAGTTGGAAATTTCGTGGGTGAGATTGTGGAACAAAAAGCAGGCTCTAGTAAGCAGTCCTCCGGCTCCAGGAGGCATGATTTGAAGGAAGATTGGGACGAAATCACATCTTTAATCCTCAAGCACTTCGACCAAATAGAGAGATATGTTCCGGTCAACATCATCCTCAAGCACTTCGACCAAATAGAGAGAATTGAAAAGATGCTTCTTGAGACAACAGATTGTTCAAACTACGAAGCACTGGATTGGCTGACCAGCATACGACTCCTTGTCAAGAAAGCGATTCCAACTGCTGAGACCATACCCTGGGAACTGCACGATCTCCCTTTGGAGATTGGCCATGCATGTAAACAACAACCTCTGGCTCTTCTCCTTATAGGGGGTCTCCTTTCATTCAAACCAATCACCTACGACACCTGGAACAGGGTGAAAAATGATCTGGTCAAGGTCAAAGAGTTTAATATGAGGCACATTATCAACTACTGCTATGATGATTTACCTTTCTCTCTCCAGCAGTGCTTTCTTTATTTTGCATGTTATCCAATTGGTGACGAGATACCTGCAACCTCTCTAACTGACATATGGATTGCTGAAGGATTTTTGACACCGGAGGAAGAATGGGCTAGATCTGATAGCCCAAAGGAAGATCAAGAGACTAAAGAGGAGATGGCAAATATGTACCTGGAGCAACTTGTCCAAAGGTATTCTCAATTTTTTTTTTAAATTGACATTCGGTCTTATAATTTATACGTGATTATTAGGTCTATGTTTTCACCCGTCGTGGCATAAATTACATCGCAGTTAGTAATAGGATGGTTGCTATTAAAAACATTAGGTCATGGTTTCACAAAAAAGAGGCCGGCCTCAACAAAGTAGGCACTTTTCGCGAGAGAAAAAGCGCAATGATGACGGTACTCCCTTGCGAAAAGTACCGTCGCAAATAGAAAAAACACATTTATGACGGTACTCCGTCGTGAAAAGACATTTTTTATCCTCGTGAAAAGTCTATGATTCTTGTTGTGACGTCATCAATAAAAATGATTTTTGTTTGTTTTACTATAATAGTAAATAATGTTCTTTGGTCTACTTGATGATAAACAAAACCAATTTTTTCTTATTTGAAGTAAACGGAGAAACTTTGATCTTTTATAAATATGTAATTGATGTCTCTTTATTTTTCTTGTCGCGTGCAGGTCGTTGGTTTGTGTTTCAAAGAGATCATTCTTAGGCACAATAAAAACTTTCCGAGTACCTCGTTGTATTCATGAATTTGCCATCGACCAATCCTACGAGGATGAGTTTCTGGTTGTCAACCCAGATCAAGAAAAAATGGAATCCCTGTTCCGTTTAGCAATCCATCATGACAACAAGAAACACTACACGAAGGTGAAAAATAATCACATGCGTTCCTTTATAGCTTTTAATTTTGATAGAAATATTATTGAAAGTGCCATACTCCTCAGAGTGTTGGAATTGAGAAACTCTGCAATCCCAGAAACTGCTTTACCAAACATGCTTTACCTACGATATCTGGGCTTGAGGGGTAGCAACATATCTGAGCTTCCTAAAAATATAGGAGTCATGAAATATCTTCAAATGCTAGATGTTAGAGATACAAGCATAGAAACCCTACCTGAATCTCTGTGGAACATCAAAACACTCTGTCATGTTTATGTGAAACCAAGATCCCAAATTAAAGGCCCACCCTATGCAGCACATATAGACAGCCTACATACCCTGAAAACAGTTGCTGCTCATGAGTCATGGGTAGAAAACATTCCACACTTCCTGATCCACCTTAGAAAGCTAGCACTTACGAATAGGGGCATTCTAAAATGGAAATATATTTCTAACCTATTGAGTCACATGGATAAACTCATATCAATGGCAATTATAGGCGACACTATACCGTCGGAGTTTCTTGATCTAAGGGCATTTCCAAAGCTCGAGACGGTGAAATCAATTAAGTTAGAGGGAAAATGGAATTGCAATAAGCTTTTCATAGATTATGTTAAATTTCCACCAAATCTTGCAAAGCTCACCCTAACCAATTCCGGTTTGAAGGAAGACCCAATGTCAACACTAGGAAGAATACAAACCCTGAAATTCTTGAGTTTAAAAGATGGAGCATACACAGGGAAGCAAATGATTTGCTCCGCAAATGGGTTTCCACATTTGCAATTCTTAGAACTTGAGAAATTGGAGAATTTGGTGAATTGGGAGGTAGAATTTGTGATGGATGGATCAGTAAAAAAGATTGGTTTTCCACAGCTTACCAAACTGCGTGTTGTTCAATGCCCGAAACTCAACAGCCTTCCTAATCTAGACCATGTTACTGATAAATTTATAGGTTGAAATGCTCCTTTCGCTCTCTTCATTTAATTCAGTTTGATTTTTATTTTTTTTCCTTTTTTTGGGCATGTGTGTCCCTTGCTTTTTATGTTCATGTTTAAATGTATGTTGTGTTTTATGTATCTGTGTGTTAATTATAATGTATGTTGGGATTACATTGAGTAAACCAAATGGTATATTTACACTTTTAGTTTTTTTTTTATATTTTTATTATGCATGTCGTTTGATTCTAGAACAGTGTTGTGATTTACTCGTGAGCATAGTGAAAAAATTGCAAAAAAATTCAAATGCCTTTCTATGCAAACAAACAAGTTAAACGGATTCCGGAATCATCCTTGAAACTTTCACAAAGATTGTTTTTCTATGGACCCAAGCTTATTCACAACCTTTCAAATGTCGAAAGCTTACAACTTGAATTCCGTTGCCTCGAGGGACAGGTACTTTCTGTTTGCAATATATTTTTCTTTGTTGGCCTTATTTTAGGTACTTTCTGAATTAATGAAAACCCAACACCCTGCTCTTGTTATATGCACTAGAATGTCTACCCAAGCCCGGTACATACCCCAATTGTTTATTAGGATATATATTAAACTAACTCGCATGACTGCATTTATTAAATAACTTGCCTGACTTCACATGCTACAATAAAATTTAAAAAGCATCATGTTAAATTGATTGGTTCTTGATGATGTGTGCCATAAATACAAAATGATTTTTGTTTTCAATTATAATTTGGATACAATATATTTAGAATCTTTAAGTGTCCATGATATTTGTTTGTGGTTCTTGGAGTAAACACATTCTATGGCTATAAGAAGCATCCAAAGTTCTCATTTGTAATTAGCTTTATGATTTTTCTTTTTGTTTTTTCTCGGGAACATAGTTTTAATTTACTTTGTAATGAAAATAGGTAAAGAAGAAGGATTTTTCAAGTTGCCCCGTCTTCAAAAACTTAAAGCGCCTGGAACTTGTGACTTGGAGTTTCTATGTCTTTGATCTTGCACCATATTTCCTCCATCACTCACCTAAACTACAGGAGCTCATCTTAGAAAAGAAGCATGTAATCTCTCTCTCTCTCTTTCTCTCTCTTGATCGATCGATGTTGCTACTACTAAATTCTTTTTCAATGTCTCAATTGAAAGAGGTGACAACCATAAAGTCACCTAATGAGATGGTAGAAAGTTCCTAATTTATCGGATAAAAATGACAAGCTTCGAGTATTTACGGTCAATAGATTTACATGAAATGAACTTAGATCAAGAAGTTAACAATTAATATAGTAAAGGCCGTGTAATACATGGTGCTAATCATATTAGCCTCCTCAATTAAGCCCTTGTAAAAGGATCTATGATCAATGAAATATATATAACTTGGTTTTTTTTTACTACTGAAGGCACGGGGCACTTTAGACGAGGGACCGAGAGATGCATTAGTCCAGCGGGAGTTCCTTAAGACTGTTAGAATTGTAGGATTTGGAAATGATAATAGATTTGTTGATCAGCTAATCAACAAATTGGTTGCCCATGTGAAGATCATTGGTGAAATTATTGTTTAAATTATGTCTTTCATCTTGTTTAATGTTCGGATAGGCTTGATAACTTAGGGGAGCTTTCATGCATGACTAGTTGTAATTAATATCCTCTAAAATGTAATATTTTGTGGTTGTTATGGCTAATTTTGAACCTTCCTGGGCGTTTCTCTTGATGTGTTTTGTATTTTTCTCCTATTTTGTGTGTGTGGATGTAATTTTGCATTTTTTCGTCCTCTTTTGGTAGATTATTATATAAATTGTTGTGGCTTCTCTAGTGCAACTTGTGTTGTATTGATGCCCACTGAGCTTCTATAATTTTTATTAAGTAATTATTTTTATATGTTGATGTGATTATGTGCAAGGTTTTGCTAATTGTTGTGGCCTCACTCATATTTGTAATGTTTTGTTCTTATTACCTTGTTTGAAGTTTACACACTAGAAATTCAAGAATCACACTTTACAATTGATGTGAGGAACACACAAAAATTCAAGAATCGATCTTTATTTATTCCTAAACTTAGACACTATCCAAAGTATCACACTTTACAATTGATGTTTCTCTTTGGCTAAAAGTTAACCACTTATGACTTATATACACGGTTTAGTTAACGCTAACAGTGTACAATTATTTTTAATCATATACAATTGTGCATAAAAGAAAAGTATTTTGGGTTTAGTTAACGCTAACAGTGTACAATTATTTTTAATCATATACAATTGTGTATAAAAGAAAAGTATTTTGGAGGTCTTTATTTGGACCTTTTCGTACACTGCTTCTGTCTTAATTCATCGTGTACGGTTGTTAGAGCTCATTTTCGCACGTGCACCTCAATCTTTTACACACTTTTTAATTGGAAATTGCTGGGAGCCATGTACAATGTGCCGTGTATGATTAGTATTTTTTTGTAGTAGTGATAAAAAAACGAAATAGACACAAGGACAATAAATATGAAATTTCCTACCAAAGAGTTACAAGGATATTACCAAAGAGTTACAAGAATAATTACTTTCCAGCTAGCTATTACCTAGAACTCTATCAAAGTATCTCACTATAAAAAAATAATTACTTTCCTATCCCCATGTGGGGAACAACAAAAATCCAAGAGCATGTCTTTATTTATTCCTAAACTTAAAAACACCATCAAAGTATCTCACTTTGCGTGCTAGCTCCACAGCGAACCAGTGTCTATCTATTAAATATTAAATAGATAACTTAAACATCAAAGTGAATGCTAGCTCAAAGTGATTTTTTCTTGATCTGGATTGGCAACTAGCTTAAACATCAAGTATCTCACTTTCCAGCTAGCATCAAAGTGATTTTTATATAAATTTTAATCTATTAAATATATAATTTATATATGTTATGGATCTAGTCTATCTTAATATTCGAACTGGATTAATTTTTAACCGTAAAGCCTAACATATATGTAGATAATAAAGAATATTTTTTCTGTGTACAGCACAGATGTATGTTTAGTTTCTATTAAAATGATTTAAAATATAGATGGTGCCGAATATACAAATAATCTTATTTCAATAATAAAACATACTGTTTAATTTACAGTAGAAAACAAGCAATTAAATAGTATTTTGAAAAATAATATACGAGTATAGTTAAAATGTCTCATTATTTTATGCCTGAATTATGCACCATATGCATCCTTATCTCCATTTACAAACTCCAAACAATCAATCTGAACCACTCAAGATGATTGCCATATTAAAATATGCTTTGAGATGATTTACATTTTTTTGGAACATTTTTACTAATTTTGTAGATTGGTCCAAAATCACTATTTTTGGATGGTTTACAATCTTTTGGAAAATAATAATTTTGCACCTATCTAATAAAATAGTAAAAAATAAATTAAAAATAAAAAATGTCGTTTTCAAGCACATTTTAATATGGAGATCATATTGAGCAGTTCGGATTGACTGTTTAGACTATAAAAACGAAGATAAGAATATGAGACGTGATTGAGACCTTTGAACCCTACTCATAATGTATATACATACTCGATCTGACATATTTTGTTAGTTGTTACCCTACTTTAAAGATAACCTACTTATAATTAAGCACCAATGTAAACTAGGGTTGAAATCCAGCTGAGAAGCGCATGACCAACTTCTTTATTAATTCTAATTGTTTTAGTTTGAAGGATATATACATCGAAATAGCAGACAAGCAAAATATGAAAGCCAAATTTATTGGCGATCATGCAACTACCGATGCAGAGGCAAAGAATATATATGTATTTCCAGCTGTTACCTATCCTGATGTGGGGAACAACCAAAAATCAAACAGTCGGTTTTTCTTTATTCCTAAATTTATACATTATATATCCAAAGTATCTTACTTTGCTGAAATGTTCACTCTTTGAATCTTCATAGTTTTAGTTTATTATAAAAATATATTACTAGGGGATTGCTGTTTTGAATGATGCTGAGGACCTTATTTATAAATGGTATTTACATGGTATTAATTAGAAAAATGTCAATCTAACTCCTATATATGCATCCTCCCCCTTCCCTCAGTTACCCTCTTCTTCCTCTCTATTCTTCTGTCGAGAGCTTCAGAACGAACCCCCTGTCTTGATAGAGCGAGAGTACCGGGTAAGCGGCTTCTGTCACCTCTCTCTAGGTGTCGCAAAACTATATTATGAAATGTGATGTACATGCTCAATTTATCGTGTACTAAGCTCGTTAGGTCAGGAAATTTCACCTTTCTTGCAAAGGCCATGTATAAGAGAGCTGTAGGACAAGACATTAGACTCATACCCTTTAGGCTCATGTCACTTGAAAATCATGACTTGTAGAAAATCTAATGCATGTTCAATTACACCTTTCTTGCATTGATCATGTTAGTCACGTCAGGCAATTAACTGCCCTTCCGAAATCAATAACATATATATACAAATTCAATGTCTTTTCAACTTCACCTTTCTTACACAGGCCATCTATAAAGGTAATCTAAGTCATGGATGTTAGGCTCAATCCTGATTTTAGACTTTATGGTTTTTCTGATATTGCTAAAAGAAGTTGAAAATATCTAATGCCAAATTTCCTCTCTTTTTTTAGTTTAGTACGAAAGTCATCACTAGTAAACCTCTGATTTCTAGTTGTGTACTTGAGCCTCTCCCTACTTGTTTTTATATGCAGAGAGGTATATTACTATTTACTTTAATAACTACTTAACTGATAATATATATGTTATCCAGTTGTTGTTTATTAATTCAATTGCTTTGAACAATAGGGATCCAAGATAAGATTTCTGCTCACATATTTGCATTTGGTGCGTTATACTCATTCTACACGTGTAGAGGTATTCCTCTCATTTTTTTTTATTTCACAAATTATATTCTGAAATCTAATGTGCATGCTCAATTTATATTCTAAAATCTAATGTAGGTGCTCAATTTATTACCTTAGTTATATATACATATTTTATATAATTACAACTTTTCGTTAATCCTGATATATAACATTAATTTTTTTTTTTTTTTTTAGAGGTTTAGTGGGAAAGTCCCATTAAAAGATATATTGATAAGAAAAAATATTTACAATGGTCCGACCATCCGCGGTAGTCGTTTTCCTCTATATTATTACAACTCACTTACTAAAAAGGCCCTAGTATTAATTTTTCAACAACTTTGTAGTTAGACATTAGCCCCTCAAATTTTCTCGTGAATTTTACTTAACGCTGATGTATTACAAAAACATTATATTGTATGATATGCATTGTATTTCCTATACTTTATTGTATACTATGCACTATGTTTTCTTTTTACACTTTATCTCAATTGTCACTGTCCAAACAAACCGAGGCATTCTGCTACTTTATTCTTACTCTAATAATAATTTTGTACATGTTTTAGATATTACTTGAGGTACAAGTTTCAGGTTTGACGATTTAATCATTTTAAATGTGTCTATAATTAAATAAAAATCTAATAGGCATGTAACTTGTTTTAAATGCATTCCTGTAGCTTTTGTTTGCATAAAAATTAATAATTACTTCTGAAATTTTCGCGAATAATTATATAAGTAATATGATAAAATATGATAATTAGCTTGTGTTTGCATAAAAATTTGACGTTCTAATAATTATATAAGTATATGATAAAATATGATAATTAGCTTTCTCTAATAATTTGACGTTCTAACCAAAATTATAGAAATTATAATTTATAAAATATATAGCTACGTACGTACATAATTAATTCAGCTTTATAGCGAACCAGTGTCTCAGTGCTAGGCAGTAACTTGCAACGTTCTGACCGAATTATTCAAATTATAATTTATTAAAAAAATAATGATATGGATCTAGTCTATCTTAATATGCACTGGATTCTTAACCACAAGCCAAATATATATCTGGATATTGAATAATCCTTTTTTTTTGTGTGGAAATAATCTTATAAAAGATTTAAAATATAGATGCCGAATATATTCACAACAGAAAACCAGCAAATAGTACTTTGTAAAATAATATATATGAGAATGGCTAATATCAAAACGTTTGTTCCTGGGCTCAGGAACAAACGGTTCCGTTCTCCAATTTCCAAAGTTCAAACAACAAATCCAAACCGTTAGATGTTCAATCTATATTAAAATGTGCTTGGAGACCAAATTTTACATTTTTTGGAATTTTTTTACTATTTATTAAGCTAGTTTGAAAACCGCTGTTTTTATGAAATTTCTGCAGCATTGAAAAACAGCGGTTTTCAAACTAGCTTAATAAATAGTAAAAAAATTCCAAAAAATATAAAATTTGGTCTCCAAGCACATTTTAATATAGATTGAACATCTAATGGTTTGAATTTGTTGTTTGAACTTCGGAAATTGGAGAACGGAACCGTTTGTTCCTGAGCCCAGGAACAAACGTTTTGATATTAGCCATTCTCTATATACATACTCAATCTGGCATATTTTTTAACTAAAGAAAATATATACATAACCAAGCAAATAGTATTTTGGAACAACAGAACTTATTAATAAGCACCAATAGAAACTAAGGTTGAAGTCCAGCTGAGAAGGGCATGACCAGCTTCTTCATTAATTCTAACTGTTTTAGTTTGAAGGATATACATCAAAACATCGAAATAGACACAAGCAAATATAAAAGCAAAATTAATTAGTTTGAAGGTCTAGAGTTTTGAAGTTACACTCACCATTTATAGTATTTTTCATTTTAAAATATTTGTTTTGCATTGCAGTTACATGGTTCATGAGCTTGGAGTTGAATTGGATGTGAGGGTGTATTTTGCATGATTAATTAAACTGTTTTGATTAGTCAAACAAGGGTAGAAAGAGAGAGGGAGGGAAGGATTTTGTTTGTGATTTTGAAAAAGTTGAAACAGAGATGGATGCCTTATTCCTCACAATTGAATTGCTATCCCTACCCGACCTTTTCGAGTTATTTCCAAAACATACTGGTTGGCCGTCGGATGATCTGGAGTACATAGTGGAACTTTTGATGAGCAAAAAAATCAGGGTGCTCCTTCAAGACAAAAATCAGGCTATAATTGAAAGCATGCGACTAATATCCTATAAAGTTGGAAATCTCGTGGGTGAGATTGTTGAACAAATAGCAGGCTCTAGTAAGCAGTCCTCCGGCTCTAGTAAGCAGTCCTCAGGCTCTAGTTGGAAAGATTGGCACGAAATCAGATCTTTAATCATCAGTATTGGCTTCCGTCCTCCGGGTCCTGGTTGGACCAACCTCAAGACAAAACGCTACGATCAAATAGAGAGAATTGAAAAGATGCTTCTTGAGACAACAGATTGTTCAAACTACGAAGCACTGGATCTGAAGAGCAGCCAACGACTCCTTGTCAATAAAGCGATTCCAACTGCTGAGACCATACCCTGGGAACTGCACTATCTCCCTTTGCACATTTGCAGGGCATGTAAAAAACAACCTCTGGCTCTTCTCCTTATAGGGGGTCTCCTTTCATTCAAATCAATCACCTACGACACCTGGAACAGGGTGAAAAGTGATCTGTTCAAGGTCGAAGAGTTTAATATGAGGCACATTATTAACTACTGCTATGATGATTTACCTTTCTCTCTCCAGCAGTGCTTTCTTTATTTTGCATGTTATCCAATTGGTGACGAGATACCTGCAACCTCTCTAATTGACAAATGGATTGCTGAAGGATTTTTTACACCGGAGGAAGAATGGGGTAGATCTGATAGCCCAAAGGAAGATCAAGAGGAGATGGCAAATATGTACTTGGAAAAACTTGTCCAAAGGTATTCTCATTTTTTTTTTAATTTGACATTCAGTCTTACAATTTTTTGGTGATTATTAGGTCTATGGTTTTTACCCGTCGTGGCATAAATGACATCGCAGTTAATAATAGGATGGTTGCTATTTAAAACATTAGGTCGTGGTTTCACAAAAAAGAGGTCATCAATAAAAATGATTTTTGTTTGTTTTATTATAATAGTAAGTAATGTTCTTTGGTCTACTTGATGATAAAGAAAACCATTTTTTTTCTTATTTGAAGTAAACTGAGAAACTTTGATCTTTTATAAATATATATGTACTTGATGTCTCCTTATTTGTCTTGTTGCGTGCAGGTCGTTGGTTTGTGTTTCAAAGAGATCATTCTTAGGCACAATAAAAACTTTCCGAGTACCTCATTGTATTCATGAATTTGCCATTGAACAATCATACAAGGATGAGTTTCTGGTTGTCAATCCAGATCAAGAAAAAATGGAATCCCTGTTCCGTTTTGCAATCCATCAGGACAACAAGAAACAATACACAGAGGTGAAAAATAATCACATGCATTCGTTTATAGCTTTTAATTTTGATAGAAATATTATTGAAAGTGCCATGCTCCTGAGAGTGTTGGAATTGAGAAACTCCGCAATCCCAAAAACTGCTTTACCGAACATGCTTTACCTACAATATCTGGGCTTGAGGGGTAGCAATATATCTGAGCTTCCTGAAAATATAGGAGACATGAAATATCTTCAATTGTTAGATGTTAGAGATACATGCATAGAAACCCTACCTGAATCTCTATGGAACATCAAAAAACTCCACCATGTTTATGTGAAACCAAGATCCCAAATTAAAGGCCCACCCTGTGCAGCACATATAGACAGCCTACATACCCTGAAAACAGTTGCGGCTCATGAGTCATGGGTAGAAAACATTCCACACTTCCTGATCCACCTTCGGAAGTTAGCACTTACGAATAGGGGCATTATAAAATGGAAATATATTTCTAACCTATTGAGTCACATGGATAAACTCATATCAATGGCAATTATGGGCGACACTATACCGTCGGAGTTTCTTGATCTAAGGGCATTTCCAAAGCTTGAGACGGTGAAATCAATTAAATTAGAGGGAAAATGGAATTGCAATAAGCTTTTCATAGATTATGTTAAATTTCCACCAAATCTTGCAAAGCTCACCCTAACCAATTCTGGTTTGAAGGAAGACCCAATGCCAACGCTAGGAAGAATACAAACCCTGAAATTTCTGAGTTTAAAAGATGGAGCATACACAGGGAAGCAAATGATTTGCTCCGCAAATGGGTTTCCACATTTGCAATTCTTAGAACTTGAGAAATTGGAGAATTTGGTGAATTGGGAGGTAGAATTTGTGATGGATGGATCGGTCAAAAAGATGGGTTTTCCACAGCTTACCAAACTGCGTGTTGTTCAATGCCCGAAACTCAACAGCCTTCCTAATCTAGACCATGTTACTGATAAATTTATAGGTTGAAATGCTCCTTTCGCTCTCTTCATTTAATTCAGTTTGATTTATTTTTTTTCCTTTTCTTGGGCATGTGTGTCCCTTGCTTTTTATGTTCATTTTTAAATGTATGTTGTGTTTTATGTATCTGTGTGTTAATTATAATGTATGTTGGGATTACATGGAGTAAACCAAATGGTATATTTACACTTTTAGTTTTTTTTTTAATATGTTTATTATGCATGTCGTTTGATTCTAGAACAGTGTTGTGATTTACTCATTATAAATCCTTAATTTTGGATGGCATGTGACGTCAGCAATGAACAGTGCCAATACATCTCTTATCCTTCTGATTTGGTTTTCACGGGGCAGATCCATCTAGAGTGACGCTTCGTTGCATCACCTTCACAAAACCGACCAAAGCCATCGCGTCTCCCGCGATTTTGCCCAAAAAATCGCCCATATCGTTCCACACCGCTCTCGAGCCTCTGTCAGATCCCAGCTCCCGCTTACATTCCTTCCATAATCGCCACGTAGTCGCTCTCCCGCTACGTGTTGCTCCTCCCGCGCTCCGCGCCTTCTCATCTTCTCTTTTGGTCGGTATTCCTTCCTTGGGCTCATCGATTGTACTCTTCCTGTTGAATATCTGCTTCTCATCTGTTTCCTTTTTGGTTTGGCTCAATTTCCTCCCTCGCTATTCTCCAAAGTGGCTACAACTTTCACAGTGATGGGCCCTCCCCCGCTTCTGCTAGCTTGGGTTCCTCCTGCTGGTATGATTTGTTGCTTAAGGTTTAGTAATTTCCACACTTATTTCCCTCTTTTGAGACCGTCGACTGCCTCCCAGCAAAATTGATTGTCGGCACAGTTTTTTCTTTTCCTGATTTAAATATTTATCTCCTTTTTCCCTTGCCGTGTTGGATTTCCTTCACTGTTCACGCAGCTCGGTTTTCGCAGGGTAGGCCGCTGCCATTTCATCAGCTTGTCCCCTCTTACTCAAGTTCAGGTGCGCAACTTTTACTTTTCCTGCCCTGGTTTTTACGGTCACAGAAAATTAATGTGGTTACCTCCATCTGAATCACCAAATTAGAGCCAATTATGAAATTCTCGGGTTGCCCGCCAAAAGATGACAAAGCAGTATTATGAATTTCGGCAAATTAGCAACTAGCTATTGATGCATCAGTAAATCTAACCTATTTATTGTGCTTTCCGTACTGCAATACAAATTCATGTAACTGATATGCAGCTTGGTCGAGTGGTAAGTAGGCCGTTGGTGTTTATTATATTGCTCTAGGAACTTCACCATTACTCATTGTTTTAAGTTACAGTAGACAAGAAAGTTTATAAGAAATAATTCCCCTCATGTACGACATTGTCCCTAATACCCACTTTCATCTGAATTAACATTTTTTCCCTACAAACCATGTTCCTTTCGAGCATAACTGATATTGCAACTGGACAGTACCAGCCCGAGAACCACCAATTACACTGACAAGCGCACAACTTCATAACTGGAATCACACAGATATCCCTAACGGGTTTGCATCGGGGAAAACCGAAATCACAATAGAGAGGGAGAGAGAGAGAGAGAGTGAGAGATTTCATGAGAGGAGAAAAAAAAGAGTGTATTTGCTGGTTTTTTCTGAATTAGCTGCTGTTTATTATTCTGACAGCCAATTTTTAAAAATTCATTCTAAACAACATACAAACCCAAAAATTTTGTTCTTTTTACGAAAATGTAAAGGAAAGTCTAATCTATATGCATGCCAATTTTTAGATCTTTTGTAATTTTCTAGCTATGTTTAACATGTACTTGAATGCAGGGGCAGATTAGTAAACAATGCAGTAAATTAGCAGTTTTTGTATTTTCATAATGTGAACTTCAAAAGTCCATAACAATTGATTAAAAAATCGTAAAAATGTAAATTTTTGGTCTAGGTTGTGTATTTTTGAGTCCTCTATCTAATCATGGTTTTACTTTTGCTAAATGTCCAGTTTATCAGTCAGTTCAGTACGGATTTTAGTCAGTGGCTTTTCAGTGACTTTAGATGTACCAGTACAGTGCATGGTGTGTTTGTTTCTCATCAGGGTGTTGGTACAGGTCTCAGGTCATGTTTGGGTCCCGGTTTAGAGGTTTTTACACCCAAGGATAAAATTCAACAATGGTCAAGTCTGGTTTTGAGGTTCACATACCCTCTGGTTACTCATGTCAGAAAGCAATAGAAGATCAAAGAGAGTTATAAGAGAGTTGGAAGAAAACATATATAAAAATTAAATCATAAGTTCTAATGGGGTCCCTAAATGACATACATTTACACTTAGGCCTCCAGATTTGCTAATTCGGTCCCTAAATTTTCATAAGCATAACAACACCATTATACACACAATCATCAAGTGTTCACAGAAAAAGGGATGGTTTCAATAACTCTACATAGGCACCAATAGTAACAGGAACGGGTTGGTTCAAGCCTCACACAACAAGGGTTTAGGCACTACCATTCACAAGCAAGTACCGACTCTCAGGATCAGAAAAGCAAAGGGGTTCAAGGCTCAATGCAATACTCGAATTGACAATCAAAAGACACAACCCAGCGATTACTTACAACCCCAAACGAAATAAGCTACGAGTTCTTAGAATATGAACATCCAGTTCTCCAGTTCACATTATCCCCTTCAACCCCTTTTAACATATTGACATTTATGTCCCCCTTTTGAACTAGGCCTGCAAATGAGGGAAAAATATTAAGTATGGTCTTCACAGTTCTAGAATTCCACCTGTACATCAACTCTGCTGTGACATTACCAAAACTCTACTGCGACGATATAGTAATATAGTCCCCGGTTGTAACAGCTATAGCTATGAATATTTACCCGCTATGTGGCAACCTCCGCTGCTATAATTATTAACTTATTTTCCGACTTAAATTTATCTTTCTGGATTTCAAATGTAGGCAGGAACATGCTTGAAGTATAATCATATTGAATGTTAGGTTGAAGGTATAGTGCTTTCTATGTCTTCTCATTTACTACTTCTCATGCTTTCATGATTACGGAGTTATTTCTTCTGTTCATATATTCACTAATTACAGTTTCAGCTGCTATCCAGCAGCACTTGTACAGTAACACGCATCTAACATGTTCCCAAATTTCTTGAAGTTAGCGCATCAACTCATGTTGAATTCTCAATTGAAATTAACCTCACGACTATTCCAAATGAGCATCCAATATGTTGTACAATGTTATTGTAAAAAATTGTACATGTATAACCACATAGAATTGTTGGAATATAAGCTGGTATGATTATATTTACTATTTATGTTGTACTCTTACTTGTACTTTACAGTTCCATGGTGAATAAAGGAAGCATAACAAAGGTGTGTTGTCTACTACGAGTTGTTTGCCCAATGCTTTAGACAGATTTCTCGATCAGAGACGTAAGCAGTTTGCGCGGTACCAGCAACACTTCATCCTTGCAAGTATTCAGATTTATATTGCTCCTACTACATTCCATTTGTTAGTGTCCAATGTGTCTGCACAATTCAACAATACAATTTAATTTGTGCTTCCCCATAGTCCATAACATGTACAAATCAAAAGAAACATAAAAATACAACTCAGTTGTCAACTCTTGTCATGCTACTAATAAATTCTAGCATTAAAAATTCAGGTTTTCAGTGCTTTCTGTCACCCAACGATACAAATTCCTCTTGTACTGAATGAAAATATCTTGATATGCAATTTCCAGATCACGGCACAGCTGGGCATCATCATGAAGTAGAGAAAATCGTTATGGGCAATGTTCGGGTAATTCATTTTTCCCTCAGTATTTCTTTCCACCTGGGATAAATTGCATACGAGTAATTAGAGAGTGCATGAGATGAGAGCTTCTATTTCCAAACTGTACTACAAAAAATCTAAACGAATGAATTCAATTTGTACTTACCAAATGTGACATGCAAAGTAGAACACCAAAGCGATGTTTTCATCTACTTTCATACTGCATGATTTGCATTTAATTTTAAAAAGGATTTGCAGTTGACATTAGGTAAATCAGCAACTCCGACTACCAACAACAGTAAGACAACCAGCTGGGAAAAGAAGGTACCCTCTTACTAGCAAATAGCGAGGCCGTTTTGCATCAATTAATTACACCATAAAAAAAAAGAGAAGCGAAAAACAGCGTCTCCCAGCAAATACATAAACCCTCAACGAGGGGATAATACCAGAAACAACTCGAATAGAATCAGGGGGAGAAATTACTGTGTCGATATTCTTCCTCTCAAATGAGCTGTCATGCATTCATTTTTCCAGTAATAGAATAACAATTTCAAGAAGCTTTTGAGTATCATTCAAAAGGCCTCAGTAAAAAAAAAAAAAAAAACCTGAATTTGTAGTTAGTTTCATATTTTCTGATGTATTTTCCTTTCTTACCAGCTGGGAAATGTTTCTGATTTGTATAAAATTTTTTTCCTCTTTTTTATTTTCTAAATATCCCTTCTCTCAAATCAGTGTTCATGTATTTATGCTTGGACCAATAAAGTAACAACCTAATGTGGTTCTTGACTGGCATTCAGAAGTCCTTACAGAAAAAGGCAAATTCCTGAATTTGTAATTAACTTAATATTTACTTATGTCTTTCACTTTCTTACCATCTGTGACAGGTTCCTGCGTGGTGAGCAAGGCCAGTGTCAGTTGGGGTAGCTCTCAATTTCAATTGTAATTTCGCTCTGTATGCATTTGCCTCAGACTGGACTTTGTCTTATTCAATATGCTCATTTGTTTGATGAGCATCTCCATAGACTGTTTCATCTCCATGCTACTGGTAAAGGTACTCTCTTTTACTGAGATTTTATTATTTGCCTTCACAGTTTTTTGTTATATGCAGTATGCAGATAAAACCAAATAGTCATAGAAGTGTTCACCAATTGTAAAAGATTAATTATGCTTATTTTTAAGTATCAAGACAATTAAACATCCTTCGAATGAAAGAATATATTTATATCAGGTTTAGTATGGCTTAATCTGGATACAAATTTACCATGCAATCTTAGAACCTAACATTCCACTTGAATTTGATTTGGCTATTGATATGACTTACAAGGATATTATTTTAGTAGGGGCAAAATTGTCAACATTTAACAAAACAACCATTGCTACCTCATTGACTGATTGCTGGAAATCTTAACATAATGTTAATTTAAAAAAATGTACCTACTGTATTTAAGCATGAAAGACATTTGTATGTGATTTGTCAATAAACTACAATTTTGGCTCATTTGCAACGAAAAAGATAATTCAGTTACTACATTGAGCTACGCTGCATGGCTAAATCTCTCACAATCCATAGGGTACCTTTTTTAATCGTGTGTGAATCTTTCCTCTTATGAGGCATATAGGTAAATTTGGTGGATTGGTAAACACTGATAGTCGTGAGCTGTCGATGTTCCGACAAGGTGGTCGATCCCAACATAGAGACGAGACCATCTACCAGGGCTCTCGAAAGGGAACTTCCGACTGGTACATAATGTGTTGACGCATATGCCGACAAGAGACCCCAAAAAAAAATGTCAGGTGCTACGCATGGTTTGCACTGATGAACCATCATCGTCTGGTATGCTCCAATTATAAACATTTTACTTTTGTCCTTTCATTTCTCTGTTAATCAACCTGGCACAGAAAATTCATACTTCCCTCAAGATTAAATTTGATGTAAATATTGCTTCATTACTGTCGTATGTAGATGTTGCTTTACTACTGTTCTATTTCGCAACCAATGCTAAATTTGGCTATAACAACCCCATTGTTGATAAACCTCCTTGCTTTTGTGCATTTCCTTGCAACTTCGCTACTACCGAGCTCAAAGTTGAACATTAAATTCTTCCTTCCCCCCTAATGCATTCATCCTTTTTTCAAATTGCAGGTATACTGCCACATCATGCCCTCCATAGTAGTCTATGAGGAAACAAAAAAAAAAGATGCTGATATAGATGGTACAACGATGTAAATGTTGAACTTTGATTGCATGTTTCTCCCCTTCTTTTATATAGCTCGTAAATTGACATGCGCTTCTTGCAATGTCATCATTTACTTCTAACATACGCATTTGTCCACTTACCTTCAAAACGACAACAACATACTTAAAACTGCACAAATAAGACGACAACAACAACAACAACAACAAAATGACATTCATTTACTCACGCATTCACGAACAATAATGGTTGCGGCGTAGCCGCAACATGAAGCACCTAGTGAGCATAGTGAAAAAATTGCAAAAAATTCAAATGACTTTCTATGCAAACAAACAAGTTAAACGGATTTTGGAATCATCCTTGAAACTTTCACAAAGTTTGTTTTTCTATGGAGCGTTCTGATGGGCATTGGAACAAATTAATTGGGGAGCATTTCGATTCACGTCAAGATTCGTGCACACTTGATCTGTCGCAAACCTTGCACATGGATCGAACGTCTGTGACCCGATCTGAGAAATAGTTGAGGAATAAATAAATTCGGCTACTTTAATTGGTACAAGCATCATGACTAGAATTTAAAATTTAAGCTCCAACACTTCAAATTTATATGATGTACATCTGATTCATATACATAAAAATGAGATTAAGCAAAAATTAATTACCTAACTCAGATAATAGGTATTGCAGAATTACCTAACATCCGGGTTGGTCAAGGTCACATCATTTATTGAGCATGATGAACCAAAAAAATTGAATGATTCCACTCCTTTCTCTGTTACTCTTACATTGAAGTATGTCGGCTGCTTGGGCTCCGGTAGAATTATACTTGCATTGGTAAGAAACACGATCACATCAGACATGGTAGGTCGATCGGCTGGATTCTCTTGTATGCACAGTAATGCCACATAGATGCATCTCTCTATCTGTCTATGAGGAGCTTCAGTTAATATAGGAGAAATTATCTCTGCAATGTTTCCTCCTTTCCATTCCATCTATCCCAAGCCTGAAAAAGAAAAGAAGAATATATCAATACCGACCGCTATTTGGTATCATATATAGTAACAACATTAAATTGAGTTTAGAAATGGAATTCCCTTTTAAGTTTGTAACATATGATTGTATAATTAAGAGTTTATGTGTGTGTGTATATATATAGAGGTTGGCTACTCTACTTACATAAGCATATGAGGGCATATGCTTATAAGTCATTTTTATGTTTTCAAAGTCTAATAGTCGATCTGAAGCGCTCAATATGTTCTCCATATTATAATGTGCTTGTAGACCAAATTTTACATTTTTTTGAAAATTTTTACTATTTTTTTAGAATTTTTCAAAATAGTGTTTTCAGATTTTTTTTTTATTTTTTGTTTTAGATTTTTTTGTCATATTAAAACACTGTTTTGAAAAATTATAAACAAATAGTAGAAAATTCCAAAAAATATAAAATTTGGTCTCTAAGCACATTATAATATGGAGAACATGTTGAGTGTTTCAGATCGACTATTTGAACATCGAAAACACAAAAATAACTTATAAGCATATGCCCTCATATGCTTATGTAATTAAGTAGAGTAGCCAATCTCTATATATAGAGAGAGATGGGATAACTTGCTTTGGGAATTTTTTTTTTTTTGAGAAATAATGAGGGTCACGCCCTCATTTAAATTAACCATGATCGGTTACAGTGTTGTTAGGTTTCCGGGAGAAGAAACCTTGTGCCGTGTACAGGGGTGAAAAAGGAAAAACAAGAAATGAAGAAGAGTGAGCCTAAACAGGGATCTAAATGATGCGGGAAGAGAAGAAGAAAATAAGAGTGGTAGAAGTAAACTAAGAATTTAAATGTACTAATCCTTTATCCATTGTCTCTGAAGGTTCGACCGACTTTTGTTGCTTCTTGCCATTGCTGCCTTATTTCTTCTACTAGTTGAGCATCTGTTTTGCATTTGTCTTTGAAGATTCGATTGCATCTTTCTCTCCATATAATGAAGTTTGATATGATAATTACTTCCCTTGCTTTCTTTGGAGTTGCGATATCTACCATATCTTCAATGAAATTCCAGATTTTGCCTCTTTGATACACCTCCAAAATCTGTAACGCTTCCCTGATAATTGCTGCTCCTCTCGGACACTCTTGGAAGAGATGTTTTGTTGTCTCTACATTATTTCTACACATATAACACATTCCAGCCAATGCGAATCCTCTTGATTGTAGATTGTTGATTGTCAGAATTTTGTTGTGATAGAGTAGCCATGCAAAAACTTTGAAACGGGGAGGGACACGAAGCTTCCAAATTGTGCACACTGGTGAGCTGATCCTTGGGCTATCACTTAGTCTGAAATAGGTGGTCTTGACTAAAAAGATGCCTTGCGTGTGTGGTTTCCATGATATTTCATCTATTACCTCTTGAGTTGAAGTGATTTGTTGGTTTAGTCTTTGGCTGATGAGAGATAGTTGTGAGAGTTGTTGACGCCCTTGGTCTGAAGTGATTGGTTTAAATAACCCTGCTAGGTTGCTTAATCTGTTGACCTCAGCCCCAGAATATTTTTGCTTTGAGTTTAACAAATCAAATGCTGTATTTGCAACTTTTTTTGGTCTCTTTTTTCATGACTCATCGTGTCTTGTATTATATATCTTCGTTTTCAAAGTTCAAACTGTTTATCTAAACAACTTAACATAATATCCATATTAAAATATGCTCGGAGATCAAATTTTATATTTTTTAAAAATGTTGCTATTCTTTATAGATATGTACAAAATCGTTGTTTTTCAATGGTCCATAATTTTGTACCTATCGAAAAAGTAAAAAAAAAAATTCAGAAAAACATATAATTTGATTTCTAATCATATTTTAATATGAATATATTTTCATATCAAATTCAAATAAACTAAGTTCAATCACTCAGGAGCAGAATCGAACTTTCTATTATAAATTACACTTATGACTTGATTAATTTTAAAAAATTTGCCCTTGTAGTTTCAATTGTTTCTTTATCAAATTCCGCCAAAATTTAAAAATTGGAATATCTCTCCGTTTGGTGTACAAATTAGCGCACTTTTAAATTCAAATCACCGGCGGCGGCCAAATTGAGTTTCAACTTTAAATTCAAAATTTGACTCGAGAACAACATTCATGGAATTAGAATATGACTAATAATGGTGCCCGAGTCCGAATCCGCTGCATTACCTTACCGTTTGAATTTGAATCAGGACCGTCTGATCATAATTCATATCAATCCGACATAGAGCAACTTTTTTATATACAGGGTGGAGACAATACACTACTAGAATTCTCACTTTTTCCAAGGGTAAGTTTAGCTTTTTCCAAGGGTAGGAGAGGCCGTCAAAAATAAAATAGTGTTTTCTGACGCAGTTCTGACACACTTAACATTTCCAACGGCACGCCGACGGAAATAGTTGCGCATGGAAATCCCTGTTGTCTGCCCTTGGAAATGTCTCATGTCTACCCTTGGAAATACTTTTGGATGACCCATGACCCGCCAAACAAATCAAATACTATTTTATATTGATAGCCCATGGAAATAGTTGACTCCATGCCCTTGGAAATGTTTTGGAAGTTGTAACACATATTATTTCCATGAGCTACCCTTGGAAATGTTTTGGTTATTATGTTTGTATTATTTTATAATGAAGGCGCACGGAAATACTTGGGTACTATACCCTTGGAAATGTTTCATTGATACAGTTAATATTATTTTATAGCTATACTAACTATTTCCGTGGGGCTACCGTTGGAAATGTTTAGCTCCTGGAGACAGAAGCATTTTCATTTATTGAGATCTCCCTTTTAATGTTGAACATTCCATTAACACAGAATTTAATCCCAAAACGAGAGGCAGTAATTAATAAAACAAAATAATTTATATAGCACATCATAATTGATAATTATAGGATGTTTTCCTTTTCGTCTTAAATTGTAGGATGTTTTTCTTTTCGTCTTAAGAGTAAACCTTAGATAGTGATTGAGATACAAAACAATTCACCAAATTAATATACAAAACAATTCACCAAATTACCATGCAACATATTACACAAATTTTTTTCCAATTAATAACCATCTTCATCGGATTCATCATTGAGGTTAGACCAACCAAGTAAAATTTTTAGTATTTGATCAGAAGAGGAATTCTAAACAATTAAAGAGATGATATATTTGCTAAACTTACTTTTGTTCTATACCAAATAAAACACATGACATTATAGTTACTACGATATAATGAATTCTCAAAGTTTGGCCTCAGGAAATGCGAAAACTGGTACAATAGTGCTGCTGGTGCAGAACTTCCCTGTACAAAACCTCAAATTTAACTTAGTAAAAAATCCATAAAAATGTGAAATAAATCATGGTGAAAGATCTTAATATCCTGAGAATTTTGGTACCAAGAACACTCAATTTGGAGTTGTGGTTTGTCCTATGTAAATTATACAAAACTGGTTGTCAGAAAATAAAAAAACTGGTACAGAACCAAAACTGGAACAAAACTGATCTTGAGAAAAACTTAAGTTTGGCATAGCTCTAGGCAATACAATAAGTTGAAATTAATTGTGGGTGCAGATTATGACTTCCTGAAATTTTAGATACAAAAAACATCCAATTTGGATCTATGGTTTGTTCTACACAAAAATAACAAAACAGCATGTCAGAATGATCCAAACTGCACCTCACAAACTGAAAAATGATGAAATAAATTGTTAGAAATATTGCAAAAATAAGGAAAACATGCACACAGGTTTTATGAAGGTCTTTGGGTAAGTTGTGCATACATTTTTGTGATAAAATCATCAAATTGAGCATCAAGGGGACTACAAACTGACCCATAGTATATGTTGCTTTTGCACTGTGTATTGACATGAACTTAATATGAGTCTCACACTCAATCCAGTAGCATAGATGCAAAGGTATTAGTTATTTCTTCTTGCTAACTTTTTAAAAGATATAAATAATCAACTGTGCACTTATGCCATTGCATCAAACACTTTGTATGCACATAATCAAACACCGGTATACAACTAAAAAAACTAAAAAAATGTACAACAAGGAACTCTCGATATTAAGCAATACTATGCAAAAATGTCAGGTTCGATTTGTTTGTTGTAGTTATATTAAACCTATATTCATTTTTAAATGCATACAAAACACTTCTTCCCATTTAAGCATTTCCACAAATACTTTACGTGCAACACATTGTTAGTTCCTAAATTGATTAAAATGCAGAAAAGTTAAACTATAGACTACCTTGAGCTGTATAAAATGACAAGGTATCAGCTTGCAAAGCACAAAGTACTGGTTCTGAGATAGAATCCATGTGGCACCAGCATACCTGATTACATTAAAGTACCATAGTGTAAATTTGCATTAAAATTCAAGCTAATGTAAGAATGAAAGTACCATTGTAGAAATTTAATTTAGGCCAATTTTTTTCACAACTAGTTACTAGAACGCCTAAGTTGTTATCTTCTTCTACTTTAGAAAGGAGGGCCAAATCTGGAAAAATGCAACAGTAATTCTAGAAACAAACAACTTAATTTATGCTATTGAGAACTCGAGATTCCTTTGACAATACTGACCGAAACCAGTACTGGAATCGATTTAACACTCTCAAATACAAGTGTAATTTGTTTGCTGCAGTTATATTCAACCTGTATTTGTTTCAATGTATACATAACACTTCTTCCCATTTAGACATTTCCACAAACACCTTCTGTGCAATACATTGCTAGTTCCTAGATTGATAAAATTGAAGTGCCAAATTTTGGTCACTGGATTGTACTTGATAAGGGGTATTCGCAACCGAGATTCCAAAGCAGGGGCTGCAGTAGCATCCACCGACCTTGCTTATCCTGGCCGACCTCGAGTTCACGAGCACACGCAACATAGTCGAACTAAAATTGGAAGCCTTGGATCGGCTTGAGAAAGAGGGACACACAATAAGAAAAGAGAGATGGAATAATAGTAGAAATAAGATTTGGCGGCAGCCAAAAACTGTGGAGGCAAGTTGCCAAAAAAAAAATAGAGGTAGTCCAAAATTAGGCGGGATCTAAGAAGAGAGTCTGAAATGTTTGGCGGTAGCCAAAGGAGGGAAGAAGGAAGTCTCAAAAAAATTAGTTTGACGGCAGTAAAAAGAAATAGAGAGAAGTTGTCCAGAATTTTCTTACTTGTTAAAAAATAGCCAAGTCCCACCAGAGAGTGAACAAGGACCTCTCTCTAAGTCTCAGAGGGCATTTACGATGGATACACCTACCCACGATTTTATATCACATGAGGTAACGCAATATTTATGTTTAGATCGGGGCTGTATGATTAGAATTAGCACGGTTATTAAAGGATCCAGATGATTTCATCTAGAGTGGATCTAAACAGAAATAGTATGTTACCTCAGCAAAATGGACCTCCTGCACACAGCCCCTTTAATGGAGACATCCATTGGTAATCATGACTCTTCATCACCCATCAAACGGCTCATATCAACATATGATGAAATTGGTGATTTTTGTACAGCAAATAATATGAATAAATTCCTAAAAAAAATATTTTCTACATTTATACATACCCTGTGACCAAATAATGTTTGTAATTGTCAATTTTATATAATTTCATCAATATTTGCCTTTTAAAATTGAGCCAACAATTGCGGACCGTTCATTTTTCCATGAGCGATCGACGGTCAATCTAGAATGAATTACTTCAAAATTACTTTTAAAATGATCAAGGGAAAACATTGAACTATACCAACAAAAAAAATCTGAACTTTCTTTATGTCGGAGCTTCGATCCAATGCAAAGTGCTTGTGACCCTACGATGTTTGTATATTCCGTGAGCTTGATGGATAGGTAAATGAACATAAAATTTCATCAAACTGCACTGTAATGATTTTAATGTGATACTCTTCAATTTTAACGGTTCCGATCAACCATCGGATGATGTATACTTGTGGGTCTTCATTAACTCACACTGCGAGAGTTCATGTGCTATGTTCGACAATGATGGATATGAGTTATTGATGCAACAAGAATGTTATGCTATATAATTATTTGGTTTAAATCATTTAGTAATTCATAAACATGTTCTTCTATTAATTATCCATTAATTATCGAGTAAGTTCATTAATATCATTTGCAATTAATTTTTTTCTAAATTAATTGTCTAAATGAAAGTACTATACATAATGTCAATCCCATTTAAATACGAACTGCAAAAATAAAATACCTATTACTTCTAGAAGTTCAAACTAAACAATTAATAAAAATAAAATTTAATTACTTATGAATAGTAAATACGGTAGAACTTTCATTTCTTATCTAAATTACCTAATAATTGGATTTTAGGACTAATTATAAGTTTAGTTAAAGAAAAATAAAGAATTTTCAAATTTTCAAATTTAAAATAATATCAGAATATATATATATATATATATATATATATAGAGATGGACTTAGCTACTCCATGGAGTAAAACGACTTTGTACTCCACGCCATATCTTCATTTTCAAAGTTCAAATAGTCGATTCGAACCTTCCAACATGTTCTTCATATTGAAATGTACTTGGAGACCAAATTTTACATTTTTTGGAATTTTTTTACTATTTATTAAGCCACTTTGAAAATCTGAAAATCTGGGTGAACAGTAAAAAACAGTAAAAAATTCTGGACCGCCGGATCAGTGATTTTCAAAGTGGCTTAATAAATAGTAAAAAAATTCCAAAAAATGTAAAATTTGGTCTCCAAGCACATATCAATATGGAGAACAACTTGAGCGGTTCGGATCGGTCGTTTGGATTTTCAAAATGAAAATAATGAGGCGTGGAGCACCAAGTCGTTTTACTCCATGGAGTAGCTAAGTCCAGCACTATATATATATATATATATATATATATATATATATATAGAGCTGGGCTATGGTGAGTTGCGAAGTAAGATGTCATTTTTACTTCACGCTCATATTTTTATTTTGAAAATCCAAACGACCGATCCGAACCGCTCAACATGTTCTCCATATTGAAATGTGCTTGGAGACCAAATTTTATATTTTTTGGAATTTTTTTACTATTTATTAAGCCACTTTGAAAATCGCTAATCGAATGGTCTAGAATTTTTTACTGTTTTTTACTGTTCACCCGGATCTGAGATTTTCAAAGTGGCTTAATAAATAGTAAAAAAATTCCAAAAAATATAAAATTTGGTCTCCAAGCACATTTCAATATGGAGAACATGTTGAGCGGTTCGGATCGGTCGTTTGGATTTTCAAAATGAAGTATGAGCGTGAAGTAAAATGACGTTTTACTTCACAACTCACCATAGTCAATCTCTATATATATATATATATATATAATAAGTAATCTAATTTTATCAACTAATAAACAACAAAATTAGTTTGGAACAATTAAAAGAACAAGAACCCATGATCAGATCGATAACTTAAAATTCAAATTTTATTCATAGAAGCTACACCATTGACCACACCAGATCGGAATTGAAAAGTTTATAAACTCTTTTGAGAATTTTAGTTCGGATCCGGGCTTGTTTTCCCTATATACTCTCTCTCTCTCTGGCGACAAACCCCTTTCTTTCATTTTCCCCCGCTTTTCCTCTCTTCTCTCCGCTCTCTTCCCTTCTGGTTCGCAAACCCTACCACTCTCCCTCTCTGTCTCCTCTTTCCTGCTACCCGTGTGCTGAGAACCAAACCCCTCTCTCTTGCCATCTGTTTTCCATTGTTGCTTGCTGTGAGAAAACCCTAGAAGTTGGAGGGTTGTTGATGCTTGCGATTTCTGCTCTGGTGACCTTATTAGCAGTACTCGGGTGTTTGGTGGGTTGCCTTGCTGTGGTGTTGCCTATTTACTGAAAAGGCTGTGAGGCGAGACGAACTCGGAACCGGCCGTATCTAGTTGCCCCTTTTTGCTTGCTGTCTTGTGATTCTCTCACGGGTAAACGCTAAAAACACCATTTTTGATTCTTGGCTTGCGCGGGTTGTTGTTTTTCCTAGCCGGCTATGTGATTGTTTGATAGGGCTGAAAGTTGAGATTTTGGTCTGTGGTGATGAAATTGACTTGCTTGCTTTACTGGTACGGGGCTGTGTTCACGGTGCTGTTGTGCGCATTTTATTTTCTGGTTTTTGCACTTGACCCCTGTTCTGTTTTGCTGGTACGGGGATTTTCCCTGCTGTGCTGTTTTGTTTGGATTTTGCTGGACTGGTACCTGGCTGTGCCGTACCGTACTGGTACAGGGTTCTCTTGCTTTTCTTGACCTGTACCGCCCCTTATTCTTACTTGCTACATTAATGGGTCGGATCTGATTACCAGTACCAGTTCGGGTACAGGGTTCTGTTGCATTGGGCATTTACTGTGATGAGACAAAAAAATTCGGTGCCTATTTATTGATTTGTTGTGCTACTGTGTAGTGCTGATTTGATGTGTGTGATTACCAGCCTTGAAATGACAGGGACCCAAATGTGAATAAGCTATTTAAAAGGGCTGTGAGTAGTGATTTAGGCCTTGGATGATATTTTGGAAATTATGAGGGCCTATGTGCAAAATGTATGAAGTTTGAAAATTTATGGGGGCTTTGAGCTCTTTCGGTTGGACTCTGATTATGGATTTAATTAGGCCGGCCTTACATGTGGGTTAATTAAATGAATGCTTAGGGTCAAACTCCTCTTCCTCAACCAACTCAGGCAGTAGCTTCACAAATCCAGAATGCCAACTCCCAGGTAAGGAGGTCAACATAAATTCTACATATTTCTGAATGCTTATAGTGCAAAATTCTGAATTTTAAGGGGAGGTATGTAAAAAAATTTATTCATAGCAATAACATGTTGTTTCTTTTCCATGTGATATAAATAGGGTAATGATTCTCCTATACAGCAAAATCTTGGATTCCAAGCACTCTTAAGTCAAGCTAATCTTGGATTAGATGACATACCCACAAATGAAGCTGCAATGGGCCAATGGCGCGTGCATTCTGCCTACAATGGGAACCATCCCCTGTAGTGCATAAAGAATGCACCTTTTAGGGCTTATTATTAGAATAGAAGTTCTAACAAATTAACGAACTTGGGGTAAGTTATCTTGTGAATTTTGGGTAATTAAGGGTGTGTATATTTTGGTATAGGGTTACAGCTGCAATATGGTATATTTTGGTTAACTGGTGTGCATATTTTGGTGTAGTTAAAAATGCAAGTGCATTCCTTCCGATGTATGAACACTATATATGTTATGTTAATGCTTATTAAATGTTAAATGCTTTCCTTATATCTCATTATAAATGAGTTTCTGTTTATATGTTTGTGTTTATATGTTTCAATGGGTATTAGTACCTGGTTGGTACAGGGTAGATTGAACCTGATTGGTACAGAGAGAATTGTAGATGAGAGTATATGCACAGTTATTTTCGTGGGCATATCCACGGAAAAACGAAAATAATTTGCTCTTGGAAATGCTACACGCACTGCCCTTGGAAATGCTACGGTGGGTCCCACACACGCTGCCCTTGGAAATACTACGGTGGGACCACACACGCTGCCCTTGGAAATACTACTGTGGGTCCCACACACGCTGCCCTTGGAAATAATACGGTGGGTCCCACACACTTTGCCCTTGGAAATACTATGCTGGGTCCCACATGCGCTACCCTTGGAAATAACCTGTTGGGACCCACACGTGCTGCCCTCAGAAATAATACAGTGGGACCCACACACTTTGCCCTTGGAAATAATAAGTTCATGGGCCTGATGTCAAAGTATTTCTGACGGTAGTATTTCTAAGGGCAAGCTCACGGAAAAAGTCAGAAAGTAGTATTTCCAAAGGTAAGCCGACGGAAAAAGTAAAAAAAATGGTATTTCCATCGAGGCTATTTTTGACGGTAGTATTTCTGAGAGTAGCGCACGAAAATGACGATTTTGGGGTTTTTTCCAAGGGTAAGCCGTTGGAACAAGCCATATTTTAACCCATGGAAAAAGTGAGAATTCTAGTAGTGATATATACTTCAAAGAGTTATTGGCTTTTATTATTTCAAAAAAAAGGGCTTTTTTCAAAAGCTACTGAAACATTCTCTTCTTGGGCCACCTCTTTGCCGGATATTCAAGATTTCATTTCTTGGGCTAACCTTGCCCAAGAAAGTCTCCTATGGCTCTCTCCTCTGTGTTGGCGGATATGGAGACATCCATGAGGCGATTTTTGGAGTGTGCTAAACAAATGTGTGAACCGACTCGCCCCACACCTCCTTCGATTCCACCTCTTCAGGCCCATGTTTCCCCCTCGGGCAAGATTACACTTTCTGGAGGTGCTTTAGATCCGAGTTTCTCACATTTTTCCACCTCCAGTTCTTCTCCTCCGGTTCCTCTCCCTACGCTATCTTTAGTGTCTGCATCTAGGCCCTCCAAAGTCGATGCTTTTTCCCAGTGGCACCCTTTAGGAGAGACAGCGGTACCCCGATCTTTTGCGACAACAGTAGCTTCTAAACCATCCTTCTCTAGTGGTTCGCCCTCAACAATACTCACATCCAATCCCCCCCTGCTAGGGTTCCCGAAGAGTCGGCTCATCTCCACTCCAAATTAAAATCTCTCGCCTCTCACTCAAAGAGAGGTTCTTTGGCTTGCTTTCATTGCGGCGATTTGGGTCACCTTGCTCAATCGTGTCGCAACGCCGTGGTTTGCTTTGCTTGCAATCGCCTTGGCCATCGCTCACACAATTGTCGAGCGGTCACAATGTTGCCTTCTTCTTCTCATCCCCCTCTTACTGATGAGATGCAAACCATTAGTAACTCCCTTCCAGTACTGAAATTTGGCTGTACTAAAGCAATCCGAGATTTTGATCTTCTGTTGCGGCGTGATGTGGTGATTAAAGATTCTTTTTTTGAAGAATAGTGGAAGTTATCCACCGATTTCATATAGAAACCATAAAGATCTGATTAGGTATCTAAAACAGATACCCTACACCAGATACAAGAGTTATACATCAGAAATATCCTCAACTAGGTAAGTAATACTGAAAACAAAACAACAGCTATAGTTAACAAAACCAACAGCCTTACTAATGCAACAAAGAAATACCAAAAAGCATTACAGAACTTAAATGACTAAAAAGCTATAAAACTACGGCCTTAATGCTCTTCATCACCACTACTCCATTCTGCGCCAAACATTTGATTTTGGAGGCTGCCAACTCCAAAATCCGGAGTAAAGAGTTCCTCGGAAACCGGACTGATAACCAGATTGCTTAATTCTTCCTCCAGAATGAGATCTGGGAGGTCCTTAACATCAAAAGGAAGCATCAAATTTAAAGTAAGTAAAGAGTGCTTAGAGCTTGATTTACACCAGAATTGGGCTAATGAAATGATTTTGGTACCAATTGCTTTGAAAGATATAGGGTTAGTATTGTTAAAACAGATACGATTCCTTTCCAGCCAGATGGACCAGAGGACTGAAGCTCTTATTAATTCAACTAATAATCGATCTTTTAAAGGAATAGCTGCATCCAGCAGCCATAAATCTTCTAAGGACTGACAATCAAAAGCAAAATTATTATGATAAGCAATCCAATTCCAAATGGTACGACTATAAGAACAAAGTACAAATAAGTGATCAATACTTTCAGGTTGATCACAGAACTCACAGGTAGTTTCTCCTTGCCACCCTTTAGTTGCTAAATTAATTTTAGTCAGAATTTTATTCCTTTTAACTAACCACAGAAAGATTTTGATTTTCAAGGGTATATGGGCTTTCCAAATGGAGGTATAATCTAAATTATGCATACCACCAAATTCCAACCAGCTGTAAAAAGAATGTACCGAAAACTGATCATTTTGGGACCATCTCCAAATCAGTCTATCATCAAGATGATTAGATAAAGAAAAATGGAGAAATCTTTGTAGCAAAGCTAACCATTCAACATGGAAGATACCAGTTAATTGCCTTCGAAAAGATAAGTGTAATCTAGAATTAGCAAATGCCTCAGCCACAGAAATAAATCTGTTGGTAGTTATAGAAAATAAATTAGGGAATTGATGTTGTAATGCGTGTTCATTGTACCATCTATCTAACCAAAAAGAAGTAGATTTACCATTGCCTATCTCTTTGTTAAGTCCTAAATTAATAACCCCATGATCCTTGAGAATTGACCTCCAGAAGGGAGAACAAAGAGATGGAGATGTTTTATGACCATACTTACTAATAAGAATATTTTTCCATCTACCAGATACAGAATTATATAAAAATCTGATCCACCATTTAGCTAATAAAGCCTTATTCATTAATTTAAGGTCTGTAACACCAAGGCCCCCCTTGATCTTTACTTTTACAGACTATATTCCAAGCCACCAAGGAATATTTTTTACGAGTAGAATTGCCCCCATGCCATAAGAATTTTCGTCTAATTTTATCTATTTTGTGTCTGATTTTGGTAGGCATTCTATATATGGACATCCAATATAAGGGAACTGCAGATAGGACATAATTTAAGAGGGTGACTCTCCCTCCTAATGATAATAAGGAACTTTTCCATCCTTGAAGTTTCTTTTCTACTTTATCAATCAGTAATTGCCAATCAATATCTGTTAATGATTTATTATTAATAGGGACCCCTAAATAAGTAAGGGGTAAAGTAGCTATTTTACACCCTAAAACAGAAGCTAAAGTGATACTTTCATGCTCAGGTAAGTTCAGTGAATACATCTCACTTTTGTCATAATTAATTTTTAGACCAGATGCATTTTCAAAAGCCACTAGTAACCATTTTATGTTGGTCAAAATCTCTTTCTCAGCTTTGAGAAAAAGGAGAGTATCATCAGCAAAATATAAATTCATAACATTACCTAAATTAGGAAAGTTACCTAAACCATCTACCAATCCTCCTTGATGTGCCTTAGTTAACACTTTATTGAGGGCATCAGTTACCAGGATGAAAAGAAAAGGAGACAAGGGATCCCCTTGTCTAACTCCTCGTTTACAAGAAAAATAAGGCCCCAAGGAGCCATTCAAATTAACACAAGTTCTACTACCTTCTAAAGTCAGTTTAATCCATGTGATAAATTTCTGACCAAAACCCCTAGCATGTAATACTTCCAGCAGAAAATCCCAATTAACATGATCAAATGCTTTTTCAAAATCTAGCTTAAATAAAACCCCCCTATATTTTTTTACTTTGACTTGATGAAGGATTTCATGTGCACACACTACATTATCTAATATTACTCTACCTTTGATATATGCAGTTTGAGATGAATCAATCAAAGAATCCATTACAGTAGCTAATCTATCAGCTAGTAATTTAGTAATTAATTTATAACTACAATTAATGAGACTAATAGGTCTAAAATTTCTAACAGTAATGGCATCTTCCTTTTTAGGAATGAGACAAATAGCTGCAAGGTTAAATTTAGACACATCTAAAGTATGATCATAAAAAGCAGTAAATAGGCTAAACAAATCCTTGTGAATGATATCCCAAAAGGATTGATAAAATTGAAAGGACATTCCATCTGGACCAGGAGCTTTGGAAGGATTGCATGCAAAAACTACCTTTTTGATTTCCTCTATTGTGAAGGGAGCTTCTAAGAAAGCACATTGATCTCTATTTAGATTTTCAGATGCAACCCATAAATTAGATTTTAGAGTCAAAAGCCTAGGAGTAGAAGATCCCATTAGACTTTTATAAAAATCTGTTATATGCTTATGAATAATAGTTTGATCATAAATTAAAGACCCCTCTATTTCTAAACTAGGAATAGAATTTTTCTTTTTTCTAGTAGAGGCTACTACATGAAAAAATCTAGTATTGAGATCACCTTCTAAAAACCACTTAAGTTTGGATCTCTGTTGCCAATATTGTTCTTCTTCTAAATATAGTTTATGTAAATCTGTCTGGCAAGATAACCACTCATCTAAATCATTATCATTAAGACAGTTATCATCAAATTGTTGTTCATAAGAGTTAATTCTTACAATAAAGGGGCTGAGTTTATTCGTTCTAGTTTGACTGATCGCTTTCCTGTGCCTAATTTTCAATGGAAGGTTGTTCCACTTACTGATGAGTGCTTTGTGACTACTCCGCCTGATCCGACGTG
Organism: Carex kokanica; assembly: GCA_025461125.1. Lineage (NCBI taxonomy): Eukaryota > Viridiplantae > Streptophyta > Magnoliopsida > Poales > Cyperaceae > Carex > Carex kokanica. The sequence goes on from JAJGRX010001004.1 coordinate 903,135, forward strand.
GCGACAGATTGCGTTGGCGAAAGGTAGAATCCTCTTAGGTGATATTGTCTTTCCTCTTGAGGCTTTTGATCCGGTTAAATATGATGGTGGTTGGGAGCCCTGTACTTTCTGGATCAAAATCTATGGTTTGCCATCAGCTTTGATGCGAGGCCCTGAATTTGAGAAACTAATAAGTGACATGGGGGGTTTTGTTTTACAAGTAGATCCCCTTTCGCGTAGCCGAGAGGTCGTGCAATATTTACGGCTGAAAATTGGTGTTTCTGCTAGGTCTGACATTCCCCCTTGTAGAAAATTTTTGTTTACTGGTCCCGAAGGAAAACCAAGATACCACTGGATTCAATTTGTGGTTGAAGGAGACAATCGGCCCATACAGATTCCAAAACGCCCCTATTGGCAGGCATGCAAATCAGGACCCCTTCCCCCTCCACATCAACCATCTTACCACCCTGTTCCTCCTCCCCCCCCACTGCTACCACCTTCTCCTTTGCCCCCTCCATCAGTACAGAACCCAACTCCTCCTATTAATGTGTCTCCACCAAATCCGAGTGGTTCTACCAATCGTTTTTCTCCACTGACTGATGTACCTGATAATGGGTCTCAACCAGGGGATACCACCACTACCTTGGTCTTGGATCATGATCCTTGGACTGAGGCTGTTCCCTCTCCTACTCCTCCCCCTGTAGACCCTAAAGACCCATGGGAAGTAACTCTTTGTAATGACAAGGAGAAAAAAAGAAAAGGCAAACACCATGAGGCTGCCTCCTCTTCTGAGGAACCTCGCAACAGCCTCCGTGTCAAACTGAATCAATTAGCAGGTGCCAAAGAGGCAGCTCATGGTGAGGGTACAAAAATTGCTGTTAAAGCTCCTAAAGCAACTACAGGTACTCAATTTCTTAAGGAACAATTTCCTTATTCATCTCTCTCTAATTTAGATTTAGTAAAGCTGTATGATATTGGTGGATTTAAATTAGGTGATACTTTAGATGAGAGTATTCAGATTGTTCAGTCTTTAAGGGCTTTATCTAAGCCTCGTTTTGAGTCTGTTCTTTCTGATTGTATTCATACTGGTCAAATTTCTAGTTCTGTCATATTACAGGATCCCAATGATACTCATACTGTTAGTATTGTAGAGACTCCTGAGTCTCATCTAGTGAGGGAATTACATCCTTCTAATGGTTAAATTTCTTAATTGGAATGCTAGAGGCTTAGGTTTAGCAGTTAAAAGACGATACTTAGCTGATTTAATTAAAGATAATAACATTGATGTGGTTTGTATTCAAGAAACAAAAAAAAGAGCTTTTTCATGATAGAACCCTTCAAGCCTTGAGTTTCTCTGTGACTCAGTGGATTTTTAAACCATCTGTTGGTGCTTCTGGTGGGTTACTCTTAGGTTTTAATGATTCTCTGTTTTCTTTAATTGCTTCTTTTGTCAGAGATTACTCTATCACTGTACATCTTAAAAATAAGATTGACAATTTTGAATGGTGCTTTACAACAGTATACGGTCCTTTAACAGCCGATTCTAGAAAACTTTTTCTTCTAGAATTGACTAATATTGGAACCTTGGGAGTAGATGCATGGCTTATCATGGGTGATTTCAATATGATTAGAAGAAGGTCTGATCAATTAGGCCCTTCATTTAGTCATGTTATTAGTTCTAGGTTTAATTCTTTTATTAGAGACAATGACTTAATGGAACTCTCTTTAACATATAGAAAGTTTACTTGGGCTAGATCTCTAAATTCTCATTCTCAAGCTTTATTAGATAGATGTTTTTGCACTACTTCTTGGAGTTCACACTTTACTTTAGCTAAACTTTTTTCTTTGCCTAGAGCATACTCTGATCACAACCCTCTAATTTTAGATACGCATGCTGTCATTCTTCCCAAATCCAAGTCTTTTAAATTTGATAAGACTTGGCTTGCTTATGAGGGTTTTTATGATTTGGTTGCTTCTTGGTGGGTTGCTTGCCTATGCACATCTGACTTAGGCCTTAGTTGGAAACTAAAAATGCAATTCTTAAGGAAAAAATTGAGAGGATGGAGTTCTAATGTCAGGGGTGAAAAAAAGAGGATTAGGTCTGGTCTTCTTGCTCGAATAGGCTCTTATGAACAACAATTTGATGATAACTGTCTTACTGATAATGACTTAGATAATTGGATATCTTGTCAGGCAGATTTACATAAATTATATTTAGAGGAAGAAAAATATTGGCAGCAGAGATCAAAACTTAAGTGGTTTTTAGAAGGTGATCTCAATACTAGATTTTTTTCATGTAGTAGCTTCCACTAGAAAAAAGAAAAATTCTATTACTAGTTTGGAAATAGAGGGGTCTTTAATTTATGATCAAACTATTATCCATAAGCATATAACAGATTTTTATAAAAGTCTCATAGGGTCCTCTACTCCTAGACTTTTGACCTTACAATCTGATTTATGGGTTGCTTCTGACAATCTCAATAGAGATCAATGTGCTTTCTTAGAAGCTCCTTTCACAATAGAGGAAATTAAAAAAGTTGTTTTTGCATGCAATCCTTCCAAAGCACCTGGTCCAGATGGAATGTCCTTCCAATTTTATCAATGCTTTTGGGATATCATTCATAATGATTTGTTTAGACTGTTTACTGCTTTTTATGATCATACTTTGGATGTGTCTAAATTTAACCTTTCAGCTATTTGTCTAATTCCTAAAAAGGAAGATGTCATTACTGTTAGAAATTTTAGACCTATTAGTCTCATTAATTATAGTTATAAATTAATTACTAAATTACTAGCTGATAGGTTAGCTACTGTAATGGACTCTTTGATTGACTCATCTCAAACTGCTTATATTAAGGGTAGAGTAATTTTAGATAATATAGTGTGTGCACATGAAATCATTCATCAAGTCAAAGTTAAAAAATATAGAGGAGTTTTTTTTAAGCTAGGTTTTGAAAAGGCATTTGATCATGTTAATTGGGATTTTTTGTTGGAAGTATTACATGCTAGGGGTTTTGGTCAGAAATTTATTACTTGGATTAAACTGACTTTAGAAGGTAGTAAAACTTGTGTTAATTTGAATGGCTCCTTGGAGCCTTATTTTTCTTGTAAAAGAGGAGTTAGACAAGGGGATCCCTTATCTCCTTTTCTTTTCATCCTAGTAACTGATGCCCTAAATAAAGTTTTAACTAAGGCTCATCAAGGAGGATTGGTAGATGGTTTAGGCAACTTTCCCAATTTAGGTAATGTAATGAATTTACATTTTGCTGATGATACTCTCCTTTTTCTCAAAGCTGAGAAAGAGATATTGACCAACATAAAATGGTTACTTGTAGCTTTTGAAAATACATCAGGTCTAAAAATCAATTATGACAAAAGTGAGATGTATTCCTTAAACTTAAATGAGTATGAAAGTAATGCTTTAGCTTCTGTTTTAGGTTGTAAAGTAGCTACTTTACCACTCACTTACTTAGGGGTTCCTATTAATAATAAATCCTTAACTGATATCGATTGGCAATTATTGATTGATAAAGTAGAAAATAAACTTCAACGATAGAAAAGTTCCTTATTATCATTAGGAGGTAGGGTCACCCTCTTAAATTCTGTTCTTTCTGCAGTTCCTTTATATTGGATGTCTATCTATAGAATGCCTGCCAAAATCAGACACAAAATTGATAAAATTAGAAGAAAATTTTTATGGCATGGAGGCAATTCTACTCGTAGAAAATATCCCTTGGTAGCTTGGAATATAGTCTGTAAAAGTAAAGATCAAGGGGGCCTAGGAGTTACAGATCTTAAATTAATGAATAAGGCACTTTTAGCTAAATGGTGGATTAGATTTTTAGATAATTCTGTTTTTGGTAGATGGAAAGATATTCTTATTAGCAAGTATGGTAATAAGACTTCTCCATCTTTTTGTTCTCCTTTTTGGAGATCAATCCTTAAGGATCATGGGGTTATCAATTTAGGACTTAATAAAGAGATATGCAATGGTAAATCTACTTCTTTTTGGTTAGATAGATGGTATAATGAACATGCATTACAACATCAATTTCCTAATTTATTTTCTATTGCTACCAATAGATTTATTTCTGTGGCTGATGCATTTGCTAATTCTCGATTACATTTATCTTTTCGAAGACAATTAACTGGTATCTTTCATGTTGAGTGGATGGCTTTACTACAAAGGTTTCTCCATTTTTCTTTATCCAATCATATTGATGATAGATTGATTTGGAGATGGTCCCAAAATGATCAGTTTTCAGTACATTCTTTTTATAGTTGGTTGGAATTTGGTGGTATGCATAATTTAGATTATACCTCCATCTGGAAAGCCCATATACCCTTGAAAATAAAAAAATTTCTGTGGTTAGTCAAACGTAATAAAATTCTGACCAAAATCAATTTATCTACCAAAGGGTGGCAAGGAGATACTACTTATGTGTTCTGTGATCAACCTGAAAATATTGATCATTTATTTGTGCTTTGTTCTTATAGTAGAACTATATGGAATTGGATTGCTTCTCATAATAATTTTGCTTTTGACTGTCAATCCTTAGAAGATTTGTGGCTGCTGGATGCAGCTATTCCTTTAAAAGATCGATTATTAGTGGAATTATTACGTGCTTCAGTCCTTTGGTCTATTTGGCTGGAAAGGAATCGTATTTGTTTTAATAATGCTCATCCTCTATCTTTTAAAGCAATTGGTACCAAAATCATATCATTAGCACATTTTTGGTGTCAATCTAGCTCTAAACACTCTTTACTTACCTTAAATTTGATGCTTCCTTTTGATGTTAAGGACCTCCCAGATCTCATTCTAGAGGAAGAAATCAGCAATCTGAATACCAATTCGGTTTCCGAGGAACTCTCTACTCGGGATTTTGGAGTTGGCAGCCTCCAAAATCAAATGTTTGGAGAAGAGTTGAGTAATGATGATGAAGGGCATTAGGATGATTTAGTTTAACAGCTTTTTAGTCATTTAGTTCCTGTAATGCTTTTTGGTATTCCATTTTTGTTGTTTTAGGGCTGCTGGTTCGTTTAATATAGCTGTTGTTATTTTCAGTTTTTTATAAACTATTTAGGATATCTCTGATGTATAACTCTTGTATCTGGTGTAGGGTATCTATTTTAGATACCTAATCAGATCTTTATGATTTCTATATGAAATCGGTGGATATATTTCCACTATTCTTCAAAAATATTATTTCAAAAAAATAAAATATAAGGATAAATCCAAAAATTATTAAAAATTAATATGCGAGGTCAAAGAAACATACTTGTAGTATTTTAATCTAAAACATAACACATCACTATCAATATTTTTGAAAATAAAAAAGAGTAAATTGACTCATTTTCTATTAGCGCATCAGTCCCTATACAGAGTTAATTAACAAAAATTTATTATAATAATCTTCAAAATTAAAAAATAAAGTTTAAATTTCAATCTGGTATTGGAGACATGATATGATTGCATGTATATTAACATTTATTATTGTGACTTGCGTTTTTAATGATGTATAATTAACGGTTCTTTATACATCATTAACGGACACTTAAATTACATGAAATATGATCCGATTTTTTCGTTACTATGCGCTAAAAGTTAACATCATTTTAAAAAAAAATGAAAAAAATACCAGGGACGCATATTTAATCTGCACCCCCACTCTGAGTGGGACGCATATTAAATTTGTACTACTATTTAGGAAGAAACAATCAGACTTCGCAAGTTGTGTTGCCTTCAAAGGGAGCGCAAATTTAATATACGCCCCATCCAGAGAGGGGCGCAGGTTAAATCTGCGTTTTTGATATATTTCAATTTTTTTAAAACGCTGTCAACTCCGTATATTGGTTTTTAGCACATGGTGACAAAAAAAAAAATTGGGAAATATGATTATTGGAATATTCATATGTTCAATAATATGTCTATATACTTAATTTTTTTTTTCAAACATCAGTTGAATTGATTTGAAAAATTATTGTCAAAATATTATTAAGCGATCTCTCTGCTCTTACATACGTAACGTCTTACTATTTATTAGTCCGAAATTCAAAAACATACTTGTTATAATTGTGATGTAACTTTTTAATAACCTTAAATAGTACAACTGATTAGGATTTAAATCCTCAACAGTGTTGGAAATGTTTCAACGAAAATTAAATGAGGTGATTTTTAATCGAAATTTGCATTTCACATTGATATTTTCATGAATCATGAGGTGACTTCCTTAAAAAATAATAACGTATATACATGACATGTAATAACGTGTTGAACAAGCAAATTAGAATTAATAAATGCATGCAGACATCACAATCACATTAAAATTAATAAATAATAATTTATCTACTTAGCTAGTCATGGAAATAATGCAACTTTTTGTATTTTAGTAATTTGAATATTAATTTATAAATAAAGGAGAAGATTACCATATTTTATATTAAATATTTCTAAAGAAATCGTGCTACGGTTTTTTAATTAACATTCATCTCAGAGCATCTCCGTTTCTACAATTATAATATATAATTTAATTTAATTATCCCAATAGAAATTTAGTAAATTTCATGTTTTTATTCATGTAATTTTAATTCAATAGGCACAGACAAAAGTAAAAAAATTTAAAATTAACAAAGCAATATTTCATAAGGAGCACCTAATTGTCCCCCAAGTCAAATCCCCTAGATGTCCCCAGCATTAATACGAATTCACAGTTTCAGTAAAAGAATTAGAAAGAGGCCACGTGACTAGGGGTGCAAACGGCTCAGATATTATCCGTCTGGATCCGGATCCATTTTGCGGATTCGGATATTCGGATACGGATAGTTGCGGATATAGATACGGATATATATACGGATATTATTTATTCATATTCGGATACGGATACAGTTTTGGTTTCGGAATCAGATACGGATACTAATAAGGATAATTATCCGTATCCGTATATTTTAAATTTTGGGATATCCATATACTTATCATGGCCCAATATAGGGGTGTAAACGGATCGGATATATCCGATTTCGTCCGGATCTGAATTCGGAAAATTACTTAAATTATCCGATCCGTATCCGTATCCGAGACTATTCGTATCCGTATCCGTATCCAAAAAATTATAATGGATAAGGATATTGTAAGATTTTTAACTATCCGTATCTGACCGTTTACACCCCTAAACCACAACAAATGTACTATGTGTTCTTAAATTGATATATTAAATTGCATATACATACCAATACTTTATTAAACTACATATTCATATATATTCTAATGAATAATAAAACACTATGACATGATTAGTGACTAACATTTTGATAATATGATATATGTTTTGTAACCAACAAACTTATTATGAAAAATATTAGATCCAATTTATGAATGAAAAATTATATTTAGATGTTATTCTTTACTAGAATGTACATTAATAATTTATTTTTAGTTATCCGAATTATATTCTTATCCGTATTTGTATCCGTCCGATATCTTATCCGTATCCTTATCTGTTTAATATCCGATTTGTATCCGTATCCGAGACTATCCGTATTCGTATATGGTTTGACCACTATCCGATCCGTATCTGACCGTTTATACCGCTAGCCCAATAACTTAAAAAGTGTCGGATTGGATTGGATTGGATCTCTAACCTATCAATTGTACCTTCTATTGGTACCAAGTATTATAGTCTAATAACTTAAAGTGTTGCTGTAAGTAATTTTTTTTTAAAATTAAAGAGCCAACTAGTACTTAATCCATTTAGAATTTTAGATAGAAAGAATTGGAAATTAAAAAGAACAAGCTTAATTACTGTTTGGGGTTCTCTGATTGGTTTCTATCCTCCTAAATTATATAATTAGCTCTCAAGTTAAAAAAAGATTATGCTAGCGCAACATATTTGGCTCTTCTAAAAATAAAACCGTTGGCAACAATATTTTTTCGCCTTTTTCGTTCTTTTTATTAGAAAATATATGAAAACACGTTTTAATTTTTAGTAATAAAGTAAAAATAGAAACAAATCTGGCCACATTTATGATTTAGTAATAATACAAATGCACCATCCATCTTTCATCTTTCATCCTTCTAGAAACCAAATGCACCTCCATGGTGCACCTCCGTCAACTCCACTCCCACCTCATTCGCACCGGCCTCGCCCGAGATCTCATCGCCACCAGCCGCCTCCTCTCCTTTACTGCTACCTCCCCCTTCGACGACCTCTCTTATGCTCTCCGCCTCTTCTCCCACTTGGGAACCCCAACACCTTCATGTACAATATCTTAATAAGGGCATTCTCTAAATCCTCTACTCCGGACCTTGCACTTGAACTGTTTGTTGAAATGCTTTACGGTGGGACAATGCCTGATAGGCTAACCTTCCCATCTGTTTTCTCGGGCTACTCTCGGTTGGGCTGGGTGTGCAGTGCCAGAGAGCTTCATGGCATGGTGGTGAAGCTTGGGTTGGCTGGTGATATATCTACATGCGTAATGTCATGATGGCGCTGTACGCTACAGGTGGTTAAGCATCTGTTCTGTTTGATGAATGTGTGGAGTTTTATGTTGTTTCATACAATTCGATGATTACGGGTTTGGCAAGAGGGGGTCAGGTCAATGAGGCAAGAGCACTGTTCGATGAAATGCGTGAGAGGAGTGTGGCAACTTGGAGCACTATGATTAGTGGATACGTGAGGAATGGCAAAGACCAAGAAGCATTGGATCTGTTTTCATTGATGCAAAGTAAAGGAATGGAGCCTAATGTTAACATATTGGTTAGCCTATTAGGGGCTTGTGCTAACGTGGGAGCAATTGATCAAGGGATCTGGGTACATTCATATTTAGAGGAAAACAACATCGAAATTAATTAAACTCCTCATCGACACGGCAATGATCAATATGTATTGTAAATGTGGAGAATTGGAGAAAGCTCTTGAGGTATTTGATGAAATTCCTAAAAAAGCTTTGTCAACATGGAATGCTATGATTTTGGGATTGGCTATTCACGGCCATTACCATGAAGCAACTGATTTGTTTTCCATGCTACAAAATTCAGGATTAAATCTAGACAATGTCACATTTATTGGTATCTTAATGGCATGTGGTCATCCTGGTAGGGTTAATGAAGCAAAAAATTACTTCTATCTGATGTCTCAGCACTACGGCATTGAACCAGAGATCCAACACTATGGTTGCATGGTTGATGCATTAGGTCGAGCAGGGTTTTTAACAGAGGCCGAGGAGTTAATTACCAAAATGCCCATGAAGCCTGACATGGCAATATGGGGTGCATTGCTCTCTGCTTGTAAGATGCATGGGAACATAGAGTTGGCAAATTGCACAGCAAAAAAGGTCATGGAATTGGATGCACGAGATAACGGTGGACGTGCTATCTTCTCGAATATTTTTGCCAATGGTCAAGAATTTGGTGATTCTATTAGCACTAGATTAAAGATGAGAGATAAAGGTCTGAGAAAAGAAAGAGAAGGCAGTCTGATAGAGGTGAATGGAATGGTGCACGAGTTTCTGGCCCACGGCGATTTGCCACTGTCAAACTTATGACATATGAGCGCATCTATAGAAAAAGGTGTGTGAAAATCTTGTACAAAATTACATATCAAGTTAATACTGTAGTATATTCTATCTATTGCAAGTAAGCTCTTCTTAGGATTAAGGTTTGTGTATAGTATCTTCGTATTTGGGTTATGCATTATTGTTTTAATCAATATATGTGTAGTAGAAGAAAGCAATTACTCCAGAAAAATTATATGATTGATCTATAGGTGGGTCATTTCATTTGCATCTACACCAGAAGGAAAGAAACTGACAAGTCATATCAGTTATGTCGGTGCTTTCTGTATTTACTCCATCAAAGGAATAATAGTCATTAATATAATCATAATCTAGGTCTATAATAGATATTCAAGTATATTATATTCCTTGCTACATGTACTGTAGTCTGAACTAGCAATAGAAACCATTAACTCATTACCAGGGGCGGACCCACGTTGTTCCAGGGGGGCAGCTGCCCCTCTGGATTTTGAGTTTTAGTGGAGATTTATCGGTCCCGACCGACTTTGTTCCTCTTGAAATTTTTTTGCCCCCCTCTGAATATTTGATTTGTAATTCGGATTAAATTTAGGATTAAAATTGAAATAAATTTGTTGAATTTTGATTGGTAATTAGAATTATAAGTTACAGCATCAGAAATTACAAGTCAAAGTATTGGAAAGTACAAGTTAAAATATTATTTTTTATCGAGTACCCAATTAGTTAATAAATTTAAACCCAATTAGCTATTTAAACCCGATTCGATATTTTTTTGCCTCCCCTAACGAAAATCTTGGATCTGCCCCTACTCATTACATAAGAACTATCCAATATAAAACTTCTCGAAATATTATCATTGTTTTATACACGCTCTCTCTTTCTCTCTCTCGTTTTTTTTTTCTTTGATGTGAAGAGATAATTGATGAATGGAATAGGAGGGAATTGAGGGAGAATAATTGGCCATTTAGGTATGCTACCAGGGTTTTTGTATCTAAGCAAGGATTAAAATATGAAAATTGACCTGGATACCTTGGGGCAATACACTCCAGTTTATTTTAAAGTTTTTGAAAAAAAATGTGTATTCAAGACTGGTATACTGATCTGATTGGTACCAGTACGTACCAAGTTATTTGTGCACCGGTTGTTGATCCAAAGTGGAAGTCTGACCGACTTATTTATCAAAAATTGTTGTATCAATTGAATGGTACTGTATGAAAAAAAAACAAATTACTAAGCTTGAGTTTCCATGAATGGTACTGTATGAAAAAAAAACAAATTACTAAGCTTGAGTTTCCATGTGTTGGTACAGGAGGCATGTACTGTCTGATTGTTTGCATGACAGTGATGACTGTCATGTGATACTGTGGTAGACAATCATAGATTGTTTGTAATTTGTTACGTACTAAAATAATTCAAAACTTTTGCTAAACTTACTAAAGTGCACCTAAGATAGAGTGTATCGTGCTTTTTGCAAATTTTTAATTTCAAAGGTAGCTTAATTTTTATATCCAAATGAAGTATGGTTCTTTTGCAAACAATTACACAAAGAGGCTTCAAGGCAAATTTCTCACTAAAATTATAAAATATGAATCGGTGGTGTCTACAAGAAACATTCCCTGAGCTTGAACTGAGGCCGTGGTATATACTGCATTTTGAACAAGTAATGGATGATCTTGTCGTGCTCTTACTCTTAATTAGATTAATAAAGCAGTAAAACACGAATCAAACAAGGAAATCAAACAAATTTTATTGAAAGCTGGTTAACATGGACGTAGGGCATAGAGCTTTGGTCAGTTAGCTCTTCTTGTAACGATTTTGTAACTTGACTTAGTTTCGTCTAAATGAAACTGGGTTTCAGCCTTTTTACTAAAAAAAAACGGGCGAAGCCGAGTTTTTAGAAACAAATTTCACGAAATTCACAACAGACTCATCAAATTGACCTAATACAATAGTTCTCTATCTAAATGCATTTTGGTCAGGATTTTTTATTTTCAGGTAGTACCAATTTTCGATAATTTGGTGAACTCGAAATTTGGTGATTTGGTGTCTTGTTGTTTGGTTGATTTGTTGTTTTGATATTTTGGTGTTTCTAATGTTTGAGGGTTTGTTATTTGATTTTAAGGTGCACAATAAAGAATGTCATGATTTTGATGTTTGAGGGTTTGTGAGTAGGGGTGTAAACAGAGTGAATTCGGAGCGGATAATGCTAATACTAAATCCATATCTACATTTCAGTGAGCGGATACGAATACGAAAATCAAATCCACCTTAAACGGATACGGATACGGAGCGGATAATCCACGAATACGGATTCAAAACGAATAATTGTCGGATAATTGAGTTATATGAATTTTAAGATACAAATATTAATTAACAAAATTCAAATTGAGTATGGAATCTTGATATAATATATAAAAAAATTAATCTATTTGGAGTACTCGGCGGCTCTTGATTAATTTGATAGATCTTCATATGAATCACAAAAGTTTATTATAACGAATATGAAAATATGTGAATTTTTTGCGATTTATAAAATTACCTATTTTTCTTATATATTGAAATTAAGTTTTTGTATCATATTAAATTTAATTAAAAAGATTAACGAAGATGTACAAACTTAAATAGGTATACCATTTACAGCTTTGAATCATAAACAACAGGTCCAGTAATTAAGTAGACTGGGCTTGGCCCAATATCACTTTAATAGTTAATTAAATACTTGTCCGGAATACCAAGTGGGGTATAGTCCCACAAGTTGTGTTGTTCAAAGCAACAGATCCTATATAAACTGAAAGTGGGTTAAGAGTAGGTTTCGGATAGTGCGGAATCCGGATCCGAATCCGGGTAGTTTGTCCAACTTAATAAATTATCTGCTCCGTTTAAATTCAGATACTTGAATAAGAGCATCTACATCTCTGGTACTATGAGAGTTTCTAATATGATGTGGTAATTTCTAATTCAGTTTGAGGGATGTGAGAGAGTTTCTTATTTAGAAACTATGTAAGAAAGTATTTTATTAAGAAACTGTTTATAAACTCTACGTTGGCCAAATAATTGACTCAAATTATTTTTTCTTTTTAATTTATTGCTGACGTGGCTTAATATAAACTCTAAAATTAATTTTAGGAATGTGAGAGTTAGAAACTTTAGAGACCTCAATTTCTAAAAAGTAGTTAACAGTTATTTAGAAACTCATTTGAGTTGTTGGGACGTAGATGCTCTAAGGATCCAATTTTTTCACGAATGAATCAAACATATTGAGATATTTTTCACAGAGGCTTAAAACTTCACTCTCTATGAATGTACGTAAGATTATTCTTCTCTAAGTTGAAAACAACATGAATAAATGTAACACCACTAGCTAGTCACTAGTCAATGCACCAACTGCTGCTGTCAATTGAAGGCATGTTTGATTTATTAGGTCAAATGAAATATATTATGATTAAAGGACTTTCTATCCAATAGACACCATACGAATAAGATATTTATTTTCACTGCTTCAGAACATGATCTGATCAACAACGATTTTTATGTCATACGTTAGTTAACATGATTTCTTAGTGGACAAATTGATATTGATATTGGTATCATATGTGAATTAGAATTTGTAATATTTTTGAGATTCTGATATTCTCAGTTTAAAATACTTTTCTCAGAAGTACCTTTCTCTAGTTGGAACTTTTCTACTCTCTCTCTAGAGCATCTATTTTGAAAAAAAAATATTTGATATTAAACATAATATAGAAATTGTATTACGATAGTAGATACTCTTTTATATATAAGAATATACTACAATTCATATATATAAATTCAGGGTCGTATTATTGTTGTGTGATAGTAATATTCTTTGTTTTCTGTCAAACACAAATTCGTTCAATAGTTTTGACTGAACACATGCCTCAAAAAAAAAAAATATATATCTTAAAAAAAAAACAGATGGGTGGACTTGAGCGAATGCGTGCAAAAGATGTGCTTTCTAGATTTGGTTCATTCATCTCATGCTTGGAAAATCTTTTTCCCCTTTGAATGGTTACATTCAATCGTGAATGTGAAGGCATGTGTTTGAATATTCTAGACATAATGTTGTCAAATTTTGATAATTCGGAATGTTAATTCTAACTCTAGCTTAAATTAATTTTGAGTTGAGCCAAGTCAAGCTTAATGACATGAATTGAGTTCTTCTACGCAAATTAAATTATTAATTAAAACTTTATATATATATAGAGTAGAAGTAGAACTAGGGTGTTCCTAAGCTCACCAAGTCCTTCCATGAGCTCGACTCTAAAACCTATCGAATTGACTTCAAACGACATTTCCAAACTGTTAGATGTTCAATTTATATTAAAATGTGCTTGGAGACCAAATTTTTCCTTTTTTTAAATTTTTTTACTATTTATTAAGCCGGTTTGAAAACCGCTGTTTTTCAATGGTTCAGAATTTTAATAAAAATAGCAGTTTTCAAACCGGCTTAATAAATAGTAAAAAATTTCCAAAAAATGTAAAATTTGGTCTCCAAGCACATTTTAATATAGATTGAACATCTAACGGTTTGAAAATGTCGTTTGAAGTCAATTCAATAGGTTTTAGAGTTGAGCTCACGAGAGGCTTGGTGAGCTTAGGAACACCCTAGTTCTACTCTGTGTGTGTGTGTGTGTGTGTGTGTGTGTAATTGTGCTATTGTACTTCGCGAAGTAAAACGACTTCACGCTCATATTCCCATTTTCAAAATCCAAAATGTCGATCCGAACCGTTCAAGTTGTTCTCCATATTGAAATGTGCTTGGAGACCAAATTTTACATTTTTTGGAATTTTTTTACTATTTATTAAGCCACTTTGAAAATCGCTGATCCATTGGTCCATAATTTTTTACTGTTCACAATGGATCAGCGATTTTCAAAGTGGCTTAATAAATAGTAAAAAAATTCCAAAAAATGTAAAATTTGGTCTCCAAGCACATTTCAATATGGAGAACAACTTGAACGGTTCGGATCGACATTTTGGATTTTGAAAATGGGAATATGAGCGTGAAGTAAAACTTCGTTTTACTTCGCGAAGTACAATAGCCCTACTATATATATATATATATATATATATATATATATATATATATAGGGATGGGCTATGATGAGCTATGGAGTAAAATGATAAGCCTAAATTTCATATATCTTTTAAGTAGGATTTGGTCTCTAAATCTATCCCCTTTTTATTGGTTTAAAGCCATTTAGTTTAGATATTGCACCAAGTTCGAGATGCTGCTATGTTTTCATGTATTTTCAGGTACTAGAAGCAAATGGGAATAATTTGGAGCAAGTCCGGACACGATCGGAAGCTAGACGGCACGTAGAGGCAAGTATCAGAGGAAAATTGCGACCTGCAATAATAAATTGCGACCCGCAATAACACAACTTCTACTAAACAGCTCACTGCCACAATTCTGCACCATTATTGCGACCCGCAATAACACAACTTCTACTAAACAGCTCACTGCCACAATTTTGCACCATTATTGCGACCCGCAAATTCTTCACTGCTTCCGAATTTTCAGCTGCTACAGACCCAGAATCATTCTTATAGCCCACACCTTCTTCCCCAATGGGGCAAGGCCGACATTTCACACTTCTTTTCAGCTGGAAACGATCTCAAGAGCTAGGGTTTCAGATCTAGGGCGATTTGGAGAAGGAGAAACTCAAGGGAGAAGAGATTTGTGCTTGGATTTGTATTCTCTACTCTATTTTCCTCTCTCTAGGCTTTGGTAACAAACTGTTTATCCCATTTGTAACTATTTGCGTCCATATGAGAGGCTAATCTCCTCTCTAGGGGCGATGGCATGTAAAACTTGAAACTAGGTGCACTCTTTCTTACTCGATTTGTGAATTTTATTGACTATTAGCAATTTACTCTTTTAATGCTTGATTTATGCATGGATTGTGTGGTTTAACCTTACTCCTCCAATACATAGATTTAGAGATTTTTTCAATGACTAAAAATCACTTGTATTAACTCCCCGAACAAAAAGAGTAAAGAATAGGTTATTAGGACGAAGTACTTAACTGAGAAGTCCGAGGTAACCCAAAAGTACGATATTAGCCCACGAAGTACTTAATCATGAAGTGCACGTTATTATCACTTTAGATAGAACACCCACACACGCTTTAGAAACACGAATCGAGTAGATTGAGACCTTAGTGGATAGGAATGCCAAAGCCCCTGGAACTCCTACACTTGAATCAGACTCAAAACATTTATTATTTGCTTCTTTCGACTTAATTAGATTTAGAAACCAACTCAAACTTTGTCTGTCTAGCTTAATGAATTGGTGAGAACCAGTACTTTACGAGTTGTCCCTGTGGATTCGACACCCGAACTACTACTAGGCAAGATTGTATGCTTGCAATCAAATTAGGTGTATTAGGGTTCATAATAAGCTATAGAAAAACACGAACATAAAACAAGTTTTTACTCCACGCCTCATTATTTCCATTTTGAAAATTCAAACAACCGATCCTAACCGTTCAACATGATCTCCATATTGAAATGTGCTTGGAGACCAAATTTTACATTTTTTGAAATTTTTTTACTATTTATTAAGCCACTTTGAAAATCGCTAATCCGTTGATCCAGAATTTTTTACTGTTTTGCTACTGTTCACCTGGATTAGCGATTTTCAAAGTGGCTTAATAAATAGTAAAAAATTCCAAAAAATGTAAAATTTGGTCTCCAAGCACATTTCAATATGGAGAACAACTTGAACGGTTCGGATAGGTTGTTTGGATTTTCAAGATGGAAATATGGCGTGAAGTACAAACTCGTTTTACTCCATAGCTCACCATAGCCCATCCCTATATATATATATATATTGGCTATCAACATTTAGTTTATTTTATAAATAAAATTGAAAAATTAAAACTACATTTGTATTTGAAAATAAACATATTATAGCTCATTTTAATTGAACAAGTCAAACATTGCAGTCAAGAAACATCACGATGAATTATAAGCAGAAAATAAAAATCATTTCATGGAATGTGAGGGGATTAAATGAAAGAAATAAGAGGTTGGATGTGAGAGAGACCATACTTTTAGAAAGGCCGGGCATAGTGTGCTTGCAAGAGACAAAGATGGCAGACATACAAGGAAGGGTGCTGACAGAAATATGTGGTTACAGATTGCAAAAAGTAAGAACTCTAGAACCGATTGGAACAAGAGGGGGTATCCTTGTAGTATGGGCAGATCACTTGTATGAAGAAGTAAGCTATGAGACACCAATTTTCGATATCGGTTAGATTAAAGAATAGAGAGGATCAAAAGCAATTTGTGTTAACAAGTGTGTATGGTCCATCATCAAATGTGGGAAGAGAACAGTTCTTACAAGAATTAACCGACATCAAACCCGCTCTCACCCCTTGGGTATTATGTGGAGATTTCAACATTACGATTGAGCCATGTGAAAGAAACAATCCAAATGCAAACTGGCGTATCCCACTAAGGTTCTCACAGCTCATTTCTTCTCTTGGCTTATTAAATACGGCACTGCAAAATAGACAATACACAAGGTCTAATGAAAGAGAAGCACCAACCATGGCAAGATTGGACCAATTTTTAATATCCACAGAATGGAATGATAGCTACCCGAATTCATCCCAATCAGCCCTACCAAACACGGCATCGGACCATTGTCCGATTCTCTACACGGCCAATACAAGCTTCAGCAAAACCAAAGTATTCTGCTTTGAGAATATATGGCTCAAATTCACACAGCTAAAGGAAATAGTGCAAACAGAATGGCTATCAAAGAATATTGCAAATAACCCAACCAAACTACATATCAAGCTGCAATCATTACAAAAGTGTATTAAGGAGTGGGCCAAGACCAAAGTGGGATCAGTTAAAACTCAAATCAAGGTATGTAGGGACTTTGTGGGGTGGATAGATAAAGTAAAAGAAGTAAGGGTGCCAACAGCTCTGGAGAACTCAGTGTACACAGGAGTGAAACAGAGATACGCACACTTGGTAGTTTTGGAGGAGGAGATTTGGAGGCAGCGAGCTAAAACTATATGGGAGACACATGGAGATAAAGGAACAGCATAATTTCATGCTATGGCATCGTCTAGAAAAAGAGGTAACGTGATTTCTATTATAGAACACGGAGTCTCATTGCACTCAGACCAGAAAACCAAAGCCCAAGCCTTCTTTCAATTATACACAAGCCTCATGGGTGCTGAATTAGATGAACTCCCATCGATTCATTAGTCCAACCTATACGGTGACCAAGCTGATTTGGCACACGCGGGTAGGCGGATAACAGAGGAAGAGATAAGGACAACAATTAAAGAATGGTCGAGTAATAAGAGCTCGGGTCCAGATAGATTCACGGAGGAATTTTACAAAGCTTTTATCGAGATTAAAATCACAGACCTGCGTGTGGTATTTGATTAGGTAACGGAACAAGGAACAACTCTATAACCTCTTCACTCATCGTTTATTGTGCTCATACCGAAGAAGGAAAATGCCACAAAACCTCAGGATTATAGGCCAATTAGCTTAATACATGCCGTGCAACAGATTTTTTCAAAGGTGTTAGTTAATAGAATACATGAGGACATAAAGGTCTTGTAGATTGTGCTCAGACGGGTTTCGTAAAGGAAAGGCAAATAACGGAAGGATTCTTGTACGCACAACAGATTCTACAACACGCAACCAAAAATGATATACCTCTTGCACTATTCAAAGCGGACATAACTAAGGCATTTGACACTATTAGTTGGAAATTCCTCCTACAGATCATGCAAAGCATGGGATTCCCGAGCAACTGGTTAACATGGATAAAGAATGCGGTATTAGCAGGCACATCACAAATCATAGTCAATGGGTTGGTCGGTAAGAAAATCAACTTGAAAAGAGGGGTCAATCAGGGCGATCCGATATCCCCAATGCTATTTATGATGGCGATGGACTTTGTTACACGGTGGTTCTCCAAATTGGTTTTGACCAGGGCTTGGAGATTACCATTTCAGGACATGAAACCGTGTCTGTTATATGCAGACGATGCGTTATTTTTTCTCAAACCGGAAGCGAGACAGATTCAGATGCTAAAAATAGCATTTGCCGCTTTTGAACATATCAGGGCTTTCGGTTAACTTGGGCAAATCGGAACTAGTAATGGCAAGGGATGATGGTGAAGTGGGGCAGGAGTTGGCGGCACAGATGGGTTGTGTACTTGGAACCTTTTCGATAACATACCTTGGACTTCCATTGTCAAACAAAAAGCTCACAAAACTGGCATACCTGCCACTACTCACCAAACTCAACAACCGATTGACAGGTTGGGCGGCGAAACACTTATTGATAGCAGGAAGAATTGTTCTACTCAATGCATAATCTTCCATCCTAGTTTACTATATGTCATGCTTTAGGCTACCGAGTTCGGTAATAAAGGATATCGATAAGATCCGGAGAAACTTCCTATGGCACGGGGTGTCACGGGAACAAGGGCAAAAGAAGATGAACTTAGTGAATTGGGAACTCGTATGCATGCCCAAGAAGCTGGGAGGATTAGGGGTTATGTATCTGGCAATTTTTAATTTGGCTCTCATACTCAAACTATATTGGAAATGGGCAAAACCGCAACAAAACTTATTGAAACCACTGCTGGCTCATTTACCGCTACACCAAGAAATGATGCCTTACACAGAATTATTCTCGATCAAGATGGCAGGGGCATTTTGGAACAACTCGATACACAGGATGATAGGTAATAGGCAGAAAATGAGCTTTTGGTTGCATGATTAAGGGCTGGTAATTTTGAAATGGCGATTTGCAGACTCATACTCACACACGTTGAACGATATCATTTCCCTAAAAGAAGCACTGCACACGAGTATAGAATCTATTTTTAGAGATACATTATCAATTTCACCAGAAGAGTAGCTACTAACGCTAACAACTGAGATATCAGGAAGGCAAATTCTAAACCAGCAAAGTGAAGATGATATCAGCTGGAACTGGACCTCACACAAGTCCTTCATAGCCAGCTCCGCATGCAAAGCAATGAAGGATCGGCCTAGAATTACAAGCAACTCACGAAGCACCGCCTAGGTTTAAGGTATTTGCGTGGATAATGACCATGAACAAAATATTGACTATAGACAACCTAAGCAAGAGAGGTTTAAACCATGGTTCAAAAAATCGGCCGATTCCGAGTCAACTCGGCCGATTCAACTCGGAATCGGACGGGACCGGGCCGATTTTTACCCGATTCTCGGGTCTATGCGATTTTCTCAGAAAAAATCGGATGAACAGTGACGGAATCGGCCGATTTTCCGATTTTCCGGCCGAGTTACACCGAGTTTTGTCCGATTCTCACTAACCTGTGCGAGTTTTGTCCGAATTGAGCCGAGTTTTGTCCGATTCTCGTAGGCGGTGCAGGAAATTGGGAGGGAGAGTGAGAGAAGAGAGGGAGAGGGAAGCTTTGCCTCCTTGCGCGAAACGAAGAGAGGGAGAGGGTCTGTGGACCCGTAATTTTTATTAAATGGAGTTAACTTTCCAATTTCAAATGTTTTCAAAGATCAAAGGATGATATTGCTTCAGGATTCGTGCTAGATGTAATCCAATGGTTAAAATAATTGATCGGGTTAAGGCATTTGGGCGGACCCGAACTGAAAATTAGATTTGATTAATTTCAATTCTTTAATTTGAAACAAGCCTTTGAGATTTGTGCTGATTGAACAATGAACGGTTGAGATTTTCCAAAAGAAAACAAATATTCATACATGGTTGTATATGGTGTGAATTCATTCCGACGGGAAGCAAAGGGAATAGTATAAATTCCGATTCTTAATTTGAAACAAGGTTGTATATGGTGTGAATTAATTTGAAACAAGGCTTCTGCCAAAAATACCCGAGTTACCGATCCGATTCTTCCGATTCCGGCCGATTCATCCGATTCTGACTTGGTGGTCAAAATTCCGATTCCGATTCCGATTCCGATTTTTTGAACTATGGTTTAAACATAGTTAATAGATGTATCATGTGTAAGAATGCTTCAGAGACTGCCAAACATCTATTTGGCAGATGTCCAGCAGCCCAGGTGCTATACACACAGGTCAAACTAGAGTACCAATTGACGAATGATACAGGTTCAGCTAGGATGTTGCTACAAGGCAGAGGCACAGCCAAGGAAAGATCAATTTGGCTCATTACACAGTTCGTGCTATGGCGAGAAAGATGTACACGAATTTTTAGGGACAAGGAATGCTCAATTCATGAACTAATGGAACAAATCGAACAACAATGGCATTACACGCAAGGGAGGGAAGTAACACAGGGGTAAAGCGGCACAGCACAACAACAATCCACTGGTGTAACTGGCACCGATCTCCACTTATATTATGCACTGTGCTTTCTGTTTTTTTTTTTCTGTTTTTTCTGTTTTTTCTTAATTCTTTTTCTTACTTAGTTTCTTTTCTTATTTACTCAGGCATGTCTGAGCTAAATTGTTTTTGTTTTGAGCTCTGTGCTTACATTGCTTATGTAACTGCATCTTTTATCAATGAAAGGAGGGCTAGACCCTCGTTCCTTTCTCAAAAAAAAATTGAACAAGTCAAACATAATTAGTTAGATTCTGATAAAAAATTGAGCGAGGTACGAGTTATGAGTTTTCAATAATAGTTATAAATATTATTTTAATTTCTTTAAGGGAGAAATATACAAATTCATTAAATATTATGTTATGATTGTTTTAAGTGGTTCAAGAGGGTAATTTGTGTTGTAATTAAGAAAATTTAAATATATTTCATAAAAGGATACCACTTATATTATTTATTATTACAAGCAATAGTATGGCATAGAACCCAAGAACAAGAAGGATCAATACAACGCAAATTACCCTCTTGAACCACTTAAAACAATTTGATCCATTACTAAATTGTTGCCACTTCAAAAAGTATCGTCTCTCTAGCAAAGAAAAACGCTGTCGAACTGGCTCCAGGAACCCACTTATCTTCAGCAAGAAAATCAGAAACCGACCTAATACCAAAGAGAAACCGAGTTCGTAGAGAACGTTGCATGCCTTGAGCAAGTTTCTCGTTAACTGTTGATGTTTATTATCATTACCATAGAGTACCTTTATGCCCTCCAGGAAGGCCGCAACCATTAAGTAGGCAGTAAGCCAGATCACCAGCACCAAGAACTCCATCACAAGTTTTTTCTTCCGGGGGACCACACATAAGAAAAGCATCATAACACTAACGGATGAAAAAAAATGCCAACATGGTAAGATTCCGGAAATAAATTAAAGAATCAGCGAGGAGAGGTTTACCATCAGGACGGAATCCTCCTGGTGGATTTAATATTGCTGCTGTGAAGGTAAGAGTCGCCACTATTGTTGACACCAACAATAGAATTTGCGGATCGTACTTCGTTTTCTTTTTCACCTTTGGCAACTCTAAAATTGCTTCTTCTATGTCATTTGTGATGCGGGGTTGTCGCTCTATTGGGTTTGAACTGTCACTTAAATTAGAGTCCCTGACGACAGGTTCTGATTCAGACAACACTTCAGCTGTAGTCTTTCCCCCAGCTGCTCGTATCATCTCGCCAAGGACGAGATCTCCCCTCTGCTGCCGTGATTCCAGTAAAACATCGAGTGGAGTTAAGAACTTCAAGTTTGTGGTGTTCACATCGATGGCTGCTTTACTCAACAAAAATTTGATTACCTGAGATGCAAAGGTGCAATTTGTTTAGTACATGCTTAGAAAGGAATCAAGGATAAATATATTCACCCACTTTTTTATCAGAAAGAAAGCAATATATGGCATACTGATAATTGCTTGCTTGCCACAGCGTCATGCAAAATAGTATTTCCTCTGTCATCCTTTGCATTAAGGTCGTGCACCCGGTCGATCAAGAACTCAACTGTGTCGAAAGAAGTATATTTGACAGCCAAATGAAGTATAGTTTCTCCACCATTTGTAAGCACATGCACTGCTTCCTCGCAGGCTTCCACTAACTCTTTGATAATTACTGTCCTTCTTTCTTTAACAGCAATATGTAGTGGCAATAGCCCTTCCTGTTTCTCCCTTATTAAACAAAGGTCCAAGTCAGCCTGCAGAGAAAAATAAACCATTAAATTACAAGCATATATATATATATATATATAGGGAGCGGCTAAGTTGCTGCCGGCAGCATTTCGACGAGGTGCTTACGGGAGCATATCTTGCAATTTGATGTTCAAACAACAAATTCAAACCGTTAGATGTTCAATCTATATTAAAATCTATTTGGAAACCAAATTTTACATTTTTTGGAATTTTTTTACTATTTTTTAAGCTGGTTTAAAAACTGCTGTTTTTATTAAATTTCTGAAGCATTGAAAACAGCGGTTTTCAAACCAACTTAAAAAATAGTAAAAAAATTCCAAAAAATGTAAAATTTGGTCTCCAAGTAGATTTTAATATAGATTGAACATCTCACGGCTTGAATTTGTTGTTTGAACATGAAATTGCAAGATATGCCCCCGTAAGCACCTCGGCCGAAATGCTTCCGGAAGCAAATTAGCCATACTCTGTATATATATATATATAGAGCTGGGCTATGGTGAGTTACGAAGTAAGATGTCATTTTTACTTTACGCTCATATTTTTATTTTGAAAATCTAAACAACCGATCCGAACCGCTCAACATATTCTCCATATTGAAATGTGCTTGGAGACCAAATTTTATATTTTTTGGAATTTTTTTACTATTTATTATGCCACTTTGACAATCACTGATTGAATGGTCCAGAATTTTTTACTGTTTTTTACTGTTCACCCAGATCTGAGATTTTCAAAGTGGCTTAATAAATAGTAAAAAAATTCCAAAAAATGTAAAATTTGGTCTCCAAGCACATTTCAATATGGAGAACATGTTGAGCGGTTCGGATCGGTTGTTTAGATTTTCAAAATGGAGTATGAGCGTGAAGTAAAACGACGTAGTCTATCTATATATATATATATATATAGAGAGAGAGAGATAGGCTACCATGCTTTGCAAATTAAAGCACCTCTTGTGCTTTGCGCTCATTTTCGGATTTTCAAAATTCAAAATGTCGATCCGAGCGTTCAAGTTGTTCTTCATATTGAAATGTGCTTGGAGACCAAATTTTACATTTTTTGGAATTTTTTTACTATTTATTAAGCCACTTTGAAAATCGTTGATCCATTGGTCCAGAAAATTTTACTGTTTTGCTAGTGTGACCATTGGATCAGCGATTTTCAAAGTGGCTTAATAAATAGTAAAAAAATTCCAAAAAATGTAAAATTTGGTCTCCAAGCACATTTCAATATGGAGAACAACTTGAACGGTCGGATCGACATTTTGAATTTTGAAAATCCGAAAATGAGCGCAAAG
This sequence comes from Carex kokanica, assembly GCA_025461125.1. Taxonomy (NCBI): domain Eukaryota; kingdom Viridiplantae; phylum Streptophyta; class Magnoliopsida; order Poales; family Cyperaceae; genus Carex; species Carex kokanica. Next base: position 927,027 of record JAJGRX010001004.1, read on the forward strand.
CACAAGAGGTGCTTTAATTTGCAAAGCATGGTAGCCTATCTCTATATATATATATATATTATGCAAACCGTAAGATCTTGATGGTTAATTAGTTTGCTGACAACAAAATGATATATATATATATACTACTATATAGTAGTGGTGTTCTCATTTGAATTTGTATCTTCTGCATATATATATATTTGCATATATGCAAAGTACTAATCGAATTACCATGCATCAATAGCCATATATTTTTAACCTGGCGCCGGTTGTTCCTAAAACGTTTACTTGTGTTCTATTTCTATTTCTATTAATTGAACACAAGTACATGCATGAGGTTAATAGAACACAAGTACTAATAAAATGCTGTACATATATGCAAAATACATGATTTTTTAAATCTCTATTTATGTTTGATTCCCGTAACTTGAAAGTCTGGCTCAGCTACTAAATGGACTAACAGTGGCTTATACAGCAGCAAGTGGCAAACTACAGGTACCGACTAAGGTCAGAACATATATTTCAAATGGCTTGTATTACGAGATAGGATATTAACACAGCAGGTGCTGCTTGTCAGAGGCTGCAATATCACACGTTCTCTCAAAGATCTTCGAGAGGTCTGACAGCCCAACTAAACCTCAGATTGGTGAATAAACTGTATGAAACAATAGTGCATGCATGTGGGGTGGGATAACAACAGGGTCATAATGGAGATATAAAAATTTGTGGGACATAACATGGGGTACGTGCTTGATGCTCGGCAATTTGGAAGAAGAGAAAGAGGAGAATATTCTCCAATGAGACAAGCATGCAGATTCGACAGTACTGGTATAGCACCTTACAGAGACGACAAAATTGAGGACGCAGAATATCAGAAAGGGACTTTGCTGGCATCTACTGCACCTATATAGCAATTTTATTTAACATCTAGCGAGTTGAAATAAATTTAATACTTCACTTTTTCTTTTTCCCTTTATTTTTATTCATTTACAATAGCTAACACCAGAGGTGCTGTAAATAACATTTTTTCTTAATTTCAATATAATCGTTGGTGAAAACCGCCAACCTTAAAAAAAAAGAAAAAAAAAAAGTGATGTATTCACAGTGGTGTAGTCAGGATTTTCATTAGTGGTAGGCAAACAAAATCCTTTCAAACAGAGGTGTTACTCGCTATTCATAGTCCTATACAGCTTGCCTCACACAGCCATGCAACTGCAACTCACGATTTTTCTTTCTCCGCAGTTTTTCTTTCTTGAACAATGAGAAATTGAATACCTACAAGAAGAACATAATATAGTGACTAGGGTTTACGGCAGAGCACCAGAGCCGAGCACGGACCGTGACACCGATGTTAAAAAGCTAGAATAATGGTTCTGAAAATCAAAATCAAAGTTGGCAGCCACTGCCAACTTTCTTAGAAAAAATCAAAATCAAAATTGATAAGTTAATCATGGAATCAAGATCGGATGAATTGGTAGAAATTGGCAAATTAGATTGGAAACTCAGATTTTCTCGAAGAACTTGTTTTATACTAAAAAAATAGAAAAAATTATACAAATTATTTTGTCGAAAAATTATGGTCACTGAAAAGTACATTCAAAAATCACTAATATAATATAATACATTTATTTTGTCAAAAGTTTTTATTTATTTATTTTTTATAAAATTTGTTTGGTTAGAGACCGCTATTATTTTACCAGCTTTTAATTTTCATTTTTACCAGCCCAATTTATTTTTTAAAAAAGAAAAAAGGAAAAAAGGCTAAGTGCCCGTTTCGTTTCACTGAAACAAATAATTACAAGATAACATGCCACAATACTCTGGCCTGGGACACATATCTGTGCCAGAAGTTCTCACAAAATAAACGAGCAATAAGCTGATAGACCAAGCTATAGAATTTGCTAAATGCCAAAAGTAATCTCAGTTTACTAATTAATACTAAGCCACTTAACAAAGGACTAAGAGTAACTACAAAAACAAAATTTTGTTGCTGGTGTTTCTATATCTTCACTCCGAATTACTTTTCTTCTCTCCTAAATCAAGCTCCATCTCAAATTTTCTAATGTTGATCTCCACTCAAATCTCACCACACAAATCACCACATACATCTTTCTTTACTTTTATCAGCCACGTACATTTTTATATTAATTAATATTTTATTTTTAAGGCTCAAATAGAAGCCGGCCCAAGTGACCATCTAAACAATTATTCCACTTTGTCAGAATCTCCTTCTACCTCCGTTCTATTCGCTGCTTTCTTTCCGAAACAATTTTCTAAACAATAACTTTGATGCTAGCTGCGAAATCTGAGTTGCGAGTTTTTTACCCAACGAATCTTATCTGGGATAGGCAACGGTCCTTATCGGGATTAGACAACGAATCAGTCATATATACTTGTATACTAAGTATACAGTTTTTCAAAATCCACAATTAGGCAACTAGTTTTCTCCATTTCATTTGAAACCAAAGAAACTATTACATGCCTTGCAATAACAGAACCCAACTACTAAAGGCCCAATTGGAATTTTAAGGCCTCAGCAAACTTTTCCATCGTTGGCCTATTCCAAAGACCACAACATAATATCTTCTTCTTAAGATGCCGTAGCCACACTCTTTCCGTTGACTCAACAATAGTTGGTGTTGGGTCAACACATGGCATAAACTCTATTTAAGGAACTAGCTAGTATTGTGTATGGAAAGAAACTCAACTAAGGAAAGGAGACTATGGATACACTCTTTACAAAACTAGAAGAGGCCTCTCAAGCTGGAGATGTGAATTCATTAAAAGAGCTACTCAAGAAAGATAAGCACTTGCTTGAGAAGGTAATTGGGATTACATTAGTGAGAGATAACCCCCTACATATTGCAGCAACGCTTGGTCATGCTGATTTTGTTCGTGAGGTTATCTATCGCAAACCCGAGCTTGCCAAGGAGCTCAACGGCCAGGGCGTATCACCTCTGCATTTGGCTGCTGCACACGGTCATGTCACTGTAGTTAAGGAGTTGTTGAAGGTAATATGATCAGTTGATTTTTGTTGTTTCTGACTTTCTGTTATATATATATATATATATTTTTTTTTTTGCTATTTGGGTAAATATATTGACAGAACTAGCTTGGCTTCATGCAGCGCACTAATCTTATTTTTTTTTATTTTCTCTATTAATTGTGTGTTGCATGAACTCAAAATAGCACTGTCAGTATCTTTAACACCACCCCCCCACTTTTTAATAGAAAATTAACGTTTTAGGAACAACCGGCGCCAGGTTAAAAATATATGGCTATTGATGGTAATTAGATTAGTACTTTGCATATATGCAAATATATATATATATGCAGAAGATACAAATTCAAATGAGAACACCACTACTATATAGTAGTATATATATATCATTTTGTTGTCAGCAAATTAATTAGCCATCAAGATCTTACGGTTTGCAATATATATATATATATATATATATATATATGCTTGTAATTTAATGGTTTATTTTTCTCTGCAGGCTGACTTGGACCTTTGTTTAATAAGGGAGAAACAGGAAGGGCTATTGCCACTACATATTGCTGTTAAAGAAAGAAGGACAGTAATTATCAAAGAGTTAGTGGAAGCCTGCGAGGAAGCAGTGCATGTGCTTACAAATGGTGGAGAAACTGTACTTCATTTGGCTGTCAAATATAATTCATTCGACACAGTTGAGTTCTTGATCGACCGGGTGCACGACCTTAATGCAAAGGATGACAGAGGAAATACTATTTTGCATGACGCTGTGGAAAGCAAGCAATTATCAGTATGCCATATATAGCTTTCTTTCTGATAAAAAAAAGTGGGTGAATATATTCATCCTTGATTCCTTTCTAAGCATGTACTAAACAAATTGCACCTTTGCATCTCAGGTAATCAAATTTTTGTTGAGTAAAGCAGCCATCGATGTGAACACCACAAACTTGAAGTTCTTAACTCCACTCGATGTTTTACTGGAATCACGGCAGCAGAGGGGAGATCTCGTCCTTGGCGAGATGATACGAGCAGCTGGGGGAAAGACTACAGCTGAAGTGTTGTCTGAATCAGAACCTGTCGTCAGGGACTCTAATTTAAGTGACAGTTCAAACCCAATAGAGCGACAACCCCGCATCACAAATGACATAGAAGAAGCAATTTTAGAGTTGCCAAAGGTGAAAAAGAAAAAGAAGTACGATCCGCAAATTCTATTGTTGGTGTCAACAATAGTGGCGACTCTTACCTTCACAGCAGCAATATTAAATCCACCAGGAGGATTCCGTCCTGATGGTAAATCTGTCCTCGCTGATTCTTTAATTTATTTCCGGAATCTTACCATGTTGGCATTTTTTTCATCCGTTAGTGTTATGATGCTTTTCTTATGTGTGGTCCCCCGGAAGAAAAAACTTGTGATGGAGTTCTTGGTGCTGGTGATCTGGCTTACTGCCTACTTAATGGTTGCGGCCTTCCTGGAGGGCATAAAGGTACTCTATGGTAATGATAATAAACATCAACAGTTAACGAGAAACTTGCTCAAGGCATGCAACGTTCTCTACGAACTCGGTTTCTCTTTGGTATTAGGTCGGTTTCTGATTTTCTTGCTGAAGATAAGTGGGTTCCTGGAGCCAGTTCGACAGCGTTTTTCTTTGCTAGAGAGACGATACTTTTTGAAGTGGCAACAATTTAGTAATGGATCAAATTGTTTTAAGTGGTTCAAGAGGGTAATTTGCGTTGTATTGATCCTTCTTGTTCTTGGGTTGTATGCCATACTATTGCTTGTAATAATAATGAATATACTTGGTATCCTTTTATGAAATATATTTAATTTTTCTTAATTACAACTCAAATTACCCTCTTGAACCACTTAAAACAATCATAACATAATTTTTAATGAGTTTTTATATTTCTCCCTTTAAGAAAATGAAAATAATATTTTATAGCTATTATTGAAAAACTCATAGCTCGTACCTCGCTCAATTTTTTATTAGAATCTAACTTATGTTTGACTTGTTCAATTAAAATGAACTATAATATGTTTATTTTCAGATACAAATGTAGTTTTAATTTTTCAATTTTATTTATAAAATAAACTAAATATTGATAGCAAATATATATAAAGTTTTAATTAATAATTTAATTTGCGTACAACTTGAACTCAATTCATGTTATTAATCTTGACTTGGCTCAACTCAACTTATAATTAATTTAAGCTAGAGATAGAATTAACATTCCGAATTATCAAAATTTGACAACATTATGTCTAGAATATTCAAACACATGCCTTCACATTCACGATTGAATGTAACCATTCAAAGGGGAAAAAGATTTTCCAAGCATGAGATGAATGAACCAAATCTAGAAAACACATATTTTCCAAGCATGAGATGAATGAACCACATTTTTTTGTAAGATATATATATAGTGAGTGGCTAAGCTCAAAACGTTTGCACCAAGGGTTTGGTGCAAACGAATTGTTTTCGGATTTCCGAAGTTCAAACGGTCGATCCGAACCGTTCAAGTTGTTCTCCATATTGAAATGTGCTTGGAGACCAAATTTTACATTTTTTGGAATTTTTTTACTATTTATTAAGCCACTTTGAAAGTTGCTGATCACACGGTCCAGAATTTGATTGCACTGTTTTTACTGTTCATCCGAATCAGCAACTTTCAAAGTGGCTTAATAAATAGCAAAAAAATTCCAAAAAATGTGAAATTTGGTCTCCAAGCACATTTTAATATGGATTAAATATCTAACGGTTTTGATCGAACGTTTGGACTTTGCAAATAGGAGAACCAAAACGTTTGCACCAAGGGCTTGGTGCAAACGTTTTGAGCTTAGCCAGTCTCTCTCTCTCTATATATATATATATAGAGAGAATGGCTAATATCAAAATGTTTGTTCCTGGGCTCAGGAACAAACGGTTCCGTTCTCCAATTTCTGAAGTTCAAACAACAAATTCAAACCGTTAGATGTTCAATCTATATTAAAATGTGCTTGGAGACCAAATTTTACATTTTTTGGAATTTTTTTACTATTTATTAAGCTAGTTTGAAAACCGCTGTTTTTATGAAATTTCTGCAGCATTGAAAAACAGCGGTTTTCAAACCAGCTTAATAAATAGTAAAAAAATTCCAAAAAATGTAAAATTTGGTCTCCAAGCACATTTTAATATAGATTGAACATCTAACAGTTTGGATTTGTTGTTTGAACTTCAGAAATTGGAGAACGGAACCGTTTGTTCCTGAGCCCAGGAACAAACGTTTTGATATTAGCCATTCTCTATATATATATATATATATAGAGATGGACTTAGCTACTTCATGGAGTAAAACGACTTTGTACTTCACGCCATATCTTCATTTTCAAAGTTCAAATAGTCGATTCGAATCTTCCAACATGTTCTTCATATTGAAATGTACTTGGAGACCAAATTTTACATTTTTTGGAATTTTTTTACTATTTATTAAGCCACTTTGAAAATCTGAAAATCCTTATGAACAGTAAAAAACAGTAAAAATTTCTGGACCGCCGGATCAGTGATTTTCAAAGTGGCTTAATAAATAGTAAAAAAATTCCAAAAAATGTAAAATTTGGTCTCCAAGCACATATCAATATGGAGAACAACTTGAGCGGTTCGGATCGGTCGTTTGGATTTTCAAAATGAAAATAATGAGGCGTGGAGCACCAAGTCGTTTTACTCCATGAAGTAGCTAAGCCCAGCACTATATATATATATATATATATATATATTTTTTTTTTTTTGAGGCATGTGTTCAGTCAAAACTATTGAACGAATTTGTGTTTGACAGAAAACAAAGAATATTACTATCACACAACAATAATACGACCCTGAATTTATATATATGAATTGTAGTATATTCTTATATATAAAAGAGTATCTACTATCGTAATACAATTTCTATATTATGTTTAATATCAAATATTTTTTTTTCAAAATAGATGCTCTAGAGAGAGAGTAGAAAAGTTCCAACTAGAGAAAGGTACTTCTGAGAAAAGTATTTTAAACTGAGAATATCAGAATCTCAAAAATATTACAAATTCTAATTCACATATGATACCAATATCAATATCAATTTGTCCACTAAGAAATCATGTTAACTAACGTATGACATAAAAAATCGTTGTTGATCAGATGTTCTGAAGCAGTGAAAATAAATATCTTATTCGTATGGTGTCTATTGGATAGAAAGTCCTTTAATCGTAATATATTTCATTTGACCTAATAAATCAAACATGCCTTCAATTGACAGCAGCAGTTGGTGCATTGACTAGTGACTAGCTAGTGGTGTTATGTTTATTCATGTTGTTTTCATCTTAGAGAAGAATAATCTTACGTACATTCATAGAGAGTGAAGTTTTAAGCCTCTGTGAAAAATATCTCAATATGTTTGATTCATTCGTGAAAAAATTGGATCCTTATCCGAATTTAAACGGAGCAGATAATTTATTAAGTTGGACAAACTACCCGGATTCGGATCCGGATTCCGCACTATCCGAAACCTATTCTTAACCCACTTTCAATTTATATATGATCTGTTGCTTTGAACAACACAACTTGTGGGACTATTCCCCACTTGGTATTCCGGACAAGTATTTAACTATTAAAGTGATATTGGGCCAAGCCCAGTCTACTTAATTACTGGACCTGTTGTTTATGATTCAAAGCTGTAAATGGTATACCTATTTAAGTTTGGACATCTTTGTTAATCTTTTTAATTAAATTTAATATTAAACAACCTACTTAATTTCAATATATAAAAAATAGGTAATTTTATAAATCGCAAAAAATTCACATATTCACATATTCGTTATAATAAACTTTTGTGATTCATATGAAAATCTATCAAATTAATCAAGTGCCGCCGAGTACTCCAAATAGATTAATTTTTTTATATATTATATCAAGATTCCATACTCAATTTGAATTTTGTTAATTAATATTTGTATCTTAAAGTTCATGTAACTCAATTATCCGACAATTATTATTTTTTTAATCCGTATTCGTGGATTATCCGTATCCGTCTAAGGTAGATTTGGTTTTACTTTTTGACATCCGTTTACTATCCGTATTCGTATTCGTATTTGCTCACTGAAATGTAAATATGGATTTGATATTAGCATTATCCGCTCCGAATTCGCTCCGTTTACACCCCTAGTCACAAACCCTCAAACATCAAAATCATGACATTCTTTATTGTGCACCTTAAAATCAAATAACAAACCCTCAAACATTAGAAACACCAAATTATCAAAACAACAAATCAACCAAACAACAAGACACCAAATCACCAAATTTCCAGTTCACCAAATTATCGAAAATTGGTACTACCTGAAAATAAAAAATCCTGACCAAATGCATGTAGACCAGATCTTCGATCAAGGACGATAGGAATAACAAATTTATATATATATTTTTTTTTGTCAGAGAGGCATTGCCTATAAATAGCTATTGTATTAGGTCAATTTTGATGAGTCTGTTGTGAATTTCGTGAAATTTGTTTCTCTAAACTCGGCTTCGCCCGTTCTTTTTTAGTAAAAAGGCCGAAATCCAGTTTCATTTCGACAAAACTAAGTCAAGTTACAAAATCGTTATAAGAAGAGCTAACTGACCAATAAGCTCTATGCCCTACGTCCATGTCAACTAGCTTTCAATAAAATTTGTTTGATTCGTGTTTTACTGCTTGATTAATCTAATTAAGAGTAAGAGCACGACAAGATCATCCATTACTTGTTCAAAATGCAGTATACAGGGAATTTTTTTCTTGTAGACACCACCGATTCATAGGCTATAATTTTAGTGAGAAATTTGCCTTGAAGCCTCTCTGTGTAATTGTTTGCAAAAGAACCATACTTCATTTGGATATAAAAATTAAGCTACCTTTGAAATTAAAAATTTGCAAAAAGCACGATACACTCTATCTTAGGTGCACTTTAGTAAGTTTAGCAAAAGTTTTGAATTATTTTAGTACGTAACAAATTACAAACAATCTATGATTGTCTACCACAGTATCACATGACAGTCATCACTGTCATGCAAACAATCAGACAGTACATGCCCCCCTGTACCAACACATGGAAACTCAAGCTTAGTAATTTGTTTTTTTTTTTTTCATACAATACCATTCAATTGGTACAACAATTTTGGATAAATAAGTTGGTAAGACTTCCACTTTGGGTCAACAACCGGTGCACAAATAACTTGGTACTGGTACCAACTAGATCAATATACCAGTCTTGAATACACATTTTTTTTCAAAAACTTTAAAATAAACTGGAGTGTATTGCCCCAAGGTATCCAGGTCAATTTTCATATTTTAATCCTTGCTTAGATACAAAAACCCTGGTAGCATACCTAAATGGCCAATTATTCTCCCTCAATTCCCTCCTATTCCATTCATCAATTATCTCTCCACATCAAAGAAAAAAAAAACGAGAGAGAGAAAGAGAGAGCGTGTATAAAACCATGATAATATTTCGAGAACTTTTATATTGGATAGTTCTTACGTAATGAGCAGAGGTGGATCCAAGATTTTCATCAGGAGGGGCAAAAAAATATCGAATCGGGTTTAAATAGCTAATCGGGTTTAAATTCATTTAACTAATTGGATACTCGATAAAAAATAATGCTTTAACTTATACTTTTTAATGTTTTGACATATAATTTCTGATGCTCTAACTTATAATTCTAATTACCAATCAAAATTCAACAAATTTATTTCAATTTTAATCCTAAATTTAACCCGAATTACAAATCAAATATCCAGAAGGGGGCAAAAAACTCAAAATCTCCACTAAAACTCAAAATCCAGGGAGAACAAAGTCGGTCGGAACCGATAAATCTCCACTAAAACTCAAAATCCAGGGGGGCAGCTGCCCCCTGGAACAACGTGGGTCTACCCCCGGTAATGAGTTAATGGTTTCTATTGCTAGTTCAGACTACAGTACATGTAGCAAGGAATATAATATACTTGAATATCTATCTTCACAAAAATATTTATTATAGACCTAGATTATGATTATATTAATGACTATTATTCCTTTGATGGAGTAAATACAGAAAGCACCGACATAACTAATATGACTTGTCAGTTTCTTTCCTTCTGGTGTAGATGCAAATGAAATGACCCACCTATAGATCAATCATATAATTTTTCTGGAGTAATTGCTTTCTTCTACTACACATATATTGATTAAAACAATAATGCATAACACAAATACGAAGATACTATACACAAGCCTTAATCCTAAGAAGAACATACTTGCATTAGATAGAATATACTTCAGTATTAACTTGATATGTAATTTTGTACAAGATTTTCACACACCTTTTTCTACAGATGCGCTCATATGTCATAAGTTTGACAGTGGCAAATCGCCGTGGGCCAGAAACTCGTGCACCATTCCATTCACCTCTATCAGACTGCCTCCTCTTTCTTTTCTCAGACCTTTATCTCTCATCTTTAATCTAGTGTTAATAGAATCACCAAATTCTTGACCATTGGCAACAGGGGCGGATCCAGTAATTTGATCAGGGGTAGGCACAATGAATTAATCGAAGCAGCGGACTTGGCCAATGAATAAATTAGAGCATCAAATATATTATTCTGAGCCAGAAGTAGGTACAGTATTGAACCAGAGGTAGGCACAGAAATAAAAATACACTGGGTCTAAAAAAAATTTTAAATCCAGGGGTAGGCAAGTGCCTACCCCTGGGCCTTCATAGGTCCGCCCCTAATTGGCAAAAATATTCGAGAAGATAGCGCGTCCACCGTTATCTCGTGCATCCAATTCCATGACCTTTTTTGCTGCACGATTTGCCGACTCTATGTTCCCATGCAAAGCAACCCATATTGCCACATAAGGCTTCATGGGCATTTTGGTAATTAACTCCTCGGACTCTGTTAAAAACCCTGCTCGACCTAATGCATCAACCATGCAACCATAGTGTTGGATCTCTGGTTCAATGCTGTAGTGCTGAGACATCAGATAGAAGTAATTTTTTGCTTCATTAACCCTACCAGAATGACCACATGCCATTAAGATACCAATAAATGTGACATTGTCTAGATTTAATCCTGAATTTTGTAGCATGGAAAACAAGTCAGTTGCTTTATGGTAATGGACGTGAACAGTGAATAACAAAATGATAGCATTCCATGTTGACGAAGCTTTTGTAGGAATTTCATCAAATACCTCAAGGGCGTTCTCCAATTCTCCACATTTACAATACATGTTGATCATTGCCGTGTCCATGAGGGGTTTAATTTCGATGTTGTTTTCCTCTAAATATGAATGGACCCAGATCCCTTGATCAATTGCTCCCAGGTTAGCACAAGCCCCTAATAGGCTAACAAAATGTGCAAAAACTGGTAGACACTTCACATTGAAAACGAGCAATAAAAAGCTTGAGCAACACAAAAAAATAATGGTAACAGCACAAAATAACCTCCCTTTGCCTTAAATTAACAGTAACAGTAACAGCAAAACAAAAATATATTTGTTCATGCTCATCAAAATAGTTTGAGCAACAAAATTCATCTATTGAATTCTGATCAACTACACATAAGCTTAAGCTACAACTAATTAAAGCTTAAGCAACAGACTCAATAAACATTGTCAGTTACAGTAACAATAGAAAATAACAGTAACTGCACAAAATTCATCTATTATATTCTATACAACAGCTTAAGCAACACTCAAATTAAATGCATCTACAGCTTGTTCAATCCAAACTTAAATCTTCACTGTCATATGAGTTGTCATTTTCACAGTCATCTTCATGTTCTTGTGCCCTCAAAATTTGTTCTTGATCTTTCAAACAAGTTCCATCCTTCATTCTCTATAAACAAAAATAAGAATGAAAGGAACAACTATATTGAAATATAATAGAATATTTGCATAAATTACTAACGAATAAACTGTACCTTTGGACAAGCAACCAATTTGAAAATCTGTCATGCAGCAGCGAGTAAAATCCAAAATAGAAAGAGCAAAACTGAGCTCCCAATTTTGCAACAATAACTGAGATCCCTACATTCCAAATAATTAAACAAAGAACCAAGAAATGAGGTAGAGGCCAACATACTCTTACTATGACTGTTACATGTGTACCAGTATAGGCTAGTACAGACCATACATGTCTTAATTTGCAAGATCAACAAGATCCAATTGAGTAAAATCTGGTGGGCTTAGTTTAACATCAACAATATCCAATTGAGCCAATTTTACATCACCCTCCTGTTTTCAATAAACTGCCAAAATATTAAATTTTCACAAATAACTGCAACTCAGATACTAACTCAAGTTTGGACATTATATTATGTTTTAACAATTAGACAAATTATAAGATAGTTTTTTATGGTACTAGATTCCAACTTTAAGACATATTGAGTACCTTGAGACATGAAATTTGAATCAACATTTTCGAGTTCCACCAAGCTTAGGATCAATCACAAGGCATTTTTTGCCTCGAATCTGCCACAAATTAGAACAGTGAAATACAAAGGTTTAGAAAAGGGATTGGTCTTTTTTAAGCAGTAGAAAAGAATTACTATTTGTATATTATTTAAATGTATGCAAAGTCATGAACACTAAATTTGAGAGAAACTCACAGGTATAACAAGAAGGTCCTTTTCGGACTTCTCCCTGCCAAAACCGAACAAACAACCAAACTAATAACACCAGAAACAAAAGAAAGTCATAGACATCACAATTTCCATATTTACATCTAATTAAACTTTTTTGCTGAATTACACTAAATTACGCTAAATTACAATAATTATGTAGAATTATGCTAGAATACGCTAAATTACGCTAAATTACGTATGAATAGGGATGATATCTTCAATGAGAAGGTGAAAAACGACGACGAACTTCAAACGGTTGTAAAACGGCGCTCGAGTGTCCGATTTCAGCATATGACCACTTTTCGGAAAGCTCGTGAAAATACGCATGCATCAAAATTGGCAATGTTGAATTATCCAAATTCAGAATCACCAAAAAACAAAGGGAAGAGTCTCAAAACTTCAGTTGAAGTTTACGATTAATATTTTCATTTCTATTTTTCAATCTACGTAGCTCCATAAATTAGTTATATCATGAACTTGTAGAATACCAATTTTTATTATTTTTGAAATTTTTTACTATTTTTTATGATTTATGAAAGATGGCACAAAATGAGCCATATTCATACGTAATTTAGCGTAATTTACCATATTTTAGCATAATTCTACATAATTTCAAGTAATTTCAAGTAATTTAGTGTAAATCAACATAAATTAATATAATTTCAAGTAATTTATAGTATTTTAGTATAAATATGCTATCAAAAAAGTAATTTGACAAAAGAAAAAAAAAATTCAATTTTTTAGTATTATATTTCATCATTTTAGTTATTTGTCTCTAAAAAAAAAAAAAAGTAATGGGAACCGAAATTTCAATTCGGGTCCAAGGCATTACACCAAAAGCTACACCGTTTCTGTGCTGCGGAAAAACTGTGAAAAGGGGGGAATCCGAATTGGCATTTCGGTTCCAGGAGAAAAAAAAGTGAGAACCGAATTGCCAATTCGGTTCTTATGATTTTTGTAAAAACCCGACTAATAATGTTGGTTTGCTAATTTTGTTTTTTTAATTATGGTTTTTAAAAAAAATTCTGGCATCATATCCAAGAATCAAGCATATGTATGAACTGTCAAAAAGAACATGACAACTAACAAGTAGTTCAGGAAACTGCGGAGCCGATATGCCATTGCCACGTACGCATTCATAATTATTATATAATTAAGCTGTACTACTGAACATGAGAACACTCAAGCATGCATTTCACAGCACGTTCACTTCACTTGCTTTAATTCATGAGATACTAAAAAATAAGAGAGAAATAGAAAGAGTATGTAAGCCTTCGTACAAAGATCGGAATTATATAAATATTGGTTTCCGATTCAACTTTGTTTTTCTTCTCCAGTGCATTTCACAACATGTTCCGTACCATGTCTTTTATCTTTATATTTGTGCTGAATATATTGCCGTTTTGCCTTAGCTTGTTATTGATGATATAATAAGTGAGAGTTTTCTTGAATTGTTAGCACATTTCTTTAGTGCCTGTTCTGGTGCATTTAGTCATATGCTTAGTCAGGTTTTTCTGACCTGTGACAGATGTCTTTTTTTGAGTTTTTAGGTTTGGCTGTACTTGAGTTTGTATCCGGTCGATGATGAAATTAATAAATACGACTGAAATCTTGGTACTGCTTCTTGATAGGTCAGTCTGGAAGTCCAATACCTGATTAAGGAAGTCGGATGTACCTGATTAATTAGTGCTTTTGGTTTTTATTTGTGTACATAACAACTGGTCTTTTGCTTTGATATTAAATATGTTTCATATATATTACTGTTCAGATTTTGGGTAATCCCTCTCTATTTTGATGTTTAAAGCGGAACTAATTTAATGAATTGCATAGTAAGCTTTTTTTTTATTCCTTCTATTTACTTCTTCATTTTCTTTTATATGAATACCGGGCAAGTGCATGTGCAGTTTAGGAACTTTGATTGTTGGGTATGCACATTATTAAACTATCAAAAAGGTTATGCACCTCTAAAAAAAAATGAGAATTTGTTATTTCGTTCAAATTAACTATGGTAGTTGGAAGGTAAAGTTTTATCTTAATACATTTTTTTAATTGGAAATTGCTTGTTCACCTGTTATAAAAGTTTTATGTGCAATTTTATATCCCTTCACAGGTTTGATATTTTTTTCAATATTTTTTGTGTAAATTTCATTTCTAAATTGATCTTTGATGCCTTATTTGCCAACTAATATTTTTTTTTAATATATATATATTTTTTAAACTCACAGGACTGCTATAATGGATGTTTTGGATAGAGAAATAGATTTATAGCATTTAGGATAATGTATTACTGTACCTTGTTAGAATGGTAACTATGAGCTAACTTAAAATGCACTACTAGAATTTCTGCTTTTTCCAAGCGTAGCAATGTTATTTCCAAGGGTGGACGGGCTCTTGGAAAAGAAATTGAGTTTTCTGACACACTTAACCATTTCCAACGGCTGTCCCATGGAAATAGTCTTCGATGGAAATCCCTGATGTCTGCCTTTGGAAATGTTCCTTATCCACCATTGGAAATACTTTTGCATGACACATGACCAGCTAAACAGACCGAATACTATATTTTATTGATAGCCCATGGAAATACCTCATGAGCTACCCTTGGAAATACTTTTGCATGACCCATGACCCGCCAAACAGACCGAATACTATATTTTATTGATAGCCCATGGAAATACCTCATGAGCTACCCTTGGAAATAAGATGGAAGTAGTGAGACATCTTATTTCCATGGGGCTACCGTTGGAAAAGTTAAGTTCCTAGAGACAGCTACGTTTCTGTTTATTTGACTTGTCCCTTTGAATGTTCAACAAAATTAAATCACACTAGCCAGCAGTATTAAATTGAGATATTTAAAATGAAGCATACTAATTAATCATACTAAATTATATCAAAATATTACTAAATAACACAATAATAATATCATATATCCAAGTATCACAATTACAAAATCAAAGTATCTCGTTATTCAACACACAATTTCATATATCTAGGATCAGTAAAAATCCAATTAGTGTAAAAAATTCACCTACATTTTTTCTCAAAGCACTTGTCTAGTTTTCCGTATACCGGACAACTGGACTGGTTTTGAAGTACAAATTACAAACTAGTCTAACAATCCTTATCGAAGTACAAATTACAGAAATTTTCAGATAAGGTTTGGGTATCAAACATTAGGTAAGCCCCTTTATCTAGTGTAATGTCATTCATCAAGTCAATGTTTTAGTTAGTGTGCATTCATGCTTGGTAAGCCCGAAATCAGTGTCCAGACATGTCTCGAGCATGGTGTCAAACATTTAGTTAGCATAGAAAAAACAGTGTACCACTGGTACACAGAAAACCCAAATCAGCACAATCAAACAAATAAAAATAAAAAGTACACCTAGACTTAGAACCAGGCCATAACTACTTTACAGGTTGATATAGGACATCATCATGAGTGCATAGAAATAAGTTATGCATTTTTCTGATTTTTCTACAATTTTTAGTTGAGTTTCAAAGTTCATATTTTAGAAATCAAATCACTCGTACTGTACCAGTCAAGCACCAAAACTTCCCTACATAAACTTCTCAGTTTAGCCTAGCTACAAAACCCCAAAAATACTGAAATAAATCATGGATGAAGCTTTCATTGTCCTGGAAATTTAGAAAGCAATAACACTCAATTTGGAGCTGTAAATTGATATGTGCAAAAAACAGAAGACAGCTTTCATAAAAGTCTAAATTGCCCTTTACATGCGCAGAACTGATGAAAAACTAAACACATCTAACTAACAGGTTCGACTGTCACAAACAATAGAAAACCCAGCAACCTAAACAAAAACTTATAATAAAAGGTATTAACATAAAAGAACAAAAAGCACAAAAGAGTATGTAAAATATACCTTATCCATAGTAGGAGACTAAGAGTGCCATATTGGACTTCAGTTCAGAAAGAATCAATCAACATAAACTTGTTACATTCAAAACAATTAACCACAACATAACTGAATATTATACATGTTCCATTTCCACTAACTATTGTCATCATATTGATTTTAAATACCCATGTTCACTTTTATCCAAAACAATCCATCTTCACTCATCTTCTCAGGCATTGTTGACTTATCCACATACCACTCATCATCAAGTTCTCCAGCAATTTTGAAGACATGAGATGCATTCATTAAAATTTCCAAGTGATACTATAAAGCAAGTCCTTGCCATCAACCCTCCCTCCCCCTCCACAGTAATCAACAAAGTCTCTCTTCCTCGTCTATAACTTCTCCCTTAATTTAGAAGTGAATTTCAACTGGTAAACCATTAATTAACTCTCAAGAATCCTTCATATTGTAACAAAATAATTACCCATAAACTAAATTGTTGTCTTCTACTTTTTCTGAACACTGTGGTACTATAACAAACCTATACATGTATGCACATATTTATGTTTTTAGACTTCTGTTTCATCAACTCAGGGATGTGGCTGACCTAGTATGACTAGTTTGCCCTTTTTGCGCATGCTGATTTGTCCTTTTTATTACAATTAATTGGCTACACTATATTGGGTGTTCTTTATATGGAAGTAACCATTGATGTACATGTTTTTCAGTGGACAAGTATCAAATTTTTATTATAACTAGAACTGTGATGAAACAGTGCAGTTTTGCATGAAACAGTGCAGTTTTGACAGTCCATCTTTAGAAAATTATTGTGAGCAAATGGCTACACCAAATTCTTATTTCTTTATATAGAAATGATGGTTAACTTGTGTAGTTTATACTCAAAAAGTTTCAAAAATTATGAAGGCTTGGAACTTAGTGAATTTCACTGTTTTGTGAAGGTCGGCTGGTGTGCCAGTACACTGTTTTTAACAGTATTTTCGGTTTTCAGGATATGAGATTCAAATGGCCACCAAAAATTGTAGAAAAATCCTTTTTTGGAGTTTTTTTTTTCAGTGTGCTTGTATATGTGTCTAGTGTGTGTGTGTGCAAGGATTTGATCAATTTCAGTTCAGAGTTCGCTGTACAGATGTTATACTGACAGAAGGTCAAATTGGAGTTGTTTAGGCAACTCATTGTACCAGCATGTGTTTGGCTTAGTTTCACTTATGTATGGGGCTGGTACAAGCATGGTTATTACTTGATATGCATGTAGGTGAGTCATACATGATGTCAATCTGAACTATTATGTCGAGCCTCTGCACCATCTCGTCCCTCCACAGGGACAACCTTGTCACGTCCTCTCTCGAAATAACTTCTCCACCTGAAATAATTGAGAATTTGAAAATTGTGACACTCGAATTGAACTTTAAATTAGTAAAAATGTTACAATTTGAAAAAAGCACCTTTATAAGCATAGTTACCCTTTCCTAGGACCTTGGAAGCGTATAATTGCAACACTAGGAGAGGCGAAGTGGAGGGCAGTGATGTGGAGAGAAGTGCGAGGAGTTAAAGAAAATGGAGCAAGGAAGAGAGAGGGGGGTGGGGAGGGCTTGGTACGCTCGGGCTTAGAGGGTGAGAGAGAGCAAGAGAGAGTGAGAAGGGTTGGAAAAGGTTTGAGCTTGAGGGAGAAGGAAAGTGGGTGGGTTTGAGCCAGAGTGAGAGAGGGAGCACATTTTTAATAGATATGTATAAAAAAATCATCTGTACAGAGATGTATAAAAAAAATCATGACCCACCTGTCATTGAAGAAATTTGAAGTCCTCTTAAGCTGAAAATCATGACCCATCTGTCATTGAATAAATATGTATAAAAAAATATAACTAGTATTGTTAAATGGAGATGTCCATTGATAATCAGGATAGCACATTTTTAATCTAACGGTTCAGATTTACAAATGTTCATAACCTTTCGATGTTTTGATATTCCGTCGACTCGATGGATAGGTAAATAAAAATAAAATTTCATCAAAATTTGCTGCAGGAATATATATGCAGTGCTATTTCATTTCAACGGTTCGGATCGCCCGACGGACGACGTGTTTACGTGCGCCTTCATTAACTCACAAAGCAAGAGTTTATGTTTTATTTTATTTTTATTTACCTATCCATCGAGTCGACGGAATATCAAAACATCAAAGGGCTATAAATAATTCATGTTGGATCGAAGCTTGGACATAATAAAACTTCATAATTTTTAGTTTGATTACGTTCAATGTTGTCCCTTGATCATTTCAAAACAAATTTGAAATCATTTCATTGCAAATCGACCGTCGATCGCTCACGTGAAAATGAACGGTTCGTAAATATTTACTAAATTTGAAGGGCCAAATAATCATGAAAATCTATAAAATTTACAATTATAAGTATAATTTGGTCATAAAAACTAAAACAAATTTAAAAATATATTCTTGAAATTTTTTCATATTATTTTCAGTAAATGCATTAACTAATTTGTAAATATGTAAATCTGAACCGTTCGATTGAAATTGTGTTGTCCTGATGTCTTCATATTAGAGGTTGTGGGTAGCAAGTCTCTATTCTCTGAGGTAGCATAATATTTTTGTTTAGATCCAAACCTAGGCGATGCACAGGATCTTTTAATATTCGTGCGTAATTATGATCAGACGGCTCCGATCTAAACACAAATATTATATTACCTCATAGTATATGAATTGATGGGTAGGTCTCCCAGCGCAATACAAAGCCCCTTCTCCTCTCAGCCTCTCTGGACTTGAGCATTTTTTTCCCCATCTGAACGAGCCTCTTATTTTTCGTCTTCCCGCTAATTTACACCAAAACCCTAACATTCTTTATCTTCCCTCCCATTCTACAGTACTCGCCCAAATTCCCTCTCCCGCTAATTACCAAACATCTCCCCTCCTATCCTCTCTCTTGTGGTCTCTCAGACCCGCCTCTCTCTCGCCCAAATCAGATCCGAGTCGCCATGGAGTCGTCTAGGCCTCCGCTTCGTTCCGAGAGAAATCCGCATCGTCTTCCCTCCACTTTTCCTCTCCTCTCTGTCGCCATCGCCGACGCTGGCGCCATGCCTGGATCGGTCTCCTTCTCTCTCCACCCTTAAGCTATCTCTTTCATTTCCCTTGATTTCGTCTTCCTTCCTCACTCCATGTCTCTCATTCGCAGGTAGATGAAGATGAACACAGTTCGCTCCAATAGCTACAGCAAACCCTTGACACTGATCCAACCAACCCTTCCAATCACTACAACCTCGTTAGTACCTCTCCCCTCTACCTTCTCAAACCAACTCTTACCACCTCCTCACCTGTACCTTCTCAAACCACCTCTCATCACCTTCTCACCTCACTAACCGAGTCTCCTTTGCAAGGAAAGTTTCTATTGAAGAAGGGAGAGGAGTCAGAAGGGGATGAGGCGAAGCGGCTTAAGGAGAAAGTAGCGGAGAGTTTCTTGGCATCGGCCAGGCTTAACCCCAATTATGCAGATGCATTTCGTTCTCTGGGGCATTTCTACGAACAGGTGGCAGGTGACAGACAGAGGGCCGCAAAGTGTTATCAGAGAGCTGTTACACTCAATCCTGATGATGCCGAAGCTGGAGTAAGTCTCCTTTTAGTTTGTTTAGTTGGATATAAATTTCGAAATTGACCCCTTTAATCTGATTTTCTTATCCCTTGCCGTTGGTTTCTACATTATTTCATGCTTCTTTTATGGGACTTAGTTATGGTAAAAGTTTACGGCAGAGCAAACAAGTTATTTGCCATCTTATAAATCGCAAAGAAATGTTGCAATAATTAAATTGAGCCCTTTTATATGACAAATGTAGTAAGTACTTGACTCTTAGCAATGAAGAACCAATTGCTTCAGCATTCTGATTTTTGGTGCATCAAAGGAAGTGGTCAGAGGCTGTACCAAGCCTTCAACATGCAATTCGTGGTTACCCATCATGTGCTGATTTGTGGGAGGTGCGTTCCTCTCTTCCATTTATCAGCACATATTGTTTTATTCTATTACTTTTCTTGTCTTTTGAATGAAATTGTGTAATGCTGCTTTTTGTTACTACATTTTCCATTTCAGACACTGGGTCTTGCTTACCAGCAGTTGGGCATGTTTACTGCATCTGTAAAGGTATATATATTTTGTGGGTTTAGGCCCTTTGTATCATAATTTGAGTTTGTAGTATTATTTTTATAGCTTCTAAGATGGTGGATAACTGACTATTCTCCTATGCATATAATATTGTCAATCAATTTTCAACTTTTAGTTGTGATCAAACTGATACATAGATTTTTATTTACCTTTATTTTAAAGGTTTCTGTATTTGATTCCATCTTTCTTGTTTTCTAAATAGTTTATATTTTTCTAAGGAGAATCTGTATTTCTAATGATGCAGGCCTGCCTTATTGCAGACATAGTACAACACTTTGTAGATGCCAAGCTCGACTTTTCTATAATCAAATGACAAGGATGTAAATTTTTTTATTTTGATGTAATGAGCAGCTATATAAATTAATTACTTATAGGTGTATATATGCATGAATGAAATCATAATTTGCTAAATAAAACTTGTTCTTATTCAGTAAATATGAAGAGACATGCGCTCCTCGTGTGCAGCAGTTCTGTTTCCTCACTTGCAATTCATACAGCAAGATATTTCTCAGGTTATTTATAACCTAGTGCAGTTTATTTTCATTTTAGGAGCTACTTTTTAACTTGTAAACCTTTGTACTGACTATCACTTGCATTGAATTTATCATTTCAGGAGATTTCTTCGAGCAACACCAGCCTCTTCTCAGGTATTATAGTATGCCAATTTTTGAAATTGTTGCCTGCTTTGGTTGCTTAATCAAGTTTAAACTAGTACTTCATTATACCTATCCTTGCTTGACACACTGATCATTATAACCAATTCTACCATAAGTAAATACTAGTTTGACAGTTGACACACTGATCATTATAACCAAAGATACCCAACAAATTAACCTTGTCAATCTAATGTCTATTTACAATGATATGGCCATGTCAGTCCTCGGTACCAACATGTACTTTACATCCAAGATTTTATTTATTATTATTTAATTTCAATTATTCAAATTTTAGCAACTGAGATTTAACTTCTACTTTGAGGATAAGTCAAAGTATATGTCCAAGCAAAACTTACCATCGTCCATGATAAACACCAGCAAGGTAGAGTACAATTTTTAGTAACTTATCACATTTTTGCAAAAAGCATGTCCAAGCTAATAATAATAATATAATTCTCATGATTTATTTTCTTAATAATATAGGTGACAGAATTGATAATTTCACATGGATGTTTACTGGACAATTGCTCGATAGAGCACAACATATTTTCTTAACATCAACCCGCTCTTCTAGTTTGGACAAAATCTTCATTTTAAGCATAATAGAGGATCTAGAAGTTCTAACATATGAATATCCTTGGGGTAATTTTTTTTTGTAAATTTGTGTTAATGGGTGGTGGGTATATTTTGGGACAATGTGTTGTACAAGTTCTTGTAATTTAGTACTGATTTTTGTAATGCTTTTTGGCTTTTTGGTATAACGTATGATGATTATACTGTGTCGATTAATTTTAATTGCATATTTTTTCTCTATATTTCAATGTGTTTGTTAATTTGGCTGAATAGAAATTGGGGAATGTAAACGAGTTGGTACCGGGAGAATTGTTAAATGAGGGCATTCTGGTACCAAAAAAAGGAGGTTAGTATTTTTGTGGGTATATCCAAGGAAATAATAGCGTCCAGGTCTGACCAGGTGGGCCCACTTTCACTGGTCATGGAAATGTTGGAGTGGGTCCCACGTAAACTGCCTTTGGAAATACTCAGGTGGGTCCCACGTAGATTGCCTTGGAAATACTCATGGGGCCCAGGGGCGACACCCTTGGAAATGATAAGGTGGGACCCACACTCCCTCCCCTTGGAAATACTCGGTGGGTCCCTCGTTTGATCCCATTGGAAAAACTAAGGTGGGCCCCAGGGATGCTCCCCTTGGAAATACTCCAGACGGGGGCCAAGTTTGAAAGTTTTTTCAAGCGCCCCTTTTCCAAGAGCAGGCCGATGAAAAAAGCCAGAATCAGGTATTTGCAACGGTGCCATTGGAAATACTGACCATTTCCAACGAAGGTATTTGCTACGGTAGTTTTTCCAAGGGTGGCGCTTGGAAATAGCGATTTTAGGACTTTTTTCAATGGTAAGCCCTTGGAAAAGGCCATTTTCCTCCCCTTGAAAAATGCGGAAATTCTAGTAGTGATGGTTATCAAGGATTTTTTTTTTTTTAATAAAAGAGAGATCAAACCTCAAAATGGTTATTAAGGATTGATGTAAGCATGTTTATGGGTTTATTCAAGGGTTTATTCTAGTTGTATTAATTATTGGTATCAAACACTTTTTTTTTAATATTTATGTAATTTCTCCTCTATGTCTATCCTAAATTCCTAATATATGGTTTATATTTGTGATAGTGTATTAAAAACTTTTGTATTTGAGAATTTGGTATGATGAGAAAAAAAAAATACATTTTTATCGGCCAATTCATTAATGGCCAATTCATTTGAGAATTTTTAGCGGTCACCTCGTATGAATATATGACTAATTATTTGAACTTAACTAATTAGTTAATCTAATAGTTCAAATATTTAAATTGAATAATATAAATGAATATATATAGCTGATGTAAAAAAAAAGGTTTTAATAATATATATGGTCCCAATTTGTTCAATTAATCAATTACAGCATATTCAACTAATAACATGAATACTGGAGTTCCCCATTTCACAAGAAATTGAGAACAATTGCAACAAGAAGATTCTTCTATTCCTACCAGAATCTGATAAATACCAGTATTTGTTTCCTTTGTTTTATTAACAGATCATTAGGCTATTTTAACCATTAGGACAGCAAATCATGTAATGAATCGGCCTATTTATAGGCATGTAATCTTCTTCTTCAAATATATATAAAACAGAATACAAAGTTCCAAATATATCTCTCTTCTTTCTCTTTACCAGTACCAAAAATACAAATGAAAATAAAACTGTAAATCGTTTTATCAACCATAGTAGGTAGCAAGAGAAAGTATGCATACAACATATAAAGAAGGAATTACACAAAAGAAGGTTGGAAGTATTCACGAGTCACGACCCATGCATGCAACTTAATTTGTTGATAAATAATAATCACAATGTACCTACATAGTTCATCCCTCATTTAGAATCGTAATAGAAAAGTACATGACAATATGACATACATACTAGCTAGATGAATATACAAAACCCACAAACTATTATATTATATTAATAAAGAGAAGTAGGGCTTCGAAAGAAATTAAGAGCCATGCACTATTTAATTAATTATCATAAAAGTTGTTGAGCATGTTGTCTCGTGATTACATAAAGTTGTGTATATATAATTATATATAACTAAACGCTGAACCAAAACCCAGATTACATTTACACCAGCCCATGGCATAGCTAGCTAGGCTGTTTTGAATCCCAATGATCTCCAGTGTTTATAGAAGTAGATCTATCCAGTTGTCCGATTATTAAAACTTACCGAATAAGATCGCACTCAAAGGATTTACCTGGTTTCTCAAAAATAAATAAATAATATTAATTATAATTATGACCTATATATACGTACCCACTACCCAGGCCAGCAGATGCAGTTACATCTCCACCTCCCTCTCCATCCATTAAACCCTAATTAGTTACCAACTATCCTCCAGCATTCTAAAAGTTTGAAATGGCGAGGTTTTCAAAAGTAATGGTATTGGTATTGGTACTGATACTAGCTCTGGCATCAATAATTACTATGCAAAATGCTGATGGTGCAAGGCTGCTAGAAACAGCTCCTGATCTGGTTGATGTTCCCGGCTTTACATCTACTCAATCTAAAAGGCCAATTACTCCACCTTCAGGGCCTTCAGACTGCTCATCCAACCGCCGCGGTACCAACTGTCCACCTATACATGGCATTGGCAAATGACACGTAAGAATAAGATATATACATTGATAAACGTTTTGTAAGAATTTTCATACATTGATAAAAGCTTTGTTTTTCTTGAATTCACATCACCTCAGGTTACCTGACTGAAGACAATTACGATCGGACGGTTCTTTTAACATGGCACAAATCTCAAAACAGACTCCCTACAGTCTCCATAGGGACCGGATTGAGTTTGGCCCAGATAGGTTTAATCTGGACCGTCCGTTTCAATTTGCTTGAGTCAGGTACTTGGAAGGATACGGATTCGTTTTTCTTACTGTTGTTGTTGTTGTTGTTTTTTTTTTTTCTTTTCTCTTTCTATTTTAATCCTTGAGATTCCTAGTCGAATTATGTGAGTGATGCTTGTAGGCCGGTTAATTAGTGATGTTTAAAATGATATAATACTACAATCCGGCCTTGTATGTAGATGATTCGTTATTTTCTTGTTATTTACAGGCATCTAGATTGTAGAATGTGTTTTTGATCTTTCTTGCATAAAAGTTTCTACTATTGTACAAAAAATAAAGTTGTTTGGAAATTGATGCATAAGTCACTAGATATGAAATAAAATAACGTGAGGCAAACACGGACATATTTAAAGAAAGATGTACAGTACCATTTAAGCACGTATAAAAATGGAACAATATCCGCGAAGGTATACCGACATAAAACTGATTTTTTTATTAGCCACGGGAGTATCCGTGAGAGTATACCGATAGTATCTCTTGGATACGGTATATAATTAATTAGGGAAAATTGTTTATTTGCCACTCCAAAACCTTCTAATTCTAAAAATGCCATCCCGAAATTTGAAATTGTAAAAATGCCACTCTAAACTTCATGAATTTCTAATTTTGCCATTTATACTGTATTCTTATACTATTTTTATTAAAAATTAACTGAAAAATACTGTTTTAATATACATATTTTTGTATTTCCAATTATACCCTTGAAATAGATTCTTCTTCCAACCAAGGAGAGTAGTAGGTTTACTTTGGTATATGCACACGGGTATAACTTACAATTATTTGTCTCCTCCAGCTCCTCCAGAGATCGCATGGCCTCCTCCAGACATCGCATGGCACCTTGCGATTAACTCCTCCCTAATCGCCTCCTCCCTTTGCTGCGATCTCCTTTGCTGCGATCTTCGCACATCGCCTAATCGCCTCCTCCTCCTCCCGATCTAATCAGCATGCATCGCAAAGTGTAGATGGATTTGCTCTGAGATGAAGTGAGATATTCAATATGGCAAAATCTAAACTTGGGTAGGAGTGCAAACTATATCAACTGGTACATCATGAACTAGCAACTTCTCGACAGGAATATCATCCACCAATTGCTTGTCATGCACTACAAAATGAGAAAATTAAATGTCAAAAAGAAGCTAGTATAGATGTCTAAAGGATTAATTCTTTTAGTGTATCAACGAAAAAATAGTCAATCATTCCCAGACCCTTTAGGCAAATAGCAATTTAGGATTTGTCTTTAGCAGAGGACACAAACAGTGGGGCTATTTCATATAGGGTTGCAGTATTGTCAGATCAAGATAGTTTCTCGTCTCACATCATGGAAGTTCGGTCATATTTGGTCTCAATCTGGTATTGAGTTCAGGCCAGGTCAGTTTTGTCCCAAGAAAATCAATTTGGAATTGTGATTGATTTCTGTTCAGATCAGATCAGATTAGATTTGATCAGATTTGAGTTCAGGCCAGGTCAGTTTGTCCCAAGAAACAATCGTGCACTTTTGATCAGATTTGATTCCCCCCCCCCCACCCCCAAATTGGGTTCTAAAGGTACTGGTATTCAATATGGCAAAGTTTAGATTGGGTTTAGGAGGTACTGGTATTCAATATGGCAAAGTTTAGATTGGGTTCTAAAGGTACTGGTATTTTAGAGGGGATTGGGTTTGCTCTGAGACAAAGTGTATATGGATTGGGTTTGCTATGGCAACAGAGATATTCAATATGATGCAAGAAGTTACAATTTCTAAAATTATTGTATCATCTATAAACCTTACTAAAATTACACACTAAGCATGTGACCTGATGCAATATTATGTAAGTGGTCTTGTTTGTTTCTTAGTAGTTTTCTCTTGTCAATAATTTAAGGGCTTCTGCCTAGGTTTATGATGTGGTTTTCTCTACTCCTAATATTGACATGTGGTTTTATTTTATTTTGCAGAAGACATTTTCGTGCAGGTTCTGGATGTGGGAAGAGGACTACGAGGTATATCTTCGTGACATTGGAGTTGTGGGAATGCGGAGTGATCCCGAGCATGACCTATGTGATGCTACTCGAATTTTCCCTAATCGAATTGTCGCTCGATTTGATAATGAGATTGAAAAATTGAAGAAACAAAACTCCCAAATTGTTGCATTAGCGGAGAAGATAATATTCCTTCTTGTTATAAATGTTGTTGTGATGATTAGTATTTTGATTGTAATTATGTGCAAGTAGTGTAGAAGTGTATTTAGGAATGGTTGAAATTAGGAACTGCTTTGGTGCTTTTATACCCTTGTAATAGAACTTGAGAACCCTTGTTTAGCGTAGTTTCATTTGGGACTTGCTAAGCTATTATTGCTTCTTTATCCACATCTTCATATTGATAAAGTAAAAGACACAGAAACATAACCAAAGAAAACAGAAAAAGAAGCTCGCTGTTGTTCAGCTACTTACGGTACTAGATGGATACTGCTGAGAACATATCTACAAACTATAAGATGGCAGAAAAAGAAGCTCGCTGTTGTCACAACCATTATTTGAAACACTGCAAGCTATAAGATGGCAGTTATGTAGATATCTACAAATGGTAAATAAGATTCCTACCGGGTTGTAATTAGTACATATCAAAACCAAATATGCAGATCAGAAAGGTGTGGTATAAGATGGCAGATATGCAGACCAGATATATCAGTTTACACCTCAGTGATTCATAAAAAAGATGGCAGATATGCATACCAGATATATCAGTTTACATCTCAGTGATTCAAAATGACAAAAATATTACAATTTTGCAATTCTACCATGAGAACCTGACAACTATTACAATTTTGCAAAATGCCCCCGCCAACTATTAAAATCCAAAAACTACCCAGCGCATTAAGCATTGCTCGATCTTCTTTTCCTGCAAACAACAAAAATAAATAGAAAAGTGAAGTTTTAACAATGATAAGCATATGCATCCTCAGGAACCTCGAAAGTTTTAACAGTGAAAAGTGAAGTTTTAAAAGTGAAGTTTTTACCTCTTATTGGTTCTTGGCTCGGAATTTGGAATGAATCTTATTGGTTCTTGGCTCAGTCAGAGCTGGTGGCGGAACTTGCTTAGCTGTCTGAAATGAATCTAATGCAGGCCTCACCACTGCAGGAAGGAACATATCAAAGATTACAACTAATGGCACCCGGTGCAACTTCAGATCAGATCAAAGATTATCAAACTCGCCCACTGATCAATTTAATTTGCATTTTGCAAAAGCATTTTCTTGCAACATTTATATATTTTTATATTATTGCTAGTAGAAGCTGAGTGCTGCTGTTCTCTTTATCTGAGTCTCAATTACTGATATTTGGTAATAATTGAGGTCTATTCCTAGAAGATGATAGATGCTATGTAATTACCTAAAACATTGAAAAACTTTATGGAATGAATGAAAAACATGTACTAAACTGACTCTAAATTCTGAATCATAATTCTTATTATTTTGCCTAATTGACTTCAAAATCTATTGTAACTTTATACAATTAATATGGTGAGTAAATAGGTCGCCAAGCCTTCAAATTGTAAGAAAAATAGAAGTTTTAGTACTTGTAGAATTCATATATACCTGACAAAAGGATCTCTAATTACCTGGTATCTTTGGACTGCAAGATAGCCAGTACCAAGCTGGAATGCCCCAGCCTCCCTGTACATTTTCAAGTTTAGGAAAAACATATGAGCCACAAAGCATATATTGAATAATAAATATTGTTTTACATTGCATCCTTAATCACTTCTAACCTTTACCAGTAAACATTAATTTAGAGAGTTACCTTCAGCTTTCCAGCACGCACCTCTTTTTCCTTGTTGTACCTCAACCTCCTCTATCCAGCTGTTCACCAACTGTCAGCTTGTAGTGATCTGTGCTAAAGTACCACATCTTATTAGCGAAGAATGATGGAGCATTTCCCAAGTAGATCGATTAAGCTTGAAAACGAGAGCAGAGAGACAAAGATGGAAAGCGTACCACAACTAGATTGAGGCGGAGGGGCTGCCTACTCGGGGCGGAGGTGTAGAGTTCGTGCCTTGAGAGATTCCGAGTAGGAGGCGGAGGGGCTGCCTTCGGAGTGGAGAGTATTTTAGGAGGCGGAGGGGCTCAGAGTAGTAGGAGGCGGAGGGGCGACCCTTCTCAGAAAACCCTTCTTTCTGAGATAGGGTTCATATGTTTTTCAGGGGGGTATTTTAGTCCAATTTTTTTTTTTTTTTTTTATAACAAGAAGAATACAGTATAAATGGCAAAATTAGAAATTCATGAAGTTTAGAGTGGCATTTTTACAATTTCAAATTTCGGAATGGCATTTTTAGAATTAGAAGGTTTTGGAGTGGCAAATAACCAATTTTCCAATTAATTATATACGGTATATAATCTATTGCAATTTCTATAGATTTTTTTTTTTAGGAAATTCACAAATACCGAAATAAAAAAAGAAAGAATCTTATGAAAAAAAAAATATAAAGCAAAAAAAAAAATGATAAAAAAAACTTCCAAGTTACAACAGTCAACATATTCCTTTTTTGAAGAGAGATATACGGGAATGTGGCCCCCACATTGATAATTCTTTGTGGGAAAAGAAATCGGAACCAAACGTCGACCATGCAAACGCACGTTTGGGTTCGATAGGAAATAAAAAATAGAATTTGAACTACTAGCTGCATGCGTCTTTCATCACTAAAAAGAAGCCGCAATTTTAATCATGCTCAATGGAAGAGACAGCTGATTTGTCTAACCTTAATTCTCAACTGAATCAAACCATTTTGATTGAAAAAATCGAATTATTTTATTTATATAATATAATAGTTCGGTTCAAATTTATACGAATTGAAGAATTAGTCTTTAGTCTAATTTAGTGTCACTAATTGAAGTGGTTGGGAATTTTAGATTTTAGACCACTATTACTTTGATAATCTCTATCAAGTTTTTCAAAAAAAAAAAACCACTATTTTTCCGTTAACAAAACTATATAAATTGAAATTAATGAACCCCGCACACCCAGGAATAAAATTAATAACAAAAATCCAAACGGAGTCTACACATGTAATACATGAAATTTCTTTAATATCTGTCTCAGTACGGATCGATGATTCGAATTCATTCAACAGTAAATTTAAGTTACTGCATAAAGCATGAATTCTGACTGAGAATGTGAACAAAATAAGGTACGTAGGACTAGTGCTTGGAATCTGAAATTCACTACTCTACTCTTCCTTTTCCAGGTAATAGTTACTGACTAACTATCAACAGTTACTGGCGTATCTGATATGTATCGGAGCCGTATCGGACGCGTATCCGTGTCCGATACGTAGTAGATACGGATACAGAGCATATGTTAGAGTATCCGAGTAACATAGCTGACTACTGTATTTTATTAAAGAAGACGGTCAATTTGTTAAAAGTCCCTTTCTTGAAAATAACAGAAGTTGTTATTTCGATTGCAACTGTTCAAAAGTTTTCATGTGCGAATCTCAACAAAAACTAGCAGACGTGCTTCTCGCATCCCAAGCATTTCTCCTCGATCGTCATTATTTGGTTACATGCATGGTTTTGTTGAATGGCCGAGGAAATCAGTAAAAAGCACATTATTACTTAATTGATGAAATATATATTACGGAGTTGTATATAATATTTGGAAGAATCATTAGTTTTAGTATGTATTTGATAATTGATAAATTCTATCATTTATGACCTACAAAAAACTCTTTAATGAATTGATTATTTATAATATTAAACATCACTTTCCTCAAAAAATAATATTAAATATCACATATAGAATGGCTTTTGCTAATTGATGAAATATTTAGTATAAACTTTAGAATTAATTTAGTATAAAGTCAAACGATCAAAATAATTGATGAAAAATAAATACGAATAGCTTATAAGTTTGTGTTTATCACTTGATTTTATAATAAAAATTATTTTAATAATTGATAAATTTTGTATGTAAATGTATCAGTTATTATAATAAAAAATCAATATTGACCGTTAATGCTAATTAATTCAACTTTGTATTTCCCTCGGTATTTTTCTAAACTTTAGGCCCCGTTCGGTTGCATAGGAATGAGGCGGGATTCATGGAATTTTCAGAATAGTAGGAATATTATTCCATTATTCGTTCGGCTGTCCATTTTGGTCATATGGGTAAAACCTATGGAAAAGTCCAAAAAGTAAGAAAATTTGTGGGAATTTGCACATGTATTTTTTCCTACACGGCTATCAAAGCTAGGGCTGCAAACGAACCGAACCGAATCGAACTTACCTCCAGTTTGAGTTTGGTTTGAATTAATTTCGAACTAGGTTTGGTTTGAATTAATTTCGAACGAACTCAATTTCGAACGAACCCAATTTCGAACCGAATTTTTTACGAACTCAATTTCAAACATTTACGAACTTTGTTACGACTTACGATTTATGACTTCTGACTGGGCCATAGTGCGAAATTACAGCACTTTAATAAAAACTCAAGTATTCAAAGTACAATTTAAATAAAACCCAAATATCAATAGAAGTACAATTTAAATAAAAACTCAAGCACTCCAAAATTAATTACAACCAAATACCACACTCAGTTTGAATGTACGCAACAGGGGATTTGGGCGAGAGAGGAGTCTTTGTTGTGAGAGACCACCAGAGAGAGAGAAGACGTGAGGGATATTATTTTGGTACTTAGCGGGAGAGAAATTTGGGCGAGCGGTTTTGACGTAAATTAACGGGAAGAGGGAAAAAAATTGGAGGCAGTGGCGGAAAAAATAGCTAGTTAATTGGTTGAATGGAAAGGGAGCGAATTGATGACATGGAAGAGATCTAGACGTTGGTAAGAGGATAGATCTAAGGGTGTGAAATTATTGAGGTGATCGGATTGCAAGATTTGTGGGGTCACTCGCTTAGTTAATATTTTATTTAATATTTTATTGAGTGAGTTTAAAAGTGCATTGCAGTGATACAAAATAAAATTAGGCAGCAAATAATTTGGAAAAAAATAAAAATATATATTTTCAAACTTTTTACATTTTTTTTACTTTTTGCATGTTTATTTTTATAATTTTTTTTTTTATCAAATAAATAAGTATTTTTTTGTATTTTTTGAATTTTTTTTTTACAGCAATACATATAATTTTTTTTTCTAAATGAATAGCTGATCAATAACAACATTTTTTAGACATATAAAAGAAATATTGTACCTTGATCATTTTTTTGACAGCATTTTTTTCATTTTTTTGACAACAATACATTTTTTTTGCATTTTTTGACATTTTTTTGGCATTTTTTGCATTTATTTTCGGACCGTTCGTTTTACCGCAGGAATTCATGGTTGATCTGCAACAAAATCATTCCAAATCTGATCTAGAATGATCAAGGTGCAATATTGAACGTTACCAACATAAAAGTTCGGAAGTTTTATTATGTATGAGCTTTGATCCAACACGAAATGTTTATGGCCATACGATGCTTCAATTTTCGATCAACTAGATGGATGGGTAAATCAAAACAAAATTTTATCAAACTTTCATGGAAGATGATAAATGCAGTGCTCTTTGATTTCAACGGTCCCGATCGAACCACAGACGATATATTTTCGTGCACCTTCATTAACTCACAAGGCAAGAGTTTATGTCTCATGAAACATATACTCTTGCTTTCTAAGTTAACGAAGGCGCACGAAAACATGTTGTCCATTGACCAATCGGGGTCGTTGAAATCAAAGAGCATTGCATTTATCGTCTTTCATGAAAGTTTGATAAAATTTTGTTTTCATTTACCTATCCATCTAGTTGATCGAAAATTGAAGCATCGTATGGCCATAAACATTTCGTGTTGGACCAAAGCTCATACATAATAAAACTTCTGAACTTTTATGTTGGTTACGTTCAATATTGTACCTTGATCATTCTAGATCAGATTTGGAATGATTTTGTTGTAGATCGGCCGTTGAATTCCCGCGGTAAAACGAACGGTCCGAAAATAAATGCAAAAAATGCAAAAAATGTATTGCTGTCAAAAAAATAATAAAGGTACAATATTTATTTTATTTATTTATTATTTATTTTAATAGTTTCTTAAAGCAAAAATTAATTGAACAAATTTATCAAATTAATAATAACTTTATCAAAACAAAGAAAAAAACGAGAGAGTTGAGACTGGATTATCCGAAAAACTCAGAATCCTACCATAAAAAGCAAAATTTCTGGTATAAACATGTGAATTTTTTTATTTGAGCTTGTAATTGGACCAAAATTTATGTTTCAGAAGTCAGAATTCAAAGCAATTATGGACTGGACGGCTTATATTTTCATCAGTGAACATAAGTTATCAGCAGAAATTAACGGTTCATGTTTGAGTTAATTTCGAACTAAATTTGGTTTGCGAACCTATTTCGAACGAACTAGGTCCAGTTTGAGTTTGGTTTGAATTAATTTCGAACTAAGTTTGGTTTGAAATAATTTCGAACGAACTCAATTTCGAATCGAATTTTTTCCGAACTTTTTCGAATCAAACTCGAATCGAATTACGAACTACAAATTTTTTGTGCAACCCTAATCAAAGCAGTATGTGTCTTTTTTATTATAAATGGTCAAAAAATTAATCGTTCACATGT
The DNA here is from genome assembly GCA_025461125.1 of Carex kokanica. Taxonomy (NCBI): domain Eukaryota; kingdom Viridiplantae; phylum Streptophyta; class Magnoliopsida; order Poales; family Cyperaceae; genus Carex; species Carex kokanica. Next base: position 960,390 of record JAJGRX010001004.1, read on the forward strand.
GATTATCATCATATAAAATAATCAAATCTTGTTTCCATATGGTTGGAATTGTCAATCTCGGTACAGTTTATGATATCATTTAAATTTAATAGAAACTAGTCGCATAGTTGCGTCTCCGCCGCAATTAAAAAATAATGCGTTTTTTCAATGCATGCTTGTTAGCATACATAGGTCATAGGTGGCGCATTTTTTTTAATACCAGCATCGTAAGTGAGGACATGTGTCCCATAATTCTTCAAAAATGTCTCAATCTCTAAATTATGCTCCCTGTTCAAATGATGAGATGCAAAAAAAAAATAGAATGCCTTTTAAATTTCACCTTCGTTGCGTATACCAGCTATCAGAATGTTGTTATGTCACAGCTTAAGACTGACGCAAGTTAGACATGAATTAAGTTCAGCCTAAATTGAATAGATAGATGAATGATTACGTGACGCAAGTTAGAAATACTCACAATTTTTAGAAAATCAAATTCCCTCTGAACTTCACCTATTTTGCACAGCCCCATTACAAGAGTGATATACATCATCAGATTAACTTTATACCATATGAAAATTATGACACACAGAAAATCCAATGGCTTACTAATTTCGCTTTTCTTGCATAGTCCATTTACAAGAGTACTATAGGTCACAACATTAGGCTCATGCCCTTCAGAAATATTGTCATCATAAGAGCGCCATAGATCATCATATTAAGCTCAAGCTCTTTGCAAATTATAACTACAAAATTCAATGTTTTCTAAGTTCCACCTTTGTTGCACAACAGAATTATAAGAGCCTATCTATCACAACATTATACTTGTGTTCTTTACAAATTATTAGGTGTAGAGAAACCAATGCCTTCTCAGGTATACCTTGTACAGAAAAGTTATGAGAGTGTTGTAGGTCACGATATTTCTTTGCACAGCTTACTCTCGTCAGCACCAAAGCTGTCAAAGCTGCTTGACCAAGAGAATGCGTGAACCTCATATCGGCAAGATTTTTCTTTTTTAGTGATTGTTCCATATATAAGATATTTGATAGCGGCAAGAATTATTATTCGAATTATTTAATATAAATATCAGTTAAAAGAAGGGAAAAGATGATAAATTAAGCTTGAACATTGTTCTAAAACTTGTATGAAATTTATTGAGGCATGCTAAGACAACTATTGATCGAACAATACCAAAATGTCAGTGTGTTTGCTTCCTATCTAGAAATATATGTCATACAATATTCAAAACACAAAACACAGAGCAGTCTGATACATACACCTACTAATCCTGTACCGCAGGTAACCGCACATAAACTAGACATGATCTCATAAAACATACTCTGGAAACATACAAAAAAAACATACTTATATATTTCATTTACATATAGCATCTGTCAACTAACGTAACAGTAAACTCATAAAGGAAAAAGAAAAATTTGGCATTATAGTTTCCTTTTATTAAATATTGTCATATTGTCATATTCTTTCTGGATTTTCATCTAAAAATATTACAGCGCATAATCAATCACCTCATTTTTACTACCAGTGCCAACCTTGAAGCCTCCCAAATTATAGTACTACTCCAATTTGGTTGAATCCAGTACAGCAGGAATAAGTGGGGGCCACAGCACATTGTACAAGAAGATTGAAACAGAATCACAGTAGAATTGTGGCTTAGGCGAATTATGAATTGTGATCCCATCAAATTTTATTATATTCTTATCTTCCTGTAACAGTATCAAGTTATTTTCTGATACAATAATAATAGTTTATATTGAAAACAATACCTAGTTCTCTATATATAGTAGCACAAATAATACCTGATATTTGACAAATTGTGCACCTAATTAATGCCTTAAGGAGTGAAGATTTTTTAAACCTGTACACAAACAAAACTACAATTTGGATGCAAGTTTAGAGTTGCCTCACCCTGGTGAAGACGTATCTAAACTCAAGTATTCTATTACCTGAGAGTATAGATAAACATTATTTTTTTCCCTATTGTCACGCACATACACATACCTCCAATCATGGCTGACTATGTGATAAGATTTCTCTCAGGCATTTTGTCAAACACCTTTCTCCCAGGCATTTTGTCAAACACCTTCCGTGCATCCTCCAAGCTCCCGACATGTTCTGTTAAGGACATGTTATGTTAACGGGTTGCGGGTCAGGTTATGCAAATTAATTCTTGTTTTTATTTTTTTGGGATACGTACCTGTACTCTCCTAAAAAACTTTAAAGTTATGTATTTCCTCTCTAAATTATATAATTAAGTATTTACCATCTAAAATTTTAATAACTCACATTATTTATCCAATTTTAATAACTGCACGAAGTAGGTAGATGGCCATTAGATGTTGTGCCATCGACCCAATTGAGATTAATTAAACCTAATTGATATCATTATTCAATTAATTGGATAAATAGGTGAGTTATTCAATTTTTTAATGGTAAATACATAATTTTGTAATTTTTCAGTGGTACATCTGAAATTCTCCCACAAATTAATTCCTTTGGAGCATGTTGTTAATTTTGATATAACGAGGGAAAAAAATTGGTGGAGGCCTAGGGATGGCAGAAAAGCTCATCGGCCCGTCGGCCTGCTCATACCTGCCTGGGCCCGGCCCTTTACCTGGTCGGCCCGACACTGTAACAGGTCAGGTAGGGCCGGGCCTATAGACAGGCCAGGCCAGGCATGGGATTTAATGAAAGCCCACAGGAGGCCTGCTGGGCCTATTTTTTGAAAGCGGATGTTAGGGTTTGTATTCTGCTACGAGCCTCTCTGACTTAATTTCGAAAACGAATTTATCCGACTCCTCTTACTCTCTTAGCGGCTTATCAAACCTAGCCACCAGTGGAGAATGGAGATCGGCTCTTCCTCTCTTCTCTCACTCTCACTCTCTAACTCTCTTCCTCTCTTCTCCGACTCTCACTCTCTAACTCTCTTCCTCTCTTCTCCGACTCTCACTCTCTAACTCTCTAACAGTCGGCACCGATCTCGCACAGCGACAGCCACAGCCGAGTCTTCGAGTCTCCGACAGCCACAGCGAGTCTTCGAGTCTCCGACAGCCACAGCCACAGCCACAGCCGAGTCTTCGAGTCTCCGACAGCCACAGCCACAACTGGCACCGATCTCCTCCGCCACTGTGCTGGCACCGATCTCCTCCGCCACTGACTGTCACAGCGAGCCTCCGACAGCCACAGCCACAGCTGGCACCGATCTCCTCCGCCACTGTGCTGGCACCGATCTCCTCCGCCACTGACTGTCACAGCGAGCCTCCGACAGCCACAGCCACAGCTGGCACCGATCTCCTCCGCCACTATGCTGGCACCGATCTCCTCCACTGACTGTCACCTGACTGTGCAGTCTGTGCTGGGCTGCTGGCACCGATCTCGCCTCTGCCACTGACTGTGCTGGCACCTAGGTAATCTGGTATTGCTGGTTTTGTAATCAGATATTGTTGATAATTTTTAGTAATGGAATGGTGTTTAGTAGTATGGAATGGTGTTTAGTAATCTGATTTTGTTGTTTTCTGTTGTATGGAATGGTGTTTAGTAGTAGTGATAGTTTGTAGTTTAATGAAATGGTGTTTAGTAATCTGATTTTGCTGTTTTCTGTTGTATGGAATGGTGTTTAGTAGTAGTGATAGTTTGTAGTTTAGTAGTGATAGTTTGTAGTTTAGTAGTAATGATAGTTTGTAGTTTAGTAGTAGTGATGGATCACGGCAAATAGATCTGATTGTAAGCTGTTTTAGTAGTAGTGATGGATCATGGCAAATAGTGGTGTTTTAAGCTGTTTTTTAAAAAGTTATTGGTAGATCTGATTGTAATATGTTTTTTTTGTGCTTTTACTTTTCTGAATTATATGCTTTTTAATAACAATGTGTTAAATGCATGCAATTGATTAAATATTCTTTTTTTGGTAGGCAAAATGGCAACCCCACAAGAACAAGAGACACAAGATATTGTAATGGCAACCTTGCAAGAACCCACTGATCAAGTGAAAGCAAACTCTACCCCTAGAGAGAGCTCTGCTGCAACACCGGCATCAAGTGTTGGTGCAAATGCGACACCGACAACAAGTGGGACACCGACCTCAAATACCCCTAGTCAGTCTAATGTTGTGGATACATCTAGACTAAAATCTGATGTGTGGGAGCATATGACAAAGAAATGTATTGATGGGAATTACATGGCGGTATGCAATTATTGTGGTGTCAAGCTTTCAGCAAACTCAAACAGCGGTACACGACACCTCAAATCCCACATAGAAAGTTGTTTAAGAAAAAAACAACAAAAATTTCCTCAAGCTTTCCAAAAATGTTAATTACTAAAAAAGTAGAGGGGAAAACTTCCATTGCAAATTACACTTTTGATCAAGAAGCATGTAGAAAAGTTCTTGTGGAGATGGTAGTGTTGCACGAGCACCCTCTCTCAATTGTTGACCAAGTGGGATTCAAGGCTTTTGTCAACACCTTGCAGCCATTATTCAATTGTCCAACTCGTAATACTGTGAGAAGCGATGTTTTAAAACTATACAAGGATCGAATGAAGAAGACTATGACCCTATTGGAGAGCAATCAAGGGAGAGTGGCAATTACAACCGACATGTGGACGGCAGACAACCAAAAGAAGTCGTACATGGCGGTGACAGCACATTTTGTAGATGATTCATGGAATCTACAGCAACGTCTATTAAGGTACTGAAATTAAGTGCTTTTAGATTGGAATTTATTAGGTGCTGAAATTTATTATGTGTTGTTGTTGTTAATTGTTAGGTGCTGAATTAATTGTTTATTAGGTGCTGAAATTTATTAGGTGCTGAATTAATTGTAGGTTCCAACATTTACCTTCTCCCCACACCATAGATGTACTCACGGAACAATTGATGAATGTTATTTTAGATTGGAATATAGATAGTAAATTGTCTACAATAACCGTTGACAATTGTAGTACCAATGATGGAGTTATTGAAAGTTTGATCCATAAATTAGACGTTGAACAACTCTTGCTAGGTGGATCAGTTTTGCACATGCGTTGTTGCGCACATATCTTGAACCTAATCGTAAAGGATGGGTTAGATGTAATTGGTCCAAGTTTAGAAAAAATTCGTGCTAGTTGTGTATATTGGTCCTCTACTCCTAAAAAAATAGAAAAATTTGAAGAGGCAGCACGGCAATTGCGTATTAGTAGCACCAAAAAGTTGTGTTATGATGTAAAAACACGATGGAATTCAACCTATAATATGTTACAAATAGCCCTAACATATAAGGATGTTTTCTCTCGTGTGAAAATACGTGATACGCAATACAAAACCGTGCCTTCCGAGGTAGATTGGGAGAATGCCAAGATTATAAGCGAAAAATTAAAGATTTTTTACACCACAACAAAATTATTTTCCGAGACAAAATACACAACAGCCAACCATTATTTTCCAAACATTTGTGAAATAAGATTAGCTTTGCGAAGTTGGTTGCTAGATTCTAATCCAACTATTGCGAATATGGCATCAAGAATGATGGAAAAAATTGATAAATATTGGAGTAAGATACACGGTATCATGGGTATTGCTGCACTTTTGGATCCAAGGTGTAAAATGGCTGTCTTAATTTATTACTATGAGTTAATTTATGGTAGTGATTATGAAAGTGAAGTTGGAAAAGTTGCTGGAATGTTCCGTCAATTGTTTCGTGAGTATCAAAAAAGAGTTGAGAAACCCCAAGTTGAGGAACCAAAAATGGAAAAGAAACAAGGTAGTGATCTGCCAATTGGTTATCAGAGATTTGCCCACACCATGAAGAAAATAAAATTTGATAATACTACGGAGTTGGAACTTTACTTAGAAGAAGGATTGGTTCCACCTACCCCAGAAACCTTTGAAGTGCTATCTTGGTGGAAGTCTAATGCAGCCAAATTTCCAACTTTGGGGAAAATTGCTCAAGACATATATGCGATACCAGTTTCAACCGTTGCCTCTGAATCAGCTTTTAGTATGGGTGGACGAATAGTTAGTCCACAAAGAAATAGACTTAATCCTAAACTTGTTGAAGCTCTAGCATGCGCACAAAATTGGTTAAGGGCTGAATTTGAAGGTATAATACTGTTTAGACTCGTTGTGTAGTATTTTAATTAAATGTGCTCGTATTTTCATTTAACACTTAATTGTTGTTTTTTCAGATATGGGTAATGGTAATCCATTTAAGACGTATTGTGATGATTTAGATGAAAGTGAAGATGAAAGTGAAGATGGAAATGAAAGTGATTGCTCGGCTATTGACCCTATTGATGTTGAGGTAACTTTTCTCTATTTTTTTCTAATCTGATTTGGGGCTTTATTACCCTTCTGTGAAACTGTGACACTACATTTGGGGCTGTTTGGGGCTGTTTGGGGCTGGTTGGAGCTGGTTCACCAATTTTTTGGTGCTGGTTTGGGGCTGGTTGGCCTTGTTTGGTGTTGGTTTTTTTTTTTCTGTTTGGTGTTGGTTTGGGGCTGGTTGGCCTTTTTTTCTGTCTGGTTTTGTAGAGTGCACACTTCATATTTTAATTGGTAATGCATTATATTTTGAGATTTTCCAGGAAAACAGGAGCACTGAGACGGGAACAGGAGCATAGAAACAATTTGATTGTGTAATTTCTATTATAAACAATTTGATTGTAATTTATATTTGTATTTTGAATGAACTGATTTTTTTATTTTTTAGATGTCTTCCATTTTGTGTAATTTGATTGTATACTGGCTTCTATTTGATTGTAATTTGATTGTATACTGTCTTCTATTTGATTTGTGTAATTTGATTATGTTAAATTGTTGATTCTTTTTGTATTTTTTTTTTTAAATTACTGTTAAATGGTGCATAAAACAGTATATTTGGGACGGGCCAGGCCGGGTAAGGTGGCCCACGGGCATATACAGGCAGGCACAGGATTGACAGAAAAGCCCGCAGGCAGGCCGGGTATAGATTTTCAGGCCCGTCATGTTGGGCCAGGCAGGTCGGACCTAAATTTTTAACAGGCAGGTAAGGCTTGGGCTTGGTAAAATGCCTGTGGGCTCAGCCCATTGCCATCCCTATGGAGGCCTATGTTTTTTACCATTAATTTATTTCTTCATTTCTTTCTGGGTCCAAAAGCCTTGAAAGTAAAAAAGGCAAAAAGAATACAATTTAAAAAAAAATACAGAAACTTGTAAACTGTCATATTACTAAACAAAATCCACCATATAACCTCAATTATATCAGAAAAATAAATAAAAATATTTGCATAACAGACCCTCATTTTGTCAAAATCCAAAACTGCATTTTTCAACTATTCATTATTCATTACAATACCACAACATCTAAATAATTAAAATTAACAAAACTACTCATCTACTCCATCTTCATCAAGCCAAGCAACCTGTTCAATATAGAGTCTCAATTTCAAGTCCGAATTTATACATCTACATCCAATTTGAAGTACGCTCATAAGTTTTTTCTCATACAACTTATGTTTGTGCTCTGCTGCAAGAATCCCAGTTGCATGCAGTTACCGGAAGTTGACTTACATAAACCCGGATTTCCTTTATAACTTGACCAATATCAGTCGGCACTATTCCCTCTAAGTGGCTATGTGCCGCACTAAGACAAAAATGTTAGCTTGCTTAGTGAAGCGGGTATGGACCCGTTAAAGTTATTCAAAGAAAGGTCCAAAACCTCTAAGTTCTCCGTGTCTGCTATAGAGTCGGGTATGTGACCTGTTAACCCATTATGACTCATATCTAAAACATGAAGCAGTTTCAGATTTATCGTGTATGGTAACGTCTTTTGTGTCAGAGTTTTGGAAGAAGATAACGGGTTTTGAATCCGAGTCAGGTGAGTTGACAGACCCGGTATCTGTTTCTTGCAAGTCTAGTTGATTGGTCTCGTCTTTTCTTGACAAATGTATAAAGAACAAATGTTAAAACAATTACTCGTACTTGTTCCAAATCAGGTACAAATAACTACGTCAAAATCTGAAATCAGCTTAGAAATGACACGATAGCTGGATGTCCAGTGCTTGGATTCCAAAGACCGACATTTTTATTAATACCCTAAAAAAAAAATATATTAAATATACCCTCAGTTTGAAAAAAAATTTAAAAATGCCCTAACCGCCCAGGGGTGGGGCGGTCCACTCCCCATCAAACCGCCTCCCTGTGGGGCGGTCAGCCAGTGTACACTGAACCGCCTCACAGACGGGCGGTCCAGTTTTTTTTTTAGATTTGAGAGACAATATGAATGAAATTTAACATTAAAAATTCGAATTTTGTTTTTAATATTTGTTAGATTACTTCATTTGATTTATAATTAGCATATTTATACTAAAATATGTAAATTTTTAAAAAAACCATAATTTAAAAAAAAATTAGCAAACCAACATTGGTTTTTACAAAAATCATGCTGAATTAAAAATACGGTAAATTACGCAAAATTACGTATGAATAGGGCCTATTTTGTGTCATCTTTCATAAATCATAAAAATAGTAAAAAAATTCCAAAAATTCCAAAAATTGGTATTCTACAAGTTCATTATATAACTAATTTACTGAGCTACGTAGATTGAAGAATAGAAATGAAAATCTTAATCGGAAACTTCAACTGAAGTTTTGAGGCCCTTCTCTTTGTTTTTTGGCAATTCTGAATTTGAAAAACTAGCAAAGCAAATACGGACGCATGCGCATTTTCACAAGCTTTCCGGAAAGTGGTCATTTGCTGAAATCGGACACTCGAGCGCCGTTTTATGACCGTTTAAAGTTTCATCGTCGTTTTTCGCCTTTTCAGTGAAAATATCATCCCAATTCATACGTAATTTAGCGTAATTTACCGTATTCTAGCATAATTCTACATAATTATTGTAATTTCAATTAATTGAGTGTAATTCAGCATAAATTAATATAATTTCAAGTAATTTAGCGTATTTTAGTATAAATATGCTAATTATATATCAAAAATGTAATATAGCAAATATTTAAAAAAATAATTCAATTTTTTAATGTTATATGTTAGCATTTTAGCTATTTGTCTTTTTAAAAAAATAAAAAAAAATAAACATAACTTCAAGTAATTCTCAAGTAATTTAGCGTATTTTAGTATAAATATGCTATCAAAAAAGTTTTAAAAAATTCGATTTTTTAGTGTTATATTTCAGCATTTTAGTTATTTGTCTCTAAAAAAAAAAAAAAAAATTCAAGGAACCGGCCGGTTTGGACATTTTTAATAAAAGTTGAATGGGTCTGAGCATTTTTATTAATCTTTAATTAATCTTTTTAAAAATATCGGTTTATACATCAAAAGAAGTAATCTAGCAAATATTCGAATTTTTAATGTTAAATTTCATTCATATTGTCTCTCAAATCTCTAAATAAAAAATAAAAAAAATAAAAACTAGACCGCCCATCTATGGGGCGGTTCAGTGTACACTGGCTGACCGCCCCACAGTGGGGCGGTTTGATGGGGAGTGGACCGCCCCACCCCTGGGCGGTAGGGCATTTTTAAATTTTTTTTCAAACTGAGGGTATATTTAATATTTTTTTAAGGGTATTAATAAAAATGTCGGTTCCAAAGATGCCTAAAAATAAAAAAAAAAGAACACCTCATAATAGGGGTGTAAACGGATCGGATATTATCCGAATCCGAATCCGGAAAATAATGAATTCGGATATTATCAGATACGGATCCGGATAGTTTTTTTACAGATACGGATGCGGATACGGTTTTGAATTTGAGATCGGATACGGATTCGGATCCGGATAATTATCCATATCCGACTATTCACTCAAACCGGATTATCCGAATAGAACCCACAAAATTAGAACCTCCGCTTTGCTTGTACCTGGGCTTTGGGCCGGCTGAAGATAGGACAAATCTTTGTTGCGTTAACAACTTTGTACAATATAAATGTCTCACTATTATTTATGGTTCCCTCGTGGGACTAATCTGAATCGGCGATCTTTTTTGTTTTTTATATCCTGTCCTCTTTATTATTGGTTCGCTATCCAGCACGCAGAATCTGACAACCATTAGATCTATATTTCTTAGCCATCACCGTCCAATTAATTTGAAGTCGTGTAAGGCGTAACGAGACAAAGAACGCGCTGCACACTCTGTAAATTAACATACCACCTAAGAACAAAAACCTTTAATAATGTCAATGCATTTTGCTATTGTTGTAAATTAAAGTACCAACATATATATCTAGGGCTGCACAAAAAATTCGTAGTTCGTAATTCGATTTGAAAAAGTTCAGAAAAAATTCGATTCGAAATTGAGTTCGTTCGAAATTATTTCAAGCCAAACTTAGTTCGAAATTAAATCAAACCAAACTCAAACTGGATCTAGTTCGTTCGAAATAGGTTCGCAAACCAAATTTAGTTCGAAATTAACTCAAACGTGAACCGTTAATTTCTGCTGATAACTTATGTTCACTGATGAAAATATAAGCCGTCCAGTCCATAATTGCTTTGAATTCTGACTTCTGAAACAGAAAGTCTGGTCCAATTACAAGCTCAAATATAAAAATTCACATGTTTATACCAGAAATTTTGTTTTTTATGGTAGGATTCTGAGTTTTTTCGGATAATCCAGTCTCAACTCTCTCGTTTTTTTCTTTGTTTTGATAAAGTTATTATTAATTTGATAAATTTGTTCAATTAATTTCAGCTTTAAGAAACTATTAAATAATAAAAAATAAAAAATAAATAAATAAAATAAATATTGTACATTTATCATTTTTTGACAGCAATACATTTTTTGGTATTTTTTGCATTTATTTTCGGACCGTTCGTTTTACCGTGAGAATTCAACGGCCGATCTACAACAAAATCATTCCAAATCTGATCTAGAATGATCAAGATACAATATTGAACGTAACCAACATAAAAGTTCAGAAGTTTTATTATATATGAGCTTTGATCCAACACGAAATGTTTATGGCCATACGATGCTTCAATTTTCGATCAACTAGATGGATGGGTAAATGAAAACAAAATTTTATCAAACTTTCATGGAAGATGATAAATGCAATGCTCTTTGATTTCAACGGCCCCGATTGGTCAACGGACGACATGTTTACGTGCGCCTTCATTAACTTAGAAAGCAAGAGTATATGTTTCATGAGACATAAACTCTTGCCTTGTGAGTTAATGAAGGCGCACGAAAATATATCGTCTGTGGTTCGATCGGGACCGTTGAAATCAAAGAGCACTGCATTTATCATCTTCCATGAAAGTTTGATAAAATTTTGTTTTGATTTATCCATCCATCTAGTTGATCGAAAATTGAAGCATCGTATGGCCATAAACATTTCGTGTTGGATCAAAGCTCATACATAATAAAACTTCCGAACTTTTATGTTGGTTACGTTCAATATTGCACCTTGATCATTCTAGATCAGATTTGAAATGATTTTGTTGCAGATCGACCGTTGAATTCCCGCGGTAAAATGAATGGTCCGAAAATAAATGCAAAAAATGCCAAAAAAATGCAAAAAAATGTATTGCTGTCAAAAAAAATGAAAAAAATGCTGTCAAAAAAATGAAAAAAATGCTGTCAAAAAAATGATCAAGGTACAATATTTCTTTTATATGTCTAAAAAATGCAAAAAATACTGCTATTGATCAGCTATTCATTAGAAAAAAAAATTATATGTATTGCTGTAAAAAAAAATTCAAAAAATGCAAAAAATACTTATTTATTTGATAAAATTTTTAAAAAAATAAAAATAAACATGCAAGAAGTAAACAAAATGTAAAAAGTTTGAAAATATTTTTTTTTATTTTTTTCCAAATTATTTGCTGCCTAATTTTATTTTGTATTATTGCAATGCACTTTTAGACTTACTCAATAAAATATTAAATAAAATATTAACTAAGCGAGTGACCCCACAAATCCTACAATCCGATCACCTCAATAATTTCACACCCTTAGATCTATCATTTTACCAAGTCTAGATCTCTTCCATGTCATCAATCCGCTCCTTTTCCATTCAACCAATAACCCGCTATTTTTTCCGCCACTGCCTCCAATTTTTTTCCCTCTTCCCGCTAATTTACGCCAAAACCGCTCGCCCAAATTCCTCTCCCGCTAAGTACCAAAATAATCTCCCTCACGTCTTCTCTCTCTCTCTCTGGTGGCCTCTCACAACAAAGACTCCTCTCTCGTTCAAATCCCCTGTTGCGTACATTCAAACTGAGTGTGGTATTTGGTTATAATTAATTTTGGAGTGCTTGAGTTTTTATTTAAATTGTACTTCTATTGATATTTGAGTTTTATTTAAATTGTATTTTGAATACTTTGGAGTGCTTGAGTTTTTATTTAAATTGTACTTCTATTGATATTTGGGTTTTATTTAAATTGTACTTTGAATACTTGAGTTTTTATTGAAGTGCTGTAATTTCGCACTATGGCCCAGTCAGAAGTCATAAATCGTAAGTTGTAACAAAGTTCGTAAAGGTTCGAAATTGAGTTCGTAAAAAATTCGGTTCGAAATTGGGTTCGTTCGAAATTGAGTTCGTTCGAAATTAATTCAAACCAAACCTAGTTCGAAATTAATTCAAACCAAACTCAAACTGGAGGTAAGTTCGATTCGGTTCGGTTCGTTTGCAGCCCTATATATATCAGTCATAAAATAAAAAACCAACATTATTTTTCCGACCTACATTTTTATTTTCATGAAACAAATTAAATTATCAATATTGTTTTTAATTATCCGAATTATATCCGTATCCATATCCGTATCCGTTCGATATCCAATCCGTATCCATATCCGTTTAATATCCGATCCGTATCCGTATCCGAAAAATTATAACGGATAAGGATACGGTTTGATCACTATCCGATCCGTATCCGACCGTTTACACCCCTACCTCATAACCTTCAAATTTATCTTTGCAAAGATGCTTTTGCACATACTGTTAAAAAATTATCATACACATACATAAACATACCTAATTATTTTCTTCTTCAGAATTTCTCATGGTGCTGTATCAACTTTGGTCAAGCGTGGGACCCAGTTCGCAGGACCAGTATCCTCTGCAGAGTTATCCCCTGCAGAGTCGTGCAGAGCTTTTAATCTAATTCATTCGTTTTGATTAGATGGACTAGATCAGATCTTATCGGGCAGGAGAATTTTTTTTTTTTGTTTTCAATTCGGGCAAGATCTAATCTGGTCCGTTTGATCAAAACGAACGGACCAGATTAAAAGCTCCACACGACTCCGCAGAGCTCCACACGACTCCGCAGAGCATACGAATTCTCGGTTCGCATGGGGCCTTGATCATATGCCAATGTATTTGGAATTCAGATCTAGTGAAGTAACTCAAAAATTGGTTGGGTTTTGAATCAGGACCGTCCGATTTGAATCCGTGACCATCCAACTAAAATGGAGTGCATCCCAAGAGATAGGTTCGAATCCCGAAGCGATATCGAGCAACAGATTCATGTATTTGTCACGCTTTTGGCAACCCTTTTCACAATTTAAGAGTGATGTAAATAGTTTTCCGTAAGGCGAAAAGTTAGAAATTAGAAATTTGCAAATAACAAAATTTTCTTTATAAATATATTTGTTAGTGCTATAATTACTGGAATTTAACTACTAATTCTAAAAAAACTGTCTTTAGAATTATATATAAGGTACTAAAATATTAAATTAATGTTTTTTTGTCAGCTAACTAAAGGGAAAAAAAATACTTTGATGATTTAATATAAACGTTTTATGTATCTAATTCAATTCACGCATGACAGAAAATAGAAAGATCAGGTGTGCAGAAACTGGGTGCAATATTTTAATTCATGGGGTTCACGTTGGTAATAAATGATAATTACCGGTCTTATTAGGATTATTTTAGTTTGTTTGCTAGCAACCTAAGTACATATAATATAAATTTATAAAGAGGAGGGATCCAATTACATCTTTTTTGGTGACACATCATGACACTATTTTTTATATAGGTCAATTTTGCGATTCCAAAATTCAAACAGTCGATCAACTTGATCACCATATTAAAATGTACTTGGAGATCAAATTTTACATTTTTTTGAATTTTTTACTATTTATTAAGATGGTTACAAAATCGGTGTTTTTCAATGGTCTGAAAACAACGATTTTTGTAACCATCTTAATAAATAGCAAAAAAATTCAAAAAAAATGTAAAATTTGATCTCCAAGCACATTTTAATATATCCATCATGTTGAACGGTTTGAATCGACTATTTGGACTTTAAAAATAGTAGGTGTCAAAGTGTATCACCAAAAAAGGTGTAATCGGATCCCTCCTCATTTATAAATGAACTTTAGCTAGTTAATTATCAAACCATTGAATAAACTAACTAGATGAGGTGGTTAATAAACTAATGTCCATCCGTGCATAGTTTGGCTCATTCCCTTCTTATTATCATATTGCTTACTATTATAAAGTATTATTACTTTAAATTAATAATTTATTTTTCCTCCAGTATGGGTTCCAGATGAGTCCATCACGAGATAGCTGACAATTCTTTGTGTCGATAAGGAAACTCTCAATAATATAGCGGGTCAATAATATATCAAAATAGTTCCACTATATCCGATCCCACCATTCGACCGCAAGTAAGAAATCAATGAGTACGGATTAATTTATTCTTCGGCTGGAGCTCGACTGGAATTCGCATCCTCTGAGATATCTCATATTTTACGTGACATTTTGGAATATCTCAACCGTTGAAATACGTTCTACACGAATTGCAAAGCTCAATAATACGGCCCCCCTATGCTATCCCCGAATAGGCACCGGACACGTCGGTCACATAACATATGAGATATCTCAGAGGATACGCACTCGCTGGACTGGACCCTGTTTGGGTTAGTTGGGTTGGGGTTGGCACAGCAGCTGATCCAGCTCAGCAGGTCTCGTCGCAGTTTGCACGCTTCCACACCATTATGTTAAGCGTTTATTTTCTATAATCCCACTTAGGACCGTCGTAGCATTAAATCTTTGTTCCAACCCGTGCTAATATAAATACAGCCATACAGGTACAGCAGGTCAATCTAAATACAATGGCATTATGATGGTTCATATCTTTAGACATTAGACCAGGTTCATATTTCAAAGGGACACATCAAATCAAATGGAAGACTGTACTCCAGCTATACACTTCCAGACTGGCAGCAACTGGCAGCAACTGGAATCTTTAATTGTTATGAAGTGAATTTCAAAGCGAAAGCAAGAGAAGGTCTGAAACCCACACTACGGAAATCTCTCTCCAATGGACCCGTGCCAGTTCGTCCGGGTTCTAGTCGGAAATCTATCTCTCAAGCTTCCCGTATCAACTCGCTCCGCCGGTGCCGGTGCCGGTGCCGGAGTGCACCCTTCTTCCACCCCGTGCTATTGCAAGATTCGTCTTAACAAACTCCCGTACCAGACAGCACCGGCCCCACTTGACTCTGACAGCACACCCGCACCTGCCTCTACCTCCACCCCTGCTGCTGTGTTTCACCTCTCCAAGGCTGACCTAGAGGAGAAGATCTCTCGTAAATCGTCGCTCTTTGGGTCCAATCGCACTGCGCAGGTCAAGGTCGCAGTGTACTCTGGTAGAAGGCTACTCGGCAAGGTTACATTACCTGTGGATCTGAAAGGAGCGGAGGGGAAAGCCATTGTTTTCCACAGTGGCTGGGTATTGCTGGGGAAGAAGAAGACTAACGGTGCAGCGGTTGAGTTAAATCTAACGGTTCGGGCTGAACCGGACCCACGCTTTGTATTTGAGTTCGCTGGTGAACCGGAATGCAGTCCTCAAGTGCTCCAAGTCCACGGTTCAATGAAGCAGCCTATGTTCACATGCAAGTTCAGTTGCCGCAATAACAGTGATCTCCACTTGAGGTCCAGGTCCATGCAATCGGATCCAGGTAACGGAGCCCGCCATTGGCTCCCAAACTTCGGGTCTGATCGTGAGAGATCTGCCAAGGAGCGCAAGGGCTGGTCAATGACTGTACATGACCTCTCGGGTTCTCCAGTTGCCATGGCTTCCATGGTCACCCCCTTCGTGGCCTCTCCCGGGTCAGACTGGGTTAGCCGATCCAACCCGGGTGCGTGGCTCATACTCCAACCTGGTGACGGGACCTGGAAACCTTGGGGCCGTCTTGAGGCCTGGCGCGAGAAAGTCGGGTCAACCGGCTCAGCTGACGGGCTTGGTTTCCGCTTCGATCTCCTGCCCGACAATTCCATGAACTCTAGTGTCTCATTGGTTGACACCTCTTTGAGCTCAGCCAAAGGTGGGAAATTTGCTATTGACTTGACGGGTACGGTTCCAATGAACAAAAACGGGTCTAGAGGTAGCTCTCCTGGTTGCAGCCCTAGAGGGAGTGGGGGTTTCGGGTATGGTCTGTGGCCGTTTGCGGGTTATCGGGGCTTCGTTATGTCCACAACGGTGGAAGGTGAAGGGAGGTGTTCCAAGCCTACTGTAGAGGTTGGTGTTAATCACGTCGGATGCGCTGAAGATGCGGCTGCTTTCGTGGCCTTAGCTGCAGCCGTTGATCTCAGTATGGACGCTTGCAGATCGTTCTCTCATAAGCTGCGCAAGGAGCTGACCCACTCCAGCAATGATCTTTTGCATTGAGATCCTTCAATTTTGTGATATCAAGTTTAGGTTTCGGTAGCGGTAAAACTGTACAGAAGCGAGTGGTTGTTTCATCTTTTTTTTTTTTGCTAATTTGCCCCTAGCTTTTTCTTGAATTTAACCAGGCCCATGTTGGTTTTCTGGGTGGCTTTTGTGAGGGTTAGTTGATGTAATTTTGTTAGTCTTCTAGGTGCTTTTTAAATGCTTAGAAGAGGAAATGATTAGTGGTTTAATTTGTAAAAATACTAGTTGGCTTTTAATTATTGTGTTCGTTTTTTTCCATGGTTAATGGCTTGTAGGGTTAGTTCGTGATCTAAACAAGATAAGCAAGAGACTTGAAATTCAATCTATTCTTTCATTGATTTTTGAGTGTGTTACAATCAGAGGAGACAAGCTCCTATGTAGAGATCAGAGACGACTTAGAGCTTACTATGCTTGTACATTTATATGTTACTGTTCTATACCAGTATCTTCAATATCATAATTTTTCGTAAAGCGAGGAGTTCGAAGCCTGAAAGGTATGGTGGGCTATGGTTGCTTTTGAAGCCTTGTCCGGCATTAAGGTTAACTTTTCTAAAACTGCCATGTATCCGATTCATACAATAGATCCTCAAAGGTTTGCCTCTCATTTTCGATGTAGAGTAGCTTCCTTCCCTTTACAATATCTTGGACTTCCCTTACACATTCATAAACTCACTAAGGTCGAATGGGCTTTTCTTATTGATAAAATAGAAAAGAAATTACAAAATTGGAAGGGTAGCCTCCTCTCCATAGGAGGCCGTCTCACCCTATTGAACTCTGTCTTATCAGCTGTCCCTTTGTATTCTTTATCAATTTATAAAATTCCAGCCTTTGTCATCAAAAAAATAGACCAAATACGATGTC
Organism: Carex kokanica; assembly: GCA_025461125.1. NCBI lineage: Eukaryota > Viridiplantae > Streptophyta > Magnoliopsida > Poales > Cyperaceae > Carex > Carex kokanica. The sequence goes on from JAJGRX010001004.1 coordinate 977,855, forward strand.
GCTTTCTTTGGCAAGGTACATCTACCAGTAGACGTAAATACTCCCTTGTGAATTGGCAAGTTGCTTGTTTTTCTAAAGAATTTGGAGGTCTAGGTATCCTTGATCTTAAACAAATGAATCTCGCTTTATTAATGAAGTGGTGGTGGAAATTTAAAGATCCTACCTACCATAGTCCTTGGAAATTTATGATTCTCTCTAAATATTTTACTACTCCACATCCTCACTATTCTGAATTTTGGCAAACTATTCGAGCTTTACAGCATCTAGGCGACCTTAGTGTATCTTATGAACCGGGCATACATTCCCAAGTTTCCTTTTGGCATGATATCTGGTATCAACAGTGTGCTATGGCTACTAGATTTTCATTTTTATATGCTATATGTAGCACCCCTGACATCTCGTTTCAAACAGTGATAAATTCTCAAGGGCATGCATTAAAATTCAGACGACCTCTTCATGGGGTTTTATATCTTGAATGGCTCGAATTACTTGATATTATTAGTCATAGTTCATATACCCACTTAGAGGATAAACTAAGTTGGAGGTGGGAACCGTCTGGTAAATTTACTGTCAAGTCCCTCTATAAATTGCTCAATTTTAGGGGGATTAAACCAAATAATGTCATGTTGTGGTGGACCATACCTGTCCCTCTGAAAATTAGGGTCTTTATGTGGTTGACGGCCAAAAATAGAATTTTAACTAAGCATAATCTGAGTCGCAAGGGCTGGACCGGCAATATGTCCTGTCATTTTTGCAGCTCTATAGAAACTACTGATCATTTGTTTGTCCATTGTCGCTTTACCAAACAAATCTGGTTTTGGATGGGCGCTTGTCAAGATATTAGTAACACGTGGCTTTTATTTTCTGATATTGTCTCTTTTGCTAACCAACTTCCTCATCTTCACAGGATTGCATTACTTGTAGTTTGTAGTGCCCTCTGCTGGACTATTTGGAAGCATAGGAACGACTTGTGTTTTAACAATGGTAAGCCTAAAACACCTAAACAAATCATATTATTGACTATCTCCCTTGTTCAATATTGGGCAGGTTCGATGCGAGATCAGGTACAAGCTTGCCTTGCTCTGTGGCTGCCAACCGAGCTGGATGAGATTCCGTTAGCGAGCTGGCATCCTGACCAGCTGGAGCTTGCCGAGTTTGCTGGGGATCTTGCCCAAGCCTCATGAAGACGACTCCTTACATACTAGCTAGCTGGCCGAAAACTTTTGTTGGGTGTCACTCAGATTCCATATATTTGGTTGAGTTGGTCACTAATATTACTTGTTTGATTACATACTTAGCTTTTGTTATAGCTTCCATTCTGTTTTGGCTAATGTGGATTTTTGACTTCCATACATAGACTCTCTTTTTGGTTGTAATTAATCTCTGTTTCAATGAAACGGGCTTCGGCCTTTTTATCAAAAAAGAAAAGAAAAAGAAAGGTAGGGTTAAAATAAAATTCCTTAAAGGCCAAGTTTAGTACATCCAAGAGCATTTAGGTTAGTTCTAATTAAGTTAAAAATAACTACATGTGTTAAGCAAAAGCGTTAAACTGATGCCTCATCAGCAGAGCAGTTTGGTAAAATTCACGGCTAAATATTTTAAGAGAGCAGTTTAGGCTTCCTGCATTGTGTGCTGCATGAAGCCTAAATTGATCTGTTAAAATATTGACCCGCAAACACCTCCCAAAAAAAAAGTAATATCTGAGTTAAACAAAGGTTTATAGAGCCATTATAAACAGTCTTGATAATTGCATGCAGGCCTCTTTATTATTTTATAAGAAAAAAAGGGGTTCAATTGATAAGATCTCTTCATTGGGTCGGGCTGAGAAAAAAGGGGCTCAATTGACATTTAAAACCACTTCATCCAGCGGTCCAGCCCAAGATGATTTATTCCCAAAGGCGTCTCTCCGGTTTACTACAAATTGCTAAAGAGTTGGTCCCAAAGCGAAATTGTACAACGAAGATGAAGCGCTAATATATGTGTGGTAGCACTATCTAAGCACGACCTTACTTGAACAGGATCTGTTCTATAGGATCGTACTACTGTCTCCTTGAGAGTAAAGTAGACAGGCACCAAAGTCTGGTTGATGAACCACGACCACTGGATCAGAGCGTGATTAACGGCCCTGATTCCTCTGCAAGAGAGATCCGGTGGCTGTAGAGGATCGTTCTCAGCCGGCCTTGGTTTGCTGGGATGGTCCAGTGGTTGTCTGACAGACTCCTTTTTTGTTTTTTTTTTTCAAATGGAGAGAGGAGTTGGGAGTGACAAATGACGGGGGCGGATGTGTTGTCCTGGATCTGTTCCACGAAATGACGCATAGAAAGCGCGGCAAATTTGTGGTCATCGGATAAGAGTTTAATGCTAAGATGATGAACCCATTTTTAGGTTTAGCTTTTGGTTTTTTTTTTTTCTGTTCGCAGCAATGCATATCCTCCCAATTTTTTCACACCGCAAACGACTGTTTGATGAAATGCCTGACAGAAGTCATATGTCCCTGTCTGTCATGGCTTGCAGCCTTCAATCTAATGATATACATATACTAAATTAGTAATTTAAATTTGAAAAACAACACTATTGTCCTATTCATTCTAGTTGTCACTGATCTATGGCTAGAGCAGTGATTCTATCTCGTGCCGAAACTCTTATCTGCGTCAAGGCCAAGACCAAGATTCAAGCAGGTATCAGGGCCTTTTATGCTTTGATACCAGGCCTCAGCCATGGACCTTATTACAATATTACCTCATTTTCTGGTCCATTTTTTAGTACATTTCTGAAACTCCTCTACCATCAGATTTTGGTTCATGACTTTTTCATTTTTTTGCTGAAATGTTTTTTAACGCATCTCTCTGTAACTTGCGCCTTTTTTTCTGAATTATTTGCTAGATAATTGAATATTTTGATAAAAAAGACAAAACTAACAGCTAATTTCACATTAAATGATTTGGTACCGGATAAATTACTGGTGTAGTTATTATCAGACATGAGAATCAGAGCTCAAATAACGTTGTTAACCTCATATGGGGTGTTCGGCACACATGAGGGATTAAATTTTAAGTGGAGTTAAGGAGCACTTGTTCGGTAGAATCGGATTAAGAAAAATGTGCTAAGTAGGCAAAAAAGGTGCTAAGAATGCTTAATCCAAGAGAAATGGTGCCTTAAGAATTGGGACAAGAGGAACTTGAGCTTAGAAATTTGGGCAAAAGGAGCAAAAGTTAATCCTCACTAAGGAGAGGTTGTTTGCAGCTACAAGGAAACCGGTATTGGACTGCAATGAGACCGGTACTATTAAGTTGTGCATGCTGGTTTCTATGGAAGCAAAGGAATGGGATCGTCTTTAGAGACAAGAGAGTGCCACCGGGAGTACTTGCTGATAGGATAATTCATGAAGCTGGGATGTGGGCGAAATACTGTTAATCTTTAAAAAGTATGGCAGATGTACCATGTAATGGAGGGGTTTGAAACACTGATGTAATTTACAGTTATTAATAAAGTCATTTGGCAGCCACTGCCAAACTTTTTCAAAAAAAAAAGGAGAGGTTGTTTGGACAAATTAAGTTTCTAAGAAGTCTAAAGGAAGTCTAACACTTTACACTTTACACTTTGTGCAATATATGAAAAAGATGTATAACAACAACAACAACAAAAAAAACAAAGCATGACTAACACTTTACAATTGTGCAATATATGTTAGAAGTCTTAGTGCACTACATTCGTTAATAACAAAATAGATCCTTCCAATCAATTTCAAGTTAACAAAAGCATAGCATGACTAACACTTTACAATAGTTTTTTATGGCATTAAGATACATAAAGAAGAAAAAGAATAGTAAAATATGAGTTACTATCAATTATCAAATATGCAAAAACAGCTCCCGCATCATGACATATTACAGTCAAGCCATCTAATAATATATAGTTATATTTAGATGGATAAATAATTAATTTAAAATTTTGATGGAAACATATCTAATTAAAGATGTTACGAGATGAGCATATCTCTAAATTTTTCCACATAAAATTTTCCTTCGTCTAATATCATCGCTTATCCCTCTTTTGCAAAACCCTAGCAAAAGCAAAAAAAATCACTCTCAATATCCTTTGGCTTCCACCTGGAGGTGCCATAGTATAATGAAGAAGAGGAAGGAGGAGGCAATCAAAATAGAAAGGAATTGGATAGACCTTCTGCCAGAACTTTTCCCTCTCATCCTGAAAAATCTTCCCGACATTTCTGATTTTGTCCGATCCCGAGCAGTTTGCAAGCCTTGGCGTCTCTCATCCTGTGTGGCCGACCTGCCCCCACAATTCCCTTGGATCCTCAGGGAAAGCGATGGGCCCGATCTGGAGTTCTACTCCTTGGCTTTCAACAAGGTATACACCATTCGTGCTCCCTGCTCCACTGGCAGGAGGTCCTTTAAACCTGCCGGTGGTTACATGCTCACTGGACAATTTGGTAATTACGTTAACTTGTCTCTTATGAATCCCCTTAACAATAGAGAGCTTCCTCTCCCTGTTATACATGATTGTAATCCATATGTAGTTTCACACAGTAATCCTCCAAGTTTTCAAATTGATGACTATATGCATGCCTCTAAGACTAAAATGTCGGTTCGTTGTAAACCTGGTGATGAAAGGTGGGACATCATTGGACCTGGACACGAGCTTATATATCACTGTTACTATTTGAAGGATTTGCTTTTCAGGGTTTGTACAGATCGTAAGAATCAAAATGGGGTTACAAAAATTTGGGATATTAGTAGCCATAAAGAGCTCTATGTCATACCACCACCCATATATGAAGATATGTCCTTGGGTCCTTACCTCGTCGAGTCTTGTGGAGATATTTTTGCCATTGGTTATAAGCGGGACGCTAGGTGGACGAATTATAAATTTTGTATTCACCTTCTCGAATTCGACAATGGAAAAGGGAATCCTTGTTGGGTCAAGCTTAGCAACATTGGAGACAGAATATTGTTCTTTGATTTTCCATTTGGTACTGGTCGTGGTTTCAGTCTCCGAGCAAGTGATTTTGCTGGGTTCAAAGGGAACTGCATCTACTTCGTATACAACGCCATACCGTATATAGATCGCGTTAAGTTGATAAATATGTATGACATAGAGAATGGTGAAACAGTATTTATCAAAACCCCTTTCAATCGGGAAAGCAACGTTACTTGGTTTATGCCTACTTTAAACTATAAATGACATCAACTCATTTTAAGATTGGTGTAAAGGGAACTCGGTCCTGTTGGCCGTTTCTTATGGCATTACTTTCCCTTTCTTTTATTCTTAGGGTCTGAAGTTGTTTCTTAGCTTTCAAGTATATAGATATACTCTCATTGTGTATGTATTAGTTCTCTTGTGATGTAGAACTTAAGGTTGTGCTCCATATAGGGTTAGCGGAGGGGAGAGTGAGGAGATTTTTAAATTTCACCTGCTCCACAATTTAATTTTGGAAGGAAGGGGAGACAGAGCAGGTGGATAGTTCACTCTACGGAACCCAAAATCGTCACTCCCAATTTGGGGTGTAGCCCTTTCCCTCCCCTCCCGTCCCCTCCCTCTCTAATACAATTATTGGAGCACAGCCTAAGGGTTAATGCAAGGAAATTTTGTGTCAAGAATGATCACTGTGGAAGTTAAATTAGTATATATGAAAATTTTCATATAGAGATCATGTAGATTTTCATATAGAGATTGATCATATAGAGATAAAAAAATTCAATTAGATTTTCATATAGAGATCATGTAAAATTGACTATTTAAAATTTAAAAATTAATATATTGATCCATAACACTAATCAATCCGCGCTGTACATAGTACTGTTATATGACTCACTATATATTAAGAAAAATAACTAGAACAAAAGAGAGAAACAAAAAAGATTTTAAGAATTAACTAATTCTGGACCGGCTCCAAAATAACCAGCCCATTTCCATTTTACTTTTTTTTTTCTTTAAACATTCAAAAACCAGAAAAATCCAGCAAAACTCACATATCAGATTTATTTATTTATTAATGAAGCACTGAAGGAAAAGAATTTATTTATTGTTTTACTGTTGGATCGCTTAATTTAGGCACCAAGGTCGGTTCATAGTACCCCTCATTATATATACATATATATCAAGTTGGATTTAAATTATTTTCTAAATTAATGTTCATCTCACACTACTAGAATTTCCGTTTTTACCAAGGAGAGAAAACACATTTCCAAGATAGTGAAGGGTCCATGGAAATAAAATGAGCAATTCTGACACTTTTCTGACACCGTGAACCTTTTCCAAAGGGAGGCCCTTGGAAAAAGTAGCGCATGAAAATATTTCTTGTGTGTCCATGGAAATGCATTATTTTCGCCCTTGGAAAAAGTTTCGCACAACCCGCGACCCGCCAAACAGACCAAATATTATATTTGATTGAAGGTGCATGGAAATACTTAACCACTTGCGCATGGAAATAAGTTTGAACAAGATGGACATACTATTTCCAACGGCTCACCCTTGGAAATGTATAGTATATTTTGTTTATATTATTTAATAGTGAAGGATCATGGAAATACCGGACAAATGCACATGGAAATGTTTTATTGATACAGTTTATATTATTTTATGGTTGGACATAATATTTCCAACGGCTTGCTCTTAGAAAAATTAAGTTCCTGGAGACAAAAATATTTTTATATATTTGTGACATCCCTTTAAATGGTGCATAAAAATAAATCACACCAACAAACAATATTTAATTGAGATAAACTGAATTTTAGAATGAAAACATAAATTTTGGTCTTTAAAATAAGCCAATGTATTTAATTGAGATACAAAACATTGTGTTAAATAAAAATAATATATAAGATCTCTCTTTGAATGTCTCTTTTGTCCTCACGCAATATATGTTTTTAAACATATTAGTGTTACTAAATTAGAAAAATTAGCATAAAATCAAAGAAATAAAACTTTACTTGAAGCAAACATAAAAGCCAAAATATTCACAACTGAAACCCATGAATACTACTGAATAATAAAATCCCCATTATTCAGTACTGACCCACTTAATTTAAAGAAAAATTACTTGTTGCTCATCAATTTAACCAAAAATTAGCTAGTATGGACTAGTTTGCCCTTTCTGGCATGCTGATTTGTCCTTTTTATTACAATTAATTGGCTACATTATATTGGGTGTTCTTTATACGGAAATAACGATTGATGTACATGCTTTTCAGTGGACAAGCATAAATTTTTTATTATAACTAGAACTGTGATGAACATGTATGATTTTGGTGACAGTTATACATGAAACAGTGCAGTTTTGACCATCTTTAGAAAATTATTGTGAGCAAATGGCTACACCAAATTCTTATTTCTTTATATGGAAATGATGGTTAACTTGTGTAGTTTATACTCAAAAAGTTTAAAAAATTATGAAGGCTTGGAACTTAGTGAATTTCACTGTTTTGTGAGGGTCGGCTGGTGTACCAGTACACTGTTTTTAACAGTGTTTTTGGTTTTCAGGATATGAGATTCAAATGGCCACAAAATATTGTAGAAAAATCCTTTTTAGGAGATTCTTTTTTCAGTGTGGTTGTATATGTGTTTAGTGTGTGTGTGTGCAAGGATTTGATCAATTTCAGTTCAGAGTTCTCTGTACAGATGTTATACTGACAGAAGGTCAGATTGGGGCTGTTTAGGCAACTCACTATTAGAGGTGTTCATTGGTTCGGTTCGGTTAAAACCGAAATAAAATAGGCAAACCAAAGTTTTATTCGGTTTTCAAAAATAGAACCGAACCGACCGAATTAAACTTACCAAACGATTACAACCGAACCAAAGTAAATTTCGGTTTGTTCGGTTCAACCAAACAAACCAAAATATATTAATTTGCATCACAATCAATCATTAATTTAAAACAAAATATTCACAAGTTGAGATATCATATGTTGTTAAAACCGAATTCAATGTAAATAATTCATAAAGAACAATTATACCATTGTACCAATGAACAATATATCCTTTTTTTTTGTATAGGCCGCTGAGATTGAGAGATTATCTTTTCTAACTCCTCGACCTTCTGCAAAAATGGCTCTACATTGTTCTTGCAATAGTAGTCAAACTGTGGAGATAAAGAGAGAGAGAGATGAGCAGCTATGTACAAAAAAAACAAAGAGTGTCAGTATACAAACAATTCACGGTCTACAAAAATGGGGACCTTATCGAAGCTAAAAAAATAAATAATACAAAAGCATCAATTTACTAATCAGACATACTGCTTGAATTAGTTCTTCACGTTTGGTTAGTTGTTGCTTAGCAATTTCTGATTGTCGTGCCGACTCAGCCTCTTGGATTAGTCTCTAACATCTCTTCTATACTGTCTGATATAACTCAAACCAGGCTTAACCAGCTTGGTACAGAAACTGCAAATTAGATTCAGTATATTATGCATTGGCAATAACCAAATCATCTATCTTCACTAACATTTTTGCAAATTCCACAATTCGGAAAACTTCGTTCCCTATACTTGTACTTAAACTAAGATTAGGCAAAGTGGATCCATGTTGGGGTTTCAATTTTATATGAACTAGTTGTAATAAGATCCAAGTGGAGTTAAAGAAGTCAGGGGTAATTTAGTGATTTGTTTCTTAATTGACATTGATGTTGTGTTTCAGTATCATATATGTAAAAGTCACAACAAATTGGGTGTTAGTATCATGCCCTAATACAAATTGGGTGTTAGTATCATATATGCAAAAGTCACAACAAAGAGTTTCAGCATCAGTATCATGCCCTAATACAATTTTACCAGTAAAAATAGGCTACTATCAGTTAGCCTCTCTAATTTCTTTTTTCTTGAGATATTTGTTGTTTAAATGTGCAATTGAAGTATATTGAAACTAAAATATGTTCCAACTTCCATGGAATGAGAGTTGAAGCAAAGAAGGTTTTCATCGAGTCTACCCTGAATTGGTAGTTATTTTCATATGATCATATACCAGTAACAACAGATCCAATATTGTAAAGAATTTACCAAAGAAAATGGCAAAAATTTTAAAAAATAAAACAGAAAATATTACCCCAAATCCTTGGCTAATCCAATTGTCCCAATTTCTGCACATTTCCCATTTAAAATATGTATTATGGTACCAATTATTCTTTTTTTTTTTTTAGTACTTCTCATTTTGTTAGGTATTTGCAAATAACAACAGATCCATATTCTTTGTTTTTAATGCAAACGGACCCATGTGAAATGCCAAGCCTGTACCTCGAGTATTAACAATATTATTTGTTTAAAAAATAAGAGGAGAAATACATAACTGATGAAGGCCACCGTTGGAGACAAAGAAGTGAGAGATTGGCCTGACGGTGACCACAACAGCCGCGACGGTGGCGGTGTGCGCCAGTTGGACGGTCAAAGCCCTATTTGGAGCGGCGGAAAAGAAATCGATAGAGAGCGGGGAGAGAAAAAACCTAGGAACGACGGACGGAGCACGTGAAATTTTTGTTTTGTTTTGGGTTTTGGTTTCGCGTCTGGACAACGAATGATTTGAGGAAAGCGGGAGAGGAATATTAGTGAAATTTCGGGAGGGAAATGAAAATTTAGGGGTTTTGGCACGATCCAGAGAAGAAAGATACAAGGATTTTGAATCATACATCTCTGATTTGGTTTTGGAATCAAAACACCAAGTCCCAGCGAGTGAACAAGGACCTCTCTAAGTGCCAGAGGATGGATACACATCCCCACAATTTTATATCACCTGAGGTAACATAATATTTATGTTTACATCGGGGCCGTATGATCAGAATTAGCACGATTAGTAAAGAATCCAGATGATTTCATCTAAGACAGATCTAAACAGAAATATTATGTCACATCAGTGTAATAGACCTCATGCCCACAGCCTTTGTAATGGAGACATCCATTAGTAATCATAACCATTCATCACCCATCAGATGGCTCATATCAACAAGTGATAAAATTAGTGATTTTTGTACAGCAAATAATATGAATAAATTCCTAAAAAAATATTTTTAAATTATTTACATCTTCTATGGCCAAACAATACTTATAATTGTCAATTTTATAGACTTTCATCATTATTTGCTCCTTCAAATTTAGCAAGTATTTGTGAACCGTTCAATTTTACATGAACGATCAACGGTCGATCTGTAATGAAATTATTCCAATTTTTTTTTTCAATGATCTAAGAAAAACATTGAATGTAACCAACATAGAAGTTATGAGCTTTGATCCGATGTGAAGTGTGTATAGCCCTTCGATGTTTCAATATTCCGTCGACTCGATGGATGGGTAAATAAAAATATTTTTTCGTCAAACTTTGATACAAGAAAATAAACGCATTGCTCTTTAATTTCAACGGTTTCGATCGACCAGCAGACGACATATTTCCGAGCGCCTTCATTAACTCACAAACAAGATGTTATGTTTCATGAAACATACACTCTAGCTTTAGGAGTTAATGAAGGCGCTCGGAAATATGTCGTCCGCTGGTCGATCGAAACCGTTGAAATTAAAGAGAAATGCATTTATTTTTTTCTATCAAAGTTTGACGAAAAATTATTTTTATTTACCCTTCCATCGAGTCGACGGAATATTGAAACATCGAAGGGCTATACACACTTCACATCGGATCGAAGCTCAGAAATAATTAAACTTCATAACTTCTATGTTGGTTACATTCAATATTTTTCTTAGATCATTTAAAAAAAAATTGGAATAATTTCATTACAGATCGACCGTTGATCGTTCATGTAAAAATGAACGGTTCACAAATATTTGTTAAATTTGAAGGGGCAAATAATGATGAAAGTCTATAAAATTGACAATTATAAGTATTGTTTGGCCATAGAAGATGTAAATAATTCAAAAATATTTTTTTAGGAATTTTTTTTATATTATTTGGTGTACATACATAACTAATTTGTAAATATCAAGCTCAATCCGTCTGATAGGTAATGAAGGGTCTAGATATCTTCATTTAGAAGGATGGGGAAACACAAATATTATGTTACCTCAAAGTATATGAATTATCCCCAGTACTTTCTAAATAAACCGAGATAGGAGTAGGTCCGATGGGCATCGGACCTACGTTTAGGTTCAATTAGCTTTAGGACCGTACGATTAGCATCAAGATCTATGTGTACGGAAATTAATACAGATTTGCACGGATTTTGATACAGATCACACGAATCTTGATGTAGATCGAATGGTCATCACACCCATCGAACCAAGGTAGGTCCGATGGGCATCGGACCTACTCTGATTCCAAATAAACCAAGATATATATCTCCTCTCCTCTGTGGACTCAGCAAAAAATATCTCCTCTCCTCTGTGTACTTTCTAAATAAACCAAGCACAGTTATACCAAAACCCCAAAATTTTCACTTTCCCTCATTCAGTTCCCTCCGAAAATTTCATGCTCTCCCAAAATTCTTTTCATCTCCCGCTCTCCTTCGCCGCTCTCTCTCTTAACCCTAGCCTGCTAGCCATCACCATCACCACTCTCCCTCTTCCTCACAGATCGCCCGTCTCCCTCACCAGTCCTCCTTTGCCGCTACTCTGCTATCTCCTCCGTCGTACCGTAATGTAACCCTAGCCACCACCTCGTCACACCATAAACCCTAGCCACCACCTCGGCTGCTCACTCTCTAGATGTGGATGCCTCAAACTCTCATCCTCCAGCGAAGAAGAAGCGAATTGAGCATAGCCAGTTGCCCAGTCCATTAGATGTTGTGAATCCCAAATTACCGACGCTGAGAAGTCAAAAGGGCAGCAAAATGAATTGTGGAACTGACATCTTGGTTTGAGGTTTAAAGTTCGTTTCTTCCACTATATTTCATTTCTATTTGATGTCTTGATACGGGAATTAATGGTTATCAATTAAATTAGTTTATTCCTAGCCCTTCTTTTTCTAAATTAATTGTTCTTTTTTCTGAAAAGAATTATGGGTCCAAGGTCCTTGTTATGAGTTACAACACCATTCCAACCAAACATTGAATTTCATGTTACATGTTGATAAAATTAGATCTGTTGATAAAATTGGATTTCATGTTACACGAAATGCAACTGATAGGTATAATTCAAGTTTAATGATTTAGTTATTCTTTTGTCGACTTAATCTGAGCCCCATTTAAATAACACAAATTGATCTGTGCTCATGCAAATACAACAAAAATTGTCTGTTGTGAGGATTACAGCAAAAAATATCTGAAAGGACAAAGGATCGATTCTTGGGGATTTAGAATCCTTCCCTCTGTGATTCTCTTTCTCCTTCACAGGTTTCCAAAATTTATTTATTGACCTTCTATGATACATAATCTACATATTTTCAAATAAATATAAATGCAGGATTTAATATGAAAACTTTCATGCCATGTCAGTGTCAAGCCTTACATGTAATGACAGTACAAGGATGGAAGTCATTGTTTAATACTCTTCTTATGTTTGGTTAGGTTGTTGGTACACCCAATTATATGTGCCCAGAATTGTTTGCTGACATTCCTTATGGATTTAAATCTGACATCTGGTCTCTTGGTAAGATTCATAATTATTATATTTAGTTATATTTGAAAATTTTGTCTTCATATCTTGAAATTGAGAAGTAATTTTCAAAAACTTTTGTCTAATAACACTTTTAGGATGTTGCATGTACGAGATGGCAGCACATCGACCTGCATTTAAGGCCTTTGTAAGTCCTTTTATATGTAGTCACATATTACAGTTGGTACACAGGTGGGTTAGGTTGTATTTTATTGTTTGAGTTTGGGTCAATGTTGGATCATGTGTGTTTCTAAACGGTTTGCCTTATGTTACTATTCAACCAGGTCTCATGTTTCTTCGGTCTTTATTGATGTTTAAATGATGGTTGGATAGAGCAATAATTGTTATGGGAGTAGATATCCAATAGAGTGCTCTTAACCAGTTAGATAAGACCTTGGAGATTAACTTCGGGATTATATTAATGGGCAACCAGTTTTTTTTTTTCTCTCTTTTTGTGTTTTCCTTGGTTGATGTTGTTGGATACAGTGGAAGATATCTATGTGGTGCATTGAAAGTTAAATGCACAAAGTGTATTTGCATCAAGCTTATGTAATATAGTTTATTACTTTCCTTATTTTTATTTTGCTAGCCTTATTCATTTATTTTCCTCTCTCTATTTATTTTGTGTACTTCCATGAAGGACCAGAACATGCAGCTGAGCATATTGTGGAGACAATTGAGGCATTTGAGTTTGTTATCAAGGTCATGATCAGATTTTCGTTGTGAGACTTTCCTTTTTCTTTATATTTCCACTTCCATTATCAACTCATAAAGTTATTTGAATATCATTCACGTTAATGGATATGATAGAGTGCAGATTGTTCACTCTTCTTTCAGATATAAGTATCACATAAATACACATACAAATCTAAAAGGCAATACAGAAGCGCTCATCAAATCTCAACCACCTAATATTGGTGCATCCACAAATCCTGATTTGGGGGCACCAACGATAGCAGTACTGGTACGGTACCAGTATTGAGATGGTGGATTGGCAAGGTTTCAGTTAGTAGTTTTGGGTCCGTAAGATTAGAAGGGGCTTGAAACAGTCAAGACTGTGCATGTAAATTTGAATCTTTATTTCGCATGATGTAAATTACTTTATAATTCAATATAGCACTTGACACTAAAAGTTTTTCAAAAAATAGAGAGAGAGAGAGGGAGACGGAGAGGGGGGAGGATTTTTAATAAGGGTAAAATGGGTAATTTATAAATTTAAAATTAGTTGAAATAGAAAAGTCAATAAATTGGGTAAATTTGTGAGTTTATGAAATTTAGAAGGGTAAATATGATATTATGAATTTTAGAGGGGGAAATACGTAATTTAGAAGTTTGTGAGGGGTATACATGAAATTCTCCCTATTAAAAATGATAGACTATGTATTTAGATTCTTTGAAATTTGTTGTTAGGTCTGAGTTAGCCAGTTAGTCAAGTTAGTCAAGTTGCCTTAATGTCCTCTCCTCTCAATTTTACAGTAAGGTCCCTGTTATTATTTTTTTATTTTAAAACAGTGAAATTTTTTGTGCTATTTTGTTCTATGAGTCGCTTGTTGTAAAGAGGCTTGACCTTTATTTTTAAAAGGGGGTGGGGAGGGTGTGGAGGACAGTTAAAGGTTAAAACAGTACTATAGTGCTCTTGATGAAGTTGAAATTCATGCTAAAATGTGATGATAGACTAATGGTCATTTTAAATGCACATATTAGGTATTGGGATGTGGATTGGATCTATCTTGGATCCAACAATGCTGTGTCATGGACATGTAAGTAATTTTGTCAAAAATATTTGCTATATCTTAACATGTGTACTGCCAGCACAATTTGGAAATTAATTGATATTATTCAATATATATATATGCTTGGTGAGTATATGCAAATAATAACAAGTAGCATGCAACAATACTCTCAAGATTAACTTGTAAATATTGGTTGTACTAGATTTCACTACATGGCAATATCTTATAATAGCAGAAGGAAATGCCATCTGATAGAGACGAGACCGTCTGAAAATGATTACTTGTCAGAGGTAATGATCTCATTTTTTGCTATTATTTTTCCAAGTCGAATGTAGATGTAAGTTATGGCTATCATTTTATGTGGTGAAGTCGTACTTTTTTTATGTTTGTAGAGTGTGGAAAGCAAAAGCACGACAAGCTAATAGTGATATTAAATTGGTCCTAATTCGGATTGGTGTTGCGCTTGGCAAGGATGGTGGTGTTTTAGATTTTAGATTTTTACTATCTAAATATTATAGTGTATAACCTTTTAGTATTATTAACCAAGAATATCATATTTTTGTTGTAATGCATTGTGGTATTTTGGTACAATGTGTGATAATTATACTATATATGTTGATTAATTTTTATTGCATGCTTTTGATATATATATATCAATGTGTTTATGTTTATTTGATTCAATGGGAAGTGGGGAATGTAAAAGAGCACTGGGTTGGTACGAGGTGGATTGTAGAATGAGGGCATGTTAATATGATGCAATTTATGGTTATTATTTGCATGGGTATATATCCATACAAATATTAGTACATGGAAATAGTCAGGTTCGCTAGCCTTGGAAATAACCAGATGGGTCCCACGTTAGATGCCCTTGGAAATAATTAGGTGGGCCCCACCTTAACCACCATTGGAAATACTCAGTGGGTCCCAGGTTCGTTAGCCCTTGGAAATAATCAAGTGGACCCCACCTTAGTCATCCTTGGAAATACTCAGTGGGTCCCAGGTACGCTACCCCTTGAAAATATTCAAGTGGGCCCGTTCACATGCTCTTGGAAATAATCCAGACCGGGGGTAGGTGCCAAACTATTTCCATGCGTTCTTTTTCCAAGGGGAATCGCATGGAAAAAGCCAAAAAAGCTATTTCCAACGGGTAGCGCTTGGAAATGAATTTTTTTTGAGTATTTCCATGAAGGCTTCTAGCAACGGTAGTATTTACAAGGGCGGCCCTTGGAAATGACGATTTTTGGGCTTATTCCAACGGGTAGCCCTTGGAACAAGTCATTTTTCTTCCCTTGGTAAAAACGGAAATTCTAGTAGTGTCATCTATACAAGCAAAGCAAGAATGAGTCCAATATATATTGACTAAATTTGGAGATCATATATATTTGTGAATAGTTTATTTGTAATGATTTTATTTTACACCATATCATATTATACAATGATTTAATATGCAAAAGATATAATTTACTTGACTCAATTAAGATTGTTGTATAGAAATGAGTATTACATAACTTAATTTAATCATACTGTATTAGATATAATAATCAAGCACTGTAAACAGATTGGCACAAGGAGGGAGTTCAAATGTTCAAACCTAATTTTCAGTTTTTTCTATATGTGAATAAGTTGTTCTCTACTGTATATAACGGAGCACGTAGTAATAGTATGGCATGCATGGCACTGTTCATTCTATTAATTATGACATTCATATTTTAAATTCCCATTCTTGTCTTTAATCATATTAGTTCATTTAGAATTTCTTTTAAATAAATTCAAGTACCTTTATATATATCTTCTTTATCTTGATTGACTTATTTTTATTTCATTTCGGTCTGATTTTAATTATTGTCTAACAGTACAAATTTCAAGTCCGTGTTTTACTTAGAAAATAAAGTTCAAGCCCAGTTCAATTATTTGTTTCCTTCCTTTATTTCTATTTCTTCTCATCATTTAATATTTTATAATTATGCAATTTAGTCCTACTGACAATATAAATTTACCAACATGGGGAAATTTTGCAAATATACCCACTGAACCTTAAACTATACCAGAACCGAATACAGGGCTGGTATTGAATAGTATTATTGTTAAGAGATGAGAAATCAATATTCCAATATTGTCAACAGAATCAATACAATTAGAGTTTCGGTATCATACTGGGGTTAAACTTGTGCACAACCAGAATTGAATTCAATACCAACTGGTACAACTTTCAACAATTCTCACAACTACAAGCACCAGGAACAACATGTACAAGAGAAATATTAAATGTCAATGAAACAAGAGAGAGAGAGAAAGCACTATAGATTCTTAAACTTAAAGCTCCAGTCAGTGTTTCACCTTCTAAGTAGCACTGTGCTGGTAATTTTCAGCAATATTTGGTTTGTCAGTTTTGAAACACTTATTTTACTTTTGAACGCTCAAGATAACACTAAAATAGCATTATTTCACTCTAAAAATAACATGAGAATGTTATTGTAGGAGCTCTACTACAAAATGGGAATAAGAAAATGAAAGAAATGAAAGTATTAAACTGCATTTTATTTCTTTGCTGCAAACAGCAAGCTAGATCAGATTCAGACACAATCGGAAAAAGCCCATTAATTCCACAGTTGAAAAGAAACAAGAAAATGACAAGATTTCAAGAACCTTTTGACGCTCACAAATCTATTCTCTGTATATTATCAACTCAACGAACATATTCCAAAAATACTCATCTCAGTATGTCACACCATTGCTTAAACCACATAACTACAGAGAAAAAGGAAAAAAGAACAAAGAACAATCAAGAAATGTAAACACAGAACCAGTTTTTTCTGAACTTTCTTGCACCACCAGACTTTAATCTTTCTTGTTTGGATCAAGGGCAAGCTGATGCTAGTTGTCCTCCACTGTCCCTTCAGATGCAGATGTGTTACTGTTACCCTCCACCATCTCTTCAGGTTCAGGTATTGCAGCCATGTTGTGCTCCTCTAAAACGTTAGCCATAACTGGCTCAGCTGCAGGGGGTTGTACTGGGGGTTGTACTGCATTGGCATTGAAGCCCACTTCCAGTCCTGCTATCATCCTGTTGAGGAATTCCATTGCATCTTTACATGTCTCACCGAAGTACCAGTGCGCGCGGTCGAGTCTTTGCATGGTATTGCCCAAAGGCGAATCATGTTCCTCGAACCCATATAGGGATGGGAAGACTTCAAGATATCTGCTCATCATGACTTCGAGATTTTCACTGCATCTTAAATTGGCTTCGTTCCAGTAATTTAACCTTGCTAAGAATTGATTCATGGTTATACCGGCTTCCATTCTCAACGGTTGAGTATTCCATAGCGAATCAAATTCAGTATGCGCTTGATTGAGATCCTTCATTGCATTATGCAACTCCACGTCACGGTTCAATCTCCCAGGTGCGAAGGCATTGGAGTACTGGGCCGCCACATCTGCGATATCTCCTCTGCTTAATTCGATCGCCTCGACCAATTCTTTTATGTGGATATCCATTGGTGGTTTTGGTTTCAAGGGATCAGTAGTCGTATGGATTTATATGTTTACTGTTCTATAGATGGGATAGAGACACTAAATAACCCCTGGGTTTATGTAAGGCAAGAGCTTTCTTGATTTTCTTTTTTGAAGCTACAATGAATTTTAAAGCGTTATTTCTGATGCTGCTGTTTTATGGGTAGTAGTATATTTGTCGGCTGTGACTGCAGTTGATTTATCAAAACTCAAAAGCTATATTTGTCGGCTGTGACTGCAATTGTTTTTTTCAATTTAACCCAGCTTCACAAACATTTATTCCAAAAATCAAGGGTATGCACTGCTTAACTAACAAAATATTGTGAGTGGCTAAGCTACAAACGTTTGCACCAAGCCCTTGGTGCAAACGAATGGTTTTCGGATTTTCAAAGTTCAAACGGTCGATCCAAACCGTTAGGTATTTAATCCATATTAAAATCTATTTGGAGACAAAATTTTACATTTTTTGAAATTTTTTTACTATTTATTAAGCCACTTTGAAAGTTGCTGATCACACGGTCCAGAATTTGATTGCACTGTTTTTACTGTTCACCCGAATCAGCAACTTTCAAAGTGACTTAATAAATAGTAAAAAATTCCAAAAAATATGAAATTTGGTCTCCAAGCACATTTTAATATAAATTAAATATCTAACGGTTTGGATCGACCGTTTGGACTTTGCAAATAGGAGAACCAAATCGTTTGCACCATGGGCTTGGTGCAAACGTTTTGAGCTTAGCCACTCTCCAAAATATATTTCATTACTATTTGTGGTCATCAGATAAGAGTTTAATACTAAGTTGATGGACCCATTCTTATGTTTTGCTTTTGGAATCTTTTCCTGTTGGCAACTGTGAATATCATACCATTTTCTTCACACTGCCAACGAACTGTTTGATGAAATGCCTGACAAAAGTCGGATGTCCCTGTCTGTCATGGCTTGCGGCCTTCAATCTAATTAACGATATACTTATAGTAAATAATTTAAATTTGGGAAAGAACACTATTGTCTTATTCATTCTAGTTGTCACTGATCTTAACCCGGATGATTTGGTACATGATAAATTACTAACAGCTAAATTTGATTGTTAGATAAAAAAACAAAACTAGGAGCTAACTTCACATGAAATGATTTGGTACAGGATAAATTAATAGTGTAGTTATTATTAGACATGAGAATCAGAGCTCAAATAACGTTATTAACCTCATAATATTTAAGCAAATTAACATCTTACAAGAAAAAGTTGAAATGACAAAATTGTGCAATATATGAAAAAGATGTATAACAAAACTAAATAGCAGCTAAGTTTATAAAAACACAATCAACATTAGAAGTCTTAGTGCATTACATTCGTTAATAACAAAATAAGAAAATAGATCCTTCCAATCAATTTCAAGTTCAAAAAAGGATAGCATGACTAGCACTTTACAATGGTTTTTTGGCATGAAAGATACATAAAAGAAGAAAAAGAATAATAAAATCTGAGTTACTATCAATTATCAAATACGCAAAAATAGCTCCAGCATCACGACATATTATAGTCAAGCCATCTAATAATATATAGTTATATTTAGATGGATAAATAATTAATTTAAATTTTGATAGAATAATATCTAATTAAAGATGTTACAAGATGAGCATATATCTAATTTTTTTCACACAAAATTTTCCTTCGTCTAATATCGTCGCCTATCCCTCTTTTGCAAAACCTAGCAAAAGCAAAACATACCTTTCTCCACCCTTTGGCTTCCACCTCAAGGTGCCATAATATGATGAAGAAGATGAAGGAGGAGGCAATTAAAATAGAAAGGAACTGGACAGACCTTCTGCCAGAACTTTTCCCCCTCATCCTGAAAAATCTTCTCGACATCTCTGATTTTGTCCGATCCCGAGCAGTTTGCAAGCCTTGGCATCTCTCTTCCTCTGTGGCCGACCTGCCCCCACAATTCCCTTGGATCCTCAGGGAAAGCGATGGGCCTGATCTGGAGTTCTACTGCATGGCTTTCAACAAAGTATACACCATCCGTGCTCCTTGCTCCTCTGGCAGGAGGCCTTTTGAACCTGTCGGTGGTTACATGCTCACTAGCCAATTTGGTTATTACGATAGCTTGTCTCTTCTGAACCCCCTTAACAATAGAGAGCTACCTCTCCCTGTTATACATGATTGTATTCCATTTGTTTTTTCACACAGTATTCCTCCAAGTTTTCAAATTGACGATTATATATATGCCTCTAAGACTAAAATGTCGGTTCGTTGTAATCCCGGTGATGACAGGTGGGACATCATTGGACCTGGACACGAGTTTATGTACCACTGTTACTATTTGAAGGGTTTGCTTTTCAGGGTTTGTACAGATCGTAAGAATCAAAATGGGGTTACAAAAATTTGGGATATTAGTAGCCGTAAAGAGCTCTATGTCATACCACCACCCATATATGAAGATATGTCCTTGGGTCCTTACCTCGTCGAGTCTTGTGGAGATATTTTGGCCGTTGGTTATAAGCGGGACGCTAGGTGGACGAATTATAAGTTTTTTATTTACCTTCTCGAATTTGACAATGGAAAAGGGAATCCTTGTTGGGTCAAGCTTAGTAACATTGGAGACAGAATATTGTTCTTTGATTTTCCACTTGGTGCTGGTCGTGGCTTCGGTCTCAGAGCGAGTGATTTTCCTGGGTTCACTAGTGGAAAATATGGAATCAGGATCGGTTATATATGCATATTAGTATCGGAATGCAACCGATCCTGATGGAGGCGATACTGATACTTACAATAATCTGGATCGGTTAAATAACCGATCCTGATAGTTACTATCAGGATCGGTTGTTTTAACAAAACCGATCCTGATAGTAACTATCAGGGTCGGTTGTTTCAAAACAACTGATCCTGATAGTAACTATCAGGATCAGTTTGTTTGAAACAACCGACCCTGATAGTTACTATCAGGATCGGTTTTGTTGAAAAACCGATCCTGATACTCTTTTTTTTTTTTTTTTTTTTTTTTTTTTAATGTTGGTTCTGAAAAAAAAAAAAAAATCAGGATCGGTTGTTTTGAAATAACCGATCCTGATACCTTTTTTTTTTTTTTTTAATGTTGGTTCTGAAAAAAAAAAAAAGAATCAGGATCAGTTTTTTTGAAACAACCGATCCTGATGTTATACTATCAGGATCGGTTGTTTCAAACAACCGATCCTGATGTTATATTGGATCTAAAAAAAATATTTTTTTTTATTTGGCCAGCTTCCATATATATTTGCTGGCCAGCATAAATTTTTTTTTTTTATTTACCATTGATTTATTGGAGCTCAAAACCAATTAAGAACACAAAATAAAATTCATGAAACACAAAAAGAAGTACAATAGTTGAAGAAATTTGGTGCAATAGCAAAATAAAATTGAAAATACAAATGAAAAAAGATAGTTGATCGGTCGGATAATTAAGATAAATAAAAAGATAGTTTCAAAAAGCCTTGCTCAAATGAAAAAAGACAAATAAATAAATTGAAAATACAAAAAAAAATGTGTTTTAAAAGTATAATAATGAGAAAATTAGATAAAGCTAATACCGTGATAGTTGATCGGCCGGATGATTAAGTAACTTGAGCGAGATGTCCTCAAGACTGAAAAACAATATACAAACACCATTAATTAATTTTTGAAACAATACAAATAATTAAAAATTGACACGGAGGTTCGAGAGGTTCGAGAGGCTCGGCTTTGAGAGGGAGAGACGGAGACAGAGAGAGAGAGACACGGAGGAGAGGGAGAGACGAGACGGAGACAGAGAGAGCAGAGACACGGAGGTCTGAGAATTTGAGAGGG
Source organism: Carex kokanica (assembly GCA_025461125.1). Lineage (NCBI taxonomy): Eukaryota > Viridiplantae > Streptophyta > Magnoliopsida > Poales > Cyperaceae > Carex > Carex kokanica. The sequence goes on from JAJGRX010001004.1 coordinate 999,463, forward strand.
AGAGACGGAGACACAGAGAGAGAGAGAAACGCTAAGTTGAAAATGAGAGGCGCGAAATTAAAATAAGAACTAAGCAGGAGTTATCAGGATCGGTTATTTCGAAATAACCGATCCTGATTGTTTTTGTAAGTACAAAGGCGCGAAACAGAATTAAACCCTAGCGTCAAATTAGCATTAGGATCGGTTATTTCAAAAAAACCGATCCTGATACCTTTTTTTAAGTTGTTTCTGAAAGAAAAAAAAAACCAGGATCGGTTGTGTTGAAAAAACCGATCCTGATACTTTTTTTTTTTAATGTTGGTTCTGAAAAAAAAAAAAAAAACAGTATCAGGATCGGTTCTGTAAACAGAACCGATCCTGATACTATTTTTTTTTTTTTTTTTGGTTCTGAAAAAAAAAAAAAAAAAAACAGTATCAGGATCGGTTTTGTGGACTGAACCGATCCTGATACTGTTTTTTTTTTTTTTTTTTTTTTTTTTTTTTTTTTTTAATTTTGGATCTGAAAAAAAAAAAAAAAAAACAGTATCAGGATCGGTTCCGTGGACAGAACCGATCCTGATACTGTTTTTTTTTTTTTTTTTTTTTTTTTTTTTTTTTTTTATTTTGGTTCTGAAAAAAAAAAAAAAAAAAAACAGTATCAGGATCGGTTCTGTGGACAGAACCGATCCTGATACTGTTTTTTTTTTTTTTTTTTTTTTTAATTTTGGTTCTGAAAAAAAAAAAAAAAAAACAGTATCAGGATCGGTTCTGTGGACTGAACCGATCCTAATACTGTTTTTTTTTTTTTTTTTTTTTTTAAAGTTTGGATCTGAAAAAAAAAAAAAAAAAAACAGTATCAGGATCGGTTCTGTCCACAGAACCGATCCTGATACTGTTTTTTTTTTTTTTTTTTTTTTTTTTTTTTTAATTTTGGATCTGAAAAAAAAAAAAAAAAAAACAGTATCAGGATCGGTTCTGTCCACAGAACCGATCCTGATACTGTTTTTTTTTTTTTTTTTTTTTTTTTTTTTTTTTTTTTTAATTTTGGTTCTGAAAAAAAAAAAAAAAACAGTATCAGGATCGGTTCTGTTTACAGAACCGATCCTGATACTTTTTTTTTTTTTCAGAACCAACATTAAAAAAATAAAAAAAAATAAAAAGTATCAGGATCGGTTCTGTTGTAACAACCGATCCTGATTTTTTGTTTTTCAGAACCAACATTAAAAAAAAAAAGAATTAGAATCGGTTGTTTGTTAGAACCGATCCTGATACTATCAGGATCGGTTTTTAAGAAATAACTGATCCTAATATGTGTTCCATTAGGATCGGTTGTTTGTAAAAACCGATCCTGATAGTATCAGAATCGGTTCTAATAAAAAACCGATTCTAATTGTTCGTAAATTAGGATCGGTTAACCATAAAACCCGATCTGAATAGTTTTTAGGATCGGTTTTCTAAAAAAAACCGATCCAGATAGATATTAGAAGCGGTTGTTTCATATAACCGATACTATTAGGCCGATCCTGATTCCAGTTTTTCCACTAGTGGTTCAAAGGGAACTGCATCTACTTCGTATACAACGCCATACCATATATAGATCGCGTTAAGTTGATCAATATGTATGACATAGAGAATGGTGAAACAGTATTTATCAAAACCCCTTTCAATCGGGAAAGCAACGTTAATTGGTTTATGCCTACTTTAAACTATATATGACATCAACTCATTTTAAGATTGGTGTAAAGGGAACTGGGTCCTGTTGGCCGTTTCTTATGGCATTACTTTCCCTTTCTTTTATTCTTAGGGTCTGAAGTTGTTTCTTAGCTTTCAAGTATATAGATATACTCTCATTGTGTATGTATTAGTTCTCTTATGATGTAGAACTTAAGGGTTAATGTAAGGAAATCTTTTGTCAAGAATGATCACTGTGGATGTTAAATTAATATATATGAAAATTTTCATATAGAGATCATGTAGATTTTCATATAGAGATAAAAATTCAATTAGATTTTCATATAGAAATCATGTAAAATTGACTATTTAAAATTTGAAAATTAAGATATTAATCCATAACACTAACCAATCCGCGCTAAACATAGTACCGTTATATGACTCACCATATATTAAGAAAAAAACTAGAACAAAAAAGATTTTAAGAATTAACTTCTGAACAGGCTCCAAAATAACCAGCCCAATTCCATTTTACCTTCTTTTTTTTTTTTCTTTAAACATTCAAAAGCCAGAAAATCCAGCAACTCACATATCAGATTTATTTATAAATGAAGCACTGAAGGAAAAGAATTTATTTATTGTTTTACTGTTGGATCGCTAAATTTAGGCACCAAGGTCGGTTCATAGTACCCCTCATTATATATACATATATATATATCAAGTTGGATTTAAATTATTTTCTAAATTAACGTTCATCTCATCTATACAAGCAAAGCAGAATGAGTCCATATATATTGACTAAATTTTGAGATCATATATATATTTGTGGAGGAGGGCTAAAATGCCCCATTGCTTCATGCTCCAATCGTATCCCAACATCTATATCTTCAATTTCAAAGTTCAAACAGATTATCCGAACAGCTCAACATGATATCCACGTTAAAATATGATTGGAGACCAAATTTTATTTTTTTTGGAATTTTTTTACTATTTTTTAGGATAGGTATAAAATCACTATTTTTCAGGAAATTGTAGACCATCTAAAAATTATGATTTTGTACGTATCTTAAAAAATAGTAAAAAATTTCCAAAAAATATAAAATTTGGTCTCCAATCATATTTTAACGTAGATATCATGTTGAGCGGTTCGGATCATCTGTTTGAACTTGGAAATTGAAGATATAGATGTTGGGGTACGATTGGGGCATGAATGATTGGGGCATTTGAGCCCTCCTCATATTTGTGAATAGTTTATTTGTAATGATTTTATTTGACACCATATCATATTATACAATGATTTAATATGCAAAAGATATAATTTACTTGACTCAATTAAGATTGTTGTATAGAAATGAGTATTACATAACTTAATTTAATCATACTGTATTAGATATAATTTTTTTGAAGCAAATCCCATGAACAATTCTAGTCTATTTTATATAGTTTAATTTAAACAGAAATACTGAATTTTTTATAATAGTTTAGGTTAATTTGATTGAATGATTTTATAAAATAATTTATGTTTTATAACTAAGGAAGTTTATTAATTGCTTCCATTTTTACTGTTTTAGAAAATAATAAAATTAAAATTTATTTGAACATTTACATAATAAAATTTTGTGCCAAAATGATGAGAGTACGTATAGGTCACTGAAAAGGTCAGAGAAATGGCGGTCTTCTTTCATATCATTCAAGTACAATACCTGGTTGTGTATCTTAAAAAGAGAATGAGATCTGAGTCGTCTGTTTTAATTCTGACACGAATCTCAAAGCAAACTCCTTTTAAATTCTGACACGAATCTCGAAGTATTATATCCTGACCCCACCACTCAAGCAACCACAGTAGAAAAGACAAAATGGATCTATCTAGTAAACATGCATCCAACCGCCTCTTAAGTAATTGCAATGCAACGCACGTACAACTCCCTCTCCGTCACCTTTCTCCTCATGCAACTTAATTCCCACCTCTACCACCACGTAGTTCCTTCATCTCCTTAATTATGAGCTCCAATCTCAGCTCTTTCAGGTGGTTTGTTCACCATGCCCCGCGATACACTGAGACCGAGCGAGAGCATAATCTTAAATTCCAGCGCTGATCTCGAGCCAAAGGCAATGGAAGCCCTGGTAACGGGCCGGGTAGAAGTTTTACCAGCTAGTGGGGCCTGTTATCGTGTCAGTTAGCCTATAATGGATCCAGGGGAGGAGCTAGCTCTGAGGAGTAGTTGGAGACACTAGACACTGGCAGGTAAATGTATCTATATATATACACTCCTTAATTACCTCATGCTAACAAATTAATTATCTAACCTTAATTAGTATCGTAGATCCGGTAACTAATGGAGACTACCCGACTCCCATCTTTAATTCTCCAAACATCATATGCATGGTCTGATAAATATACGATTCATATGCACGGTCTGGGGAATCTGGAAAGAATGAAACAGGGCGTTGAATCAAGCTTTGTCTGAGGCTCTAAGACCCAAGGCGTTGAATCAAGCACTGTAAACAGATTGGCACAAGGAGGGAGTTCAAATGTTCAATCCTAATTTTCAGTTTTTTCTATATGTGAATAAGTTGTTCTGTACTGTATAACGTAGCACGTAGTATGGCATGCATGGCAGTGTTCATTCTATTAATTATGACATTTATATTTTAAATTCCCATTCTTGTCTTTAATCATATTAGTTCATTTAGAATTTCTTTTAAATAAATTCAAGTACCTTTATATTTATCTTCTTTATCCTGATTGACTTGTGTTATTTTTATTTCATATCGATCTGATTTTATTTGTCTAACAGTACAAATTTCAAGTCCGTGTTTTACTTGGAAAATAAAGTTCAAGCCCAGTTCAATTATTTGTTTACTTCCTTTACTTCTATTTCTTCTCATCATTTAATATTTTATAATTATGCAATTTAGTCCTACTGACAATATAAATTTACCAACATGGGGAAATTTTTGCAAATATACCCACTGAACCTTAAACTATACCAGAACCGAATACAGGGCTGGTATTGAATAGTATTATTGTTAAGAGATGAGAAATCAATATTCCAATATTGTCAACAGAATCAATACAATTAGAGTTTCGGTATCATACTGGGGTTAAACTTGTGCACAACCAGAATTGAATTCAATACCAACTGGTACAACTTTCAACAATTCTCACAACTACAAACACCAGGAACAACATGTACAAGAGAAATATTAAATGTCAATGAAACAAGACACAGAGAGAGAGAGCACTATAGATTCTTAAACTTAAAGCTCCAGTCAGTGTTTCACCTTCTAAGTAGCACTGTGCTGGTAATTTTCAGCAATATTTGGTTTGTCAGTTTTGAAACACTTATTTTACTTTTGAACGCTCAAGAACACTAAAATAGCATTATTTCACTCTAAAAATAACATGAGAATGTTATTGTCGGAACTCTACTACAAAATGGGAATAAGAAAAAGAAAGAAATGAAAGTATTAAACTGCATTTTATTTCTTTGTTGCAAGCAGCAAGCTAGATCAGATTCAGACACAATCCGTAAAAGCCCATTAATTCCACAGTTGAAAAGAAACAAGAAAATGACAAGATTTCAAGAACCTTTTGACGCTCACAAATCTATTCTCTGTATATTATCAACTCAACGAACATATTCCAAAAATACTCATCTCAGTATGTCACACCATTGCTTAAACCACATAACAACAGAACCCAAGAAAAAGGAAAAAATAAAAAAGAACAAAGAACAATCAAGAAATGTAAACACAGAACCAGTTTTTTCTGAACTTTCTTACACCACCAGACTTTAATCTTTCTTGTTTGGATCAAGGGCAAGCTGATGCTAGTTGTCCTCCACTGTCTCCTCAGATGCAGATGTATTACTGTTACCCTCCACCATCTCTTTAGGTTCAGGTATAGCAGCCATGTTGTGCTCCTCTAAAACGTTAGCCATAACTGGCTCAGCTGCAGGGGGTTGTACTGCATTGGCATTGAAGCCCACTTGCATTCCTGCTATCATCATAGTGAGGGGCTCCATTGCATCTTTACATGTCTCATCGAAGTGCCAGTGTGCGCGCTTGAGTCTTCGCATGGTAATGCCCAAAGCCGAATCATGTTCCTCGAACCCATATAGGGATCGGAAGACTTCAAGATATCTGGGCATCATGACTTCGAGATTTTCACTGCACTTTCGATTGGCTACTCTCCAGCAACTTAACTTTTCTAAGAATTGATTCATGGTTATACCGGCTTCCATTATCAACGGTTGAGTATTCCATAGCGAATTGAATTGAGTATGCGCTTGTTCGAGCCCGTTCATGGCAATATCCAAGGCCATATCATGGTTCTCACCCCCAGGTGAGAAGCCATTGTTGGTGTAGTCGGCCGCCACGGCTGTGAAATCCGATTTGCTTATATCGATCGCCTCAACCAAATCTGTTATGTGCTTATCCATTGGTGGTTTTGGTTTCAAGGGATCAGAAGTCGTATGGGTTTATATGTTTACTGTTCTATAGATGGGATAGAGACACTAATTATAACCCCTGGGTTTATGTAAGGAAAGAGCTAGCTTTCTTGATTTTCTTTTTTGAAGCTACAATGAATTTTAAAGCGTTATTTCTGATGCTGCTGTTTTATGGGTAGTAGTATATTTGTCGGCTGTGACTGCAATTGAAATGAACGTAGTCTGTCTGTAAACATGAGGACATAATTTATACAAAATTTATGACAAAATTGTTTATACATTATTTATCATTTCATTTAATTAATAATTTAAATCTTTTAAATTAATGGGATCAAAAATTATAATTTTTTTATATTTTGTGATATTAGATACATGATGTATTTAATATATATATTTTATAAAAATTAAATGTTTCTCTCCATTGAGAAGTCAGACTTGTCACTATTAAACTTACGGTTCAATCGTGATTATGTTAAATGTGAACAACATTAATTTTAATTTTAATTTTAAACACATGATTCATATATATATATCCGACATTATAAAATTTGGTAACTGAAAACATTTGAAATATATATTATAAGTACCTCTTTTATGTTTGTCCTTGCATTCTTTCTTCTACAAATCATAACATGTCACACCCCGAAACCTGAAGTCGTGACAGTACAAGCAAATATAACAAAAGTGCTAGAGTGATGGCACACTTTAGTATGTGATCCATATCTTCATTTTTAAATTTTAAATAGTTGAACCGTTCATCATGACATCCATATGAAAATGTACTTAAACCAAATTTTAGATTTTTAAATTTTTTTTTTTTGCTATTTATTAGATAGGTAGAAAATCACTACTTTCGAATGGTCTAAAACAAATAGTAAAAAATTCTAAAAAATGTAAAATTTTGCATCCAATTGCATATTTTCTTATGGAAATTGTGTTAAGTTGAACAAATCGACTATTTGAATTTTAAAAATAAATATATGTATTTGTAGTACGGACCAAAGTGTGCTATACATAGTACTCAAAGTGCTATCACATATATACCAAATTAACCAGTAACACAAGTAACAACTGTTTGGGCGCAAACCAAATATACCAACAATAAATTTCAAAATACAATTATCAACAAAAATAATATACAATTTCTCTCGCTGGTCAACATAATTAAATTGTTTTGGTGTTAAGGCTATATCACATACTATTGATGGTCGAATAATTCAGATGCAAGAACAACTAAGAAGGTGGCACATACAACATCATAGTGTGATCGAGAAGGAGTTGCAAGGTTGCACTGACAAGATTTTGGAGCTGGACCGAATTAGAGGAAACAATAATGCATCTTTCTGCTCCAGATTTTCTATTGAGACAAGTGTTGTGAGAGGGCTTATTACTTATCAACAGTAATTGAGACCGGATCTTGATGCAGTGTTTAAACGGGAACGTCGGATCAAGAGCCCAACGGCTCCTGACAAGTAGGGTCCGCCTGTCAAGATAAAAAGAAATGAATTAAAGCCGAATCATCACATGCACAATCTTAAAACCCCAAAATCCCAATGTCATAGCTCTGGAATAGACATCAAAGGTCCAGCACTAATCCTCGCGGCCCAGTGCTAATCTCAAAGCCCAATTACAATTTAATAGAGGCCTGTTTTACAATTGGGTCCTGACAACTTGAATTTATAGCGCCGCACCTAAATATTTACACATAGATCCTCAGCGCCTTAAAATTTATTTAAACAAGCCCCTGACTGACAACTTTCTTTATTAAATCCCATTAAAATCCCAAATTACAAGCACCAGTTCTTGATATTTTATAAACAAGTCCCTGGAAACATTAAATATCCACAAATAAGTCATTTTTAGCTATAACTTCTCCATTTCAATTCCAGATGAACCCAAATCAATTCCAAATAAACCCAAAATCAAATTCTCTAAAGTCCTAAGCAAATTTAGAATTTATTTCAACATAAATAAAGTATGTAAAATGACTAAATTACCCCTTTCATGAGATAAGCCCAATTTTTTATGAAACTCTCTTCCCCTTTTCTTTTTTGTTTTTTTGGTGCGCAGAGCGGCAATTGTTTTTTCAATTTAACCCAGCTTCACAAACATTTATTCCAAAATCAAGGGTATGCACTGCTTAACTAACAAAATGTTTTTCATTACTATTTGTGGTCATCAGATAAGAGTTTAATACTAAGATGATGAACCCATTCTTATGTTTAGCTTTTGGTATCTTTTCCTGTTCGCAACTGTGAATATCCTACCATTTTCTTCACACTGCAAACGAACTGTTTGATGAAATGCCTGACAGAAGTCGTATGTCCCTGTCTGTCATGGCTTGCGGCCTTCAATCTAATTAACGATATACTTATAGTAAATAATTTAAATTTGGGAAAGAACACTATTGTCTTATTCATTCTAGTTGTCACTGATCTTAACCAGGATGATTTGGTACATGATAAATTACTAACAGCTAAATTTGATTGTTAGATAAAAAAACAAAACTAAGAGCTAATTTCACATGAAATGTTTTGGTACAGGATAATCAGAGCTATTATCAGACATGAGAATCAAAGCTCACATAACATCATTAACCTCATAGTATTTAAGCAAAATAACATCTTACAAGAAAAAGTTGAAATGACAAAATTGTGCAATATATGAAAAAGATGTATAACAGAACAAAAACAAAACTAAATAGCAGCTAAGTTTATAAAAACACAATCAACGTTAGAAGTCTTAGTGCATTACATTCGTTAATAACAAAATAAGAAAATAGATCCTTCCAATCAATTTCAAGTTCAAAAAAGTATAGCATGACTAGCACTTTACAATAGTTTTTTGGCATGAAAGATACATAAAAGAAGAAAAAGAATAATAAAATCTGAGTTACTATCAATTATCAAATACGCAAAAATAGCTCCCGCATCACGACATATTATAGTCAAGCCATCTAATAATATATAGTTATATTTAGATGGGTAAATAATTGATTTAAAGTTTTGATGAAAAAATATCTAATTAAAGATGTTACGATGAGCACATATATATCTAAATTTTTTCACATAAAATTCTCCTTCGTCTAATATCGTCGCCTATCCCTCTTTTGCAAAACCTAGCAAAAGCAAAACATACCTTTCTCCACCCTTTGGCTTCCACCTCAAGGTGCCATAATATGATGAAGAAGATGAAGGAGGAGGCAATTAAAATAGAAAGGAACTGGACAGACCTTCTGCCAGAACTTTTCCCCCTCATCCCGAAAAATCTTCCCGACATCTCTGATTTTGTCCGATCCCGAGCAGTTTGCAAGCCTTGGCGTCTCTCTTCCTCTGTGGCCGACCTGCCCCCACAATTCCCTTGGATCCTCAGGGAAAGCAATGGGCCTGATCTGGAGTTCTACTGCATGGCTTTCAACAAAGTATACACCATCCGTGCTCCCTGCTCCTCTGGCAGGAGGCCTTTTGAACTTGTCGGTGGTTACATGCTCACTGGCCAATTTGGTTATTACGATAGCTTGTCTCTTCTGAACCCCCTTAACAACAGAGAGCTACCTCTCCCTGTTATACATGATTGTATTCCATTTGTGGCTTCACACAGTATTCCTCCAAGTTTTCAAATTGACGATTATATATATGCCTCTAAGACTAAAATGTCAGTTCGTTGTAAACCCGGTGATGACAGGTGGGACATCATTGGACCTGGACATGAGTTTATGTACCACTGTTACTATTTGAAGGGCTTGCTTTTCAGGGTTTGTACAGATCGTAAGAATCAAAATGGGGTTACAAAAATTTGGGATATTAGTAACCGTAAAGAGCTCTATGTCATACCACCACCCATATATGAAGATATGTCCTTGGGTCCTTACCTCGTCGAGTCTTGTGGAGATATTTTGGCCGTTGGTTATTATCGGGACTATGATGAGTGGACGAATTATAAATTTTTTATTCACCTTCTCGAATTTGACAATGGAAAAGGGAATCCTTGTTGGGTCAAGCTTAGCAGCATTGGAGACAGAATATTGTTCTTTGATTTTCCACTTGGTACTGGTCGTGGTTTCGCTCTCAGAGCGAGTGATTTTGTTGGGTTCAAAGGGAACTGCATCTACTTCGTATACAACGACATACCGTATATAGATCACGTTCACTTGATCAATATGTATGACATAGAGAATGGTGAAACAAAATTTATCAAAACCCCTTTCAATCGGAAAAGCAACATTACTTGGTTTATGCCTACTTTAAACTATATATGACATCAACTCATTTTAAGATTGGTGTAATAATGGGAACTTGGTCCTGTTGGCCGTTTCTTATGGCATTACTTTCCCTTTCTTTTATTCTTAGGGTCTGAACTCTGAAGTTGTTTCTTAGCTTTCAAGTATATAGATATACTCTCATTGTGTCTGTATTAGTTCTCTTATGATGTAGACCTTAAGGGTTAATGTAAGGAAATTTTGTGTCAAGACTGATCACTGTGGAAGTTAAATTAATATATATGAAAATCTTCATATAGAGATCATGTAGATTTTCATATAGAGATTGATCATATAGAGATAAAAAATTCAATTAGATTTTCATATAGAGATCATGTAAAATTGACTATTTAAAATTTGAAAATTAAGATATTGATTCATAACACTAACTAATCCACGCTATACATAGTACCGTTATATAACTCACCATATATTAAGAAAAAAACTAGAACAAAAGAGAAAAACAAAAAGGATTTTAAGAATTAACTTCTGAACCGGCTCCAAAATAACCAGCCCAATTCCATTTTACTTTTTTTTTCTTTAAACATTCAAAAACCAGAAAATCCAGCAAAACTCACATATCAGATTTATTTATTTATTAATGAAGCACTGAAGGAAAAGAATTTATTTATTGTTTTACTGTTGGATCGCTTAATTTAGGCACCAAGGTCGGTTCATAGTACCCCTCATTATATATACATATATATCAAGTTGGATTTAAATTATTTTCTAAATTAATGTTCATCTCATCTATACAAGCAAAGCAGAATGAGTCCAATATATATTGACTAAATTTTGAGATCATATATATTTGTGAATAGTTTATTTGTAATGATTTTATTTGACACCATATCATATTGTACAATGATTTCATATGCAAAAGATATAATTTACTTGACTGACTCAATTAAGATTGTTGTATAGAAATGAGTATTACATAACTTAATTTAATCATACTGTATTAGATATAATTTTTTTGAAGCAAATCCCATGAACAATTCTAGTCTATTTTATATAGTTTAATTTAAACAGAAATACTGAATTTTTATAATAGTTTAGGTTAATTTGATTGAATGATTTTATAAAATAATTTATGTTTTATAACTAAGGAAGTTTATTGCTTCCATTTTTACTGTTTTAGAAAATAATAAAATTAAAATTTATTTGAACATTTACATAATAAAATTCTGTGCCAAAATGATTAGAGTACACATGGGTCACTGAAAAGGTCAGAGAAATGGGATCCGTGTCCTCCCAGGTACCTGACTCAAGCAAATTGAAACGGACGGCCCATATTAAATCTATCTGGGCCAAACTCAATTACCCCATTCATGAGATAAAGTATGTAAAATGACTAAATTACTCCTTTCATGATGAGTTAAGCCCAATTTTTTATCAAACTCTCTTCCCCTTTTCTTTTTTGTTTTTTTGGTGCGCAGAGCGGCAATTGTTTTTTCAATTTAACCCAGCTTCACAAACATTTATTCCAAAATCAAGGGTATGCACTGCTTAACTAACAAAATGTTTTTCATTACTATTTGTGGTCATCAGATAAGAGTTTAATACTAAGATGATGAACCCATTCTTATGTTTAGCTTTTGGTATATTTTCCAGTTCGCAACTGTGAATATCCTACCATTTTTTCACACTGCAAACGAACTGTTTGATGAAATGCCTGACAGAAGTCGGATGTCCCTGTCTGTCATGGCTTGCGGCCTTCAATCTAATTAACGATATACTAGCATTATTGTCTTGTTCATTCTAGTTGTCACTGCTCTAGCCCGGATGATTTGGTACAGGATAAATTACTAACATCTAAATTTGATTGTTAGATAAAAAAAAACAAAACTAAGAGCTAACTTCACATGAAATGATTTGGTACAGGATAAATTAATAGTGTAGTTATTATTAGACATGAGAATCAGAGCTCAAATAACGTTATTAACCTCATAGTATTTAAGCAAAATAACATCTTACAAGAAAAAGTTGAAATGACAAAATTGTGCAATATATGAAAAAAAATGTATAACAAAAAAAAAAACTAAATAGCAGCTAAGTTTACAAAAACACAATAAATGTTAGAAGTCTTAATGCATTACATTCGTTAATTACAAAATAAGAAAATAGATCCTTCCAATCAATTTCAAGTTGAAAAAAGAATAGAATGACTAACACTTTACAATAATTTTTTGGCATGTAAGATACATAAAAGAAGAAAAAGAATAGTAAAATCTGAGTTACTATCAATTATCAAATACGCAAAAATAGCTCCCGCAGCACGACATATTATAGTCAAGCCATCTAATAATATATAGTTATATTTAGATGGATAAATAATTAATTTAAATTTTGATGAAAAAATATCTAATTAAAGATGTTACGATGAGCATATATATATCTAAATTTTTTCACATAAAATTCTCCTTCGTCTAATATCGTCGCCTATCCCTCTTTTGCAAAACCTAGCAAAAGCAAAACATACCTTTCTCCATCCTTTGGCTTCCACCTTAAGGTGCCATAATATGATGAAGAAGATGAAGGAGGATGCAATTAAAATAGAAAGGAACTGGACAGACCTTTTGCCAGAACTTTTCTCCCTCATCCTGAAAAATCTTCCTGACATCTCTGATTTTGTCCGATCCCGAGCAGTTTGCAAGCCTTGGCGTCTCTCTTCCTCTGTGACCGACCTGCCCCCACAATTCCCTTGGATCCTCATGGAAAGCGATGGGCCTGATCTGGAGTTCTACTCCATGGCTTTCAACAAAGTATACACCACCCATGCTCCCTGCTCCTCTGGCAGGAGGCCTTTTGAACCTGTCGGTGCTTACATGCTCACTAGCCAATTTGGTTATTACGATAGCTCGTCTCTTTTGAACCCCCTTAACAATAAAGAGGTTCATCTCCCTGTTAAACATGATTGTAATCCATATGTGATTTCACACAGTAATCCTCCAAGTTTTCAAATTGACGATTATATACATGCCTCTAAGACTAAAATGACGGTTCGTTGTAAACCTGGTGATGACAGGTGGGACATCATTGGACCTGGACACGAGTTTAAATACCACTGTTACTATTTGAAGGGTTTGCTTTTCAGGGTTTGTACAGATCGTAAGAATCAAAATGGGGTTACAAAAATTTGGGATATTAGTAGCCGTAAAGAGCTCTATGTCATACCACCACCCATATATGAAGATATGTCCTTGGGTCCTTACCTCGTCGAGTCTTGTGGAGATATTTTTGCCATTGGTTATAAGCGGAACGCTAGGTGGACGAATTATAAATTTTTTATTCACCTTCTCGAATTTGACAATGGAAAAGGGAATCCTTGTTGGGTCAAGCTTAGCAGCATTGGAGACAGAATATTGTTCTTTGATTTTCCATTTGGTACTGGTCGTGGTTTCAGTCTCCGAGCGAGTGATTTTGCTGGGGTCAAAGGGAACTGCATCTACTTCGTATACAACGACATACCGTATATAGATCACGTTAAGGTGATAAATATGTATGACATAGAGAATGGTGATACAGTATTTATCAAAAACCCTTTCAATCGGAAAAGCAACATTACTTGGTTTTTGCCTACTTTAAACTATATATGACATCAACTCATTTTAAGATTGGTGTAAAGGGAACTTGGTCCTGTTGGCCGTTTCTTATGGCATTACTTTCCCTTTCTTTTATTCTTAGGGCCTGAAGTTGTTTCTTAGCTTTCAAGTATATAGATATACTCTCATTGTGTATGTATTAGTTCTCTTATGATGTAGAACTTAAGGGTTAATGTAAGGAAATCTTTTGTCAAGAATGATCACTGTGGATGTTGAATTAATAGATATGATATTTTAGTGTGCTTTTGACTTGTTTTTGTTGCACCTTGCAGTTGTTTATGTCTAACTTTTTACAGATTAGTAAATTTACATAGAAGAATTCTCAAGTTCATGTTTCTTATGTTGTATTTTACAGAGAAGTATTGTTCTTTGCTTTGACAGCATATCCATGTCTTTAATTTGATTCTTGAAGCTTCATATTTGAAAATGGCATTGTGATGCTAACTTTGCAAAAGGAAACCTTGTTTGTAAAATAAATATTCATAGGGATCTACCTGCAACTTTGTCCATCCCTTGTGATTTTGCTCTTCTCAGGCTCATTTTCTAGCAAAGCATCTTTTAATGACTGAAGTTGATCAATGGAACTAAAACTCTGTTGGCTGTTCAAGTTACTTCTTTTTAAACTTCCTAATTTCAGAATACACCTGTTGAACGTTGCAAAATTAAAGCTTACTTGGACTTATGTGCATAATTTCTTTTCTTGAGGCCTCTACTTTTCTTTTCAGACCTTTAAAGAACTGATGATCTTGCTAAATTTAGCATTGTTAATTGCAAAATTAAAAAAGGGCTAAGAAAAATCTGTTTTCTGGCATGAAATGGATTTTGTTGATGCTCTGATGCTTTTAGTTTAGACAAAATAAATGAAAAATGGTTGTTGATTCAAATAGAATGATCATTCTCACTGCATTACTAGTATAGAGATGAAAAATATAATTTCCAATTAAAATTTAATATTCTTACTATAATATTTTTTTAACAATTTGCCCTTTTTCTTTTTGAAAACCTGATAGTGGCTATCAGGGGGTGTCCTTTTGCATACTGTTTCTTGAAAAGTTGAGATAACATTTTCGCATATTCTTCATTTGCGACATCAAACTTCAAATTCAAGTAAAAGGATCAAATTGATTAACAACAGGTAGTTTTATATATTGTCCTTCTTTCAAAAACCATGAAATAAAATATTCCTCTTCTTAAATTATTGAAAAATTGTCTCTATGGACTCCAATTTTCTCCTCCCTCCTTATTTACTCCGGGATCCATATCCTCTGAGGTAACATAATATTTTTGTTTGGATCAAGATCGTCCGATAGGAATCCGGACCAATCCGGTCCGATGTGGGACACACAGAACCACTTTAATAGTTGTGCGGATTCTGATTGGACAGTCCAGATTCAAACATAAATATTATGTTACCTTAGGTAAAACAAACTCAATTACTCCCTTCCTCATTCTCCCCCCCTATTATTGGAAATTCTAAATATAATTTTTTATAATTTTTTTTAATTGAAAATGATCAAGAAATATTAATATATGTTATTTCAATTTAATAATGTTATTCATCCCTCTATTGACGGTAAAGCACCAGTTTAGTTCTGAAAACATTTTCTGAATTTTATCAATAAAAAAAAATCCCATTTTGAATTTGTCAATTTTTTGTTACCTAGGAGAATTTTTGCTACTTTACGGTCAAATATAGTAGATAAATCTGTTTATTTTTCTTAATGAATATTTACTAGTATATATCAACTCAGTTTTCTCAAAGTTTATATTGATACTAAACAAAGCCTGGCATTGTCAATATTAAGAAATGAACTATATCATCTGTATAATGCATAATAGATTAATAATGGTGTTAAAATTAATAAAAAAAAATGCATAGAACATCTTTAGCTAGAATAAAAGAAAAGAAAAGAAAAGTTACCTTATCCATGTCTCCTTTTTACAAAAGAAATAAAGGCCTCCGTTAATCAAGAAATAAATTTATTAACCCCAAGAGTATAATTTGGATGACAAACATACTTGAACCCAATGCTTCTGTTCAAATTTATTAACCCCGAGAATATAATCAATTTGTTAATCCCAATCTTCAAAATTATCTTACAATTAATTTATTCATTTGACATACTTACCACTTTACCAGATAGAGCCACTATAAACAGAGTCTCGATAATTAGGCATTTTTATTATTTTATAAGAAAAAAAGGGGCTCAATTGATAAGATCTCTCTATTGGGTTGGGCTGAGAAATCCTTCCAACGGAAACAAGACCTAAAACCACTTCATCCAGCCCATTATTTTAGCCCAAGATGCTTTAATCCCAAAGGCGTCTCTCCGGTTTACTACTAATTGCTAACGAGTTAGTCCCAAAGCGAAATTGTACAACGAAGATGAAGCGCTAATATATGTGTTGTAGCACTATCTAAGCACGACCTTACTTGAACAGGATCTGTTCTATAGGATCGTACTACTGTCTCCTTGAGAGTAAAGTAGACAGGCACCAAAGTCTGGTTGATGAACCACGACCACTGGATCAGAGCGTGATTAACGGCCCTAATCCCTCTGACAGAGAGATCCGGTGGCTGTAGAGGATCGTTCCCAGCCGGCCTTGGTCTGCTGGGATGGTCCAGTGGTTGTCTGACAGACTCCAAAACCTTTTCTTTTTTTTTTTTTTTTGGAATGGACTTGGGACTTGGGACTTGGGACTTGGGACAAATGACGGGGGCGGATTTGTTGTCCTGGATCTGTTCGACGAAATGCTCATGGAGAGAGCGGCAAATTTATTTTCAATTTAAACCCAGCTTCACAGGATTTATTCTAAAATCAAGGCTATGCGTTGCTTAACTAACAAGATATTTCTCATCAGATAAGAGTTTCATGCTAAGATGATGAACCCATTCTTAGGTTATCTTTTGGTATCTTTTCCTGTTCGCAACTGTGAATATCCTACTAAATTTTTCACACTGCAAACGAACTGTTTGATGAAATGCCTGTTAGATGTCCCTCTGTCATGGCTTGCAGCCTTCGATCGAATGACATACTATTAAGTAATTTAAATTTGGAAAACAGCACTATCGTCCTATTCATTCTAATTGTCACTGATCTAACCCGAATATTAGTACTCTCAGTATCTTAAACAGTCTAATCTAATGAAAAATATTATCCACATAGTTTTTATCTGGGCTATCTGGATACAACCTGACAATTGAAATTATCCAATATTAGTATACAACCTGACAATTGAAATTCTTTGTGTCAAAAGTCAAATTAAAAATAGGGTTACATTTAGGCTTTTTTTATTATTTTATAAGAAGAGGTGTTTGATGAAATGCATACAAATATAGGTAAGCACTTAACATCCCAGCAAAAAATCATTTTCAATAAAGAAAAAGAAAAGTTATTTTCCAACTTTTTAGGAATTTTTGAAATGAAATATACATGACAAATCAAATCAGCAGGAAACAATTTATTAGATTGTTGACAACAACCCTACCTTGGATTCTCTTACTTTGATTAATATATTGTGGTTTAGTCGACTGTCAAGCTCTGCTGAGATATTGTATGCAATGGTACGGACAAAATGGTAGTTGCAGGAGTTGTAGCAATTGCAGAACGGTGCAATCTATTTTGTACAATGAGATGAAAATGATTGGTGGTTAATGGTTAATGTATGGCCATTATTTGATGAAAATTACGTACTGAGATTTTTCAAATGGCACATTTATTACCAATTAGGTATGTTAATATTTGCGTTATGATTATATCCAGACAGGTTCGGTCATTTGTTATTGGTTGATTTAACTATCGGGCAGGAGCGGAACTAGAAAATTAAAATTAAGAATGCTAGAAAATCAAAATAGAGTGTAATTTTATTTTATAAGAGAGGTTGTAATGCATATAAAATTTACAAAATTTAATGGACACATTTACAAATTTTGAATTTATAGAGAGGTTTGGGGCTAATTTTTTTTTTCCTTCTTTTTATCTTTCTTAACAAGATCGGTAGCTTATATTTACAAAACTATATTTTCACTGATAAAAAAATCATATATTTTTTTTACAAGTAAAATATATTGAGGGTGCATTGTTTTATTTTGTCTCACTTGAGAAAAAAATTGTCATTTAATTGCAAATATGATGGATTTATACTAATAATAGTTATTACGTGTTGTGTGTTGTGTGTTGTGTGTGTACTTCTATTTATGATTTTCTATTTTTGTACAAGCAACAATGAGCTTGTATAATTATTGCTGGAAGCAAAAAGGAAAATGCACCGTATCTTGCTATTAGGTAAGATACTAATTTATAATGATATCTCAGTGAAATATATAATTTAGGTATAATATACATATCAGAGATTTTATTTTCTTGGAAATAATCCCTAATGGCTTTCCTTATTTGGTGGTTGCTGCGTCACACTAGAGAATTTGTTAAATGCGCCAAAGTATTATTTGAAAACGCCATTATCCCTCTCTACTTTCTTTCTTGATTGTTCATCTTCCATAGTACCCGTTTTAGTCTCGCCGACACGGCGACACGCAAATATATTCACAGAAAAAAAAATGCTTCCCAATAACTAATATAGAAAGCTTTAACAATATAAAGTTACTGTGATCATTTTTTAACATAGAACACAAAAATAAAGGTGGCTCCAAGAATCAAAGTTTTCGGATGGTTAACACATCACAGGAAAATATTGACAGCCGAAAATTTGCAAAAGAAAGGGTGGAACTTACCAAGCATGTGTGTGTTATGCAAAGCTAATGTAGAATCAATTAGTCACTTGTTTTCGGAATGCCCATTCTCCTTGGAGTTGTATGCGGCTCTTACTGGTACATGTCAATTACCAAGTAGAAATTGGAAGAGGAAGTTGCAGGAAGTTGAAGCGCAACAATGGATGGTGGGAGAGGAAGGAGACAGCAAATCAAAAGAAATACTATTGCTAGCGATGTTCATCTGTTGGAGAGAACGTTGTACTCGGATTTTCAGAGATCAGAGCAAGGAAATAAGAGAACTGGTGGCGGAAGTAGTGGAGCAGTGGAAATTTCTTCACTGACAAAGAGGAGTTTTGTAATTTTCGCATTTTAAACCCTGGATTTTGACAATATTTGTTTTTATCTTTTTAGCTTTTCTTTTGGTTTTCTTCATATTCAACTAGGTTGAATAACTTTAAGTTTTGTATTTGGTTTCATGTTGAAACTTTTTGATCAATAAAATAAATAAGGACTAGATCCTTATTTTTACTCAAAAAAAAACATAGAACACAAAAATAGAGAAGAAAAGATGGTGAAACTACACATAGTCTGCATTACCTCAGACCTTGAGTTTGGAATCTGACCGTCTGATCAGAATTCGGACATCCAGCCTATACCTGTAATGCACGGAACCACTTAAATATTTGTACCAATATGAATTGGACGGTTCAGATTCGTTCTACAAAAACTCCAAATTTAAGTTACTGCAAACGATATAAATTCAAATTAAACGGACTTGATAACCATATCCTCTGAGGTAACAAATACATCTGTTTGGATCTGGGTCGTTCGATCGGAATCCGGACCAATCCGATCCAAAATGGAATGCACACAGTCCATTTAATATTTTTACGGATTTTGATTGCACGGTCCGGATCTAAAGATAAATATTTTGTTACTTATGTGATATGAATTCCATTTTTCCTGCTTCCCCTACGTAGAAAAAGAAAACTCCGGAGCAAATTAATTAGGCCAAAAAATGAAAAAGTAAATATACTCCATCGGACGTACGGACTTATAATACGATAAAGTAAAAAATATGAAAAAAGTAATTAAATTCGCGTGGTGTTAGTGACTACGAAGGGTAGAATGGGAACTCTGGGTAAAAAATTTAAAATGACAGTGTCAATTTCAGTTCGCACGCAGCTGATTCAAATTGTGAACGAAAATAATGTGTAGCCTTCGGGAAATATTACCTGGAGGTCTCCAGTTAGAGGTGCAAATCAATCGGATACGGATCGGATAGTGGTAAAATCATATCGGTATCCACTTTTATTTTTCGGATATCGGATATCGCATATCTATAGATATATACATACATATTTTCATAATATACATTAACTTATATGGTATATATCTACTATTTGAATACGGATAATTAAAATTTAAAATCATATTCGTATCCGTATCCTCACAGATATTCAGATATCGAATATCCGTGTCTAATTTTCAAATACAAATTCGAATACGGAGTTAAATTACAAATTCCACCTTGTTACTGGTATCCGGTCTTATATTACAAACTTTTTTTCTCTATCAATTAAAATTTAGCAGCTTTATTCTTTATATTTTTTTTTTTTACAAGTACTTAAATATTTAGTCCTCCTTATTATAAAAATGACACTACACTATTACAGTAACTTATTCACTGTTTTCAATTTTAATTTTCTAATTTCACCTCTATTTATTTGTAATTAACATAACTCAGATACTCTGAGGTAATGCATCGTTTGAATTTCAGTTTGAATTCGTCTGACCGAATATGACCCAATCATGTAATACACATGGTCTCTTTAAAATTCGTGCTAGTATATAACGAACCAACCGGATTCAAACTCAAAAATTGAGGTACATTAGGTGATATTAATTCGGATCGGAAACCCCTTCACTAGATTATACACATGATCCACCCGTGCCAAAGCCTTTAAATACAGAGAGGTTAGAAATCAAAACAAGCATAGAGCGCGAGAAAGGAATTCAATTTTAAATGATAGGTCCAAGAATGAGGAAGGGACATTTCAAGGGGAAGATCTGGTTTAATTTAAAAGGCGCAATTTCTTGTTTTCATTTTAAGACAATTCTCTTTTCCTTTTGATTTTTTCTTTACTATTTTTGCTGTTCAACTACTCAGATGTTTGAGCAATTTAAATTTCGTTATTATTAAACTGTTATAAAACTCTTGTAATTCTACTATTATCAATGGAATCAAAAGTGGGCACTGACTCACATTTTTTTCTCAAAAAGAGAAAGGCATATTATTGTATCGGCACAAACTCACAATAAGGATTATATAAGGTGCATGGTTACATTTGCTACAATAATTGTTATTACAGCACAAATATAGCATCCTATTTAAAATCGTTTGATTTGTATTGTGTGAGTTAGATCTCAGCAGACATGTTTAAGAGAATAATTGAAAATTTGTGCCTATTTGAATCAAACAAACACAAAATTTTACGTGGAAATTTTTGCGGGAGAAACTACGAAAGCACAGCGCAAAATCACTATAACAAGAAATATTTACAATATAAAGAGATTAACAAGCCAATAACACAATCTCTCACATTCTCTTATTTTTTAATTTTATACAATAAAATATGAGATTATCAAGTATATTTTAGTGAATTGAAACAAAAGAGCAAAACTTAAAAAAAATGGCTTAGAAAAAAACTCAAGGGAGACTCGAACTAATATGAGCTTGTAGGCTTGTAACCATTTCTGATTTGACATCACGGAAATAACATTAAGCTCCCGAATAGGTATTCTGCACATACATTAAAGTTCATGCCGAGAGTTTTATATCTGTTCATTTTTATCTAAATAATTGTGAGAATTTTGACATTGATTCAATTTTCACTTGTGCCTCGTTACTCGTTAGAAGATGTGTTTTTAAACTGCAACTGCAATTTCGAAAAAAATGAAAATGAACATGAAAATTTTAATTTAAGCAACAAAGTTTATGGTTTATTTTTTGGTGCCCTCCAATGACTTGTGAAAATGAACTTGTATTATTTCAAGAAAAAAAAAAGGAACTTGTATTTTCTTACATTTAAACATATGCAGTAGATCTGAAAGGAAAGGTGTTGGAAAGAAATTAATATATGCCAGTAACTTAGGTCAATTTCTCAAGTTATCATGGCGCAACAAAGATGCATTTTCAAACCACTTGTGAAGAAGCAAATGCTCTTTGGCTGCTATATGATAGGTACCAGCACCTTGTTTGTGCTTGCTTGAAGGCTGTTTCATCATGCACTTTGTGCTAATTTTAAGTCGATATTTACCTCATGTCCTCATGTTGTATCTCTTTTTTTCTTTTCTTTTTTTGCACCCTGAAATTGTCTTGATGTTTCCAAAATAACATTCTGATGGGTCAAAGTCACGTTTGATCAGGTCTTGGAATCTCTGTATACAAGTACATAAAATCCAATTGTGAATTAAAGAGAAGCCAATTTAAGATTTTAGTGCAGATAACTAGTAGAAAACAACGCATAAAAACGATTAAAATTGTTATCATAAATAATTATCCTACCGTTTCTGATGGCCCTGCTAGTAATAGTAGAGTCATCACTAATGGTTATGAACCGTTAGTGAATACAACTTTCACCAATGATTTTTACAACGAAACCATTAGTAATTATATTATTTAAAAAAAAAATTTATTTAAATTAATTATTTTTAAAATCAGTTTGTATACAAATACTAAATAACACAATAATACCACATTACTCAAATATCACATTTATATAATACAAATTAAATGAGCCAATTTCACAAAGGAGACTGACACCCCAACCTCTTGCTCAGTTTTTTTAGTATATGAATATAGTGGCACCCCATTCTGCTCAACACAGCTTTCTGAAAACAGGTCTAGCAGAATTACATAAACATACAACATACACAATTTCATCAGAGAAAAATAAATTATAAAATCAGTTCTCTAATTCTTTTGGTCTCTCGAAGATACTTTTTTTATTTTTGAAAATTTGACAGCGGCTGCCAAATGTATTTTATTAATGAGTTAAATTACATCCAACCAGAGTATCTATCACAGTTACTCTACTCTGCCACGCTACCCAATCTATCCTAACAATATTTTACCCACATCTCAAATTCATGTATTATTCTTTCTACAAGAATTCTTGGTAGCATTCTTCTGTCATTAAAAACGATCCTATTTCGGTGTTTCCACAGTAACCAGCAAGCTCCACTTAGCAGTATCGGCATGTTTTTCTTCCAGTACCGATTGCCTTGTAGCTGCATAGAGTTGAGCCAGATATCTTTAACTGAATTTTCAAACTCTGATGTCACACAGCCACCTAATGTAAACTTGTACTGCTCAGTTTTTGTTTAATTCCTCGCAAATTAAGGCCTTTCTCCTTCATACCCTTACGCAACCTAAGAAAATTGAAAGAGAGACACCAAAAGATGTGAAAATAGGACATATGAATATGTAATTATAATTTTGAAAATAAAATAAAACAAATTCCATGGCCACCCACAATGAAGAATCATACAGTGCGTGCCTAATTAATTTATCCAAGTCCGATATTGTACAATGATCATAATGCATCAAGCATTTGGGTTAATATGTCTAAATTCAAGTTGTACTAATATTACATTGGTATTGTACCAGTACAACAATGTTGACAAAGTCTTACCACTAAAGTCTAATTATTTACGCATAACACTAGGACCACATCGATAAACTTCGATATTTTGGGAAAAGAATCTCGTCTGCTCCAATTTATAAAACAAACTGCCATCGTATACACTTCTAACAGTATCCTTTTGAAGAAATCCATCTTCATCTTTGGCCAGATTATACAGGAGCTTCCATTACTCCTGCTACCAATACTGTCAAAGTCCAAGTAAATAAAACAAAATCAAAATCAATTACCACATGTTGGAATTTTAGAAAGGAATTTTAGTATGCAGGTGCAAAGATATTTCCAAGACTGATTTTTTTTTTTTGGTTAACAATAAGATAGGCTACCATTCTCTTTGCACAAATAACAAAATCCAAGATTTTCTTCAAGAGGAAAAATTACTTACTGTCCCTTAGTGTCACCAGGATCTTGGTTTACTTGAAGCATGTCCTCCAATTCTTGTGGCGTTAGCACATTCGGATTTTTTTTTGCATAATTTGTGAGTATCTGTTCAAACTTTTCTGAAACAAACCTACAATTTCAGAATCAGGTGAGGCTAGATTAAAAGATCAAAGTTCACTTTTTCTCGACAATTATATAAGTAACTCTGAAAGCATTGCATGAACGTGGTCCAGCAAAAAGCAAAGCAAATATTGGAAAACAATCTGACAAAAAGAGTCATTAAATTTTGTATAATTTTTTTGCAAAAATGATTGGTTAGCTCTGATCATTTTTAGAGACCACAAGTTAATTATCCAAATACAGTGTGAATTGTGCTCTTGTGCCGTTGTGCGCATCAGTAAAACCTTTAAAATGCAATCCTATAAAATCATTCGGTCATAAACTCCCATGCTATAACATTTAGAAAACCAAATTGAGTGTATTACCATGTCCATGACTGATGGAAATGTAGTTAATAACCTAATAACTGTGTCCGTGATTGTACAAAACAAGCTATCAGTAACAGTTAGCATACCTTCCCTCAGAGTCGTAGGCATCAGTATCGCTATCATGTTTACCCTTGCTGATGTTCTCTATATAGATAGGTAGACACGGCGATGATATTGTCCCCTGTGGTTTTACCAGAACATTAATTCATAATGATATTTTCTTAATATTTATCCCAAATAAATCAGAGAAAGAAAGAAAAGAGTACAGGCAGTCTTGTTAAGGGGCTGAGAGCACTATTGATGAAGAGGGAGCCTGCTATAGCCACTGGAACACTAACACCAATTGCGCACAAGTCTGAAAAGGAATACTTGAATATCAATTTAGCTTACCAAAATTGAAAGTATGACAACTCACAAAACTGTACATCCAACAAAAGAGAGACAAAAGAGTACTGCCAAATTGGAAAGAAATTGTGAATTACCTTGATAGGTTTCCTTTATGTAGATGATCCCATCATTGTTCCTATCGAAGAATGACACGAGCATTTGAAGCGCTATCAGATTGTCAACCTTCAAATGCTCAGTCCCTTTTACATGGAAAACGAATTTCAAACAGAATAGATGTAAAATTGGCAAAAAGAAACATGGAGAATTCTCTTTTCCTCATTACAAACTTGACAAATATAGGAATAAATAAAAAAATATTTTGAATTAAAGTAAAAATAGACATAAAAAGGAGTAAGGATTGAGAAGAAAAATCCGACATACCATTTTCTGAAGGAGATGTCACTCCATGAGCCTTTCCGAGTGGAATTGCAGATAAAACACACAACAAGCTTGAATTGAAAGGAGGTACCAACTCGGGTTCTAACCTGGTAGAAGAAGGCGGTTGAAGAGGAAGCCCTGAAACTGGCTGAGCAGGGCAAGGAATAGCAGGACAATGCAGTGTGCTAGAAGCAGCAGAGCAGGACGAGGCAGAGTGAGCGGCTGGTTGAGAGGGGTAGCGGGAGCGGGGATATATAGAGAGTGAAGGAGGCTAGGGCACTATGGATGTGCTGAGATACCAGAAAAAAAAAGTTAGCTTTAGATTTGATTGTTAAATTTGATTTTAGAACCGTTGGTATAAGTGAACATTCGCCAACTGTTTTTCTACCATATCCACCAACAGTTTATACTTTGTAGACAAACTGTTGGTGAATGTTCAACTATCACCATTCACCGACAGTTCTTTTATATGAACAGTTGGTGATTGATGTCTATTTCGCCAATGAGCTCATCTATCACCAATAGTTATGCTCTATAAACAGTCATTGAAAGTTGGTTCACTTTCACCCACTTTTTGTTAGAAATGAACCGTTGGTGATAAGTTCAACTTATTTATTGATTTGACACATAGGATAAACACTAACTGTTATATACAAGAACCGTTAATGATGTGTTGTAGTGGATTTTATAGATGGCTAATGGAGATCACAATATACATTCTCCATAAGATTCAAAAGCACATAAGAAGAAAAATGGAAATAGTTAGAATAAATTGCCTTTTATTGATACACGTACCTCTGAAAGATAAAAGTGACGAGGAAGATCGTAAATGTGTGTTCCCATTTAATCGGACAATTGGAATATGAGATATCTTATGCCAATCAACCAGTTGGTATCGGTCTATTAGATATGGGCATCCTTCTATATACAGTTCAGCAAGGTTTTTTGGTAAACCGTTTTCAGGTAATGCAAGCATCTGACAGCAACTATAAATGCGTAGCTTCTTCAAGGAAGGGAGCAACCATAATGTGGAAGGAAGGTATATTAGCCTACAATGACGGAACTCAAGCTTTTCCAGAGATGTTAATTGGATGAACCAATTTTCTTCATCTGTTGTGTATTTTACTGCAGGGGAGAATTCTACCAAAAGCGTACGCAGTGATGACAGCCCTCCTACTCTTGGGAGGCTCTGAGTACTATATTTGCTGTGGCACAGGTGCAGATAAGTTAGAAATTGCAAGCATTGCTCTTCATTTTCTTCTTGAGAAATCTGATCATTCTCTTGTTTAACTTCATAAAACTCCAGAATTTCTTGGAAACCTTCTATTATTAACTTTCTCAGGTTAACAAGGGACTTTAACCCTTCAACAAGGCAAAGTTTATTAATATTCACAAGGTGCATAACCTCAAGGGAATTTAAGGGAGTACAGTATATAAACAAACCATAGCTGCAGCTACTAGTTATGATCAGGTGAGAAAGAGAAGGCATCCCTTGCAATACTTCTCCAATATTACAAAGGTCATAACAGTGTACCAATTTAAGCTCTGCCACTGATGAGATGGAAGAATCGGTAGGCAGCTCCTTCAGTACTGTACAACTTTCCAAGCGGAGCTTTTTGAGGCGTGGAAATATCTTCTTTCTAGCCTCTGCATTTGACCAGTGTGTCCACTTTGGCATACTAAGGAATGTCAACTCCTTCAAAGATGGAAATACCACATCGGAGCTGCCATAAAATTCTCCACCCACCTTATCAATTAATGGTAAATAATCAAAGCAGAGAAGTTCAAGGAAAGGGAGCTCACCAAAAGCAGGAAGGCTTCTTAACCAATAGCTCTTTACATAAATATCCTTTAGATTGTCAAAACCATGATGAGGCGAGAACACCCAATCTGGAAAAGATTCAAATTTGCAGCCATTCACTTTTAGAGTTTCTAAACTATGGGCTGGCTTTAGAGCATCAAGAACCTCCATATTCACCTTGGTTCCCGGCATGTAAATTTTATAAGGGATGTCGACAAACCTCAACTCTAAACTTTTGAGGTGTATTTTCTTGTCTAATTGAGATTTTGTTGCTTCTTCTTTACTAGATACATGTTTGAGACGACTTAGAACAAGGTGTCCGCTGAGTTCATTCATGTGCATCAACTCACTGATCTTATGCCCGTTATGGATACAAGGCTGCCTACTGTTTTCTATACGGAATTCCTCAATCTCTCGGAGCTTGGTTAGTTTCCCTATACCGGATATTAGAGAAATAGTATCAGGGCTTGCATATAAATGTCGCAAGCTTATAAGGTTATTCATTCGTTCAGGTAACTTATTAAAGTAACAGCCTCGCACATCTAGCACCTCAAGATGACATAAGGCGCAAAATTCATCAGGAATCGATCGAATATGAGTGAAGGAGAGATCCACAAATCGAAGATGCGATAGTTGACAAGCGACCTTAATGGGTTCATTTTCAATGTAAATATAAGATACATCCAACACACGTAGACGGTTGTATTTGGCAAAGATATTACCAATGGATTTGGTACTGCATTTTATCCAATTACCAAACAAAATCAAAGTCCGTAGTCTTGTACTATCCTTGCATTTCCACTCTACCTCTAAATTATCACAATCTATTCCCATGTGGCGCGCTAAAAATGGGAGATGCTTATCGTGGCTTTTAACAAAACAAAATTTATTAGAGGAAACAGCAATGGCTAAGTCCCACACTAGATCATGCATGAGGTACTCGCCATCTCTTAATGTTGGCTGAAAGAAGGATCTGTCAACGAGTTCACCAAACCTTTTCTCTCCTATATCTTCTATTCTTTTTTCTCCTTTGTCCAGCATATCTGTCTCTTCTTTACTGGATTGAATAAAACCCTGTGCAATCCACATCTCAACCAATCTTTTCCTTTCAAATACATACAGTTTTGGAAATATGGAACAAAATAAAAAACATTGTTTCAGATCAGGATCCAAATAATTATAGCCAACAGCAATAGATGGAAGGATGTTCTTGCTAGCACCTTCAATGTTCCACCAATTTCTTCGACAAATATCTTCCCAGAATTTTTTTTCTAACCGCTTCCTCAACAAGGTCCCAATAAACTCGCCCGCTAGAGGCAACCCATGCAACTTGTCAGCTATCCGTTTACCAATCCTTTTCAAGTCGTCATGTTTTGACGGAGACAAAGGTGGTTGATCATTTAAATCTCCTAATTTTAAACCACCAAATGCGAAATATTCAAATAGTTCCCAAAAGGATTCTGTATCCAAACATTCCAGTGTTACTATAGACAGAGTTCTTATTGAGTTTGCAATGCTTATGCTTTGGGTGGTTACAACAACAACACTTCCTACCTCCCCAAAACAGAGCAATGACTTCAGGTCATTCCATTTGAGCTCTGTCATGTCCCTCAAATTATCTAAGATAAGTAAGAATCTTTTATTTTTGATAGTTTCTTTAAGCCTATTTCCAAGATGTTCCAAATTCGTTGAACGATCACCAAGGAAATTAGCTTCAAAAGAAAGTAATATCTCTCGCAAAATTTTCTTATTATCACAATTTTCTAGGACATAGACCCAGCCTTTTAAAGTAAAATGCTCATTCACACTCTCATTGTTGTAGATTTTTTTAGCAACAACAGTTTTCCCAACTCCACCTACACCAAAAATGGGAATAACCGCTAGTTTCTGATTTCTCTTGAAATGAGGTTCTTCTCTAGTAGTAATCATTGTTGATTTACTTTTAGTTTGTTCTGGCCCATCACCCTTTTTAACGTTTTGACTTTGTTCTGGCACATCACCCTTTTTAACTGTCTGAATAAACTTTGGTAACCAAGGATTAATCAAGCTTGAAAAGCTCTTGACAGATCTTGGTAGGAGATCCCAAAATCTGCTGCTCCCTTCTCCTAAATTAGGATCATCTATAGCCCTGCTCCCTTCTCCTAAATTAGGATCATCTATAGCCTTATGGTAAAAATCTCCATATAGAACATTGAACATCAGGTCCAAGATATACTCGATTTCTCTATCTCGGCCAAATATGATTGCATCAGTGGCCAAGTCAGATCTGGTTTCACTACCAGGACTATCCAAATTATCTTTCCTTTTATCACAATTCATTATTAGTGACATTTTAATTAAATCATTATTGCACAACGTATCAATGTTATTCACAACAGATTTCAACTCCTTGAAATCATTATCCGAAAAAATCAGATTTTTAACCATCTTAACAGATGAGGAGGCAATTTCACTAACCTTACCCTTTCCCTTGATACTCTCACGAATCCTCTTTGCCTCAAAGTTATCCACAACATCTTCTGCCTCATATACAGCATCTTTGAGCTTCTCCAGCCATTCTGCGAGACCGTTGTTGGTAATTTGTCGCTTGTCGGCTTCTTCAATCACACTTTTGATATGCGGAAGTTGAAACTGCACCAAGTTTTTGAGCAACTTTCTGTTTGTTGTGTGCAGATCATAGTTTTGGCCGAGGTAGGAGCTCCCCAGATTAACCACCTCGTCAATAACGGTACCTACGAACTTCCCTCCAATAATCAACTCCATTCCTGTCATTTCAGCAGAAACAGCAAAGAAAAAGAGAGGAATAGAAATGACTAGTGACTAGTGACAACTGACTACTTAGGGTTAGGTTGGGGCTCAAGGTGGGTGTTTGGGGTTAAGGTAACGGAGGAGGTCCGATTCCCAATGAACCGAAAATG
The DNA here is from genome assembly GCA_025461125.1 of Carex kokanica. Taxonomy (NCBI): domain Eukaryota; kingdom Viridiplantae; phylum Streptophyta; class Magnoliopsida; order Poales; family Cyperaceae; genus Carex; species Carex kokanica. Next base: position 1,029,200 of record JAJGRX010001004.1, read on the forward strand.
GTTCGATGGACAAATGCACCGTAGATTTTATCAAACTTCTCTTGATATGATTAACGGGCAAAGAGCTAGTCCGTTTCATCATTAGACCCATAGACTTATTAAGTTATTCATCCCAATTAGATCTATCTTAGTATCTTCTCAACTTCCGCAAGGTAAAGCGAGAGCCGAGAAATGCGTGAGAGGACGTCAAGAGGCGGAATCGAGGAGATCGGTCTAATTGGGTTATCGGGTTTAAAACCGAAACTAACTGCTCCGTCAATCTGATTAACTCGAGAAGATTGATGTAATAATCTACGGTGGATTTGTCCATCGAACCGAAAGTTGGTTCGACGGGCATTGGACCTAGATGCCTCCTAGGTAGGGGTGCAAACGGATAGGATAATATCCGACCGTATCCGAATTCGTATCCGAAAATTAGATACAGATATCTGAATATCCGTGCGGATATGGATACCGATATGGTTTTAAATTTTAATTATCTGTATCTGAATTGTAGATATATATCATATAATTAATATATATTATGAAAATATTTATATATATCTACGGATATCCGATATCCGATCCGTATCAGTACGTATCCGATAATATCTGATCAGTATCCGTATTCAAAAAATAAAAGCGAATACGGATATGGTTTTACCACTATCCAATCCGTATCCGATCCGTTTGCACCCCTACTCCTAGGCCCTAGCATTAATACAATTTATTGGCCGAAATTTTTATTAATCGAAAAAAAATAAAAAAAATATCGCGAAACGACAGAATTTTTGCAGAAATTCTAAATATAGGTAGGACGGGAATGTCCACCCCGTCCAGCCTAACGATTTTGCTAACCTCGCTAGTTCGCTAATCTCAAATCAGGAATGGTACGAACCATCCCGTCCAAGGAGCAGAAAAACAAAAAAAAAAAAAAAAAGCCAGGGACGGGTTGGATCATTCCATCCGAGGCTTTACTATTTTCCATTGATATTTGAGTTTTGAATCAGATTGCTGAGCTGGTAGAACAAAGGGACGGGACAATCAGATTGGTTGTTCCCAAAAAATAATCGATATTTATAATTAAAGAGAGCAAAGAGAATACACATTGAAATAGTATTTATAATTGACTCGATTATTTTGTTAGTAAAAGATGTTGTTCCCAATGACACAGAGCCATTCTCTTCTTACAAAGATCAAATTGGATTTGGTAAAAATAGTAAAGCCTCGGACGGGACGATCCAACCCGTCCCTGGCTTTTTTTTTTTTTTTTTGGAGGTTAGACAGGGTGGTTCCTACCGTCCCTGATTTGAAATTAGCGGACCAGCGAGTTAGCGAAATCGTTAAGCTGGACGGAATGGACCTTCTCGTCCCATGGGACGGTGTGAATATTTCCGTCCTATCTATATTTAGAATTTCTGCAAAAGTTCTGCCATTTCGTGATATATTTTTTATTTTTTTTCTATTAATAAAAATTTCAGATTTATTGGGGGAATTTCATGTACACCCCTCAAAAACTTTAAAATTACGCATCTCTCCCTCTAAACTTCAAAATTATGTATTTGCCCCTCTAAAACCACATTTTTTTTAAAACTCATTTTAAATCTATAAAATATCCATTTTATCCTTCATTAAAAGCATAAAAAATTGAATCTTGTTTAAGAAACTTGTCAGTCTTATATTAGATCGAAGACAAAATAGATATTTTATAAAGGATAAATAGTAAAATGGGTATTCAACTTTTTAGGATAAAATGCGTATTTTATAAAGAGTATAATAGATAACTTATAAGCTCACCATATTTCTTAAACAAACTATACATTTTTATACTTTTAATAAAGAGTAAAATGAGTTTTAATATACAAAAACCAAATCGTCATTAAAAACTTTTCCAAGCCTGTCAAATCAGCTTGATAATATTTCTTACGTAACGAATAGTCAAGTGTTCCTAATTATCTCGGCCGCCATAATCTTATTTTTGCTACTATTTCTGTCAAAAACAGTTTATTTTTACATCGGTAAATATGTAGCTGATTGACAATTTAGAAGCTCTACCATTTAAATTAGGGGAAGTCCTTGTATTAGTAAGAATATTTTGCTAGCCCCTATTTTTTATTTAATTTCTTTGGTACTCACCTCTAGACAGGTGCAGAATTAGAAAATTTTAATTGGAGAGACTAAAACGTAAAATGCATAATATGTTGTAAGTGGAAATTGAACTCAAATTTCTACGACCAAAAAGTGAAAATCTAAAAAAACTTTTAGCATTTCATGAGGGAGACTGAATCATATGAAAACTTTCAAAAAAAATTAAACTTCATTAAATTTCAATATACATAATTAAAAAAATTTAAATCATAAGAGTGACTAAGCAAGTAAGCAACCATACGATTAGCAGTAGATCTGCCAAAGTAGCAATCTCATCACTATAATGGTCTGGAACGAAACCATAATATCTTTAACACTTCCAAAAAGTATTAATTCGTTGAGTATAATCCATAAGAAGAACTAACCTACAAAAACAAACACCTTTAACAGAGCTATCTCTACTACACTAAGCATGGGTTGAATCACAAATCAGATGCCCAAACCAAATTTTGCACAGCAGATCGATTACCATATTTTTCACATGATTTACCACTCGGGCAACAAGGCACTTGCATACAACACACTCCAATCGGGTTAGCATGTGTCCATCAAGAACAAATGAGGGAAGCACATGAAAGGCCACACAGGTGGTGCCACAAAGGTAATAACCATGTTGCAGTTAACTATTGTATAGATATAGAGATCAGTGTAGTTGTCAGTGAACTTAAAGAACTTCTTGAAGAGCCAGGCTCAGCTCCTGTGCTGTCTTTCCAACGGTTCCTTTCCTTCTATACAATTCAATAGAAATAAATCAATCAATGCAAAGTGATACATAGCAAATGCATAGGTACCAAGTAGATTATAAGAGACTAATCTCCTTACCTTATAAGGGAAGAGAGTCTATTTTTGACCTTTTCCAGTTCGATAAAACACAAGTTGCACCGCTCAACCCTGGAAAAATAAAAAATCAACAAACAAAAAAGGAAGGAATTTCCATGAAAACTAAACTAAATATCCTGTCTACACCATAGAAAATGTTTAAAATTGCTCTTAGATAAACCATACAATCAGTGAGAAAGGAGGGACCTTAAAAGAGGAAATTTCATACTTCGCACACATTGTAATAATATTTCTCATATTCAGCCATGCATGAATACTCCAAACACCAACAACAGCAGTAGTAGCAGTCATAATTATAATAAATATCAATAATGATACAACGAACAAACCTTTGTTCCATTTGGAGGTCTACACCAACTGACAATGGCCCCGCTGCTACTGTAGAGTGTATCATTGACCCAAATGTTCTGACAAGTTTTATCAACAGCTCCAAGGAAATACTCAAATGCCTGAAGTAAATCAAAATCACAGAACTAAACTCATTACGACAAATCCTTGGTGTGTATCACCAAAGAAAATTTTATACGCTTAAAAACCAAAAAAGTTCATTACAATATCAATATATCATAATAGATCTATAAGCTAAAGAATACTATCAAATTTATGGTTCTATGCTAAGACAGCATCATCACAAGGTTAAATTATATGTACAACAATCCCGTAACAATACCTTTCTGTTTGACTTTCCAAAAGGACTGCGAGAAGAGGGAGGAGACAAGTGCACAAATCCAAAGTAATAGTCTCCGCTTTCTCAGTGAGCACGCTCACCACATCAGCAGAAACCTGTAGTTTAGATAACAAGCACAGAAACAGTTGTTAGCATGATTAAAAGAGGTTTTTATCACGGAATATCAGAAGTAAAAACAGTACATACAGCATGATCAGAAATCTTTTCCAAAGCAGAAATAACACCCTTCACATCATTCCTGGCCCAATGCTGGTGAACTACCTAATAAATAAAAAAATGATATCAAATAATTAATTTAGTTTTCTACGAGTCAGATAGCAATCCAATGAACAAAATTAAGAATTTTCTATGTCGGTGAACTACCTGCATTTTGGTTAATCGAGACCTTGCTGAGCTTAAAAACATGCCATGTTGATCCATTAACTCAGAAACACCATCGTCATCACTTTGTGGGTCCAACTTGTCAGTAGATGGGACATTTGTTCTCTGAAAATTTGCAACAAAATTTTAATGTATATTTAAGTAATAATGATTAAAGATCAACTGAATATAGAGTAGAATCAAAATGCCCCATTGTTTTCGTGCCCCGATCATTCCCCGCATCCTTATCTCCATTTTCAAAGTCCAAACAGTCAGTCTGAACCGCTCAACATGATCTCCATATCAAAATGTGCTTGGAGACCAAATTTTATATTTTTTGGAAATATTTTATTATTTATTTAGATAGGTACAAAATCACTGTTTTTCACCGGCCAAAAATAGTAATTTTGTACCCATCTAAAAAATAGTAAAAAAATTCCAAAAAAATATAAAATTTGGTCTCCAAGTACATTTTGATATGGAGATCATGTTGAGCTTCGGATCAACTGTTTGGACTTTGAAAACGGACATAAGGATGTGAGGCATGATCAGGGCACGAAAACAATGGGGCATTTTAACCCTACTCCTGAAAATATTGTAAATTTGCAACAAATAAAAAGTCTTTCAACTCAATTGATCAACAGAAAAAATAAATAGGACAATAATGAAAAGTTACAGAAGAATATGTCCCGCTCGGTGAAGGGGGGTCATTAGGAGGGGATGGCTCACGGTTTTCCCAACTTGCAACTAATGATCTCGTTTTTCCTATGAAGAGAAGATCCAAATATTAAAACTTGAAACAAAGATTACAGTGAGAAAGTTCAACATCAATAAAAATATACCTCCTCTCGAGACTTCCACGTAGCAGGATTCCCTCGGCTTAGCTGCCCTCATATTATCTGCACATTGCCAATATTTAGTGAGAAAATTCTGACATGGATTAAAGCCATGGGGAAAACAAAAATTTTGATATACAACTCAAAATTAATTACAGGAAAATGGAAAACAACTAATACAAAATCAAAATTTTAGATATATGAATAAGTAATGTATATAATCAAAGTGGTAACATACAACTGTCAAACCGTTGACTTGGAGCTGACTCTGCCATGGGACTAGGCCCCACCCTTCCCCCGCTAAAATGCCTGTTGTCAGAATAATCATCTCTAGAAACACTCGCATGACTAGAACCATTTCTTGTTGGAAGAAAATTCTGACTTGCACCCTCTAGTGGTTCTGACAACTTACTGTTTCGCACAAATGGAGATGTTCTCCCTTCATTTCTTGAGCTTGGTGGTGGTACAAAGATCTGAACCGGCACATCAAATGCCTCTTTTTTAGAGTTGGGAGTAGGCCCTGCTCTTGTGTTGCTCCTGGGGACAATAACTGGTGCCACATCGGCAGCTTCAGTTCTGGAATCAGGTCCCATCTCACTTCTTGTGGTGGCTCTTGGGACAATAACAGGTGGTGCTTGAAAATTACCCGTGCCATGGCTTCTTGATGAGTTTCTCTTTAGAGTGCCAGATGATGCAGTTGGTGTATTTATTTTGGCACTGGAGACTCCAGATCTTTGAGGAGTGCTTGGTGGAGCTGCTGAAACCGCTTGATCGATTGAAAAGGACAAATATAAAAGACAATGAGAATCAGAAATCCAGAATCAATGAACTTTATCAGGATTTGATTTTTTTTAACTCTATGTAAAAAGATAACAAGATTGACAAAAGAATTTAATATCATCAGAACCCCACGAATGAAGTGCCCTTGGTTTTGATTTAAAAAATTTGAAAATTAAAATACAAATTAAGGCGCCCAGCTGCAATCCACCATCGAAAAATTGAATAAATTCATGTATAAGAAACATACAAGGTACAAGCTTGGTCTCCTTGGTCGTTGAATCGTTACTTTGTGCAATTGGAATTCTGCCTACAGTAGTTGATTTCACACTGGTCTCTGAATTTTGTGCTACTGACAAGCGGGCCATGCTACTCTTCATTGAGGTTTCACTCTGAGCTACAGTTGAAGTTGGTCTGGGTTCTGTTAGGCCATTCAGCTTTGCACTAATTCCGGTTACATAGGGCTCCACACGCTATTAAATAATAAAATAAAAACACAGTAAGTGTTGTCAATAGCAGAAAGGCTAATTTTGTCACTTGTAGGGCAGGGTAAGCATATACAAACAGATTTATTTAGTAAAGAGAGCTTGTACTTTCTTTTGAGATCCTGCAATTTTTGAAAATAAAAAAAAAACTCACAGAAAATTTACTACCTTTGAGGTATTATTCGATGTATTACAGGGGAGTATTTCTATTACAAGAGTTTCAACAAATATTTTCAAATGTACAACTACTGGCTAAGGATTTCTCAGAAGAACACTAATGACATAGAGAAACATTCAGTATAAAGAAAAGCAATCATATCTCATGAATATTCTAGAATTAAAAATAATTTAAATGTACTTTCTAAAATATGTAACAAAATGTTGACCTACCGAGAGATCGACTACCCAAACACCAACACAACTTTGATTAAAGGAACAGCCAAGAAGCTTTCCTTCATGGATGTTTAGATCTGACAGCCTTGACCAGCCGACATCAACTGAATCATGGCATCTGATTGGCTCCCATGAGTAAGTCTTGCAAAAAGTAAATAATTAATTAAAAGTATGTTTTTAATGCAGCTTAATAGATAAGATACAAAAATAAAAACTAATGCGCCATGCCAGAGTGTTATTTCTCCTTTTTATTGAGATTCGCTGTTTTAATGTTCCCAGTAATCTTCAATGGTAGGAACGTAATTTATTTCAATCATCTAATATTTACTTTTTGCCTTCATGCTTCACAACTTTCTAAAAGCATTTGAAGCATCTTCAAGTTTTACAAATCAACTGTTTCAGCTAAAAGATATTCAAAAGCTTTTATAAGTTGATTTCAATTAACTTGTTAACAAACCAGCAGATATAATTGCTTGATCTGATAGAGAAGGAAATTTTTTAAGTTATCTTAGATCCTTGTAGGATGTAAAAATCATACCTTCAAATTCTCATGCAACCCACAAAGCAAAGTTCTGCCGTCAGGATTAAAGGTCATGGCACGGACCCCAGTTGTCTAAAATAGAAAAATATTAAGGGCTTATGAGCAAAGTTTAATTGACATTTCTGTGCACATCAAGTGGGGTTTATTTATTATAGAATAACATACCTCAGGTCCACTAGTTCCTATCAACTCAAAAGATTCAAGATCCCAGAATTTAACAGTTTTATCGGCAGAACCTGTATTTGTCAAAGAACTTCAGTTAGCATAGTCTGACAGCAATACAAAGTTTAATTATAGTAAATATCATTAGAAATGATATTGAACCTGTTGCCAGGAGAAATTCATGAGGATGAAAATCTATGCATTGAACCTGTCCCTCATGGCTCTTGAATTCGTGCAACAATTTCCCAGCTGTCAGATCCCACAGCTGTCAACAGAAATTATTTATGTAAAAATACAAAGGTTATATCAGCAAACTGCTCATACATAATAGATTTTTGTTTCTTTCTTTGAAACATGAAATGCAAAAAAAAAAAACCTTTATGGTATTATCTTCACCACCCGAAACAACCCATCGACCATCTGGAGTAAACCGAATTGCATTTACCCCTCTGGTATGGCCTTTATATGTGTGAATGCAACCTTTTCTTCTTATATCCCATATTTTCAGATTAGTATCCAAAGAACCAGATGCGAAGAATTCACCAAATGGGTGGAAATCAACTGAAATACAGTTTGACCGGTGACCGGTTAAGGTTCGCACAACTGAAACAAAAAAAAAGGAGGCTGTAAACTTCAAGCACAAAATGTTTCACAAAAATTAAAATGGACATTTTGCAAATTCACCCAGAATTTTGCAGCATTTGCAGACAGAACCAATGTCCAATTTCTTTGAGATAGTGAAAAATAACAGTTGACAGATGTATAAAAGATCACGGAAAAAAAAAAAGCATCCTCTCTTATATGGGCAACTAAGACTCCGTTTCTCATATAAGATTTTCCCTTGGTCCAGGTTAAACTAGAAGGGAACCAAGAGTAGAGATGTAAATGGAACAGATATTATTTGTAAAATCCACATCCATATCCGCACAATTAATATGATTTTATCAAAATATCTATCCGTGCAGATACGGACACAGATATTATTTGGTAAGACAAATTGTGGATAGGAATGAATTATAGTCCTTTAAAGAGATGCAGTTATCCAAATTATCCAAATTTATATCGGCCAATCACAAATCCTAGTTTTTTCTTTTATTTTTTTGTTGAAAGAATATCATATTTTGCATGCTGGTTATATATTATGAATATCAAATAATATATGCAGGTGTGTCATCAATTTTGTAATTTTGTACCTTTTATGTTATTATTCCAAAAAGCTTATTTTTGTTATGATGGCACCGTTGTTAGTAGAATGATAGTATCAATATTCATATCCGTCAATTATCCGTTCTACATCCGACCCCGAATTTAGATCCGTCAATTATCGATTGTGTATCTGTATCAAAGGCTCAAAGCAGATATGTTTTTGGATTTTGGAAACTGTTAATATTTGTATCGGCTCAGGTGTCAAGAAATATAGACAAGTCAGGGTAAATCAAGTCACTTTATAATTAACATGACCTTGCTCTTAACAGTTGGATGTTATTTCAGAAATGCACAAGAAATATTGGTCCTTGTTGCATATATGAAAAATGTGTTGGTGTCTGCAAATGTAATAAATATCGGGTGCATATTTTGCAAAAGTACCAAAATGGAAAAACTAGGTATTTGAAATTAAATGCATACTCTTGGCCTCCTCTAAGTCCCATAGTTTGATTGTACCACTAGCTGCACCAGCAGCAACAAAGACTTCTGAGCTGTCGAAACTCACTGATTCAATAGCACTAGTGTGTCCAGATAAACTCTGCAAAATAACAGGGAAAGAAGTAAAAGCTTGTCATTCAAAGTCAAAATATTTACAAATATAGAAGTTTCTGGTAATTTATGTACACACCAGTATCGAATTGGGCTTGCCGATGGCCCACAAATTGACTTTGTGATCCTCGCCACCAGTGACAAGAACCCTAGATGTTTTCCTACCGATTTTGAGGCAATTCACATTTGAAGAGTGCGCAACAAACTCCTCTGAGTTTGCATGTAAGTCAAGAATTTCAAAACAGTTTCTAAAAAAGTAACATAAACACCATTTCTTTATACTAATGAAGAAAAAACTACAAAAGAGTACAGCAGATGTCAAGCTATTCAAGTGTATTCTAGCATAATCAATGTGACATAACCCTACAATTCATCAAACCAACCAGTATATACTTTTCTTTCTTCCAGATTAGTAACTTATCAGATAATTTAAACTAATAGAATAACCCACTAGATAAAGAACCCAAATTTCATTTGTTCTTTAGACAAGCTACTCCATTTAATTCCACTGAGCCTACACCAAAATGCCATAGAACCCAAATCAAGCAGTTAAAAGACAAGCTTTTAAAAACAAACCATGAAAAGAAATTGTTCGAACTACAAGCAAATTAATGCCCCGGCACCTTCCCAACGAGATAAGAAAATGCAAAAGTTCAAAAAAAGGATACGGAGCTTGTAAGCGCGTTTGGTGTTGGCAGCCATGAAATCAACAAATCAGATTCAAATTCGGATTCGGAGGTCCTCCGTCGTTTTCTTCCGATCCAATAAGGTCTCTTTGCAAACACTCTCTGTATTTCCCTCATCTTAGATCACACCAATTGGCAAACAAACAGCCGATCTCCACAATAGCACCTATCATTTCTCCTCCTCCCGATAACTCCTTTTCAAAAGAAAAGCGCGCCGCCAAAAATGGAGAACGAAGGAAGGATCTTGAAGCTAAACGACAATGCTGGTCTTCAGCAGCTGTGCCAACTTAGGATTTCAATTTGAGGTGAGCCGTGAGGTGAGAGAGGAGGAGGAGGAGGCAAGAAGAAATGGAGCTTTCTCTCAAAAGAGAGAGGAGGGTTTGGTTCAAAAACTGATAATAATTTCAGAAATATAAAATAATCGAATACATTATTTAAGATAGCTCTTCTGCTTACTACCAAGTACCAACCTTGTATATTCTCTCACATCTTTCTCAACAGTTACGTTAAGCTGCTCCAATTTACACCCAGATAATGCACTATAATAATCACATGATTGGTTTGCCAACGACCAGTGCGAAACTAAAAGATGTAAATTTGAATCACTGTCAAAATGATTGGTTTTGTTAACAGATGTAAGAAACTGCCGATGTAATATTTATGAAGGTTGGCTAATATACTAATGTTGACACGGAGCATTTTGTTATATCAAGTGGGGTTTTATGATTTCGAAGTTCAAATAGTCGATTTGAAGTGGTTAATGTGTTCTTTATATTAAAATGTACTTCGAGACCAGATTTTACATTTTATGAAAAAAAAACTATTATTTTTCGGATTTTTTAAAATAACTGTTTTAATATGATAAAAAAAACTGAAAACAGTGATTTTAAAAATTCCAAAAAAAATAGTAAAAACTTTCCAAAAAAATATGAAATCTGGTTTCGAAGCACATTTTAATTTGAAGAACACGTTGAACACTTCAAATCGACTATTTAAACTTTGAAATAAAAAAAAAACTCACTTGGTATAACGAAGTGCTCTGTGCCAACGTTAGTATACTAGCCAACCTCCATAAATATGTCCAATTTTAATGTATATTATTAATTACCATATTTTTCTTAATTTCTTTTACTATCTATCATTAAAAGAATGAATAAAGACAAAATGTAAGCCTATAGCTTCTTTGACATAACTCTTCATTAAGGATTATCACCATTCTAATTTTACTTAATTTTGATTTTAACAAATCTAAATGACCAGAATATAACTTTACACTTGTTCTCGTTAATTTGAAATTGCGGACACTCAATTTCTATCTGTAATTTCAAACTGCGGCCATGTTAAAAATGAAATTCTGATCAGATAATAATTATTTGGTTTAACTTTATTTTAAATAATAAAGATAAACTTTCGGTAAATATATACTATTATAAATTTATAATATTTTACCGCATATCCACACATAACCCAATTCAATGTACCGGAGTTCCTAGTTATTTCGATCTCTATTGCACCGATTTTTACTCGGTTTTTTTACTTTTAAATAATTGGATATATTAATCAACTACCACCACATGGTGAGCTGGTTCCCAGGTTCGGATTTCGGAACTTAGACCAGAGTATTAAACCTATTTTTCCTTCTTTTTTTCTGACATAGAGCCTACAAACTGCCAAAAAATTTATTAATAGAAAAATTAATAAAAAAGTATTGATAATGAGGAAGTATTTTGTGAAAATTCGATTTGTAGAAAAAACGTGATAGTTCATAACGTTCAGGGGACGTTATAGACCATGACGGTCAGCTTAACGAAATCAAGTTACCGTTAATTAACCAAAATAAAATCTGGAGCTGGCCGTTGTTATCTATAACGTCCAGCTACAGTGTTTTTTTTTTTCAAAAAAATTCACAAACGAAACAGCAAAGCAAAAAAAAAAAAAAACACTGTAACTGGACATTATAGACCATAACGTCCAGCTACAGTGTTTTTTGTTAATTAGAGATCATTAGCGATCAAATTAACTGGACGTTATGATTTATAACATCCAGCTACAGTACCCTGGACGTTACAAACCATAACGTTTTTCCTATTTTTCAAAATCTGACGAAATTATTCCTTATTGTTGATGCAAATTGTGCATTTATTATTATTTTTATCTGTGTCCATCATATCAATAGATAAACATGAACACCACACTGAGATAATAAATCCTTTTTCTTGTACCATTTATTTTCGAAATGCAAACATTATCTGATAATGAGTTGTTATATAATATACAAAGAGTAAGGCTATGGTACTTCGGCTAGTGTACTATGGTTAGTGTACTACGGCTCAATATGGTACTTTTTAAAATCCTAACGGTCAATCCGAACCATTCAATGTGATATCCATATGAATATGTACTTGCAAACTAAATTTTATATTTTTTCGAATTTTTTTACTATTTTTTTAAATAGGTAGAATTTTGATGGTCCAGAATTTGTATAAAACACTGAAAATTCTACCAATCTAAAAAAATAGTTAAAAAATTCGAAAAAATATAAAATTTAGTTTGCAAGTACATATTCATATGGATATCACATTGAACGGTTCGGATCGACCGTTAGAATTTTAAAAAATACCATATTGAGCCGTAGTACACTAGCCGAAGTACCATAGCCTCACTCATATACAAATATTAACATGTAAATATCAGAATTGAGAATTCTTTTCCAAAAAAAAAAGAATTATTTTCCAACACTGTAGAATTTGAGATAAAGATATTAACAAAACTATTTTGACTTCACGCAACACATCAATTATATACTTTTTCATTTTTTTCTCTGTTAATTGTGTGTTGCGTGAAGCCAAAATAACTCTGTATATATCTCAACCCACAACTTGGTGATAAGTTCTCAGACTTATTCAATTAAACTTTGCTCCAGGAACCAGAACGAGTCTAATCCATGTGGTTTCTCACGTGCAAACAAAAGAATTTGCATTGAAGAGCTGTTAGCTACATTGTAAAAAGACTTAAAAAAGAAGAATTCTAAGAAAGATCTTCTGTTACTCGGAAGAAATCTCCACTTGGTGTGGCGAGTTATGAACATCCAAGATCCTTGGAGATTATGTATTAGATCATATAGACATATACTTAAATTTCTTCACTGATCATATAATAGTTTATTATATAAAACCATATTTACCAACAATTTCTGAAAAAGAAAATTTAATTTTAAAATTGTATGGCGAGCAAGTACACTTAGAGTAGATTTTGATTGTCTAGGTACCATGATTCATAATTGAGGATAAGTCCTATAATACATCACTGTAGAATATTAAATTTGTTTATTAAAAGTTAATGGTGAGTTAAATGGGGCCCAATCATGTGGTTAGTTCGTCCCAATCAAACATTGGGATATACTGTCAAGGTGGGCCCACTCAGCCCCCACATTTCTCCAATTAGTTAAGAGAGAATAAACAGACTACCTATTTGTGAGATGCCCCCAAATCTTAATACATGTAAATCCTTGACCTCAAGCTTTTGTTATGAACTCAAATTTTAATGTATATAGATATAAAAATTAGTGGGGTTCATATCTCAATTGTGGCTCATATTATTTTTGTTTTCAAAGTTGAAACAGTTAATCTGAACTGTTTAACACGATTTCCATATTAAACTGTACTTGGAGACTAAATTGTATATATTTGTTAAGAAAAATTGACTATTTTTTTAGATGGGTACAAAATTATTATTTTTCAGAAGATTTTGGACCATAAAAAAACAATGATTTTGTATTTATCTAAAAAATATAAAATTTGATCTCCAAGCACATATATCACGTCGAGCTGTTCGGATCAACTGTTTAGATTTTAAAAACGAAGATAAGAATGTGAGACACGACTGAGGTATGAAAGACACGAGCAATTTGAATTGCTCCAAAAAGAGCTCCATTCCATGTACATTTAATCAGCACGATTTTTAAAATTGTTCACACGAATATTGATGTAAATCGAACAGTTTCGATCAGACATGAGACTAAATTTGATCTGATGCTCGTCGGATCATCTGCAATTCCCCCTTTACCTTTTGGTACCAACGAAGACCCACCAAATTTAAATGTAAATTGGCGTGCAATCAATGAATGTAGAATTTTCTTGTGAGGCACCGTATGTAGTAAAGGCGCTTTCTAAAGCGTAGTGCTCACATTCTCAATTAATGCGAGGGAATTATGAAGTTTGGAAATATTTGGCAAATTTTTTAGCAGAAACAGATCAAGATACAATGTTGCATTGAAAGTTTGAAACTATGCGTTGTATGTTGACTGTCCTTGTTGTGCAACCAATATTTGATTTTTAAAAAGAGCGGGACCACCAAAACGAGGCGGGTCATTGAGGAGATGGGTCGATGGGGTCATGGTGTGGCGAGCAACCTACATGTGGGACCCGCATTCTTTTTATCAAGTTATCTTACTATCGGACCTATTTAATGAAGATGTGGTGTTAAAAAACCGAAGTAGGAAGGAAAAAGTATCAAAAAAATTATTTCAACGACAGCGAATTTGATGATCTTATTTTTCGATTTAGTTTTCAATCAAATATAAACATTAACATTAAGAGTAATCACGTGTTACGAACAAAATTAATATTAGCGTATCGAGTGAATTTGATCATAAAATTCTAGCGCGCTGTTTGATAGTTTGAATTTTGAAAGTTTCGTTTTCACCTCTCAGAAGCAAGGATCCAAAAAGATTAAAAGATCGAAGAAAAAATCAGACCAATCCTTTGCCATTTAGGGTTCGATTGACACGTCACACGTGTCATATCAATATCTCAAATCCTTTCAGAATTACAGAAGCAATGTAGTTATTGATTTTGAGTGAGGCTATGGTGCTATGCATAGCACGGATGACTAGTGTACTACGGCTCAATATGGTACTTTTTAAAATTCTAACGGTCGATCCAAACCGTTCAATGTGATAACCATATGAATATGTACTTGCAAACTAAATTTTATATTTTTTCGAATTTTTTTATTATTTTTTTAGATAGGTAGAATTTTGATAGTCCAGAATTTTCAAAAAACACTGATTTTTCTACCTATCTAAAAAAATAGTAAAAAAATTTGAAAAAATATAAAATTTAGTTTGCAAGTACATATTCATATGGATATCACATTGAACGGTTCGGATCGACCGTTAGGATTTTAAAAAGTACCATATTGAGCCGTAGTACACTAGCCATTGGTGCTATGCATAGCACCATAGCCTCACTCATTGATTTTTCATCATTTCGAACTTCTATTCATAAAATAATGCTTTATTATTATTATTATTATGATGATGATGATGATTAAAATGCTCATTGTTTTTATGCTCTAATCATACCTCACATCATTATATTCATTTTCAAAGTCCAAACAGTCGATCTAAATTCTCAATATGATCTCCAAATTAAAATGTGCTTAATTGAAGACCAATTTTTATATTTTTTGAATTTTTTTACTAACTTTTTAAATAAGTACAAAATTATTATTTTTAAATAATCCAGAATATTCTAAAAACAATTATTTTCCACTTATTTAAAAAAAATATAAAATTTGATTTCCAAGCACATTTTAATATAAAGATCATGTCGAGCGAGCAGTTTGAATCAACTATTTAGACTTTTAAAAATATGTGAGACATGATTATGAAATAAAAACGATGTAGCATTTTAATCCTACTTTGTATTTTCACCCTAGCAATAAAAAAAACTATTGAATTTAATATATATACTAATCAGAGAATTTCTCCAATTATACACACCACCTGTTAGTTGAGAAAAAAAAAGAGTTCAAATGATTGTGCTAATAATTGAGATAGAAGTGCATTCCAAATTTAATCTAGTGTCTGACTTTCTCCTTTTTTATAAGAAAAAATTATTTCGAAACAGAAAGCAGTTGCTTTCATTATTTTGCTGTCATAGTTGTTATTATATATGACGCAAATATCACACATGGTTGGAACTGTTTGATTCAAATAGGCATAAATTTTCAATCATTCTCCTAAACATGTCTGGTGAGTACAAAAACAAATCAAACGATTTTAAATAGGATGCTATATTTAATATTTGTGCTGTAATAACAATTATTGTAGCAAATGTAACCATGCACCTTATAGAATCCTTATTGTGAGTTTGTGCCGATACAATGCTAGAGACAAAGACAGACCATGTGGTAAGCGGTACAGAGGTACAATAATATGCCTTTCTTGGACCTACCATTTAAATTGAATTCCTTTCTCGCGCTCTCTGCTTGTTTTGATCTTTAAGCTCTGTATTTAAAGGCTTGGCACAGGTGGATCATGTGGAATTCTCATCCTCTGGAACTGAGATATCTCAAACTTTTGAGTGTTTTTTTTTTTTGGAAAATACCAACCGTTCAAATACGTTTTGCACGAATCTCAAAGCACAAAATAATACTGGCACCGTACACGTTGGTCACGCAAAAGTTGAGATATCTCAGAGGATAGGTACTAGCTCGATCATGTGTATAATCTAGTGAAGGGGGGGTCGGATCCAAATTCATATCAACATTAAAGATATTCCTCTACAAGTGTGGGACCCTGCAGACACACAAATGGTGGTGTCACAGCCTCCCTCACAGGGGCAAAACTAGAAATTCATAATAGGGGGTGCAAATAAACAATATATGTTATTGGTCGGAATTGAATCCTAATTCTCTATAATCACAAAGTAAACTCGAACCACTAAATTACAGATAAACATGTGATATTTCATGAGGGGGGATGGGCTATATAAAAAGTTCTAAAAAAATAAAATTCAATTAAATTTCAATATACATAACTAAAAATATTAAAATTATAAGGTGACTTAGCACCCGTACGGATGAATGTAGATCCGCCCCTGCTCCCGCAAATGCAGATGATGAAGGCTCAAGCAGCTCTGCTTAGGTAGAGTTAACTTAGCACTAGCCACTAGTTGCTTATATTATCATCTATCTCTTTTGTTGTTATTTTAGCTTCTTTGTCGATGAACTGAGACTTTATGCTTTAGTAGGCCCTATGTCATGATATTTTGGTTTTATTGCTGTCGTACTATGGATGGTTATTTTGGTTTTAATGGTGACTGGTTTCTTTAATGAAACGGACTTTATGTCTTTTATCAAAAAAAAAAAAAAATCCTCAATTTTGAGTTTGAATCCTGCCCGTTCGTATATACTAGCACGGATTTTAAAGAAGCCATGCGCATTACATGATTAGGTCTTATTGGTGAGACAGTTCGGATTGAAATTCAAACTGTGCATTACCTCAGAGGATCCTGACTCATTTGGATCCTATACCTGAGTTATGTTAATTACAAATAAGTAGAGGTAAAATTATAAAATTAAAATTGAAAATAGTGAATAAGTTACTGTAGTGTAATTTTATATTACGAGGAGAACTAAATATTTAAGTACTTCTAAAAAATATAAAATATAAAGAATAAAGCTGCTAAATTTTAATTGATAGAGAAAAATGTTTGTAATATAAAACCGGATACAAGTAACAAGGTGGAATTTGTTATTTAAATCAAGTTTGTAATCTATTTAGGAGCGTAGATTTTTTATAGTAACTTAAAATTTGAATTTGAAATTCGGATTGCCCGATTAAAATCCAAGTTAATTCTTATTAATTTAAAATTTTACGAAATTGCTTTAAGATTTTTTTTTTTTAGTAAGAATGATCCCGATTTAAACTCAAATTTGAGTTAATTTATGGATCTGAAATTTAACGGGGCTAGATAAGATAAACGGTTTTGATAAACGGATCCATTAATTAGACGGTCGGCACGTTCGTCGAATATTTTTAATCAAATGTACCTTGAATTTGAATCGGCTCAAATTGACACTCTGTCATTTAAATATTTTACCTCGAGTTCCCATTCTACCCTTAAAACTTTCTTATCTCAAATCCGTAGTCACTAACACCACCCGAATTTGAAACTTCCGATGTAATATATTTACTTTTTCATTTTTGGGCCTAATTAATTTGCTCCGGATTTTTCTTTTTGTACGTAGGGGAAGCGGGAAAATGGAATTCATATCACATAAGGTAACAAAATATTTCTCTTTAGATCCGGACCGTCTGATCAAAATCCGTACAAATATTAAATGGGTCCTGTGCATTCCACTTTGGATCAGATTGGTGCGGAATGCAAATTTGTCATGCTAGCGGAAAAGATCAAGGTGTTGAGATCACAATTGACTCAACTAGAACGATCCAAATCTAAATGAGGAGGGCTCAAATGTCCCATTGCTTCATGCTCCTATCATATCCCAACAGCTTTATCTTCAATTTCAAAGTTCAAGTAGACGATCCGAACAGATCAACGTAATATCCACATTAAAATATGATTAGAGACCAAATTTTATTTTTTTTAGATTTTCTTTTACTATTTTTTAAGATAAGTACAAAATCATTGTTTTTAGATGGTACACAATTTCCCGAAAAACAGTGCTTTTGTACATATCTTAAAAAATAGTAAATAAATTTCAAAAAATATAAAATTTGATCTCTAAGCACATTTTAACATGGATATCATGTTGAGCAGTCAAATATTTTATTTCGACTTTAAAATTAAAGATAAAGATGTTGAAGTGTGTTTGAGGCATTTGAGCCATCCTCAATCTAAACATATATATTTGTTACCACAGAGGATATGGTTATTAAGTCCCTTTAATTTGAATTTATATCGTTTGCATAACTCAAATTTGAAGTTTTTGCAGAACGAATCCGAACTATCCGATTCGTATTGGTACAAATATTAAAGTAGTTTCGTGCATCACAGGTGCAGACTAGATTGATCTGAATTTTGATCGGACAATCAAATTCATGTGTAGTTTCACCATTTTTTTTTCTCTATTCTTATGCGTTCTATGTTAAAAAATGATCACAGTAACTTTATATTGTTAAACCTTTCTATATTAGTTATTGGGAAACATTTTTTTCTGTGAATGTATACTGCAGTTGGAGTTGAACAATCAAGAAAGAAAGTAGAGAGGGATAATGGCGTTTTCAAATAATACTTTTGGCACATTTAACAAATTCTCTAGTGTGACACAGCAACCACCAAATAAGGAAAGCCATTAGGGATTATTTCCAAGAAAATAAAATCTCTGATATGTATATTATACCTAAATTATATATTTCACTGAGATATCATTATAAATCAGTATCTTACCTAATAGCAAGATACGGTGCATTTTCCTTTTTGTTTCCAGTAATAATTGTACAAGCTCACTGTCGCTTCCACAGAAATATTTGCAATTAAATGACAATTTTTTTTTCTTAAGTGCGACAAAATAAAACTATGCACCCTCAATATATTTTACTTGTAGAAAAATATGATTTTTTTATCAGTGAAAATATAGTTTTGTAAATATAAGCTTATACCGATCTTGTTAAGAAAGATAAAAAAAGGAAAAAAAAAAAGAGCCCCAAACCTCTCTATAAATCCAAAATTTGTAAATGTCTTCATTAAATTTTGTAAATTTTATATGCATTACAACCTTATAAAATAAAATCAAACTATAATTGATTTTCTAGCATTCTTAATTTTAATTTTCTAGTTCCGCTCCTGCCCGGTAGTTAAATCAACCGATAACGAATGACCAAAACTGTCTGGATTTAATCATAAAGCAAATATGTAAATTAAATACCTAATTGGTACAAGTCGGTATCAGTGGGGAATCCTGATTCCTGAGTACTTAAATGTGCCATTTGAATTATCTCAGTACGTAATTTTCATCAAATAATGGCCATACATTAACCACTAACCACCAATCATTTTCATCTCATTGTACAAAATAGATTGCACCGTTCTGTAATTGCTACGACATCTGCAACTACCATTTTGTCCGTACAATTGCATACAATATCTCAGCAGAGCTTGACAGTCGACTAAACCACAATATATTAATCAAAGTAAGAGAAGTAAGAGAATCCAAGGTAGGGTTGTTGTCAACAATCTAATCAATTATTTCCTGCTTATTGATTTGTCATTTAGATTTCATTTCAAAAATTCCTAATAAGTTGGAAAATAACTTTTCTTTTTCTTTCTTGAAAATGATTTTTTGCTGGGCTGTTAAGTGCTACCTCTATTTGTAAGCATTTCATCAAACACCTCTTCTTATAAAATAATAAAAAGGCCTTATTGTAATCCTATTTTAGAATTTCAATTGTCAGGTTGTTCCTAGGTGTACAGGGGAAAACCGGAAAAGAGAAGAGGTGATGATTAAGTTCAAATTTAAATTACTTAATTAGTATATCATTTGATCGAAGGCCACAGGCCACAACAGACAGGTACGTCTGAGTTATGTCAGGCATTTCATCAAACGGATCAAAGGCCGCAAGCCACGACAGAGAGGGACATTTGACTTCTGTCAGGCATTTCATCAAACAGTTCGTTTGCAGTGTGAAAAAAATGGTAGGATATTCATAGTTGCGAACAGGAAAAGATACCAAAAGCTGCTAAACCTAAGAATGGGTTCATCATCTTAGTATTAAACTCTTATCTGATGACCACAAATAGTAATGAAAATTATTTTGTTAGTTAAGCAATGCATAACCTTGATTTTGGAATAAATCCTGTGAAGCTGGGTTTAAACTGAGAAGAAATTTGCCGCTCTCTCCATGAGTCATTTCGTCGAACATATGAAAAAAGAAAAAAGAAAAAAAGGAAAAGGGAAAGGAGTCTGTCAGACAACCACTGGACCATCCCAGCAGACCGGATATGGAGCCCGGCTAGGAACGATCCTCTACAGCCACCGGATCTCCCTGTCAGAGGGATCAGGGCCGTTAATCACGCTCTGATCCAGTGGTCGTGATTCATCAACCAGAATTTGGTGCCTGTCTACTTTACTCTCAAGGAGACAGTAGTACGATCCTATAGAACAGATCCTGTTCAAGTAAGGTCGTGCTTGGATGGTGTTACGGAACATATATGAGCACTTCATCTTCATTATACAATTTCGCTTTGGGACTAACTCTTTAAGCAGTTAGTAGTAAACCGGAGATACGCCTTTGGAATTAAAGTATCTTGGGCTAAAATAATGGGCCGGATGAAGTGGTTTTCGGTCTTGTTTCGTTGGAAGGGTTTATCAGCCCGACCCGATCTTATCAATAACAAGGCCTGCATGTAAACTTGTAAAATAATAACAAGGCCTACATGTAAACTTGTAATTATCGAGACTGTGTTTACAGTGGCTTTATAAACCTTTAACTCTGATATTACTTTTTTTTTTCAAAATATTTTGAGGTGTTTAGGGGTAAAGATTTTAAAAGATGATATTACTTTTTTGTTTTTTTTTTTAATATTTTGGAGGTGTTTACGTGTAAAGATTGTAACAGATCATATGTAGCTCTGTTTTGATTTTATAGTCTGCGCGCTGCATGAAGCCAAAACTGCTCTGTTAAATTATTTACCCGTGTATTACCAAACTAGGATGCTGTGCATCATTTAGCTACGGCAGCTGGTTGATGAGGTTTAAAGCTGTTGGGTATCATCCCTTTTTTCCTTAATACATGTAGTTACTTTTAACTTTTATTAACACCAAACTAAATGCTTTTGGAGGTACTAAACTTTTCAATTCTCTTGCAGTACCCGCAACTGAAAAAACCAACATAAAAACAATAAACACGAGCATAAGAAAAACAAACATATACATCTACATTTTTACTGACATCCTATAAATTCCTAAAAAGGGAAGAAAGAATCTTACTCTTCCTCTGTTCACAGGGGTTCAAGCAGATCTACGAACTAAAAAAACATGAACGCACTACAACTGCTCTATAATTCGGTTTACAATTCCAACTGCAATTGTACTCCCTGACGATCTTAAGAAAACCCTACCAAGTGCTCGACATGTTGCGAATTCTTCCACACACACTTCTCTGTCCAGCTTTACCTAAAAAAACCAGAAAATTAAAAAATTAGCTTCCATTTACTTTCTTGTTGGAGGAATTATGGGTGTATACCAGCACTGACACCAAAACCTGATGAAATTTAAAAATTTGTAATTCAATTAAACAGAAGGACGATATAATGACATACAGTTATTATAGCACTTTGTTTGCCTAAAAGCATACGCGGTGCCTTCTTAAAGACTTCTCCTGTTTTCGGATCTATCAGCGAAATTATTTTCTCCACCTGTGCAGAGGCCTTTGCATGGTGTATATAAAACTCAACCTAAAAATTAAATCACCAAGTGTCAAATCACAGTGTATTGTAATATTGAGTGAGGCTATGGTAATATGCATATTACGGATCGTCCCGTGCTTTGGATCCATATCTCTATTTTTAAAGTTCCACCAGTCGATTTGAACCGTTAAATATGATCTCCATCTGAAAATCTACTTGCAAACCAAATTTTAAATTTTTTAGAATTTTGAAAATCACACCCTTTGGATGGTCCAGAATTTTCAAATCAAGTGATTTTCTGCCTATCTAAAAAAATAGTAAAAAATTTCTAAAAAAAATGTAAAATTTGGTTTGCAAGTGCATTTCATATGAAGATTTCAGATTGACTGTTAGGACTTTAAAAAACGAAGATATGAGTTCATAGCGCATGCCGTTGGGTAATATGTATATAAGGAGGGTTCAAATGCATCGTGATTTTGTGCTCCAATATGCTCCACATCCTATATCTCCGTTTTCAAAGTCCGAACAATTGATCTGAACCGCTCAACATGATCTTCATAATAAAATATGCTTGGAGACCAAATTTTATATTTTTTAGAATTTTTTTACTATTTTTTCAGATAGGTACAAAATCACTATTTTAAGGAGATCCAGGACCATCTGAAAAAGTTATATTGTACCTAAGTAAAAAATAGTAAAGAAATTCTAAAAAATATAAAATTTGATCTCCAAGAATATTTTATTATGAAATCATGTTGAGCGGTTTGGATCGGCTGATCAGAGTTTGAAAACGGAGATAAAGAATGTAGAGGATATTGGAGCACAAAATCATGGTGCATTTGAACCCTCTATGTATATTACCATAACCTCACTCTTGTAATATTATTAAAGACTACATTCTATGGAACTGACCTGAGAACCAACTAAAATCGGGGTGCTTATTTCGAGGACTAAAATCTTCAATTCCAGAACAGAAGCAACTCGTACAGGGAAATCCACGTGGCAGAGGGTCCCACCAGATGTAAGTTGATCACCTTCTATATTTTGCAAACCAACACAAACATTGTCCCCAGCTCTTGCCACATTGCAATTGGCACCATTTTTTTCTATGGTCCTTGCTGTTCCTGTAGTGCCTGAAGGCATAACTATAACCTGTGAGGGAGAGAGAGAGAGATCAGATGCAAATGTGACCGAACTTCTTTACCTCAGATTTAACAATTTTTTAAAATCCGATTGCCCTTATGTGTTCAAGAGATTTGAATGGTATAAACAGCTCACTCGGAAGCTCAAGGATGTATTTTAGACATAAAGGTGACATCTACAGGTTTCAAATACATCCAATTTAGCTTAGAAAACTCGGCGCATAATTTGGGTCATCTTTGTTTGAGCAACTTGAATGAGGAACACTATCATACTCCAAATTTTATTACTGATGATAATGGTTAGTTGTTGATAGTAATGAATAAAAAATCTTTTATAATTTGCATATACAAGCACACAATACATGAACCATCTGGCAGGCCATGGTATGGTATAGTAAATAGGATATTAACAATAAGAGAAATACCTTAGAGCCAACACGAATTGCACCGGCCTCCAACTTGCCGGAAACTGCCAATTGTCCAAGAGTTCGAGATGAAATGATGCCACATATAGGTAGAATTAATGGCTTACAAATATCTCGACTCGGGGGTGGTATGGAGTCGATGGCATCTAAAAGACAACATCCATTGTACCTAGGTACATTTGTACAAGAGGTAATCAATTTAAATAATATGTACCAGTATTACGGGATTTCTTTTGGATAAGACTTGAGATATCAAGCCTCAGTCATGCAACCAAACAACAAAAAGGCACAAAATGAAAAAAAAAAATAGAACTTGTTTCAATAACCGTATAGGGTGCATTGTCATCCAGTGTGATAAACGTTGTTACGAAAACCAGAATTTGCAAATGAGAGATGAGAAATTTTATAAACACTAATATAACATTAATTTCGTAAATAAGAGTTCAATTTAGATTGTATGAAATAAGAAGTTAAAATTTTAATTACCAAGAAGACAAACGAGCATCAGATGCAGGTGCGATCAAATTCTGATTCTCCATTGCACTTAGTGGGATCCACTTAAGGCCCGACTCCTTGAATCCACAAGAACGAAGAAATGGACCAAGTTGTAATTTAATCAAATCAAATATTTCTTTAGAATACTCCACAGAGTCTAATTTGTTAATGGCCACAATTATATGCTCTAAACCAAAGCTTCTAATAATTTGTGCATGCTCCTTTGTCTGACCCGTACCAGTCATACCAACCATACCAGCTTCAAAGGCACCTATATGTCGAGATAGATGGATTTGAATGTGTCAATCACCAACAACCAGAAAAAATGAAGAAATGTATGTCCAATGTTTATTTGTTGTAACAACCCACATTGCCCCTGAATAATTAAACTTCAAACATGACTTAAATCAAAATGCAACAACTACATTGGTCCCGAATAATTCATATTAAACCTGTAAAATTACTTCAGAACCAATTCATCACATTTTTGTGACATGCATACTAATCCATCACATTTTTAAACAGTCAAATGTCATAACAACTGCCATGGGAAACTGACAAAAATATACTTTTTATTTAAAAAAAAAAATGAACCTGACGACCTTACCTATGGAGGCATCAATTACTAGAATTGCAGCATCTGCTTGTGCAGCACCAGAAATCAAGTTGGGCACAAAATCCTTATGTCCAGGTGAGTCCAGTAAAACAACATGGTAATTTTTTGAGTCAAAATACTTTACCGAAACCGTCATAGTTACGCCTCTCTCCCTCTCATCAGAGCTCTCATCCATGGCCCAAGCATATGCAAAAGATCCCTTCCGCTGCAATGGAACAGTAGTTTAGATATACTATTCATGGAAATATCAACAATCCCTCCCTTACCAGAAATTTGCAGAAAAGTCCCTACACTATAGAATATAAAAAAATAAGCTGCTCCACCCTGATAAAATTAGTGGCATACTTAATAATAAAATTATAAGAGCATTCTATAATCAAATGGTCAAACAAAACCTGATAATACGAGAACCGTTTTTTTTAAATAAATGGCTTAATAATTACAAAGTAGAATTACTTTTTCGAGCCATTTATTGCTACCTATAAATTATAAAGTAATACTCTAATAGTAAAGAAAGTAGAGTGACCTTATCTTTAGCTTCTTTCTCATACTTGCGCATTTGATTATTGGAGATTCGGCCAAGTAAATGTAGCAATCTGCCGCATAATGTGGATTTGCCAGAGTCAACATGACCAACCTGTTTAACAAGCAATTTATGCGGTTTATATAGTTTTTTAGTTTCTTTCATTTTATTTTTTTTTCTTGGTTTCTTTTAGCATTCTACTGGATAAATAAAAGAATTATTGTTTACATCTCTTTCAACTAAGGGGTGGGTTGTTATGCACAAAGAGTCTTACAAATGTGCATAAATGGGGGTGAAAATAGTAGAAATGTTGGGTATTTTTTTAAGTACGTTGATATGAGATGATCTTTGCAACAAAAAGGTCAATTATTTGCATGCAAATCAAAGTCTTTGTTGAGGACATTTAGTTGAAAGAGAACTTACAATAGCAAGATTTAACTGGTTGCACAAACCCAGCTCTTGACCTGTAAGCATCCATTTTTCAGGCTTATATTGTGGTTTTTGACGAGGTTTTTTGGTTTTAATAGGTCCAGGATCTTTTTTGAATTTCAAATTTTGTAGATTTTCAGATAAGTTTTGCGCCTCTTCTTCAATTCTAGTAGGGCTACCACCGCTTGTATTTTCCAAGAAATGATTTGCTTTCTTCTCTTTTCCCTTAGTGTCGGATGAAGATTTAGTCAAAAGCAATGTATCAACTGCTAAAGGAAAAGACAAATAAAAGGTTAATTCTAAGTTTTAAATGTTTTAAAATCATAAATTGTAGGCATGTGATACCTTTCGGGATGGTTCTAATAGATTTCAAGCCTGCTGATACTACATCATCTGGTGAAGGTGTATCAAACTTGAAAGGTACTGTAGAAATAATAAAAATAAAAAAGCATAGTTATTCCCATTTATTTGTTGCATTTAAGAATAAAAAATAAAAATTTGACTACTCCAAAAAACCTAAACTTCAAAATATCCATACAAGATAACTCCGCTAATTTGCAGATATATGAGTTCCAGTTCCACACTACAGAAGCATGCTAATAAAAACATGTGATTAAACTAAATCTAAAGTTTCATTGACATTACATAAGTAGTGCCACATTGTATCACAAATTCACTTAAAATGCCATTGAATTATACAACCATATCTTTTAAATGGCTTTTATTAATTATAAAGGGATAATTTATTTTCCTCATATCATCAACAAGGTACCTATATGGATAGACGGCTTCGACTGAGGCAGTTCATATGCTCTATGGGGCCCACCAACACTCAAAAGATTATTGAAATTCTCATTATTGATGGCTAATTTCGGTAGGCCTTGAGGTTTCGATGAAAATAAAGACTTGGCCATTTTTGATGCCTCACATATTCTACGCCTGCTGTCAACTTAGTTGAAAAATGAAAAAAAAAAAAAATCAAACAGTGAGAAACAGAAAAGGATTCTTTTGTTTTGTAGTCACTGTGTAATATATAAAGTGTTTACCGTCTATTTCAGCAGGAGTGCTGTAACTCATAAAAGAACCCCTAGAGACCCCACAAATTTTGCATGACATGGAGTTCTTATCGTTGCAACATGTGCAAACAGAGCATCGCCATATACTAGACTTCATTGGTGGTTCACGCGCTTAAGGGAAGGAAAGGAAACCATTAGTGTAAACTAAAAAAAAAAGTAGTATTGTTATAAAGGGTGCCACCACCCACCAGCAACATATATGTTAAAAATTTAATATGGCAAAAGGTAAAATGGTAATTTCGATACCAGTAGGGGTGTCAATGGTACCCTTTTTATCCTTTTACCCAACCCGTATCGTATTCGATAAGACGGGTACGGGTAAGTTTTTTTTTTCGTTTACATAACGGGTAAGGGTACGGGTAAAGACTATTTCGTCTCCGTTACCATATACGGTAATTATTAAAAATAAAATTATATATACAGAGATATATATTTATATAGGGATAATACATGATATGATATAGTTTTATTCATTGCCCATATATATATTCAATAGCACCCTTTTATCTGTTTACCCGACCCGTACCGTATTTGATAAGACGAGTATGGGTAAGGTTTTTTTCGTTAGCTTATCGGATACAGGTAAGGATACATTTTTTCCGTTAACTTAACAGATAAGGGTATGAAAATACTTCTACCAGACCTGTTCCGTACCCGTTGACACCCCTAGATGTCAGAACCCAATAATAAAACACACTTTTTGAGACCATCATCAAAATTAACAATTGCAACTCAATAAATAAATCAAAATTTGGCCAGTACAAACTTCTATTAAACCTCATTAGTTAACCGCAATTCAACTAAATAACATAAAGCAGTATGAACCCTCAAAATCCCTCACTTCTTCAATAAGTAGCTACTGCGACCTGATTTTGACTCAGTTAGACATCAACCCAATACTGGCGCTATGTATTAGTTACTCCTAAAATTTAGCAAATTTGGCCTCACAGTAGCTTCAAGAATGCATTTAAGCCCAGAAAAAAAGAAAAAAGAAAATAAAAGAAAGAAAAAAGCTAATCAAACTAATACAGATTAACTAAGGCGCCACTTCAATGAATGGGAAACCTGAATTTGAGAATATACGCAATATACACAATTTCTGACCTGAATTTGAGAAGCAACCATTTACCATTTATGGGTCCTAGTATTAACATGTAAGAGTTAGGCACAATTTAAACCATAGGTGCCGTATTTGGTACAAGTAAATACAAGCCTGAGATAGGGATACTAGCCTCACAGTACTTCTTGCCAGTTCCAAGTTCCAACACAAAATCACCTTTCTCTTATAATTTTCCAATATTGTATTTGATTTTAAATGAAATTGTTTACAGGTATAGGTATAGGTCTTCCAACCTTCAAATAATTTAGCAGATCATATTATATAAATTAAGAAGTTATGAATTGATTACCAGCTATTTCTACTCCAGTAAAATCCCAATCAGCAAAATCACCATCAATATCCATTATTCAGCTTCCGGGGCACAACCTAACAAGGTATATCATCAGACAAATTAAGTACCAAGTTTAGTTTCATTTTAAACTTTTAAACAAAGATAATGGAAAAAAATATATTCCCTCAATTTATCAATTTAGAAAATCATCCTAACATTTGAGGGATGTATAGTTGTAGACTAACCAGGATAGGAATCAGTAGAACACAGCCTGTAAATAGTATAATTGTACAAAAACATTTGCTAAGGAAACGAAGAAGGTGGCGATTAGAAACAGTTACTTATTTTCAAAAATGAAAATTAGAACACCATCCAAATTCTTCAATAGCAAGCCACTGCGTAGCTTCTCTACATATTCAAGCAGAGAATATAAACAAATCGGAGAAAAGTACCAGGCTACCAGCAAAATAGATGCAGTAAGAGCGCTAAATAAATCCCGATTTTCATCACTCGAAATGAATCAATCGTGATTTCTCCACTCCCTCCCCCCTCTCTCTCCTTTCTCCCTGAGTACGAATTCAGATCCCCTCAAGGGACTCAAATTTTGAGTTTAGATCCGGACCGTCCGATCTGCTCTGGAACGAATATTAAAAGGGACCGGTGCATTCCACCTCGGGCCGGATTGGCCCGGATTCTGATCGAACGGTCTGGATCCAAACATAAAATTTGAGTTACTTTAGGGGCCCTGAGTGCTTGTTCTTTTACCAGAGCAATTATTAATGGGCCTAGAACTTCAACTGCTGTGGGCCGAAAGAGGCTTTCTTTTAGGCTACAACTTTTTTTTTTGGATTCGACTGTACGGATTTTATTAATCTCGTACATGTCTGAACCATTTATTTTAGGGGGAATTTCACGTATACGGTATACCCCTTAAAAACTTCAAAATTACGTATTTCCTCCTCTAAAGTTTGAAATTACGTATTTTTCCCTCTAGGATTTGTGCTTCAATATGCGTGTGTGTTCGCATCAAGATTTGTGCCAATCTTACGCACACTGATCTAAAAGCAGTTCGGACGGTAGATGAACCGTTCGGACTCAAATTTGAGTCTTATAGGCTTTATATGTTTTTAATAAAGGGTAAAATTTAAAATTTTAGAATGAGTTTTAATATAAAAGACAATAAAATGGATAAATTTGTGAGTTTTTGAAGTTTAGAGGGGGAAATACGTAATGTCAAATTTTAGAGGGAAAATATGTAATTTTGAAATTTTTGAGGGGTATACATGAAATTCCCCCTTTACTTTAAATTTCATGGATCAAATCATCTGCTTGACAACTCATTGTTTGATGAATTTATAATAAGTAAGTCTGCTAATGAGCCGAGCCGGCTCATGAGCCAATGAGTTGGACATCTCAATAAATTATATCGAGTCAGGCTCTAAACTAAATAAAGTCCGAACTCCACTCGGTTCATATTTTATCACTCAAATAAGACCGAGCCCAAGCCGAGTCGAGTAGCTCATCGAGTCTTGTGTCTTTCCATCAATAAATTATATCGAGTCGTCTTGCTTGTTACTTGCAATTTGTGAGTTTTAGTGTAATAATTGTTTCTAATGAAATTTTTTGGAAATTATAAATTTTTGAATTTTGAATTTTAGTGAATTTTCTACTGTTTGAGCCGAGTTTACATATGGGGTCCAATTTGTTAAATTCAGGCTTGACTGAGAGTTGCGGGGGCTCATTTTGTCAACCAACCAAATGACCTGGCAATGCTCGGCACAGTGGGCCCACCGGTACCAAATATTGATGTGCGATTGGAGTCGGTACCTGTGAGATGGGATACGATGCCTTGTCAATTGTACCACGCGGAGAGATATGCATAAGAGGGAAAACACTGTTCGCTGGGTACTACAAAAGAGAGGATTTTGACAAAAGAAGTCATGGTCAATGGAACTGTTTTGAATGGAATTGTTTCTAAAGGAATTGTTTTGAATCTGAGCTTTTATGAATCGAACCGAGTTTGAGCTGAGTTGAGAGGTTCAATGAGCCGAGTCGAGTCGGACTTTTTATCTCAAATCCGAACTGAGTCAGAATATGAGCTTTTATGACTTTCTAAGTGAGCTGAGCCGAGTTTGAGTTGAATCCGGCTCATTAGCAGCCATAGTTTTAGCTCGGGATGCATTATTTTTTTCTAATTCATTTTATTCGCCCTTTTCTTTTGCAAGAAACTCGTAGACAGAAACATTTGCTGCTTGTGGCTGGGGAGTTGGTTGTATGAATTTAATAGGCAAAATATAAATGAATTAAACATACGCAAATTAGGTAATCTCAGGATGTCGTTGATTTAACTAATTGGAAGAATTCTCGAATATGTTCAAACAAAAAGTTGTAACAAAATTTAATTTTAGCTCAAACAACAATTCAAATTTCAAATAATAAATTTATTTTTGAAGTTTTTTTTTACAACATTATATCTTTATTTTACAATTTTCTATTTTGACATTTTATTTTGAATTTTTCTGTATTAAATAACTCTTTAAGTTTGAAAAAAAGAACTAAACATGATCAAATGGGACTACACTGAAAAATGTAATCAATGATAACAAATGTGAGCAAGCATAATTAGTTGCGTGATGTTTGATCACAGTGTGACTAAGAGCATCTACATCCCAGCAACTCAAATAAGTTTCTAAATAACTGTTAATCACTTTTTAGAAATTAAGGTCTCTAAAGTTTTTAACTCTCACATTTCTAAAATTAATTTTAGAGTTTCTATTAAGACACGTCAGCAATAAATTAAAAAGAAGAAATAATTTGAGTCAATCATTTGGCCATTGTGGACTTTTTAAATAGTTTCTAAATAAGAAACTTTCCTGCATAATTTTTAAATAAGAAACTCTCCCACATATCTGAAACTCGATTAGAAACTGTCACTTCATATTATAAACTATCATAATACCAGAGATGCAGATGTTCTAACATGCTGTGATTATTCTCGATAATTTTAGTCACAACACGTCATGACATGTAAAAATTTAACGAGATCCAAAATTACATTCCTGCTTCTAGCATGCAACTTGAACTACTTAAAACTAAATAAAATTGATAGTCTCACAGTGAAGCTTTATTTTTTTAATCACATTGTCAGAACCGGACAATAAACAATAGCAGACACAAACACAAAAAAATTTGCTACTTTGATCTGATTCAACCCGTTAAATGTTAGGTCAAGTTTTGCAAAATTGATGGTATATAAACAAAACTGGCCCTTCAGTAATTCATCCTGCATATTGTCTAACAAGAAAAAGATGGCCATTTTTTTCTCCAATATAGTCACTTTCTTTTTAATCCCACTATGGACTATCGTTATAATTTTTTTTACAAATTATATCATATATTTTACAATTTATTGAAATTTAAAAATATGAGAAAAGTTTATTTAAATAGATGAATTTTCATATGGCTCAATTATCCGACAATATTCGTTTTGTATCTTCTCAAATTTGTATTCATAGATTATCCGCTTTGTATCGTATCTATTTAAAACATATTTAGTTTTACATTTTGACATCTAGTTACTATATGTATTCGTGTATCCGCTTATTAAAAGACGGATACAAATTTGATATTAACATTATTTGCTCTCGAAACAAATCAAACCAGCTCAGTTTTGAAACGAATCAAACCCAGTTTGGTTCAAAATTGGTTCGAATCGAACTCGAATTGAGTCTGACTCGGTTCGAAACTTTTCTTTTTAGTTCTAAACCCTGCTTCATTTTCGAACTAGTTCGGTTCGAAACTGGTTCGAATCGCACCGAATCAAACTCGAACTCTTCTTTTCAGTTCGAAACCCTGCTTCAATTTCAAACCAGTTCGGTTCGAAATTGGTTCGAACTCAAACTCAAACTGGATCAAGTTCGATTCGGTTTAATTTGTTTGCAGCTCTAGGACCAACCCACTTTTCAATTCCCAATATCATTTTCCACCCAAACACTGAATTTTTCAATATACCAACCCGCTGAATAATTCAGCCGAGGTGATATAAAACAGGAAGCTGATAACAGTGCCCGCACTGTACTCGCACTATAACTACCATAACTACTTAGGGGGACCGTAAAAACTCCAGCACTGAATTGTTTTCTAAAGTATTAATACCTATGTAAGGAAGTATTTATACCTATGCACGGAAGTATTTATACCTATGAGGTGAACAATTTTTACGTAAATATTATTTCTTCAACCAAATCTCTCAAACATATTCGCACCATAAATATCTGAGAGGACCACTCAAACTACATGGGGGGGACCATACACGTTTTTAGAGATGGTTTTTTTTCTTCGTTCAATCTCGTCCATATTTCTAACGATCTGTGAGAAATTTTGCGAATGTAAAACCACAAACGTCTTCTACGCAAATTTCTTTTTCAAATGAGATCCATGATGACGTACTTTCGGGCTCGTCGACACACAAGTATTTATAACTCGTCGTGCAAGTATTTATATCTATACTTCTAAGTATTTATTACATATGACACTGAATGACATATGAAAGTATTAATATCAAGTACTGCAAGTATTTATACCTATGTGGTCAACTATTTTTGTTAGAAGAAAGTTGACACGGGAACAATTGGAGAAAGTTGATGCAGTGATACGGGGTTCCCACTACTTCATTAGATGAATGTTCACAAGGGGACGATTCGTTGGCTGGAATAGGGATGATCGTAACAAGTTACGCATCAAAGTATTAATATCTTATTCTTCAAGTGTTATTATCTTATCTTCCAAGTATTTATATCTATGAAGGTTGACGCGGGAACGAGTACGGGAATTTGGAAAGGGGGACCATAAAAGAAGAGTGCTGCAGGAATTTTAAAATAATAATTAGTGGGGACCATATAATATCTTTTTAGAATAATAATTAGTGATGACCATATAATTAGTGGGGACCATAGTACATAATTTCTTTAAATAGGGTGTGGGGATTTTGGGTACAGAAGTGAGGGTACTCAAATAATTAATCTATAAAACAATATTTGATGAAATTAGTATGAGTTTAATTTTATTATTTTGTAATGCTATAAAATAGAAGTTTGGTATATAAACAGCAAAAAAAAATCAGAAAAAGTGCATAACAGAAAAAAAGAAAGAAACCATTCTGACAAAAAAAAAATAATTAGAAAAAGTGCATAACAGGAAACGGAAACTCTGTGACAATGTTGTGCTCAAGAAAAAAAAAAGAAATGTTACAACGAAATGTTAAATGTAAGATCACCTTATAGTTGTTATTTTGACAATTTTAACAATATTCTTTTTAATTTAAATGTACATTATATGTATGTAGTTAGTTACTGGACAAATATATTAAAATTATCTAATGGAACTTCAAATTACTCTCTGAATTCAATATTTGTTATTAGACATATAATATAAATATTGTTTGATTATGTATTAAGGATCATTAAATTCACACTGTTGAAACTTCATGTCACATAATATATTATTTTATCAAATTATCATCGTTCA
Source organism: Carex kokanica (assembly GCA_025461125.1). NCBI lineage: Eukaryota > Viridiplantae > Streptophyta > Magnoliopsida > Poales > Cyperaceae > Carex > Carex kokanica. The sequence goes on from JAJGRX010001004.1 coordinate 1,062,631, forward strand.
TACAAAATATATGGTTAAAATATATAAAGAACATGAGAATCAAAACTCAGCATAACCAGATGGAGTTTCGAATCATTGGGATCAGTGAGCTCTTTTGCAACAAGCAACGATACTTTGACTCTTAACTTTGTTATTTTCTTAAAATTTTTTGTTTTTTCACGAAACCTATAATCCATATTTTATTTGTGGGTTCACCTTCATTGTACATTTATTTAACTAAAGTTATCAAATGACCTAAAATGCATTTTTAATTTCATTGGTTATCTTCATTTTTTATTTATTTAATTTTTTTGGCATTAAATTTTATGTTGACAGTGAAGAAAGGTTCCAAGTCAGAAATCATAGAGGTTGCACACACACTCTCTCATTTATTATATATTATTTTGTAATTTTAAAACTAAACTATAGTAAAAAAAATAATATGAGATATTATGCAAAACCAAGATGGTTACGGACAAATTTCAGTCAGACCCTGTCAAATTTGACATGATGGGTTGCTTTCAAGTTAGCATGTCTTGAGATGATGGAGTTAGTCAGTCTAACTCATCGTGATTATCATTTGTTATGAGAAATTGATATTAAACGAATTTTAATTGAATGATATTAGTTTTCTCTAATATCTTATAAGGGTACAATAATAAATTAGACTTTTGCATGATTATCTTTAGCTAAGAAAAAAAGGAATGTGAACTTCTTAAATATATATATAGTTAGTTTCTCACAATTTGTTGGTTTTCACCCACCGGTTCACACAAAATAAATGTGATCATGCATTTGATGGTTTTCAATTACTAGTTCACACTATTTTTGTCATCTATGTTCTAAACACCTTTATGAATGTAGTGAGGTGAAAGATGCATGAAAAATGGGAACGGACTCTGCTGCAGAGTTCTGCTTTTCCGATTCCAATCATTCAAATTTGTTGAAATTTGTGCATGAAAAAGTTTCTTTATCGAGATATGCGAATGGAAAATTTTGAATGGTTGGGATCGGAAAAGCAGAACCCTGCTTTTCTTAGAGAAAAGCAGCAGAGTCGGATTCTGAAAAATGGACTAGTACGGTAGAAGGACGTGTTTTGTTGAAATATGTTCATAATAAATTAATATAGTAAACAAAATAAAAAATAATACGTGATAAGGAGACATCAGTATCAATAAAATATTTTTATGTTCACAATGATGGTAGAGGAATGTGGTTATGTGGTTGAGATTTATAAATTGTATAGTTCACACTTATCAAATTTGACAATATAATTCTAATGACTTTTCAATCCCTAAAATCTGACCAAAATTCAAAATTTGTTTTACTCAATCATGTAATCAAACCAACTTCTATGCAAAATTAGCCATGAGTCCTCGTAATTCCATATCATTTTCTATCACAAGCATTAATTAATGTTCTGAGCTTAGTATGCTGTGTTATACTATGTATAATGATATGGAGTGGCAAGTGACATTCTGATTTATTTCCTATAAGTAATTTATTTTACTCAATCAATGGCTGCATTTTATTCTAAAATCTGTCGTTGTTTTTAGGGGGAATTTTATGTATACCCCACAAAAACATCAAATAACGCATTTCCTCTTTAAAATTCATAATATCATATTTACGCTTCTAAAATTTAAGAACTCACAAATTTACTAATTTTATTGTGTCTTTTCTATTAAAACTCATTTTAAATTTATAAAGTACCCATTTTATTCTTTATTAAAAAAATTATTATGTAGTTTGTTTTAAAAAAATGTCAGTCTTCTAGTTGGTCAGTTTCAGAGAGCAAATAGTTCATTTCTATACTTTTCACACATATACGGTGACATTTAGGTATACGTTTGTGTATGTGTCAGAATAGAGATATAAATCATTTGCTCTTGGAAATTGACCAATTAGAACACAACCATTTTTCTTAAACATGCTACATAATTTTTATTTATATAAATGGTAATTAGGGAACTTTATAAATTTAGATTGAGTTTTAAAGGCAATAGAATGAATAAATTTGTGAGTTTTTAAATTTCAGAAGATTAAATGTGATAATATGAATTTTAGAGGGAAAAATACCATATCTCTTTTGTTTACCATTTTTAAATATTAAAATTACAGAGTTACCGACGTTTTGGGGAAAAAAAATTCGAAGTTACTAGGAATGCAGGCGTAGCTACCGTGCTATGAAAGTAACGCTCGACTAAACCTTTTAATTATGATTTGAATTTTATTTGGAGTTGTCACCCGTTACGCAACGGGAAATACAATCAATTTTATTTACTTTTGCCCATGGATAATTGGTTCGTGTCTTGGTTATGAATATGCAAGGTGCTAGACTCCACACTCACCCAAAAATTATTCTCTGCTAATTCTAGCTTTCAAAATATATTTCAACAATATAACAAGTTACAAAATAATATCAACAAACATAAAAGAAAATATAAAAAAAATGCAAATAAATTGAAAATTTTCAAGTCGTGCGGATCTTCATTTTCATTATTAGAATGAAGGGTAAAATTGATACTTCATACATTTAAAATGAGTTTTAATAGAAAATACATTAACATGGATAAATTTGTGAGTTTTGGAATTTTAGAAGAGGGAAATACGTAATTTCCATGTTTTTAGGGGGTATACACGAAACTCTCTCTCTCTCTCTCTCTTAGTCCAATTCAAGCAGGCCTCTCTCTTCCATAGCCTTTTCTTATTTCAGTTTGGGCCCAATTGAAAATACTTTTGCTCAATCAAGTTGCCACTTCCGCTCTCTTCTTTTCCGGTTTGATGGAAGGGGAAATTTTATAAAATGCCCTCCTTTCAAAAACTTTCAAACAAAATACCCCTCTTCTAAAATTATTAACAAAATCCCTTGTCAGCCCCAATTTTTCCCAATTTCTCTTCTAAAATTATTAGCAGTTGCAATCCATGTATATATTCAGTTCTCAAAGGATAAGAAGCTCCAGTGATAACAACTTGGGTCACAAATAGTTGGACAAGTGTTGTACACACCCAATTATAGTCATTGTACAATATACAAAAAAAAAAAAACTTTTTCATTAAATTAAAGTATCAATATTCAACATCTCTGCAACAATAACTCCGAATTGTTAATTCATTACCAGAATAATGAAATCATAAACAAAAAAAAGACAAGAGATATATCAGGTTGCCATATCTCAGTTTGATAATTTCTAAATCTGATCAGGTAAGCAAGATAATAAAACAATTGACAAAGAACTCTTCATTTTTCATACAGATATATAATAGCAACTGACTCTAGCATCACAAATTATTTGAAGCATTTGGTCTACCAAGCATGCTATCAATTTGAACCATTGTCACCTCTCTTATTAGACAAAATAATTCAATTTAATTATCTTTCGGTATTCTGAAAGCTAATTCATAAATACTCAAGTGCTAGATAAGTAGAAAGGAGAAAGACAAAAAAAAAAAAAAAATGAGAAAGAAGAAAGAAGGGAAAGGAAGAGGGGTTAGGGAGGATAAAATTGGGACCCACAAAGGCATTTTGTTAATAATTTTAGAAGAGAGGTATTTTGCCCAGATTCGAATCTCCATTTGTGTGTACCCCAGAGAATCTCTTTCTTAAAACTTGGATATATTTTGGATGGTGTAATTCATGAAACCAATGTATAATTAATTTCGGGAATTTGACTTGTTTATGGATTTTGTATATTGGAATGTTTCTTTTTAGAAAAATAATTCATGAACCAATGTACATTTATCAAAATAATTTCTTGTGACGAATGTGGGTCAACATCCCCATAAAAATATTTTGTTGCAAAATACAAAGACAAGAATATTTTTGTCTGAACTTTTGCAAAAGAAATTATTTTATGAAATTTTATTATTCTTTTTCTCTTACATAGCATTAGTACCTGATTCCTGGTGTCCTACTCAAATACTCTAAAATAAGTACTGATCATGAGCAAATGTTTTGAGCACGATAGTTTGATTCCTCATATAATATTTGTCATTTCTATCATTTTATGTAATTGGATAGTAGTCTCTTTCACGTTGGCTTAGTGCCGTAGTCCTTTCCTCCTTGCTCTTTTTCATTTGTGACTTGGTTTATTTATGGTTGGTGTTTTATTCAGAGAAGAGATATAGTTGATCTGATCTCCATCATGGCTTCTAAGTTTGTTGTAATTGGTATTGCTCTCTTTGATTTCTTGGCCTTTATTCTTGCTATCGTGGCTGAGCAACGGCGCAGTAAAGTCAGATAATTCATTCCTTCTCTTTCTAATCTTTCATTCAAACTTTCCTTGTAAAAGTCAAATGACTTAATTACTATCTCAATTGGTGGAATACCAAGATGATTTTCATGGGATTATAAGTTGAAATTTCCATAACTGTACAAAATATGAACCTTTATTAATTAAAAAAAAAAAAAGGTGAAAGAGAGGGAAATACTGAGACTTCAAAGTTTCAGAAAAGATTTTAGAAATTTATGTCTTAAAATCTGAAATTTAATCATTAAAAAAGTTAGTAAAAATAAAATGAGACAGCCCGCAAATTATGATGCCGGGTTTTTTTCTTCTTGCGGTGCTTCCGCAATAGAGGTTGATGTAGCATCTTTAAAAGTGATACCAAATATTTATATAATTAATATTTTACTCTGTTGCATTTAATAATTGTTCTAGTTGATATTTCAGGCAACTGTGGAAATAAACCAGAACAATGGGGACTCATACTGTTTTTACAGTGCCGACGTCTCAACAAGTTACGGTATCGTTGCGCTTGTGTTTTTACTGCTCAGCCAGGCCATTATCATGGTCTCAAGCCGGTGTTTCTGTTGTGGCCCATCACTTCCTCCCGGTAAAAATCGGACTTGGTCTGGCATATGCTTCATTGCTTGCTGGTAAATAACTGTTTTACAATTTTCTTGAGTTAATGCTAACTAGATCCACACTATCTCAGTTCTGTAAATGTTAACTGATCACTTCTGTGTTGATAAGATTTTAGTAGTTGGAATGAATGCGCCCAAATAATGTTCTTTTCTTTTGTTTTCTATTATTTGTTAATTAAAAAAAAAGTGACGCTATATATGATACTTTGCAAAGCGGAGGATGGCCGTGCTATAGATCAATATCTTCGTTTTCAAAGTTCAAATAGTCGATCTGAACTGCACATAACTATCTCCATATGAAATATGCTTGGAGGCCAAATTTTATATTTTTTAGAATTTTTTTACTAATTTTTTAGATAATTAGAAAATCATCTGATTTAAAAATTCTGGACCATCTACTTTTAAAAAAAAAATCTGGACTATCAAAAAGTAGTTATTTTCTACCTATAAAAAAAGAGTACAAAAATTCTAAAAAATATAAAATTCGATCTTCAAATACATTTTCATATAAAGATCATGTTGAACTGTTTGGATCGATTGTTTGAATTTTAAAAATAAAGATATTGATCCATAGCACGGACCGATCCACGCCTTTCAAAGTACCATATATAGCCTCACTTATGTATTTTTAGAAGTGTTACTAACATAAATCTGATGTAATTTACATTAATCAGGATAACTTTTGTGATAGCTGAGATCTGCTTGCTAGCTGCATCAGTAAGAAATGCGCATCACACTAAGTACTTTTACCAGGACAGTGCACCATCATGCAAAACATTAAGAAAAGGTGTATTTGCTGCAGCTGCTTCCTTTATTTTCTTCACAGCCATACTAGCTCAATTGCATTATTTGCTCTACTCAAAGGCCAAGAACAACTCTGAGAGCTCTCAACGACCTGCCATCAGCATGACTTCTTTTTAAATTTTCTGAAGGGTTTGTTTAATTTGTGAATGTATATATTTTGATAGTATGATCAAGCTAATGTGTGAGATTATGTTCTTGTTTAATTTTTTTGTGTTGTTAAGTGAGGGCTAGTGAGTGGAAAATTTAATTTAAGTTGATTTTTTATGCCAGTAGCCTGATTTTTAGGCCAATATTTGACTGAATTTTTTATGTCATCTAAATTGGAAGACCCCAATTCAAGAATCAATTAATTCCTATATTTGTAAGGCACACAACCAACTACCAAAAAATGGAATCAAATTCTAGTTCCTTCCAAATTTCCCTTCCCTTTGATATTCAATCAAATTAGAAAGCTGGATATATACCCAATCAAATCCAAATCCCTTCATTTAAATGCTTGATAGGGACCGAATAAAATTCAGAAATTGGTTGGCCTTCCATATCAGTTGAACAAAAACAGAGAAGGGCAGGGGCTTGATAAGTAAAATCAAATCTTGCGAAATTTATTATTAAAATCCCTAAAGCAAATTAGAAACTTTTGAAATGTTTGAGGGCAGTATTTATCAAATTCATTATCTACTAGAGCATCTACATCTCTGATATTATTAGAGTTTCTAATCTGATGTGGCAGTTTTTAATTCAATTTCAGAGATGTGAAAGAGTTTTTTATTTAGAAACTATGTATAAAAGTTTCTTAATTCTCTATACTGGCCAAATAATTGGCTCAAATTATTTCTCCTTTTTAATTTATTGCTGACGTGACTTAATAGAAACTCTAAAATTAATTTCAGAGATGTAGAGTTTAGAAATTTTTAAGACCTTAATTTTTAAAAAGTAATTAACAGTTATTTAAAAACTCATTTGAGTTGTTGGAATGCAGATGCTCGAATCGATTTAAGAAGCTATCCTTCTTATGAAACTTTTACAAGGGATGGCTACTTGTGCGACAATCTTTTTTGCATGTTGACCAAGAAAATATTGTGGACTTGGGTGGTGGTGTGACTGGAGAGAATTTTTTTTATCAAAATATCATAAAATAAGACACAAACAGAGAAAGAGTATCTTAATTTATTGATGCAATAAAAAATCCGTAAAAATTTTATCTAAACTTTTTTTTATGTAAAAAATTAGGGAGAGCCTAGCTATCTCCTGGTATCCATCTCCTGTTTTTCTCCCGTTTCAGATAAGTAGGGGACTACTTAATAACTACCAGGGGACGATTTGTGAAAACATATTCACACTTGACACGAGTTGTATTCATCCATGTAAATAAAAGTACTCATCTTTGAGAAATAATTATATATAGAAATATTAAGACATTCAAAGCATTAATTATGCGTTAATTACGCGGAGATAGTAGGGGACCACAACTGCCGTCCGCTAAAAATAAAAAAAAACACGTAAAAAAGTGGGGTGACCGCACAACCGCCATCGCAAGTGGAAATAACATAAAGTATTCACCCTGATATATCAAGTATTTAAAAAAAAACTGGACACATCACTCACCCATCTTTTACACGTTTTTAGAAGTAGTCTTTTTTCTCCGTTCAATCTAACTAATATTTCTGACGATCTGTGAAGAATTTTGCAAATCTAAAACCACGAACGTCTTCTACACAATTTTCTCTTTCAAATGAGATCTATGATGACATACTTTCGAGTTGTCCGTTGCACAAGTATTCACATCTTGTCATGCAAGTATTCATAACTCATTGAACAAGTATTCATCCTCGTCATGTAAATGTAAATAGTACATGACAAATGTAATAAAGTATTCATCCAATAAAGCAGTCTTACTATTCAAAAATACTGGTATTAATACACACTGATATGGTAGTATGTATTCATCCTGTCATACTAAGTATACATTCATAATGTAAAAGGTATTCATCCTGTCATACTAAGTACATATACCTTATGTACAGAAGTATTCATCCCAAATGAAATAGTATTCATCTATTAATTTCTAACTATTCATCCCAAGTATTAATGAAGCTTTGTTCTTTGCAAATAACTCGATACTGCATGAGGAAGAGAAACATAGGCACGAAAGAGATTAATTGCATCTGGCAGAGGCGGAGATGGAAAAGGGAGGCGGAGGTGGGAGAGGGAGGCAGGGGCGGAGGTGGAGGTGGAAGAGGCAAAGGTGGGAGAGAGAGACGGAGGCGGAGGTGGAGGTGAGAGAGGCGGAGGTGGGAGAGGGAGGGAGAGAGATGGGGAAGAAATAGGGAAAGAAAGTTAGTTAGTTGGAGAAGAAATGAGGGAATATTAGAAAATTAATTGAAACTAGAAAAGAAAGTTAGTTGGGAGAAAAATGGAGGAATAATAGGAGAGAGAAAATATAATTACCCAAAAAATTATACCGACCCAAACTTTTTGTCTTTACTTAGCCACTTGAAAAGACTGAAGGATTTCCTGTGACACTTCTTCATTACTTCTGTGTAACGGGTCATTATTATACTCAACACATTTGTCAGTAACTTGTTACACGGAAGAAATTATAAAATTTTGAAACAAAGGATCAAAGCCCAAGAAAGAAATGAGTATAAACCGCAGCTTTCCGCTAGTACAGTGCATTGGATAAAAAGAATTAAAAAAGTTTGGATCGGTAAATTTTTTAATACCACAAATTTTTAACGGAACATTTTTAAATTCTAAACGGAACATCATTTATTGATGATTTGATTTTCATAATTGCCTACATTAATGTTTTCCAATTTAATCAAGTTCTAATTGAAGATCCTGAAATTTAATATCCACTTTGTTTATTGGAATCCGATGCCATTGAAGATCAATGAAACAAATTAATTAATTTGAACTATGTATAATGCAAATAATTATTAAGGTTTCCGATAATAGAAAGCACTTTTGTAATTAAATATTAAAGTAATCGATTTGATAATATAGTGCATAGCTTCGATGAAATATAAAACACTGGACAAACTTATATATGTTACAACGAATAAAATAAAATAAAAAATTTCAAATTAATGATGATATTTCTTTGATGAAACTATATAATAGAATATTTAACAATTGAGTTAAGATCATCACAAAACCTCCTAAGTATAATTAAAATCAATGACTTTCCTTTTGAATATATAATGTTCATAATTTTCATTTGGTTCTTTGAATTTGCTTGCTCAAATAGGAATATGCCATTAATTATAAAAACCCAACAAAAAATAACCATCCAAATAAAGGGAACTAAACTGTTAGGAATTCTGACGATTGAGGTATTTAAAAAAAAAATAGAGGGCATTTCTAATAGGGAGAATTTCATATATACCACTCAAAAATTGTGAAATTACGTATTTACCATCTAAAAATCTAATAACTCACATATTTACCCAATATAACTTTAATATATATCAAATATACCCAAAACTAAGATTAATTATGCTTAATATTCTTAAAAATATAATTAATCAAAGATTAACTTAGCACCCTCTCTTTCTCTCCTTAAATATTTTCTCTAATTAATCAAGGATTAACTTAGCCCCAGCATAAACAACTACCTTCTATTTTCCAACAGGTACATGAGCAACATAACTAGGAATGTAAAAATGTTTCGCTAATTTTAGGATTTCTTTCTAATTTTCAATTCATGTTATTTAGGCTGATTATGCAACTGTTTTTTTTTTTTTGATAAAAGGCAACGAAGTGCCCGTTTCATATATGAAACAGAGAGTTTAGGATTACATATTACGATGGCTAATTGCCACTGCCACTAAACACAATTATGCAACTATTTTATTTATTTTCATCTGCAAGTTAAGGTGTGATGTAAGATGTGTAAATTTTTATTTATTTTCGTCCATTTGATGTCAGCATTCCCTTGATAAGGAGAAAATTTTAGCGGAGTAGGAGGGGAGGAGGCAAGAGAAAATGATAAATTTTAGCGTAGAAAGAAAATGTCGCGTCAAAAAGAGAAGAATTATGTGCGTAGAAGGGGAAGGGATTAATTCAAGTATTAATTATATTATTTATAATATTAAACTTAATTAATCTCTAATTAATCTAAGATTTTGATTAATTGAATAAATATGTGAGTTATTAGATTTTTAGATGGTAAATACGTAATTATAGAATTTTGGATAGTAAATACGTAATTCCACAGTTGAGTGGTATCTATGAAATTCTCCCTTTCTAATATTTTTTATTTAAGTGAGGACATTAAAAAAAACGGCAGTTCCTCTTCGCTCTCTCCCCGTCTATACCCTTCTCGTCGTCTCTTTCGTTTCCCCAGTCGGTTCGGGAGCGACATCTCTCGGATTCTACGAGGTCTCTTTCTCTTTTATCTCTTCCTCTCTTTTCTCTCTCTACTTGGACTTGGACTTGGAGGTTTTGTTCCTGGCGATCGAGCTAGGGTTCGATCCAGAGTACACATTTCTGAACTCTGTAGTCTCTCTCTCTCTCTCTCTCTCTGCATATGCTAAGGCATGCCATGGCTCTGCTGTTAGTAGTAACTTCCATTTTGATACCTTGAATTTCAGGATAATAAGACATAGGTGCCATCTAGCATCAAATCTGATAGATAGGGTTATTCTCAAAATTTCTTTTCACATTATATATTGGTATGTATTTTAAATAAGACCTGTGTTTAATTGTATGTTCGATGTGTTATTTATTTGTGGGTTGCTACTAAGAATTTAGGCTTCCGAATCTACTTATTGGTATGTATATTGCTGTTGAGTCTTGCTGGTATTCCAATTGATGATAATTAATACTTTATTTGGGTTTTACTAAAAAATATGTTAAAATCTGAATTGTTTTAATTTGAATGCTCATTTATCAGAGTGAGAGTCCATTCTACATCTTGTTGTTCTTAATTTAGGGTTGAATTCCTGATTTGTGGTTTTCTTACATTTGAATACAGAGAATCGTGTTGTGCATGTAAGGTGTTGGGTTGAATTTTTCATGACTTGGGAATGATGGAGGGTAGAGACAGAATTAGTGATTTGCCTGACAATCTTCTTACCCACATCCTCTCTTTTTTACCTATCGAAGAGGCTGTGCACACGTGTATATTGGCCAAACGATGGATGAAGGTTTGGGCTTCTTTGCCAATTCTCATCTTTCTACATGACCCAGCTGATAATCTAACAACAAAAGAGTACCGAAAACTTGAAGCTAAGTTTGTAAGATTCCTTGGTGGCGTCATTTCCCATCGAGAAAAGGAAACCTTGGATACATTCAAACTGACATGGTTGAATACAGTGAGGGAGGGCACTCTTCTTCCTTTATTTGAATTTATTTGCTGTGCTGTCGAGTGTAGACCCCGCGTATTATCAATCCATTTCAGTAGAGGAGATGTCAAAATTGACTTGCCTGATTCGATCTTCACATGTACGTCAGTAGAGGAGATGTCATTGATTTTTGAAAATTATGATCCTCTACGTGATTCTCATCTTAAACCAATATCAATAAACCTGCCTTTCCTCAAAAACCTGGAGCTTGGTTACCTGCATATTATTGATGATGTAATGAGAATGCTTATATCGGGATGTCCTATTCTTGAAGAGTTAGTTTTGGCATGATGCACATTGAATGGGAAAATGATTTCCTCTAATGTGCTGAAGAAGTTGGTACTAAAGGATTGCTGTTTTGGGCGAATGGAGATTTCTTGTCCAAGAGTTGTGTCTCTGAGCATTGAAACTATGCTGGAGGGAGGAATTACATTGAAGAATATGTCATCTCTTGCCATGGTTGACATCCTTTTTGAACGCTTTGAAGATATCGATTATGACTTGAGGCTTCTCACTGGCTTTTCAAATGTGACAAGCCTAAAGCTATATACAACATCCTCTCACATTATGGTATTCTCCATTCTGTTCTGTCAAGTAAAACTTTTAACTTCTTTTACTTTGATGCTAGGGCTCTGTGTAGGATTTGCAACAGTGGGTTTGATTTATTGAATAATTTGTTCAATTTGAAAATCATATTCCCCCTTTTAATAATCTTTTCTTTTATACTATGTAGGGTTTGCTACGAGCAGATATTCCAAACTGTCCCATCTTAAATAACTTAAAGAGTTTGGAGATTGGAGCATTGGATTTCAATAATGACTGGGATTTAGTGGCCTGTCTCCTCCAACATTCATCCAATCTCAAGGACCTCACATTGCACTTTTATCAAGGAGAAATTTCATTCCAAGATGAGTGCCTTGAAGCGGTGAAGAACATAATATGCCCGGGGAAGAATGTTAAGTTGGTTGAGGAACTGGTGGTGGATTCTCTTTTCGTTCTTTCTCTAAGGTTGGAAGAGAAGGTTCCAGAAGAGGCTGTGGTGAGCGGTGACATGCTGGAAGAAGAAACTAAGAAGAAGAAGAAGAAGCTCAGAAGAAGAAGAAGTGAGATGCTGGAAGAAGAAGTAGCTCAGAAGGTTTTAGGAGAGGAAGGCGGTGATGGGGCGGTGAGCTGTGGAGGAGAAGGTGAGAGGAGGAAAAGCTGGCTGAGGATAATGCTCATGGGGATATTTCATTTCCGTTTTTTTGGAGCCTGAAGTCCGGCTCTGCTCAAAGGTACTTTTTTTATTTCCTTTCTTTCTTGGAAGAGAAGGGGGTTTGAAGATCACGTCATCTGTTCAGCTGCTTAGATGTATTGCATTTGTGATGGTGATAGTGGTATTTTATAGAGTGACAAGAACTTGTGTTTGGTTTTTGGTATTGAACTGATATGTCTTATTGTCTTTGTGTGCTGTGTTAGTACTTAGTATAGTCCAACAGTGGTACAACAAAGTACTAGTGCATGATTAATGATATGGATGCGTTGCTTTTTTATCTTTAAGTAATTATAGTATGTACTTCTACATATTTTGACATTGTTATCTAAATAAATAAATAAATTGTGTTGTTTTCCATCATTATTATAGGGTGCATATCAAATTTGATCCAACTTAAAAATTAAGACGTGCCCTACAACTGATGAAAACACCTATAAGTTTAATTTTTTATCCGAACAGTTTTGGACTATGGTTATTGTGTATTCTATAGGGGTGAAAACGGAGTGGATAATATCCGATCCATATTCGAAAAATTAGATATGGATATCCGAATTTGATCTATGGTTATTGTGTATGCTAGCATTGCTATATTTCCTTTTTTCTAGCCTTTTATGAAAATGTACATAGTTGCTGCTTTTCTGGCTAAGATATATTTCAAATTCGTCTATTTTTTTGTGTCATAAAAAACCCGTAGGTCGGTTACAAACTCAATTCGTCTATTACTGCTGCATGCAGCTTATGAAGATTCTTTTTTGGCAATTATTCCACTGTAAAACTTTATTAACTTCAATGAAATTTCTAAGAGTATACCAATGTTGAAAATCTTGAAGCTTTGGATTTTATTTTGTTGTTCTTTTCCAAGCCCATAGGCAGTCCAGCACTCTTGAATATTCCAATTTGGGTTTTGGATCAGTTCTTCACTAGGGAAGACAATGCTACTATTATGAATTTAGAAACCTGTTTAGGTTATTAATTGCCAATAATAAACCCCCTAAACCACTGCTTATTAAGATGAGAAAATGGTATTAGTTGGAGAAATGAGAAATGTTGCTGTTAACACTAAATAAGTAACGCTCGGTCTAATTTGGAATAAGACTTCTCTTATTAAGATGTTGGCATTTTTGCCTCAGTCTGCAAGTAGTACAGGTTTCTATTTTTGTTTTCTGGAAAGTACTGCTTTTGCTCTATGATCTAACTAATATGGACATCCTTGCAGGATTTGTTTCTTTCTGTTTCTGGTGCAATTAAATCTTCAAATATATCAGCAAGTTGCGGGCCTCCCTGGCCTTGATTTTGCATACTCAGATAATAGTGATGTTTATAGATTTTGTTAAAATCTTTTGAGATCAATAACTACTATGATATTTACCAGTCTCATACTAATTTTATGATGGAGATTCGCGTGAATTATCAACGTTATGTAGATGTACTTTAAATCTTACGTTTGTACCCAAACTGTGAACTTAAGTGGCATAATATTATGGTGGTTTTATAATTAGTTGATTTGGTTTTATGACATCTAATTATTCGGTCTTTTGTGTTTATGAGAAATAAAAAATAGTTTGATCATGGTTTGAGGTGTGACATATGTAATGCAAATCTTTTATTTCAATGAATTTTGACGCTAAATATTGGATTTGGCTGTTGTTTAAATTATGTACTGTGGTGGTAGGGATTCAGCTGATATATTCAAAACACATACTGAATAATACACATTAGCCAAAATTTTCCGTTAGTTTTTTTAATTCATTGACAGTGGCTGTCAAAGGTGCATCAAAATTAGAGAAACATAATTTAAATTTGAGAAACATCTCAACAACAAAAAAAGAGATGAATCTTGAATTAATATTCCTTGAAAAGTTTATTAAATCTGTATACAACAACATTTTGTCAATAAGAGATTAAAACACAGGGTTGTTATATTTTGAGAAAATTTCATATATATAGGACCTACTTTAATTTGCTCACTCTTAAAGGAAATGACATGTACTTGTAAATATATATATATTCTATTAAGGTAGCATATTTAAGTAAAATATTTATGCACATCATTTTTTCTTATATATCCATCGTGAAAAAATAATTAACTTATTGACGGGATTAACAAAAGGATTATTTGCTCTACATTTTCTAACTAATATGAAAATTAAACAAATTAAATAAATAATGTTTATTCAATTATAAGATCAATAAATTTATAAGCTAGCTCATCACAAAAATAATGAACATTTAAAAAAGTTTGTATATGTAAATAACTAAATATTGATCTATTTTCATAACAACATTCGTGACTTAAAAAAATAAGAAAACGGAGCATTCATTCTACAATATAGAGAGTACAAATGAAAAAAAAAAAAAAAAAAAAAATCCATTCCGCACTCTACAAATATAGAGAGGACAAATGAACTTTTTGATAGAAATATTAATTTATTGAAAAAATAGACTTTTATACATAACAAAATCACAAAATAAGTTAAAAAAAAAAAAAAAAACCAAGGCCGCATTGTCGACTCTGAATCGCCAAAAATTATTTTTTTAGAAAATAAAAAATGGATTTGTGAGGAAACATTTTGATTAATTTTTTTTCTTCAAAAATAGTAAGGATCGAATCAAAATTTCAAAACAGACATGGATGACTGAAACTTTAGTTCGATCTCCCTACGTTCACAGCACCATTGGAACACAGAAAATAGTAAAAGATAACAACAAAAAAGTAAACAGAAAAATGTGCTGTCATGATGCAGCACAAAAATGCTGGTACCAAATCTCTGATACAAAAATTCTACTTTATACTACGAGTAAACTTTTCGGTCAAATTACATATAAAACTACTGAGGAGACATAAGGTTTAAAATTAAATCACACATAAAAATAACAGATGTTTCTTGTATTTAATTATACTCAACAAGATACATATTGGCTTGTACTTGTTTATCGGTACAAAGCTCTTAGATACTTCCATCAGCACAAACGTGAAAAATAAAACCGATCTATAATAAAATTAAACCACTCTCTACCATTTTTCCATGAAACAGAACCCAAATTATTTTTGACGTTTTATTGCTAATTAAAAAAATTATTTCCATGAAAAAAATTTAAAATGTATTTTGACCTTTTATTGCTAATTAAACAACACAGAGCATCCCGTCATGTTTAAGGCCCATATAAGCCTGTAATTTAAAATAATAATCCAGTCCAATGAATTACATATCCAAAAATTGGGTCTATGAAACCCTTCATTTCTGGGATCCTATCCTCTCAGGTACCTGACTCAAGCAAATTGAAACGGACGGCCCAGATTATAGATCTTTGTAGAAAAATTGTTTATTTTTGACATTATACATGCAAATTGTGGTACTTGAAGATACATAGGTGATTAATAAATCACTCTTCTTTTATATGCAGTTGCACCTATACATTATGCAGATTTGGCTGCAAATCAAATTTCACGCCTTAAGTAGTTTAAGGCAGGTTCTGATGGGATTGCAGATGTGGATCTACATTGAAAAACTAGGCTGCAGCGAAAAATTACTTCATGATATAGCTTTTGAAAATTACTTCATGATATATCTTTGGAGTTTTTTTTTTCTAATGCGTACAGTGAAAAACTCAATGACTTTCGTCACTCCAAATTGGGGATTTCACTTGAGCAGCTTGGGAACGAAGAGGAGGGAGACGGTGCACGATTTGACTCAATGGGCAACTCAGCTGGGCTCGGATTGAATCGACTCGGTTAGGTTAGTGATGAATTATTTTGAGTTCGAGCCGAGTTGGAACTCAACTTGAATTGAGCTCAGCTCAATTTGACTCATTCAAGAGTCCAACTCAAAGTCTATGAGTCGGCCCGACTCATTTAGCAGACCTATTTTAGATAGAAGTTAATTCATTATAATATACTATGCTTAACATTTAATTTAAATGTTTAATGAACGTACAATAGTATAAATTCAATTTTTAAAGTATGAGTACTTTTTTTTTATGGAAGAAGCGCGCGTATAATATATTTTTATTTGATATACATACTTCTTAATTTTAATTTTTAAAATTCTAGTGATTAATATGACAAGTGATCCTTGTATTTAAGTATGCTAAAGCTAGCTATATGCATCAATATATATTATCCTAGCTTGTAATTAAAAAATTGTAATAAAATTATATATTTTTTGTTATTTAAATTAATCTTCCACTCACTATCATCACAGAGAAAACAAGAACATAAACATTAATTATCTTGATCATACTATTAAAATATATACATTCACAAAACAAATCCTTCAATCCCCCACCTAGCCATCCAAATTTTTATAGAGGGTTCAACTGCTTTCATTTTTTATGCCTTCATATCTCTATTTTTTAAACGTTAATAACTTAAAATATAAATTAAAATATCAAAATAAAACCGTTGAGATTTGATTTATATCATTTTTTCTATGTACATATAAAAGATTATTACATTTTGATTTTGTTTTGATCGGTCAAGAGCTTTGCAAAATATATTGATATGGATAAATTATGGACGTTAATTTTTCAACTTAATTATTACTTCATATAAAAATAAAACCAAAAAGTGATAATTTTTTATGTGCATGTAGAAAAAATAATATAGATCACATCTAACGATTTTATTTTCACATATAAATTTGAAAATTTTTGTTATTAGAAAATTAAAAAGTGAAGGCATGACGAAAAGTGATAATTTTTTATGTGCATGTAGAGAAAATAATATAGATCACATCTAACGATTTTATTTTCACATATAAATTTGAAATTTTTTGTTATTAGAAAATTAAAAAGTGAAGGCATGACGAAAAGTGAAAAATTTTTATGTGCATGTAGAGAAAATAATATAGATCACATCTAACGATTCTCTTTTCACATATAAATTTGAAATTTTTTGTTATTAGAAAATTAAAAAGTGAAAGCACGACGGAGATACAAAAAATGAAGGCAATTAAATCCCCTCCTTATTTTGATAACCACTTACCAAAATTTAAAAAGAAGACATGGCAGGCCGTTGAGAGCTCTCAGAGTTGTTCTTGGTAGTGTTTTGAAAATACCCCCACGGGTCAGACCCGACCCGGCCCGCCCGGGACCCGTGCCCGTGCACGGGTTTTGCACGGGTTCACGGGTTAAACGGGTACGGGTTGAGAAGGGCCGGGTACGGTTTTTTTTTAAATTTACCCGTGATACCCGTACCGTTTCAAACCCGTACCCGTCCGTACCGACCCGTGGACCCGTATTTGCAAACCCGTGCCCGCCTACCCGTGTACTTTTTTTTTTTGAAATTCAAATTTTTTCCCCCAAAAAAAACAGAAACAGAAAAAAAAAACCCGCCCGGACCAGACCCGTGCTACCCGGACCTAAACCCGCCTACCCGTGACCCGTGTTGCCCGGGGGGTTTGAGAGGGGCCGGGTAGGGTTTTTCAAAAAAATACCCGTGCTAACCCGTCCCGTGTCGCCCGTGACCCGCCCCGGGTTTTGCCCGTGCCCGCCCGCCCGTGCCCGTTTGCAAAACACTAGTTCTTGGCCTTTGAGTAGAGCAAATAATGCAACTGAGAATCTAAGATAGTATGACTGTGAAGAAAATAAAGGAAGCAGCTGCAGCAAATACACCTTTTCTTAATGTTTTGCATGATGGTATACTGTCCTGGTAAAAGTACATAGCAAGCAGATCTCAGCTATTACAAAAGTTATCCTAATTTATGTAAATCACATGAGATTTATATTAGTAACTCTTCTAAAAATATAGAAAAAATATATATATCTTGGGGTTAAATCTGTATGCACTCATCAATACAGTACATTAGTATGTACTGGTACTAGCTTGTAGGAGCGCAATGCCATCGGATCTGAGTCAATGGAAGAGGTGTACATTTTATTTATCGGAGTGACAACCATTGGTTCGGAAGCTGATTGCGAATTACGATTTGAACCGACAAAAAAGTAATTTTTTGTGATTGATCCGAAGAGATCAGACAACTCAAGTCACTTGATGTGCTTAACCTGTCACATAATGCCCTAATTGGTCCAATTCCACAAACATTAGTTAATTAATTTACAACAACTTCAATTATTGAATTTCTCCTCCAACCAGCTTTCCGGATACATCCCTCAGGAACTCATCACTCTCACTTTTCTTTGTGAACTAAATCTATCATACAACAATTTAGTTGGAGAAATAATAACATTAATTAGCTATAGTAACTAAATTATATTTGCTGTGAAAGAAAAAAAAAAAAATACCCAAACTATGATTTTTTATTTTATTTTGACGAACAAGAAAATTATAACATTAGCTAGAGTAACTAATTATATTTGTCCTTTTCAAAACAAACTTGTTCTTGGTCAAGCCTGTCCCACTCCGTTCAATTAATTTTCCGGTTGTTGACCTGAGAAGTCTAATTAACTTGACGACTGGGCTCAAAAGTCGTTCATGTTCCTTTCCTTGCTTTTCTAACATTCAAAGGCCAAACAACTTACTGTTTGAGAGAGCACAGACTTGACCATTAATCCCTGTAAAAAGTATTTAAGACAGTGTAGAATTGACCATTACTCCCTAGTAATTTTCTTTCTCATCAAATGAGTTATCAGAAAAAAAAAATCATACAGAAAAAATATTACTTTCCAAAACCTTTTTTTTATTTTTTTATTTTGTGTAACAGCACAAAGCTTAATCCCTGATCTCACAATAAATTATTTAATATTAGAAATATGACACAAAGACTTGCAAATTATTTAATATTAGAAATATGACAGAGAGTTCAGTTTGTTAATCTGTAAAAGCTCTAGAGAGTAGCCAACAAAAGTTTTTTAATTATTTTTAATTATGATGAAGGAGGAAATTACACAATCAGCCTAACTGGTAACCATATCTTCCATTAATTTCTCAGTCAGTAAAGTCCCCACTAACGCGTTAATATTCCAAAACCCAAGACCACATTTTCTCCTCTCTCCATCTCCTCTGTTTTTTCTGTTAAGTCGTCCCTCTGTTCAATTAATTTTGAACTTTCTTATATTTTTATTTTAAATTCTTATGCATGGTGTTTATATATATATATCGATACTGAACCCTTTTTTTTTCAACCAAGCACCACATCAAATTATCTTGTTGCAATGACACTTGTTGCACTTGTTTCCATATCACTTGTTTTCTTCTCCTTTTCCATACATACCACCACTCTAACACAAGCTCAATGCCTTCCTGACCAACAACACGCCTTGATTCAACTCAAGGAAGGTTTCAAGTACACCACCCAACCCACATACACCTCTAAACTCCATTCATGGAATGCAAGTACTGATTGTTGCATATGGGATGGCATCACATGCGATGAACAAACCGGTATGGTGACTGCACTAAACCTTACTTACTGGTCCATCTCGGGTGAACTCAACCCAGCTTTGTTCAATCTCAGCTCTCTTTGGTACCTCAATCTTGCTGGCAACAACTTTGATAATATTTCCCTTCCACAAACTGGGTTTGAGCGACTTGCTAATTTAACCCATCTCGACTTATCCAATTCTGGCTTTGTTGGTCAAGTTCCGATCGGCATTTCTGCCCTCACAAACCTTATCTTTCTCAAATTCTATGCCGCCTCCCAAATCAATCCATTGTATCTTCATAACACAGGCCTAAAAACCTTACTCAGCAACCTCACCAAGCTCCAAGTTCTTCGCCTGGATGGGGTCGACCTTTCACTCAACGGATCTGAGTGGAGCAATGCAGTTTTTCAAGTAGGCCCAACTCTTCAGAAGCTATCCATGACATTTTGTGGATTAAGAGGTAGTTTCCCCAATGAAATAGTCCACCTTACAAATCTAACAGAACTTGATTTATCATACAACTCAATGTTGTCGGGTCAACTGCCAGAATTCACGGAGCAAAGCTTTTTGCAATCTCTATCTCTTAGTTATACAAATCTTAGTGGTGTATTACCAGATTCAATTGGAAATCTCCAATATTTATCAAAATTGGATCTTTCAAACTGTAACTTTTATGGAGAAATTTCACCTTCTATAACAAATCTTACAAGACTCCAAGATTTGTACATAGTGTCAAATAGATTGACAGGTACGATACCCATGTCTTTGTTTTCTCACCCTTCTTTGAAATCATTGATACTAACAAATAACACTTTATCAGAACATCTACCTGAGTTCTCAAATGGATCATCAATTTTGGAATGTATTTACCTTGACTCCAACAATATTCAAGGACAGTTGCCAATTTCCATATTCAAATCTCCCCAGCTCAGTGAGTTACGTCTTGGATCAAATAACTTCAATGGTACATTCAATTTAGATGTCATCAAGCACAATAAGAACCTTCGTTTTCTGGAGCTCTCAAACAATAAGTTATCAATTATAGAAGGCAAAAACCATAACGAGTCATTCTATGCTTCATTTCCTCAAATAAATTGGCTATTGCTGGCATCATGCAATTTAACAAAGATCCCTTCATTTCTGAGTTACCAAACAAATATTTCCGAACTAAACCTCTCAAACAATAAAATGGGTGGTGCTATACCGAATTGGTTATGTAGTAATACAAGTATTCCATACCTCGATTTATCTCATAATTTATTTACCAAAATAGAAGGGGATGCACATTTTACCTCTCTTAATAGATTGATATCTCTTGATATCCATTCCAACAGGATTTCAGGACCAGTACCTCTCTTCCCACCAACAATTGTCTACGTGGATTTCTCATCTAACTACTTCTTTTTGTTGCCCCCATATTTCGTTTTCAGCCTCGCTTATCTTTTTCTCTCTAACAATAGTTTCACGGGAGAGATCCCCCTTTCCATTTGTAATGCAACATTGCCACAAGTGCTGGATCTTTCGTATAACAATTTAACTGGTACAATTCCACCTTGCCTTATAGAAGATGCTGGATTGGTTGTGCTTAACCTTGAAAGTAACCAATTAAGTGGGCCGTTGCCCGGAAATATTAGTCAAGGATGCAAATTTAGAACAATAGATATGAGTGGAAATAGAATTAATGGAAGATTGCCCCAGTCACTACTGAACTGTGACACTCTAGAGGTCTTAGATCTCGGAAACAATCAAATAGTGGATAGATTTCCCTTTTGGTTCGGAATTCTGAAAAACTTGAGGGTACTTGTCTTAGGATCAAATCAGTTCTATGGCACAATATCGAATATGGAAGCCATAACAAAAGCAAATAATTCATATTTCCCCACATTAAAGGTTTTTGATCTATCTTCAAATCATTTCAGAGGCATTATCCCCAAAATTCTTTTTAAAAATTTCAAGGCAATGGTGACTAACTCAGATTCTAGTATATTCGAATCTAGATATTTCTTTGGGGCTGGAATTAATTATCAGAATTCACTTACAATCATATCTAAAGGACGAGAAATTGAGTTAACGAATTCGGTCGGCATATTCAGTTCCCTTGATCTATCATGTAATAGATTTTCGGGGGAAATACCCGAAGAGATCGGGCAACTCAAGTCACTTCATGTGCTTAACCTATCACATAATGCCCTGACTGGTCCAATTCCATCAGAATTTGGTAATGTAGAGCAACTTGAGTCACTAGATCTCTCCTCCAACGAGCTTTCAGGACCCATCCCTCAAGAACTTACCTCTCTCACTTTTCTCGCTTCACTAAATCTCTCATACAACAATTTGGTTGGAGAAATACCCGAAGCCCGTCAGTTCTCAACCTTTTCGAATGCTTCTTACTTGGGTAATCCAGGATTATGTGGTAGTCCTTTATCGATGCAATGTGCAACTGCTCCTTCAAATCATGGGTTTAATACTGGTTTGCCTTCAAAGTCTTCTACTGATATGATTGGACTCTCTGTTTCTATTGGACTAGGGTTAGGTGTGGGATTTGCCTCTGTAATTTGGGTTCTGCTTTCATGGAAAAATGGTAGAGAGTGGTTTAATTTTATTATAGATCGGTTTTATTTTCGACATTTGTGCTGATGGAAGCATCTAAGAGCTTTGTACCGATAAACAAGTACAAGCCGATATGTGTCTTGTTGAGTATAATTAAATACAATAAACATTGTTATTTTTATGAGTGATTTAATTTCAAACCTTATGTCTCCTCAGTAGTTTTATATGTAATTTGACTGAAAAGTTTACTCGTAATATAAAGTAGAATTTTTGTATCAGAGATTTGGTACCAGCATTTTTTTTGCTGCATCATGACAGCACATTTTTCTGTTTACTTTTTTGTTGTTGTATCTTTTACTTTTATAATGTATCGTGACGCAATTGTACTTTATCGTGAGACAACTTGATACTAGGAAGAGATCGAATACGGCTTTGCTGATTAGACTTCTTCTTTTTCTTAACAAATTTGCTGCTTATGGTTTCAAATTTGTCTCAATTCAGACCAGTAGAATGTTCAGTTGTCATATATCGATTATAGAAAATCTAGGGGCGGACCCAGATGGTTGGGCAGCTGCCCCTTAAATCTTAAGTTTTAGTGGATATTTATCGGTCCTGACCGACTTTGCCTTCCTCTTGAAATTTTTTTGCCCCCTATGAACATTTGATTTGTAATTCGGGTTAAATTTAGAATTAAAATTGAAATAAATTTGTTAAATTTTGATTGGTAATTAGAATTATAAGTTAGAGCATCAAAAATTAAAAGTCAAAATATTAAAAAGTATAAGTTAAAACATTATTTTTTATCGAGTACCTAATTGGTTAATGAATTTAAACCCGATTAGATATTTAAATCCAATTCGATATTTTTTTATCTCCCTGACGAAAATCCTGAATCCGCCCCTAAGAAAATCTTCATGTCTTAATCCCCAGATATAGGATTTTCTGTGTTCCAATGGTGTTGTGAACGTGGGGAGATCGAACTAAAGTTTCAGTCATCCATGTCTGTTTTGAAATTTTGATTCGATCCTAACTATTTTTGAAGAAAAAAAATTAATCAAAATGTTTCCTCACAAATCCATTTTTTATTTTCTAAAAATAAAATTTTTGGCGATTCAGAGTCGACAATGCGGCCTTGGTTTTTTTTTTAAAACTTATTTTGTGATTTTGTTATGTATAAAAAGTCTATTTTTTCAATCAATTAATATTTCTATCAAAAAGTTCATTTGTCCTCTCTATATTTGTAGAGTGTGGAATGGAATTTTTTTTTTTTTTTCATTTGTGCTCTCTATATTGTAGAATGAATGCTCCGTTTTCTTTTTTTTTTAAGTCACGAATGTTGTTATGAAAATAGATCAATATTTAGTTATTTACATATACAAACTTTTTTAAATGTTCATTATTTTGTGATGAGCTAACTTATAAATTTATTGATCTTATAATTGAATAAACATTATTTATTGGTTTAGGGTTTAGGGTTAGTTTGTTTAATTGTCATATTAGTTAGAAAATGTAGAGAAAATAATCCTTTTGTTAATTCCATCAATAAGTTAAAAAAAATTCACGATGGATATACAGGAAAAAATGATGTGCATAAATATTTTACTTAAAAATGCTACTTTAATAGAAAATATATATATTTACAAGTACATGTCATTTCCTTAATTTAAGAGTGATCGAATATTTGGATTGTGTGCGCAAAAGTAGGTCCTATATATATGAAATTTTCTCAAAGTATATAAACCCTATGTTTTTAATCTCTTATTGACAAAATGTTCTTGTATAAAGATTTAATAAATTTTAAAAGGAATATTAATTCAAGATTTATCTTTCCTTTTTTTTGGTTGAGATGTTTATCAAAATTAATGTTTGATTTCTCTAGGTTAAATATATGTTGAACAATTAGCAAAATTTAAAAGAAAAGTTTAAAAATATTTGACTATAAACACAACTAGTTTCAATCACAAATTAATTAGATCGAGATTTGAACAAAAAACAAGTCATCAAAATGATTCACAGCAAATTACTAGTTTTAGCTCAATATTTAGTAAGAATAAACATAATATAATCACGGTGATGTCATTGATTGTTTTCCAAATAGTTCTATGATAATTAATAAAATCACGGTCGATGCTCGCTATCTAGCTTAAGAAAATGAATAACAAATTATAAAAGAAAAATAACAAATAACACAGCTTAATAAGGTCATGAGAACATTAATTAATGTTTGTGATTGAAAATGATATGAAATTACGAGGACTCGTGACTTATTTTGCATAGAATATGGTTTGATTTGTATGATTGAGTAAAATAAATTTTGAATGTTGGTCAGATTTTAGGGGTGGAAAAGTCATTAGAATTATTTATAAGTATATATCTAACTGTCTATACAATTTATAAATCTCAACCTCATTCCTTTACCATCATTGTGAACATAAACAAATATTATTCATAGCAAGGTTCTAAATAGCGTTTATAGCGTCGTAGCGGGAAGGCTAAAAAAAAAGCTATAGCGAATAGCGTCGCTATAGTGGAAACTATTCCAAATAGCGTTTTTTTTTTTTACATTTCGTATATTCAATATTTGTACTAAATATCAACATTATCTAAAGTCATATAGAACAATAAATAACACCAAAGTAATTAAGAAATTATAATATTCATATTGAACCCGTACAAAGTCCAAATTGCAGTTCAAAATATCCATAGTAATATCATAAACTATCGATTTTTCCTATTAAAAATATCTTACGCATCATGATTTATGACATAATCTATTTTTTTTTCTATTCAAATTTTAATTTCGGTTTGAACTTTTTTTTCTATTCAAATTTCAATTTATATTCCCAATTTCAAATTGATTTATCTGTAGCAAGTAGCAACAATTTCAATTTCGGTTTGAGATTTTTTTTATCTTTATTTAAAAAAAAAGATAAAAAAAGCAGCTTTTCCTCAAGGAAGCTCTTTTGTTTTGTGTCTGTCTCTCTTCAAAGAGGAGGAGAGAGAAAAAAGATCACGTGGGAGAGAAAGAAAGAGGAGAAAGATAGAGAGAATAGCAGGGGGAAGAGTTTATTTTGTGATTTTGTTATGTATAGAAGTCTATTTTTTTCAATAAATTGATGTAATTTTTTTCCCAAATTTGTAGAGTGTGGAATGAATATTTTTTTTCCATTTGTACTCTCATTATTGTAGAATGAATGCTTCGTTTTCTTTTTTTTTTAACTCGCGAATATTCTTATCAAATATGTAAATAAATCCAGATATTGTAAATACTAAATACCTTGATCTAGGTTAAATATTATATGTTGAACAATTAGCAAAATTTGAAAGAAAAAGTTTAAAATAAATGACCATAAACACGACTACTCTCAATCGCAAATTAGATCGAGGTTTGATGAAATACAAGTCATTAAAATGATTCACAAAAAATTACTAGCTTTAAGCTCGATAATTAGGAAGAATAAAAATAATAAAATCACGGTCGATGCTTAGCTTAAGAAAATAAATTAATTAATTATCACTGTAGTCAGGATCAATGTTGTAAAAAACGTCCATTTAGACCGATTAATCGGCCGATTAGTCGTTGGCTATGACCAAACTGTCACGGATTTTTCCAACTAATCGGCCGATTATTTCCGATTATTTCCAATTAATCTCTTAGCGGTATCATGTCCATCCAACAAGCGCATACAGTTATTTACAACACTGGTCAGGATAAGAATCTTGCTTAGACAATTTATAGAATAAAAAAAATTATTCTTGTCACTTATCACTACATACATTATATACAGTATAACACAGCGTAATAAGCTCAAAAGATTAATTAATTAATTAATGCTTGTGATTGAAAATGATATGGAATTAAGAGAACTCATGACCAATTTTGCATAGAAGCTGGTTTGATTATATGATTGAGTAAAAAAAAATTTGAATGTTGGTCAGATTTGACCATCGTTGTGAACATAAAAAAAAAAATTGATATCGATGTATCCTTATCATGGATTTTTTTTCGTTTTTTTTCTAGCTTTTTTTATTATTTTTTACACAAAATAATAACAAAAAAATATTTTTCCTTATTGATGATAAATTACTAGAGTAATACATTACAGATATGGTAGTTCATAAAAATATGTGATGAGAATCCAAAAATCACTTTTTTATTTTATATTATGTTTTTGTGTGAAAGTTTAATTTCTAGTAACACCAACTTGGATGTTAGCGCAAAGTCTAATTTATAGTTCGAAAAAATAGAAAAGTTTGCTAACACAGCCACCATTGTTGTATCATCTGCAGGGGCGGATGCAGGATTTTGATCAGGGTAGGACAAGAAATTATTGAATCAGATTTAAATAGATAATCGGGTCCAAACCCATTAGATAATCGAATATTAGATAAAGCATGATAACAAAAACAACAAAAATAGTATTATAACACAATCTACTCCATAAAATTTAGATAATCAACTACATGGTATGGCAATATCAATTTTCAGGGTAGGGCAAAGGTCCAAAACCCAGTCTTTGTAAATTAGTTTTGGATTTTCAGGGTAGGGCAAACTGTTGCCCTACCCTGCGCTACAGTAGATCCGCCCCTGATCATATGTTATAAATTGCGGTTTTCATGCAGCATGCCGAAGACCACCGCATACCGCATATACGGTATACGGCCGCATATGCGGTTTTCATGCGGTACTTATATATGCGGATTTTAAAATGAGAATTCATATATATATAAACAAGTATGCGGTAATATTCGGTATCATACAAACAAGTATGCTGTAATATGCGGTAATATGCGGCCGAATATGCCGCCGAATATGTGACCGCATATTCGACCGCATATTGATTTTCCATGCGGTTGCCAACCGCATACGCATATGCGGCCGCATGAACCGCATTTTTCTACACTGGTTATATGAGGAGAGATCGGATGACACTCTTTTTTGGTGACATCGGAGACACCGTGCATTTTCAAAGTTTTCAAAGTCCAAACAGTCGATCCAAACCATTCAATATGATGGATATATTAAAATATGTTTGCAGATCAAATTTTATATTTTTTTTTGAATTTTTTTACTATTTATTAAGTATTTTACAAAATCGTTGTTTTTAGACCATTGAATTTTTGTACCCATCTTAATAAATAGTAAAAAAATTCAAAAAAAATGTAAAATTTGATCTACAAGCACATTTAAATATATACATCATATTGAATGGTTTGGATCGACTGTTTGGACTTTAAAAATGTAGGTGTCATCCGATCCCTCCTCTTGTTATATAACAATTTTTTCTGCTTGGCTGAATTTGTCTCCTACTCTAGCTTTCCAATTAATTTTTTTTTTTCAATCACTTCATGTAAATGCAAAAATATAAATGAAAGCACCCTTTTGTCATTGTAATGTAATACAAATCTCTAGTAATAAAGATAATGTATTTAACGTGAAAGGTTACATGTTCAAAATATAAATATAGATTTTAAATAAATATTTAAAGTTTATTTGACTTTATTTTTATTTTAAAAAATAAGGACAAAAGAACGGAAAAGTTAGCAAAAATCATAGTAGTATTGTATTTAATGAAAAATGGCTAGTTACGATATGAATAAGATATTAATGCTTGTAGGCATTTTCACTGACTAAAATAAATCAATGAAAGACAAAAAGTATGTTAGAAAAAGTTAAAAGAGAATACTTTCAAATGACCAACCAGCAAAAATGAGGATACTGTTCATACAATAAAGGGGAGTTACTACAGTGATTTTGTAATTAATTTTTGGGACAAATTCCATACCAAACAAACAAAAGAGGTGGGCCAACAGCTACAGTACTATTGCATCTCTGTTTGTTGATTGAGGTGAAATAGACACTTATCTTTTGCATGCCTTGTTCTCTTTTGCTGGATCCAAAGGGAACCAAGTATGGTCATTCAGCCCGGCTCCATCATCTTTGCATCCTTTGGTAGGAGTGGGGGCAGTCTGATCCGATGGGCATCGAATCGAAATTCAGTCCAATATCCGGTTATAACTATTTAATTCGCATCAAGATTCATGGGTACTTGATTTGTATGAATCTTGATGCAGATCAGACAACAAATGATTCACGGGTACTTGATTTGTATGAATCTTGATGT
This sequence comes from Carex kokanica, assembly GCA_025461125.1. Classification (NCBI taxonomy): domain Eukaryota; kingdom Viridiplantae; phylum Streptophyta; class Magnoliopsida; order Poales; family Cyperaceae; genus Carex; species Carex kokanica. The sequence goes on from JAJGRX010001004.1 coordinate 1,090,882, forward strand.
AGATCGGGCAACAAATGATTCACGGGTACTTGATTTGTATGAATCTTGATACAGATCGAACAAAAAATCAGACAGTTCCAATCTAGCATCAGATTAAATTTGGTTCGATGTCCATCAAACCACCCACGATTCTTCTTTGCAAAGGAGATAAAATGAAGGTCTATTGACTCATATTTATTTCAAAATTTATGTATTTGTACATTAGTTTTTATATTATTTAGAGTAAAATATTATGATTACAGTAAAATTATACTCGTACTCACATTAAAGTTTTATATAATTGAATTTTGACCTCATAACTTTAAAGTCTTGGCCCATTTCATAGCCTAACAACACTTGATAGTAGTTATTTGCTCGAATCTACGTCCCCTCAAGTACCTGAGGTGCAATTTAAAAAAGCATTCGGTCTACATGTATAATGTTAAACATAAAAAAAAAAAACAAAAAAAAAATGTTCTGAAGCTCATATTACTATAACTTTCCGTGAGATGGAAGGAATTCATTTTCATTTTTATTCACAGAAATTGCTTGGCTGCATGAACAGTGAACCCAATGGTTTGATCCCTTCATTATGGATTTTCTTCTACCATGAAGAGTTAACCCAATGATAGAGCAGTGAACCCAAATATAGAACAACGAACCCTCCATCAAGAATTCCATCAAGAATTAATATATATATATATATATATATATATATATAAACACAGTGGTTTGATCCAAGAGAACAAAGGCCGAACTTAAAAGAATTTGCTCCATATCTTACTATAGGAAGAAGATAATTTTTTTGTGTGCGCAAAATCCAGAAATTGAGTAATTGCAAAAAAAGTTATAACTATCCTCAATGCGATTTGGTGCTTGATTATTACCCAAACACGCAGTCTTTGTAAGGGAAACATGAAAATAGCTTCGATGCAGCCCGAGCTTCTTCACCACCACCTCCCTTCCATCCAGCAATTGCCCCTAAAACAGTCTCAAATTGTTTTCATGCAAACTAATTGTAGATGAATTAATTAAGTTACCATGAATATTGGACCGAATCCACCTTCGCCGAGCTTATTCTTCAGGTTAAAGTTTTTGAGTGGCGGCCACTAAGGTCTCGTACCTAAGAACCTTTATACTCCTTCGCTGCTATTGCTTCGAGATCTTCCTCATCCACCTTTCTAATACATACTGGGAGAACTTTGAATTTTGGGATACAAACAAATTAGAAGTAGATTTATTTACAATTAAGGCCTTGACATGAAGGGGCTTGGCCTCTGTGTGAGAACCAAGAAGAAAGACAAACTTAAGCCTCCCACCCAAAGAGCGTTTGTAACCTACTTCACAACACAATAAAGAGTAATTTATTCATAACACCTTGTACATCAATCACAATTAAATCTTCCCAGTAGATCTGCTTACTTCTTTCAACTTTTTATTCAATTTGATTTATTTACTGTTATAATTGTCATTTGGAACGATGTGATGCGTCTGACTTGAAAATTTAAAACACCAACAGTTGTAAAACAGCAATGAAACAACATATAACATAATAGACACATTCCATCTAATCAAACTAAAGAATGGGTCTATTTGCAGATATTTTAAGAGGAAAAAAAAACACACCTTGCATATAGACGCACCATTGGGTCGGATAAGTATCCTCTCAGGTATTGGACAGTGGGACCCACAACTTTACGGCCCAGATTAACTCCCAGCCATGTCTAACTCAATCTGGTGCCCCTTGGACTGTAGGGAGTCCCCTTTAAGATTCGTGGATTAGTGCAGAGTTAAAAGAACGGTCCACACTACTAATTCTAGAGAATTCCCTTGTCTGGTAAGGAGAGGTCCAAATTCCATTGGGTCTCTCTTTCCAAATTGCACTCACTTTCTGAGTGTTCCCTGCCAGTGTTGCCAAAAGGTGAGTGTAATTTGCAAAAGTGCCCCAATGCATATTTACTGCCAGATCAGGTAACATGGTTACTATCTCCATTTTTCAATAAAAAATATAAATAATATAAACTCTAAACAACAGTTGCTTGTCATTCATATTATTAAAGGTTATAACTCAGCAGAGAAATTTTTTTTTTTAAACTTACCTAATAATTCAACTGACAAGACACCACTTTTTACCAACTCGAACTGCTTGCCTAAAACCAACATTAGAAGTTTAAGCCGTCTTGTGCTGAAGCCACTTTACCTTCAGTTTTTCTCTCCCGATAACCCATCTGAAATCATGTTGAAAATAAATAAATGGAAAGTCGGAAAAATAATTACTTAGATGCTGGAAATATAGTGTCAAGTTGTTAGAGTTCAGGTTCTGTTGAGTATTGAAAAAACATTTTTTTTTTTTTTGCAAAGTCACACCTAATAAGTTTTTATTTTGAAGTATCATAAAACTTGAACTTAGTAAGAATGCTCAGAATATTAACAATCAACCGTTAAATCAAGATGAAGTTAAAAAAAAAAAAAAAACTGTAGAAAATAACTTGACAAAATTTTGGCAACTCAAATCTAAAATATACAGTATAGTTTGTATTGTTGCTAATATCAATTAAGAACTACATGCGCTTGGAAATCCATACACACATTACAATTCACAATACCACAATGACCATTAATTCCTCCTCTGTTCAAAGTGACAGAAAGGAACAAATGCTAAAAGCGAACAAAAGTAAACTTAACAGGGCACTTCTGAACAGCTTCATAATGAGGGATTTTGAACTTGACCTCCTTGTCAGGAATGAACATTTGCGGTGTCTCTCTCCTCAATGAAGATTTCTAATGTCCCCACGTACACATCACAATCCTTGATAGAAGTGATCTACCATATGCACACAGGTCCACTTCCCCAGCAACACTGATGTGTTACATGGCTTATCAGCAGCTGCTGTGTTTCCACTACATCTAAGACTCCACTGCAAATTGATTTACATTTCAATTACTCCCTCAAATAGACGTTTTATTTTCCAGGAAAAATTCTTCAACTCAATTAGGCATCAACTATCATATTTTAGATGTTTGTTAAAAGAGAAAGGAGAATTTGTTGGTATACGTTGTGGAAGTATTAGTTTGAAATTGTTAAAAAAAAGGTGTTGTGAGTTCTTTACCGACTTTTGTTGTAGGATCCAGTCAGTGTTGTTGGCAGCTCACTATGAAGTTAGTCTTTAATAGCAATCTGCATATTGATAAAGTAACAATACACCAATCTAACCAAGTTCAATTAGTATGCTCCATATAAACAACAAAAACAACACAAAAACATGAAAAATATACATACATATCATGTGAAATGCCTGCTTTCAAATACACATTTTTTTACGAAAAGCCCATTAGCAATAATCCATATGTCATCTCTTATTACCTAAATTTACATCTTAATATTATAGCAATTAATCAATGATTTGATTTCTTGTACCATTTGAAAACTTCAAGGGCCTAAAATAGATAAACATTTTCTAATTTGTATGTGTCAGATGCTTAAATTACTTATAAACAAATTTCAAGCGCTTAAAAAAAAAGATAACATTTTCTTTTGTATGTGTCAAATTGAGGATGCAAAAGGAGTGAGATTAGGAAATGCATACCTTGAAGTGTTGCAGAGTTGCTTGCAGTCTTCGCATGGTCTCATGGGGTAGAGAAAAGAGAGAACCTGTAAGAAAATCAAGCTTAATGAAAATACATAATAGATATTTCACAATATTAGAACATAAGATGATCACTTCTCATTGACATAAGATGAATCACTTGAGGCATGACAATTAATGTAACAACTAATCAATAGCATCATCTAGAGCAGGGCTATTAAAATTTGACACATTTCCAAAAGGCATATACATAAGAAAGCATCATCTGTCAAAGCTTGTTGTAGTTTTGGCACCGTGTCCAACTTTGTTGTCTTGATGTACCTTTCATAACATTTTTTTTATGAAATAATTGATCGACTAATTGTAATTATAACACAAAATATATCTACTTATTCTTTCTCAAACTCCGAATTCTGCTTGCCCAAAAATATGAACAATTCTTAAACTTATTGTAGACAAAGAGCATTGATGTATAGTTTTATACTCTAAAGACTGAAATTAGAAGATTAAATAATATTCTACCTTGCAATCACTTGCTTGTGACCTGTGACAAAGTTGTTTCAAGTTGTTGCTAAGGATTGCAGCTACTGAAAATAGAGTGATTCAAGGACTTCTCCAAGCAAATTCCTTAATTAAATTATTGATAAGCAACCTAATTGTGTTTATGTCATCAAAAAAATCTGGCATATTAGGAGTACAAATCCTAAGAACTATCAGAACCTAAGTTGAAACCTTTTTTTAGTTAAAAAAAATTATAGAGAGAGAAAGAGGGTACCGGCTGTGGCGGAGGTGAGTGAAGGTGAGCTCGGAGGCGCCAGTGGAGCGGAAGCGGAGGTTGGGATCTGCGGAGAGGTGGCAGACAACAGGGAGGGAAGAGAGCGCGCCGAGAGAAGAGCTCAGCTTGAAGAGAACGAACGAAGTGCTCGATGGCAGATGAGGTCGACAAAGCGGCGGAGGCGGCGTCGGAGATCGGAAAGGTTGGAAGGGTACCGCTGATCGGAAGCTTCGTGGAAACCGTAGAGAGCTCGCTGGTAGAGGAGAGGAGAGGAGATGGGGCGGACAGCTCAACGAGAGAAGAATTGAAGAGCATTCAAGAGAAGCGAAGACAAAAAAATATCGGGAAAAAGCGCTCCAGTAACACCTCCATCCAAAATTATTATCATATAAAAAAGATAAAATAGATATCCACATAAAATAAAAATCTTAAAAATATCTTTTCACACTAAAGGAAACCTCCAAACCTCCACACACCTCACACTTGCTATCCTCCTGCTGCCTTCACGTGTGATCTCCTTGCTTGAGATATTTCTTCTCAGAACTCTTCTTATACCCATTCACTCTTTCCCCTTCCAATTCATCCCTTAATCTCTAAATTTATCTTAAAGCCCTTCAAAGAAACCCAAAATCATGGCAGCCATGACTACTTCCTCCCTCCTCTCCAATTCAACCAAGCCTATCCAAAACCACCGCCTTGTTTCCCCATTCCGTGCATATGTGCAGAGAACCTCAGTCTCTGCCTCTCTCTCCACACCAAAATACAACCTCAGCTCCTTCAAATTTGACCCAATCAAGGAGTCAATCGTGTCCCGTGAAATGACACGGCGCTACATGACTGACATGATCACATATGCAGACACCGATGTGGTCATCGTCGGAGCCGGTTCTGCTGGCTTGTCATGTGCCTACGAGTTGTCAAAGGACCCGTCGATCAATATTGCGATAATTGAGCAGTCGGTTTCCCCTGGAGGTGGGGCCTGGCTTGGCGGTCAACTGTTCTCGGCTATGGTGGTGCGCAAGCCGGCACATGTATTTCTTGATGAGATTGGCGTGCCATATGACGAGCAAGACAACTACGTCGTCATCAAACATGCTGCTCTCTTCACTTCTACCATCATGAGCAGGTTATATTGGCAACATATTATGATTAATTTTTAGCCATGTTTAGTAACATAAATAAATAAATAAAGCAGAGAGAGAACAGAGGCTATCATTTTTTTTAGTGTTTGCTCCAATAACTTCACATGATTAATTTTTAGCCATATTTAGTAACATAAATAAAGCAGAGAGAGAACAGGGGGCTATCAATTTTTTTAGTGTTTTCTCAATAATTAAATTGAAGAACAGTTGCACTGGAAATGTTTCAATTTTTAGGAGACTATCATAATTTTCTGCCTCAATTAATTAAAATATGTTGTTATTAACTTATTATGTTTGACGACAACCAATTTAACACTTGCATTTGGATAGACACATACTTAATTAAAGTCTAAAATGAAAATAAAAGACCCAAAAAGATGGAAGAAATAGAACTAACAATAGCCCATCATTCTAGGTTGCTTGCCCGACCCAATGTGAAGCTGTTCAACGCAGTGGCAGTCGAGGATTTGATAGTGAAGGAAAACCGTGTGGCGGGTGTGGTAACAAATTGGGCTCTGGTCTCCATGAACCACGACACACAGTCGTGCATGGACCCGAATGTGATGGAGTCCAAGGTGGTTGTTAGCTCTTGCGGTCATGACGGCCCATTCGGTGCCACTGGTGTGAAGCGGTTGAAGGACATTGGTATGATTGACAGCGTACCAGGGATGAAGGCGCTTGACATGAACTCAGCTGAGGATGCTATTGTTAGGTTGACCAGGGAGGTTGTACCAGGAATGATCGTTACTGGTATGGAAGTCGCCGAGATTGACGGTGCTCCTAGAATGGTATTAATTTTCTTTTCTTTTGTTTAATTTTTGTTGAACAAGTATATGTACTTGTGTAGGAACAATTTTATTGTTACATATAAATAAGCGGGCCAGTAAATCTGATCGTTATGAGCTTCCACAACAGTTATGACAAAAAAAAAAGAACGGGTTATTTAGTTTGTAAATTAGCCATGCAACTTACATTATTAGATAGACAATACATTGCATGATAAAAGATAATTTGAGACCAGCAAATGTGCTAAATTTCATCGAACAAACAATATCCATTTTGTGATAGATTGACTGATTGTGGTGCTTAAAATTCAGGGACCCACATTTGGAGCAATGATGATATCCGGACAGAAGGCGGCCCACCTGGCATTGAGGGCTCTTGGAAGGCCGAATGCATTGGACGGTACCATCGAGTCGGGAATACCCGAGGCCGAGTTTATACTGGCCTCATCTGAGGGTGGTGAAATTGTAGAGGGTTGATTGAGCTTGTTTTGTTTTATGTGTTTGGTGTAGATTAGCAATAAATAAAGGAAAGGGGTTGAGGGTTTGAGATGCCAGTGATGTTGAAGGGTTAATTAATTTGGTTCGTTGGTTTGATCCAAAGGATTTGGCATGTAAAAATATCAGCATTCCCTTTCTTGGGTTACTTTTGAATAAAATTGAACATTTAACCCTCTTGGTTGAGTTGATATTTTTTTTTAAGTAGTTTTAAAATTTTAAAATGTTTACTTTATTTACATTTAGATGGAAAAACAGGCTTCATCACATGTTGATCCAACAAAGCTTCATAACATTGTTGGGTCCAAGCAACTTATTTTATTTTTAAATTTAAGGATGGTGAAAAATCTAATTTTGCATTCAATCATTAGTAGAAATGTTCTTAAGCTCGTAATTAATTGAATGCCTAGAATAACCTCCTTCACCTCAGAAAATAAATAAGAGAAAAATTATTGAATGCCTAGAATAATCTCGGATAATTAATTGTCAATATTCTCCTTCACCTCAGACCTGTACTGAATTCTTTTTTTATAAACACTATGCAGTGCACATGGGTTGCAGCCTAGCAATATTTGTGCGAAGAAAATTAATATTATATAGAAGGAAGAAAATAAATAAATAAATCCTGAAAAACAGTGATTTTAAAAAATCTATAAAAAATAGTAAAAAAATTTCAAAAAATATTAAATTTGGTCTCCAAATACATTTTAATATGGAGAACACATTGAGTACTTCAGATTGACTATTTGGACTTTGAAAATCGCAATAACGAATTGGTAGTACCAAGACCTTAGTCATACCACTTTGATCTTCGCAACTCACCATAGCCCATCTATATATATAAATTTTGTATAAATTCAAATTTATACATATATGATATCTTTAATTTTGTAAAGTTGTGAAATTATATCTCGCTGAAATTAGCTGACAAGTCCAAAATGAAATTGTACAGGACGGAAAAAATAAGATATATATATAGAGAATGGCTAATATCAAAACGTTTGTTCCTGGACTCAGGAACAAACGATTGCGTTCTCTAATTTCCAAAGTTCAAACAACAAATCCAAACCGTTAGATGTTCAATCTATATTAAAATGTGCTTGGAGACCAAATTTTACATTTTTTGGAATTTTTTTACTATTTATTAAGCTGGTTTGAAAATCGCTGTTTTTATGAAATTTCTGCAGCATTGAAAAACAGTGGTTTTCAAACCAGCTTAATAAATAGTAAAAAAATTCCAAAAAATGTAAAATTTGGTCTCCAAGCACATTTTAATATAGATTGAACATCTAATGGTTTGGATTTGTTGTTTGAACTTTGGAAATTAGAGAACGCAATCGTTTGTTCCTGAGTCCGGGGACAAACGTTTTGATATTAGCCATTCTCTCTCTCTCTCTATATAGAGAGTGTGGCTAATATACAAAATTTTGTTCCCGGACTCAGGAACAAATGTTTCAGTTCTCCGATTTTCAAAGTTCAAACAGTCGATCCAAACCGTTAGATATTTAATCTATATTAAAATGTGCTTGGAGACCAAATTTTATATTTTTTTAGTATTTTTTACTATTTATTAAGATGGTTTGAAGGTCGTTGTTTTTCAATGGTGTAGAATTTTAATAAAAACAACAGTTTTCAAACCAGCTTAATAAATAGTAAAAATTCTAAAAAATGTAAAATTTGGTCTCCAATCACATTTTAATATAGATTAAATATCTAACAGTTTGGATCGACTGTTTGAACTTTGAAAATCAGATAACCGAATCGTTTGTTCCTGAGTCCAGGAACAAACGTTTGTATATTAGCCGTTCTCTCTCTCTCTCTCTATATATATATATATATATAACAGAAAAGAAATGAAGTCATGTTAATGTTAATGTGTTTTGCAAAGTAAAAATGTATTAATACCTAGATTTCTTATTTTAATTTCTCAGAGCGTAAACGGTCAATTCGAGTAGTCCAATATTAACATATAAAAAAAAAGTGGAAATCAAAATTTGTATATATTTTTTAGATTTTTTGCTAACTTTTTATAGGACAAAACCATCGATGTAAACTAAATTTACTCACTATTCATAAAAATGATAGAAATCTTAAAAAATGTAATTTTTAATTTTCAACAAGGTTTAAATATGTAGATCATGTTAAGCGTTTAGATAGGCCGTTTGAACTTTACAAATTGAGATATTAAATCAAAATATCAGTAAATATTTACTAATACAACTCAAAAAATATCATCACTATGTAGGATCAGGATTTGTTAGTCCATGCATTGACAATAAGTGACCAAATACCAATAAATTTTGATGTCATTACAAAACTTGTCAGACACAATAATAACACTCTAATTTTTATGTACATTTATAAATGATATGTTGAAAAATATTATTCAAATTTATTTAAAATAGATCTGTCTTTATTTTATATGTGTCTTTAAGTTTAGTCTTCCATCAAACAATTTTTATTAAGATGAACATTCATGACTTTTGAACAATTAATCACATTCTAAATTAATTGAAGTTTAATATGCACCCTATCTAATATTTTTCAAAATATCAAGCGGATTACTATAAAAAAAAAATTGGATGTATGCTAAAATTATTTTTAGTAAAATTTGTGGATTCATGAACTCTTAATCAAATATTAAAAGAAACATATTTAAGTTAAATAAGATACCGTACAAATTATGCAAGTATTGTTACTTTTATTGTGTAGTACTTTTGTGTATTGTCACGTTAGATTAAACTGAGAATAACATATCATAGTGTACATCATACAACTATAGGATAAAAAAGCTATTCATGGTAGTGATTGTATTATATATTGATGTTACTGTTATTATGACCAATGGTGTAAATAGCGTTTATTGCGTCATAGTGGAATAGCTAAAAAATAACGCTATTGTCATATTGCGCCGCTATAGCGCCATAGCTTTTATGGTTCAAAAATGCTATAGCGCCGTTATAGTACATTATTTAGAACCTTGGTTTATGACAGTCGTAGTTGTTTTCTATTGTGTATGTAAGACAATTCTTTATAAAGTAAATTCACAATTTTGCATTTTTACTTGAGCCATCAAAAGTAAAATTAAGCACATTAGAAATGTGCTTAAAAATGCAGGGTCTCTAGAATTTTGAAAAGAGAACCAATTTTTAAGCACAAAATTTTAATTGCATCTTTATCTAAAGCGGATTGGACGGTAAAGGAATTATCAGATTCAAATGCAAGTCTGATGAGCGTTTTATACTTTTCATAAATGATAAAATGGATATATTCTAAATTTAAAATGATTTTTAATATAAAAGATAATAAAATAGATAAATTTGTGAGTTTTTGAGAGAATTATGTAATTCGAAGTTTAGAGAGGAATACGTAATTTTGAAGTTTTTGAGGGTTATACGTAAAATTCCACCATTTTTTGACAAAAATTCATAATTCAAATTCAACATGTACATCTTGCTCCTTTAAACAAAAAAAACAAAAAAAATCTTGGGTTAAAAATTCTGAAAATAAAAATTGTGAGCAGGAAGCAAGGTGTAATATAACAGGTGATGGTCCCTATTGGAACCTTTGCTTTCTTTTCAAATTGACGGCTCCCTTTCTTTTGTTTGGTGCTTTGCTTTGCTAGTACCACTTGATGCGATGGTACCACATAATATACAAACGCGGACACATGTTAGCTATAAGTTAATTTTAAACCTTAAACGCTCGACAAATGATTTGGAATAGTAATATTTTAAAATTGTTAACATCGGACCTTCACTGTTACGGCTAACAGAATTTTAGCATACACTTTTCTGGTACCTCCTTACGTAAAATACAAATAATCTGGATTTTTTTTTTCTCAAACTTACTAATAAAAAAAAAGGGTTCTTGATTGTCAGAGATGTCTCTCTCATACTTTTACCCAATCTAAAGAGGAAGGATCTGATAAATATCAGTTCCTATGGAAGTGTACCAAGAAAACACAGAGAACAAAGAATCAGCCTTTGATGTAATGGTAAAGTCATATGTTCTCAGATTTGAGAGGTTATGGATTCGAAAATCAGACAAGCAAAATCTTTTGCACTAATAACAGAGTTTGAAAAGAGTATTGGATAGCTTGAACTCCAAACTTCTCATTCAAAAAAGAAAACACCGTGAATAAAGAAAGCTGGTGTTCAGGCATTCAGCCACGTGTCTATTATTCACTCTGTCATGTTCGAATTCGTATCATCTAATGTAACAAAATATTTAGGCTGTGCTCCAGAAACCTCCAAAATATTATGGTTCAAAAATGCTATAGCACCGTTATAGTGCATTATTTAGAACCTTGGTTTATGACAGTCGTAGTTGTTTTCTATTGTGTATGTAAGACAATTCTTTATAAAGTAAATTCACAATTTTGCATTTTTACTTGAGCCATCAAAAGTAAAATTAAGCACATTTGAAATGTGCTTAAAAATTCAGGGTCTCTAGAATTTTGAAAAGAGAACCAATTTTTAAGCACAAAATTTTAATTGCATCTTTATCTAAAGCGGATCGGACGGTAAAGGAATTCATCAGATTCAAATGTAAGTCTGATGAGCGTTTTATACTTTTCATAAATGATAAAATGGATATATTCTAAATTTAAAATGATTTTTAATATAAAAGATAATAAAATAGATAAATTTGTGAGTTTTTGAGAGAATTATGTAATTCGAAGTTTAGAGAGGAATACGTAATTTTGAAGTTTTTAAGGGTTATACGTAAAATTCCACCATTTTTTAACAGAAATTCACAATTCAAAATCAACATGTACATCTTGCTCCTTTAAGCAAAAAAAAAAAAAAAAAATCTTGGGTTAAAAATTCTGAAAATAAAAATTGTGAGCAGGAAGCAAGGTGTAATATAACAGGTGATGGTCCCTATTGGAACCTTTGCTTTCTTTTCAAATTGACGGCTCCCTTTCTTTTGTTTGGTGCTTTGCTTTGCTAGTACCACTTGATGCGATGGTACCACATAATATACAAACGCGGACACATGTTAGCTATAAGTTAATTTTAAACCTTAAACGCTCGACAAATGATTTGGAATAGTAATATTTTAAAATTGTTAACATCGGACCTTCACTGTTACGGCTAACAGGATTTTAGCATACACTTTTCTGGTACCTCCCTACGTAAAATACAAATAATCTCTTGATATTGGTGGATTTTTTTTTCTCAAACTTACTAATAAAAAAAAGAGCTCCTTGATTGTCAGAGATGTCTCTCTCATGCTTTTACCAAGAAAACACGTAGAACAAAGAATCAGTCTTTGATCTAATGAAAAAGTCATATGTTCTTTTATTTGAGAAGTTATAAATTCGAAAACCAGATAAGCAAAATTTTTTGCAGTAATAACAAAGTTTGAAAAGAGTGCTGGGTAGCTTGAACCTCAAACCTCTCATTCAAAAAAGAAAACACCGTGAATAGAGAATGCTGGTGTTTAGGCATTCAGCCAGGTGTCTATTGTTCACTCTGCCATGTCCGAATTCATATCATCTAATGTAACAAAATATTTAAGTTTGGATTCAGATCATCTGATTTGCTTTGGCATGAATATGAAAAGAGTTTGTGCATTCCGTCTTGGACCGGAATGGCCCAAATTCTGATTAGACAGCTCGGATTCAATCTCAAATATTATGTTAACTTCGGAGGATATGGATTCGTCCTATCCAGGAGTCCAGATCTCCTAAAGTCACTTAAAATTTGAGTTTGAATTTAGACCGTTCAATTAAAATCCGGACCAATTTAACTTAAATTGGAATTTATCGGATACAAATTCTGGACGGTCCGGATTCATACTCAAACTTTGAGTTACTTTAGAGGACAGAGGCAAGTGCTCTGTTTGCGCACTGTTTTCACAACTTTTTTGTTTTTCATTTGAACTCATCAAATCAAAGACTAATATAAAGCTGATAACGAATCTACATTTTGAACAAACCATAGTGTCTCCACTATTTTTCCAATAAAACGGATACATCGTAAGAATTCATATCACCTCAGGTAACTCCAATGTTGAATTGGAATCCGGTCCATTCGTAACATGTTAGCACGAACCTTAAAGGGTTATGTGCATTAATCAGACGGTCTGATTGAAACTGAAACGGTAAGGTAACGCAGAGAATTCAAAATTTACATCCTAAGGCCTGTCACTGTCTAATCTCTGGCCCTTTATATAAGGAATTAGGAATATACTGGTAAACTGCCAAATCTAGATGCCAAGAGGTTAATCAAGGGTTTCATTTATGGATCTTGGTTTAGCTAGTGTACCTTTTTGGCTAATAAAAGTTTGGTCATCAATCATTCTCATTTTTAGTTAATTTACCGCTTTTAGGATGCCGCATAATGAAAGTATGAAACAACTTTGAAATTTGCATGGTGGACCACCATCCAATTAATTTACCAGATCCCCGCTACAACTTGACTAATCAAAATAAAATGTTGACTAGTCAAACTATTTGATGTCAATAAAGAATAATAATAATAATAGAGATCGACTATGGTGAGTTGTGAAGTAAAACAACATACTTCACTCTCATATTCCATTTTGAAAATCTAAATAACCGGTCCGAACCGCTCAACATGTTCTCCATATTGAAATGTGCTTGGAGACCAAATTTTATATTTTTTGGAATTTTTTTACTATTTATTAAGCCACTTTGAAAATCGTAGATCCGGGTGAACAGTAAAAAACAGTAAAAAATTCTGAACCATTCGATCAGAGATTTTCAAAGTGGCTTAATAAATAGTAAAAAAATTTCAAAAAATATAAAAGTTGGTCTCCAAGCACATTTCAATATGGAGAACATGTTGAGCGGTTCGGATCGGTTGTTTAGATTTTCAAAATAAAAATATGAGCGTGAAGTAAAAATGACATCTTACTTCGCAACTCACCATAGCCCAGCTCATAATAATAATAATAATAGTAATAGTAATAATAAAAATAATATAAATAGTGTGACTTGAGAGTAGGTTGGATGCCCATCGGACTTACTTTGGTTCGATGGATTCAGTCACTGTCTGATCTGATTCAAGATGTGTGTGCTCCATTTTAAAGTTCGTGTGCTTTTGCTTCAATTTTCGTGCGCACAATCTAAAAGAGGATCGGACGGTTTTAGAGCTCATTGAACTCAAAAGTAGATCCGATGGGCATTAGACCTACTCCGTTCTCAAAAAGTGTGCCTAGCGTATTATTGATAGCAGAAGTTGTCACTTGTTATTTTTTCGAAAATTTATCCGAATGGCTTCAAACAATGAATCTAATTCGCTGAAACTGATCTACTTCACGAGTGATGTATTTATATGCAAAATTTATAAATTTTCGATTTCATTTAGTATAAAATCAAACGGTCCAAAATGATGATTTATAAATTAACTTATACATTTATTTTTCATCATTTTTGATCGGTTGACTTTATACTAAATGGATTCAAAAGTTTCTAAATTTTATATGTAAACACATTACTGATAAGATAGATCGGTTTTAACAGTTTGAATATGTTGTTTGAAGCCTATACAATATATTTTTGTAGTGATAGCACAGCAAGTCGTTATACTATAAATCTATCATAGTAAAACACGCCAACCAAATTCATAACATAAATTACGTTAGGTACTAATCGAGATTATATATATATAGAGAGAGAGAGGGAGGAGGGTTCAAATGCACCATAATTTTTGTGCTCCAATATGCTCCACATTCTTTATCTCCATTTTCAAAGTCCGAACAGTCGATCCGAACAACTCAACATGATCTTCATTATAAAAAATGATTGAAGACCAAATTTTATATTTTTTTAGAATTTTTTTACTATTTTTTTACATAGGTACAATATCACTTTATCGAATGTTCCAGAATCTCCTTAAAAAAGTGATTTTGTACCTATTTAAAAAAATAGTAAAAAAATGCTAAAAAATATAAAATTTGGTCTCCAAGCATATTTTATTATGAAAATCATGTTGAGCAGTTCGGATCGACTGTTCGGACTTTAAAAATGGAGATAAAAAATGTGGAGCAGATTGAAGCATAAAAATTATGATACATTTGAACCCTCCTCATAATTTATTTTTCATCATCACAATAGTTATGAAATTTAATCCAAATTAAAACTTCTCTTCCCATAAGCCAGAGTGTTCTTAAAATGGATTGACAATATGCTGTTAAACAAAATATTACTAGTTGACTTCAATCAAGATCTACGAAATAAAAAATAAAAGTTGTGTAGTTTAATTAATTATACTAATCACCATCAAGTTGGTACAAGAAAAATTATTATACCTCAAAATATCAACCCCCACGTGGGTCGTGGTTATATATTTATTTATTTAATATTTTTTTAAGCAAAGTCAGTAGCGTGTGAAGTAATTAGCGTCAATTAATGATGCATTTAGTAAGCGTAAGTCTCATACCTAATTATATTGTCTCCACCTTTTGTGCCAAATCATAACTCCTGGCACACCCAGCTTTTCATGAAAAAAAATAAGTATTTTAATAGTATTTATTTTAATAATAAACTATCCAAAAAACAAAACAAAAAAGTATTTTAATAGTATTTTAACTTAGAGGAGGGTTCAAATGCATTTATTTTTTGTGTCTCCACCATGTCTCCATTTTTAAAAACTTTAATAACTCAAAATTTAAAACTTAAAAATCAAAATAAAACTGTTGAATGTGATCTACATCATTTTCTCTATGTGCTCATAAAAAAATATTACATTTTGATATTGTTTTTATGTGAATCACTAAGTTGAAAAATCAATGTCTAGAAATTATTCATATTAGTATGTTTTTTACAAGCTCTTGATGACAACCAAAACAAAATTGAAATGTCATATTTTTTTACACATGCATAGATAAAATGATGTAGATCATATCTAATGGTTTTATTTTGACTTTTAAGTTTTAAATTTTGAATTATTGAAGTTTTTAAAAATGGAGGCATGGTGGAGGCATGAAAAATAGAGGCATTTGAACCCTTATCTTTAACTTAATATTAACTTGTATGAATTTCAAACCATCCAAAAAAACAAAAAAGAAGAAGCAAAACCAGTGTTCTAAATAGCGCGCTATAGCGTTTTTGGACCCCAAACGCTACGCTACGACATCAAAATGCGCTATTTGCGCTACAGCCGCTATAGCGGCCGCTACAGCGCTATTTGCGCTATACAATATGGGTTTTTTTTTATTTTTTATTTTTAAGCAATTTATATGGGTTTTAAATAAAGGTAAAAAAAATCTCAAACCGAAATTGAATTTGTTGCTACTTGCTACAAATAAATCAATTTGAAATTGGGAATAGAAATTGAAATTTGAATAGAAAAAAAGTCCAAACCGGAATTAAAATTTGAATAGAAAAAAAAATAGATTATGTCATGAATCATGATACTTAAGATATTTTTAATAAGAAAAATTGATAGTTTATGATATTACTATGGATATTTTGAACCGCAATTTGGACTTTGTACGGGTTCAATATGAATATTATAATTTCTTAATTACTTTGGTGTTATTTATTGTTCTATGAGACCTTAGATAATGTTGATATTTAGTATAAATATTGAATATACGAAATGTAAAAAAAAAAAAACGCTATTTGGAATAGCTTCCGCTATAGCGACGCTATTCGCTATAGCTTTTTTTTTAGCCTTCCCGCTACGACGCTATAAACGCTATTTAGAACCTTGAGCAAAACTGATAATATAATTAAGACTAATTTCTAAATTAAATAGAGATGTTAGCAACTATCAGTCTGATTAATTTTAAATTAAGGATTTTATAAGGGGTAGACTAATCATTTTAAAAAGTTTTTCATATATTATTTATGGATTAATTTATTTTAGCAACTATTAGTCTGATTAAATCAAGATACGGAGTAATTAATACGAGAGATTTTGAGTTCAGGCACAGATGTATTTTATAGAAAAATTCTAATATAAAAGTTTTGATAAATACAAAACTAAATTATCTCTTTCAATAAAACAGCCAGGGGCGGACCCAGAGTATTCCAGAGGCAGCTACCCCCTGGATTTTGAGTTTTAGTGGAGATTTATTGGTTC
This sequence comes from Carex kokanica, assembly GCA_025461125.1. NCBI lineage: Eukaryota > Viridiplantae > Streptophyta > Magnoliopsida > Poales > Cyperaceae > Carex > Carex kokanica. The sequence continues at coordinate 1,107,706 of JAJGRX010001004.1, forward strand.
CGACCGACTTTGCCTCCCCTAGCATTTTTTTTGCCCCCCTCTGGACATTTGATTTGTAATTCGGGTTAAATTTAGAGTTAAAATTAAAATAAATTTGTTGAATTTTGATTAGTAATTAAAATTATAAGTCAGAGCATCAGAAATTACAAGTCAAATTATTAAAAAGTATAAGTTTAAATATTATTTTTTATCGAGTACCCAATTCGATATTTTTTTTACCTATATTGACGAAAATCGTGAATCCATCCCTGAAAACAGCACCACTTGCAATAAAATAAAATAAAATAAAAAAAGGCTTTGACTTAACCATAGTAGCAGAACGTGCTGGACACTCGGCCAATGTTAATATTTTATTATTTATGGGTTTTCTTGATAAACAACAAAGAACATGCTTTTACAAAAAAAAAAAAAAAAAAAGAACAACAAACAGTAAGAAACATAAAAGTAATTTTGTATGATTAGTCAGAAACAAGTACCTTGCTTTATGTTGTAATGAGTGAATTCCTCATGCAGGCGCCGTAAATAAATGAAAGAATTTTCTCCGGATTAATGTCAGAATTTTCCATCAGAAATTATTTCAGTTTTTAATTTTACGAGGTAATTTCTAATTTAATGTTAGAGATGTGAGCGAATTTTTTATTTAGTAATTATTTTGAAAATTTTCTTAATAAAAAATCAATTTCTAAAGCTATGCTGGACAAAATAATTAATCTCATTCGCTATCAGAATTGTTCTTTCTCTCTTTTCCTATTTTTTAATTTTTAATGAGTTTCTGAGATGGAGATGCTCTTAATGAGTTAGAAATTAAGAGTATACATATTTTTAAATAATAATTTCTAATTTCTAATGAGTTTCTAAAATGAAAATGTTATAATGGTTCCTCTTTACTCTTTAGCGAATATGTTTGTATTTCTTTTTAGAGTCAGGCTATTATAATTTACATATTACTGATCAATCCGTACTGTGGATCTTTATTTTTATTTTAAAATTTTAAACAGTCGATCTGAACTGTTAAATATGATAAAAATATATTTGAAAATCAAAATATATATATATTTTTTTATTATTTTTACAAAAAAATTAGATAGGTAAAAATCATTTTAATTTAAAATTTTGAATCATCCGAAAACACTCAAATTCTCAGAGCATTGATTTTCTATCAATTTAAGAAAAAAAATAAACAAATTTTAAAAAATTGTAAAATTTGATTTCCAATACATTTTCATACGGAGAACATGTTTAATGATTAGACTGATTGTTTCAACTTTAAAATTAGAGATATATATTCAATTATTCATAGCTAGTGTCGATCTGCAATATGCATATTGCCAAAGCCCCATTATTCTTTTTATTTAACTGATAAATTTAGTGTTTTATTGATCTAATCAAAGAAGCCACAATTGTATGATCAAAGACATGGGTTGTGACGTGCACAAATAAGAACTCAAATAACAAAAAGAATATCTGCTAAGTTATATATATATATATATATATATAGAGAATGAGGAGGGATCCAATTACACCTTTTTTGGTGACACATCATGATACCGTTTTTTATATAGGTCAATTTTGCGATTTCAAAATCCAAACAGCCGATCCGAACCGTTCAACATGATCACCATATTAAAATGTGCTTGGAGATCAAATTTTACATTTTTTTGAATTTTTTTACTATTTATTAAGATGGTTACAAAATCGCTGTTTTTCAATGGTCTGAAAACAACGATTTTTGTAACCATCTTAATAAATAGCAAAAAAATTCAAAAAAATGTAAAATTTGATCTCCAAGCACATTTTAATATATCCATCATGTTGAATGGTTTGAATCGACTATTTGGACTTTGAAAATGGTAGGTGTCAAAGTGTGTCACCAAAAAAGGTGTAATCGGATCCCTTCTCATATAGAATTTTGCTATTGTACTTCGCGAAGTAAAACCAATATTTTACTTCACGCTCATATTCCCAATTTCAAAATCCAAAACGTCGATCCAACCGTTCAAGTTGTTCTCCATATTGAAATGTGCTTGGAGACCAAATTTTACATTTTTTGGAATTTTTTTACTATTTATTAAGCCACTTTGAAAATCGCTGATCCATTGGTTCAGAATTTTTTACTGTTTTTTACTGTTCACAATGGATCAACGATTTTCAAAGTGGCTTAATAAATAGTAAAAAAATTCCAAAAAATGTAAAATTTGGTCTCCAAGCACATTTCAATATGGAGAACAACTTGTACGGTTCGGATCGACGATTTGGATTTTGGAAATGGGAGTATGAGCGTGAAGTAAAACGAAGTTTTACTTTGCGAAGTACAATAGCCCTACTCTATATATATATATATAGAGAGAATGGCTAATATCAAAACGTTTGTTCCTGGGCTCAGGAACAAACGGTTCCGTTCTCCAATTTCTGAAGTTCAAACAACAAATCCAAACCGTTAGATGTTCAATCTATATTAAAATGTGCTTGGAGACCAAATTTTACATTTTTTGGAATTTTTTTACTATTTATTAAGCTGGTTTGAAAACCGCTGTTTTTATGAAATTTCTACAGCATTGAAAAATAGCGGTTTTCAAACCAGCTTAATAAATAGTAAAAAAATTCCAAAAAATGTAAAATTTGGTCTCCAAGCACATTTTAATATAGATTGAACATCTAACGATTTGGATTTGTTGTTTGAACTTTGGAAATTGGAGAACGGAACCGTTTGTTCCTGAGCCCAGGAACAAACGTTTTGATATTAGCCATTCTCTCTCTCTCTATATATATATAGATGAGCTATTGTGCTTTGCAAAGTAAAGCCATCGTTTTACTTCGGCTTACTTTTTGGATTTTCAAAGTCCAAAACGTCGATCCGACCGTTCAAGTTGATCTACATATTGAAATGTGCTTGCAGACCAAATTTTACATTTTTTGGAATTTTTTTACTATTTATTAAGCCACTTTGAAAATTGCTGATCACATGGTCCAGAATTTTGTTGCACTGTTTTTTCTGGACCATGTGATCAGCAATTTTCAAAGTGACTTAATAAATAGTAAAAAAATTCCAAAAAATGTAAAATTTGGTATGCAAGCACATTTCAATATGTAGATCAACTTGAACGGTCGGATCGATGTTTTGGACTTTGAAAATCCAAAAAGTAAACCGAAGTAAAACGATGGCTTTACTTTGCAAAGCACAATAGCCCATCTCTATATAGAGATAGGCTACCATGCTTTGTAAATTAAAGGCCTCTTGTGCTTTGGGCTCCTTTTCGGATTTTCAAAATTCAAAATGTCGATCCGACCGTTCAAGTTGTTCTCCATATTGAAATGTGCTTGGAGACCAAATTTTACATTTTTTGGAATTTTTTTACTATTTATTAAGCCACTTTGAAAATCGCTGATCCAATGGTCACAGTAGCAAAACAGTAAAAAATTCTGGACCAATGGATCAGCGATTTTCAAAGTGGCTTAATAAATAGTAAAAAAATTCTAAAAAATGTAAAATTTGGTCTCCAAGCACATTTCAATATGGAGAACAACTTGAACGGTCGGATCGACATTTTGAAATTTGAAAATCCGAAAAGGAGCCCAAAGCACAAGAGGCCCTTTAATTTGCAAAGCATGGTAGCCTATCTCCTCTATATATATATATATATATATATATATATATATATATATATATATATAACTGGGCTTAGCTAAGCCATGGAGTAAAACGACTTGGTGCTCCACGCCTCATTATTTCCATTTTGAAAATCCAAACTACCGATCCGAACAGCTCAAGTTGTTCTCCATATTGAAATGTGCTTGGAGACCAAATTTTACATTTTTTGGAAATTTTTTACTATTTATTAAGCCACTTTGAAAATCGCTGATCCATTGGTCCAGAATTTTTTACTGTTTTGCTACTATTCATCCGAATCAGCGATTTTCAAAGTGGCTTAATAAATAGTAAAAAAATTCCAAAAAATATAAAATTTGGTCTCCAAGCACATTTCAATATGGAGAACAACTTGAGCGGTTCAAATCGATAGTTTAGATTTTCAAAATGAAAATATGGCGTGGAGTACAAAGTCGTTTTACTCCATGGCCTAGCTAAGTCCATCTCTCTCTATATATATATATATGACAAACGCAATGACAGAGTTTTTTAGCTAAATAAATGAAAAAGCTGAAATACAATCTCCTTCTCAATTAAAACTACAATAACTTTATCATTTCGGATAGTATAAAATCACATGATTTTGAACTATCAAAAAGTAGTAATTTTCCAACATATTTAAAAAAATAGTGAAAATATTTTAAATGATGTAAAATTCGGTTTTCAATTATATATTTAATATAAAAATCATGTTAAATGATTTGAATCGACTATTTGAACTTTATAAACAAAAATATTAATTCATATCACAGACCGTTCTGCATTTTGTAAAGTGCCTTAGCCTCACTCTTTTATTTATTTAACAATCTTTAACTTGAATTTTCTTATGATCATTCAAAAATAAAAAAAAGTGATAAATATAAAAATTGTAGAATCAGATATGAATAACCTTTACAATAAATATAAAATACTTTTAACTGTGTTTATGAAATGTATTATCATTTCTTAAATAATACAGGTGATAAGTGATAACTATATAATATCATTTTAACAAGTAAGAGTTTAGAAAAGATGTCAACAAAAACATAAACATCGCAAATCATTTTGGAATTTTTTTTTTCCATACTGTTCCTTTTGCAATCTCCTCATGGAATCATAGTAGGTCCGATGCCCATCGGACCTACCTTGGTTCGATGGGTGTGATGACCATTCGATCTGCATCAAGATTTGTGTATTCTGTATCAGAATCCGTGCAAGTCTGTATCAATTACCGTGTGCAAAGATCTTGATACTATTGTACGGTCCTAGAGCTAATTGAACCTAAATGTAGGTCGATGCCCATCGGACCTACCCTATCTCTCTTCTCATATATTGTTCCCACTTGAACAGCATTCCGTTATTGTTCTCGCATTGCCTTGCAATCTTCTCCTATATTCTTTCCTTTTTGTCTTGAAATCATTACTTCTTTATGTTTTGGTACACCGACTATTTGCTCTTCCTTTGTAAAGACGAAACGAAACAACCTCTCGTTTCGTATTTGGATCCCCTAAAGTAACTCAACTTTCTAGTTTTGATCAAGACCGTTTGATCTTCCTGAGTTGGCCCAAATTTATGATCGGACGGTCCATATTAAAATGCAAAAATTGGGTTACTATAGGGATACGGACTCCTCGTTTCGCCTTTTTGTAACGCGCAAACACGCCCGTCACGTAATTATTCGTGCCGGCAGCTCAAGTAAAGCCTCCCCACTCCTCTCCCCTTCATTAATTCTTTATTAATTAACTAAATCTCTCTCCCCTGGTCCCACGCATTCGCATCCTCTGAGATATCTCATATTTTGCGTGACTTTTTGGAAAATCTCAACCGTTCAAAAACATTATGTACGAATCTCAAAGTACAACTAATACTGGTCCCCGCGCTATTCACGAATAGGAACCGGAAACGTCGGTCATTCAAAAATTGAGATATCTCAGAGGATAGGCACTCCGGTCCCACCCGTTTTCCATTTATTCTAACAAAACATGGCGTACGAATTACTGTTTCTGTGGATCCTACAGTCTGTGACTATGTTCTTAAAGGAAGAATTATTCCAGGTGTAAAGAGATTCTTACAAATGGGACGAAGGCATCAGAAAACATCTCTGAAAGAGAAAGCGAGTAGTGCTGTCAACTAATAAACGCATCTTTTTCCTTCTTAGTCTGATCGGCGTTTGTTTGCTCTGCTCTGCAATGCGATTGCAACTGTGAGAACTGAACAACTCCTCTTCCATTCCATTGCTGCAATCAATGGCAACGAGAACCCACCAAGAGGAAGAGGAAGAAGATGACCAGTTCTACGAGTCTCTGGATCGGATACTATCCTCCTCCTGCTCCTCCACCTCCGCATCCGACAATGACGATCCCACTGCCGAAAATCACCACCATCGGAACCCTAGTCACCGTCGCCGCCGCTCGTCAGCCATTCCACCCTCACTTCCTCCGCCTCCCTCTGCTGCGTATGAGGTATGGATCTCAGAACCATCCTCCGTGGAGGAGCGACGTCGCCGACTCCTCCAGAACATGGGTCTTGGGCCCGAACTCCCTCCACCCCCACCTCCGGCAGTACGTACAGCCTCTATCTCCGACTCATCGTCTCCTCCAGCTACTCCTCCAAAAAGATCAGTCTCTTTGGAGGAACCTCGTAACCACCTTCAGTCACCCTCTACAACCCTCCGATCCAAATCCGAAGGGTATGTCAAAGGGAACCCTGTTCAGGTACCAATGTCCCTACAATCTGAATCTTTGGAGGAGTTTAAAGAGCAATGCCGGATCAGGAATTTGGATACCGGGTCGGAGTTTGTGATTAAAGAGGTAAAAGAGGATGGCACTTGGGAGAAAGTAAAGGAAATCAGCACTGGGAGACAGTATACAGTCGAAGAATTTGAAATGCGTTTCAGCAGTTCACCAATTGTACAAGAGCTCATGCGGCGCCAGCAAGGTACCAATTCAGAACTTTCTAGAACCATTGAACCGGTTTTGGTTTCCAGTCCCTGCAACTCTAATTACAATTCGAACTCTGAGGACACAAAATCGCCGGTCATATCAAAGAAGAAAAAGGGTTGGCTTAACGGATTGAAAAGCATGGCAGGTGGGTACCACCATAAGCAAACCAAGAATGGTAAAATTAAGGATACTTCAGCAGAGAAAGGGGGGAGAAGGCTTAGTTCAGTTACTGATGATGGTCTGGATGTTGGGCCCCGCTCAAGTGGGGTTGAACCTGAGCGGATCCGGATCCGACAATATGGCAAATCCTACAAGGAGTTCACGGGTGTATTTATGACCCAGGAGATAGAGGCCCATAGCGGTGCGGTTTGGAGCATTTGTTTCAGCTTTGATGGAAAGTACCTGGCTAGTGCAGGTGAGGATAAGGTTATCCATGTGTGGGAGGTGGTGGAACTAGAGAAGAAGAATGCGGGTAGCAACCCGGAACTGGCAGGAATCGGTAACGGGTCACCAGATACTGGGCTCAGTCTGAGCTGTGTGGATATGAGCCCACGTGCCGGGGACAAAAAGAGGAGGGGGAAGGTTCAGAGTAGTAGGAAGTCGGTTAGCTCTCACCATGTGGTAATGCCAGAGCGGGTTTTCCAGCTGGGAGAGAAACCCATTTGTTCTTTGCATGGACATGGAGATGACGTGCTTGATTTATCATGGTCTAAATCTGGGGTAATTTGTCTGTTTATTTTGTTTTCTTTGAATTTTATTGCTTTGCAAAGTAGAGTTAATGTCCTTCAACTACACAAACTTATTGTGCAGTTCATGACCGAATAGAAAACAATGTGTAAGACTTAGCCTTCACATATTATATGACCAAATTAACAGTTAAAACATGTGTTATCAGTTTTTATATGGAAGGACTTCAATCATCCTTCATAGTTTGATTGATTAAATTTTGTCAGACATGTACATGTTGCAGTCAAATGAAAGCTATCAATCAATGTTGCAACTTACGTCCAATTTTCCTGACTGTTGTATGCCAGATAGGAAATATTAAATAAAATTAATTTTGAATTGTTTCTTTTTTCCCTCATGGCCAATATGAATATCAATTCCTACAACCTTTAGTTTCGGATTTGTCTTGAATCCAAAGTCCAAATCCTCTTTTCCTTGGGCTGGTCCTTAACCTAGGTCACTAACAGGTAGGCCCCACACCCACTGGAAGGGACAACCTGAATAATGGAAGTAGTGTGATTCTGGCCTGACTTAAAAAGTTCCTCATTTTATTTCTAATGAACTTTGTATATTAAGAATATTGCCTACAGGTCTAATTTCAGAAAAAAATAACAACTTAAAGGTTATCATTTTATTATTAGTCCTATCTTTTCTTATATTCAACTGTTTTATTTCCTTTTTCCACATCGAAATTTTTACCTAGTAACTTTATGAGATAAAGTTCCTTTTTTATTATTTCTTCTCAACATTTGACTTATTTCCTTTTCTCATGTCCAAACTAAGATTTCATAATGCTTGTACTTGGAGGTATTGTACTGGTTCAACACTTGACCTGATAATTTACCAATATCTGCTATTATTAATTTCCAAATGCATATGTTACCTTTATTATTTCCATGCACTATATTTGATTTCTTCACTTAATGTGTTGTTTATATATTTTATGCACAGTACTTGCTTTCATCTTCAATGGACAAGACTGTTAGGCTGTGGGACATCTCTACCCGTTCTTGCCTTAAAACATTCTCACATAGTGACTATGGCAAGTCTTTTAAACCCAACTTTTCCTCAATTTAACTTTAGTGGGCCACTATGACCAAATAATTGGTATGCACTAATATTGGATACAAAATAGGTACTGTTTTAGTACCTTTTTTTGTAGTACGCTTTTGATGATCAAGGACAACTCTGTCCCTTATCTAATTGGTTGTCTTTTATTACTTATTTCCTCCTATATATTGTTTATATTTCTTATTTGAACAGTGACTTGCATCCAGTTCAATCCAGTTGACGACAGATATTTTATAAGTGGATCACTTGATGAAAAGGTTAGGGTTTGGAGCATCCGAGATCGAAAAATAGTTGACTGGTATGACCTTCATGAGATGGTTACTGCTGCTTGCTATACCCCGGATGGACAGGTACTACTTAAAATTTTACTTGGTTTTGATATTGGAAGTGAATAGATATATTATTATTTTGTGACACAATTGTTTGGTTTTGAAGGGTGCACTGGTTGGATCACACAATGGTGGTTGTCATTTGTTCGACACATCGGGTATGATTTATAAACTCTGGTGCATTTAATCTTCTATAATTACATAATAAATGGTTTTATTATTTCATGATGCCTGCCTATGTTTGCAATAAATGCAGAGTGTTTCTCACACTTGCATCTCAGACCCAGAATTTTTTGTTAATTGGCAATGCTGACTTAAGAATTTTACATTTATCCCTAATGAGCTTCATTTTACACTTAAGAATTTTTTTTGTGGCTGGGTGCTGTTTGCAATTACAGTAAAATGCTGATCTGTAGCAACCTAGACTAGTCCTGTTCTAGTCAGAAACAATTAAGACCTTTTTTTTTACTTAATTGCGGTTATCAGAGAATAAACTGCATTACAAAAGTCAAGTTGACCTACATGGAAGGAGGAAGAAGTCAAATCAGAAGAAAATTACTGGCTTCCAGGTATTATGCAAGTTGTCAAAGTATGATTTTGCTAGTATCTAAATATATTTGTTTGTTGATCACTAATATGCTGACGAGTTTCATAACAGTTTGTACCAGGAAGCACATCAGAAGCGTTAATAACTTCGGCTGATTCAAGAATTCGTGTAATCAATGGTACAGAACTGGTTCATAAACTTAAAGGTATTCTCACTCCCTCCCTCACCCTGTTCTGCTTTTTTATTAAAAAAAAAAATCACAGAGACTGCCAATGAATTCTTTATAAGGAAAAATGGAAAACCAATTTAATACATTGGTACAAAGTATCCTCAACTAACCTCTAATTAATGAGGCAAACGCAATCCACCCTGAAAACCATAAGAGAAATCCAAAGAACAAATATACCAGAGAATTCTGAAAAACTAATTTTTTTTTTTTCCATTTTTGGGTTTTAGGATTTCGTAACACGAGTAGTCAGATCTCCGCCTCAATATCATCCAATGGTAAATATGTGATATGTGCTAGTGAGGACTCCCATGTCTACATCTGGAGATACGAAGAAAATCCTCAGCCCGCAAAACCCAAACCATCTCCGATCAACATCACCCATTCTTACGAGAACTTCCACTGCCATCACGTTACAGTCGCTGCCACCTGGCCTGGTTCAGTCACTGACAAGGCGGCCCCACTGTCTGAAATCAATGAACAGAGGTCCAGTAGTGCCACCTGGCCAGAGGAGAAATTGCAACCAACTGGGTGTAGTCCAGTCTGTCTGAGCCCAAGTGCAGTATCAAACGGTGCAGTTGAGGTGCTGAGACGATCGGCGTGGGGTCTGGTGATTGTAACGGCAGCAAGGGGTGGCCAGATTAGGGTTTTTCAGAATTTTGGCTTCCCAGTTCATGTGTAAAGGTGGGCGTGCTGTTTTTTTTTTTTTTTTCTTCCATTTTTCTATTAATCATAAAGGAAAAAAAATAGACACACATATCTTTTTGTTGATAATTTGATATATAATTGGTGATGGTAATGTATGGCACTGGTACAGCCCCATTAGCACTGTATCATTGTCAACATTGCTCATGTGTGCTCCTGTATAGTTGTTTTGTTTCTCTTTATTTTCTCTTTGGGGTGATATTTAGTTCAATTTGTTAATTTTTTTGGTCGATGAGTTTTGGTGTACTGATCTGTGTTCTTTTTTGTGAGCTGTGAATTATTTCTCTTTGCAACTGTCATAACAACAGCTTCATTTTGTAACTCTACATTTTGTTAGGTTGGGTTTCTTATACACAGAAACAAAAAGGGAAAAGGTTTTTAATTTCTTCTGCAAGGATTACTGTACCGTAATTTAAGAGAAAGGGTCTACTGTATTGGTACGTACCAGTACAAAACTTGACTAATGGTACCAAATCGACTATTTAACTAAAACATAAAAACACTGAAACAAAAGGACAAGCCAAAAAAAAAAAAAAGAATTATGCAAATTGCGGTAATCGCTGTTTAGGATTGCATGGGTTATGTACCTGTCAGTTAAGCAAATTACCAGAATAGACGGTCAATTGAGAACAAGAATTGGATCAATTGGTAATATTCAGCCGCGCATACTATTTCTCCACAACCAAACATGATGACTTAGAGAATTAACGAATTTTTTATTTTTACCTTCTTTTAAAAAAAATAAGCTGTTTAACCACCTTTTGAAATTTTCCATATTTACTGGATCCGTAGATTATAGTTGCGCAACCAGTTAACAAACGATGTTGAATTCAAATATGTAAAAAAAAAGGGTGGTTCCCGCATATTATTGTTTCTGGTTGCGTAGCTATAATGTGCGGACCTGGTAATATGAAAATTCTCAAAAAAAAATTGACTAAAGGGTTTATCTTCTTCTTTTTTCAAAGAGGTTAATAAATATTTGAAGAGGATTAAGATCCAACATTTAAAGATGTCATGGTCATTTTTATTTTACATTTTAATATTTTCAATTTTCTCTGGTAATTTTTTTTTAAATGCTAATGCTGTTTTTGCCTTGCTAGACATGAAACTATTCTGTGTAAAAGAACTACAATGTCGCACGTCATGTGTTGAATATATTATTCCTCTAATTACACAAGCTGACTATGCAAAGCATAATTTTCTTATTAAAAAATAAATTTGAAAAACTCAAAATTTGATGTCAAGTTGTCAACATATTTGCTTGAAATCTTCATTAATTGACAAGTACGTTCTAATTATTTCTATTTGTTATCATTATTTAATTCTTTATATCAATTCATAATATCTACAAGTTTGAGGGTTGAACTGAAATTGTCAATTTTTTTACATACATTTCTGTTTTGTTTTTGTTTATTCTTTTCACTCATCACTTTCTCTCTCTCTTTTTTTTTTTTTAACTTTTTTTTGAAAGATACTTCGTAGTTCGTAGTGAAGTCGTATCCTCTGCATTAACTCAAAAGAGAACCTTTTGAGTTAATGCATCTCGACCATCCGATGTTTAAAATCAAACGGTTGAAATTCATTAACTCAAAAGATTCTCTTTTGAGTTAACGCAGGGAATACGGATCCACTACCTACCAAGTTTTTTTTTTTTACTTGGCATCCATTTATCACACTCTCTCTCTCTCTCTCTTTTGTCCGAGTGAAAGCGAGAAAGGAAAAAATTCCTTCTTAATTGTACTTTTTCCACAGAAAAGTTAAGGCTCTCTTCTTTTCTTATTTGATCAACCCAACTACCCAAGTATGTAGTCTTATTGAAAAAACGAAATCAATGTAACAAATTAGAACACCAAATACAACAATAGAAGCAAGAAATTAATGCGTAGTCTTATTAGCACAACTAATTTATATGTTACAGATGGACCATGACAAATCTTCCATAAAATTTACTTAAAATCTTATATCACATCTGAAATACCAATTAAAAACGGTAACCTCAGATATCAGACCAAATCATCAGTTCTCAACTAAGCTGCTTAATTTTGGCCAACTTCTAAATTTGAACTGAAATCATGAGCAACAAGAGAGACTCATAATTTTGATTTAGCTTGAAATTAATACACAAATCCAAAGATTTATTAGACGAAATCATTAATCTCATCCCAGTACCCTGCCGGTGAAACATCCGCCGGCAACTGCCATGTGGGACCCACACCCTCATTATAGAGATCTAGAGCCTCAAACGATGACCCGACAAATGCCGGCTCAATGGTTCTCCCGGTCTCATTAAAAATCGACCCGATGCCATACTCCAGAGGTGGCAATTGAGGCTGCAAAAACCTTAAATCGACAAAAGGGAATGCATTATTATCAGTATGATCAGTAAATGACTGATCAGAAGTTGCCATGCTAGTAACAGTAACACCAGGGGCATTGAAGGAATTCTTTTCAGACAACTTGCGGCGTTTCGTGTATTTTCGACCGCCACCAAAGGGAACATCTCGGAGGGTCCCACCAGCAGTCCAGTGGCGCCGGCATTCACGACAGAAATGACGCGGCTGTAATCTGCTGTAGTTGTTGTAGTAGCAAAATTTTGTGTTTGTCGATTGACACCGGGGACAATTTAACGCCGGTTTCTTGTCATCGGGTTGTTGCATCTCTGCCTCTTTCTCTTGCTCTTGCTCTCCATTCTTTTGTAACATATATAAAAAAAAAAGATAATTAATGAACATAAAACAGGATTGAATTAAGAAAAATGTATCACATAATTTCACTAAATATATACCTGTGACAAGTCTGAGCTTTTGTTGTAATTTGGCTCTGAATGTGGGCCCATGACTTTGGAGGCGTAAATATAACAAGATAGAAATCAGATTCACAAATTCTATGCCAGTGAGAAGAATAACGCATATCTTGAATGAATAAGATACTGGTAAGTGTTGTGAACTAAAATTGGTGAGATGAGATCCAAGTGTTTTATTGTGACAGCCTTTGCCATTTATATAGAGAACTGAAAAGGCTGCTAGAGAAATAAAAAATTATATAATAAGAAATATAAATAAAAGAGATCCATTTCTTAGGTGTGAAGGCATAGAAAAGGAATGCTTGCTGACGAGGATTGAATGGAGAAAGCACGTGTATATTTTTGTTTTTGTCTTTTAAAAAACACACGTTGGCTCGCGCGCATTTTTTTTTTTTTTTATAAATTTTACTTTTTCAGTAATCTTGCAGGTGGCATTAGTTGGAATCCGTATTCTCTGCATTAAGTCATTAACTCAAAAGAGAATTTTCTGAGTTAATGAATCTTTACGGTCTAATTTATTTTAAAATTCGAGCGAACTAAATTTGTATTAATATTAAAGGACCCCTATGTTATAAATTTGAGCTAAATTTGCACCGTTTAAAATTAGACGGTTGAAATTCATTACTCAAAAGATTCCCTTTTGAGTTAACGGAGAGGATACGGATCCCATTAGTTGGAATGCAAGAAGGAATGTCAATAACTTTGTTAATTGATAGATATGAATAATTTTTTTATTTGTTGGATAAAAGTACTAATCATAAAGAATTTCATTAGTTTGTTAAATAATTTTATAGATAAGAATTATTTCACACATGATTTTCAACAAGTAATTTTTAAATATAGATTAATATGGAATAGGTTCAAATGTTTCGTGTCTTTCGTATCTCAACTGTGTCTCACATTCTTATCTCTGTTTTTAAAATTCAAACAGTTAATCTGAACCACTCAACTATTTGGACGGTCCATAATTTTTTGAATTTTTTTGAAATATAATAATTTTGTACATATCTATAGTAAAAAATGTTAATGTTAATGGTTACATGTGCATAGAGAAAATATATTAATATAGTAACATTTTACATGTGTATATATTTGAACCCTTCTCCTTTAATTATATAATATGTTTTTGTTAATGGTTATACATTAATTTAAACATCATTTTGTACGATAGTGTTCAATTAGTAATAACCAAAGGAGTGACGACCCAAGCAAATTCTATGAACTTTTGTTATAATTTATGGTATTGCACCTATTATAATTACTAAGTATTTGATTATTTTAATGCAAGTACAATTAGGAGTTAAGACTAATTATTAATAACAATATTAATGCACAAATGTGAATATTTCCATTCGATCTACTGATTTACACTTCTAATAATAAGAAAAAATAATAGCCGTTGTTGCATTAAGTTCTAGAAGCTTTGTGATGATTTTATATAGCCGTTATATCATGAAATTTGAATTAAGAGAAAATGATTTTGAAACATTTTCACGTTTGTATCCATATTGTGGAACCTTTCTGATATATTTATATGACAGCAGCATCAGAAATTTATTAAATAAAATTCCAATACTATATATATAAAAAATTTATATCATTGCAATAATTACATTAAGTACCAAATTACAACTATGGAGATTATATCTGTAAAACATATCTATATAATTGTTAAAGATATTATATATGTGTGTATAACTAGGACAATAAGGAAGAACATGGCACCTCATTTCTTCCACTTAAATCCGCCGATAATATTTATCATGTAATTAAATTAAGAAAAAAAAATTAGAAAACTCTCTCTCCCAAAATTTTTATTAATATCATTTCAAAAAAAAATAAACCAAAACGCCACTGAAATTGGAGAATTCGAAAAATACCAGAGCCTCCAAGTCAATCTGCGGCTTCATTCTTGGAGGGCGCAGATTGACTTGGAGGCCTCTCAAAAATCTAAATATCAGTATATTACAGTGCATTTTTTTTATTTTAGAGGCTCTGATATTTTTCGAATTCACCATAATTTGTGGTTTTTCTATTTATTTATTTTTTGATAGTGATATTAATAAAAATTTCGGCTCTCTCTCTCTCAATGGCCACTTTAAGTCTCTTTTGGTTTTACTATACCCAGGTCGAATTTGTTTTATAAACCATAATTAAAAAAAATATTTTTACAAAACCAACATGATTACTTTTTTTTTTACAAAAATCATAAGAACCGAAATGCCATTTTGGTCCGAAATTTTTTTTTTATTCCGGACCGAAATGCCATTTCGGTCCGGTCTCCTTTTTGAATTTTCTGCGGCGGCTCATATGAAAACTTGTGAAACCAGTACCACAGAAAATTCAAAGAGGGGACCGGACCGAAATGTCATTTCGGTCCAGAATAAAAAAAAAAATTTGAACTGAAATGACATTTCGGTACTTATGATTTTTGTAAAAAAAAAAGTAATTATGTTGTTTCGTAAAAAACAAAATTTTAAGGCATTTGCTTCGGTGGACATAAGTACCTATTTGTAAAATGAATATATTTTCATTTTCAAAGTTCAAACAGTCGATCCGACCGTTTAACATTATCTCCATATTAAAATATACTTGGAGGTCAAATTTTACATTTTTTTGAATTTTTTTACTATTTATTAAGTATTTTACAAAAACTAGTCAAATTCAAACCATTGAATTTGTAAAATACTTAATAAATAGTAAAAATATTCAAAAAAATGTAAAATTTGACCGCCAAGTACATTTTAATATGGAGATAATGTTGAACGGTCGGATCGACTGTTTGAACTTTGAGAATAAAAATATGTTCATTTTACAAATAGATCCTTATGTCCACCGAAACATCCCTCAAATTTTAATTATGGTTTATAAAAAAAATTTACCCAGGTCTATACAAATCTGTAGGTACACTATATGGGAAATCTTAGATTGTGCATTTGTGCTTGCATTAAATAATTATGCTCTTCTAGGACCCATAACTGGTCACTTTTTTCAAATTGCAGCTTGCTGTCTCTCCATTTTTACAATAACTTTGCTATCCTTTCTTAGTAAAAATATTGACACAACTATTTTGACTTCATGAGGTGCACTACTAATTGAGATAAAACTTGCTAATTTTGTATTATTTTAACGAGTAGGGTTAGAATGCACCATTGGTTTTGTGCTCCAATCATGCTCCACATTCTTATTTTCATTTTCAAAATCCGAACAGTCAATCCAAACAGTTCACCATGATCTTTGTATTAAAATGTGTTTGGAGACCAAATTTTATATTTTTTGAAATTTTTTTACTAATTTTTTAGATAGGTACAAAATCACTGTTTTCAGAAAATTCTGGACAATCCAAAACAGTGATTTTGTACCTATCTAAAAAAATAGTAAAAAATTTCAAAAAATATAAAATTTTGTCTCCAAACACATTTTAATATGAAGATCACATTGAGCGGTTCGGATCAATTGTTCAAACTTTGAAAACAGAGAAAAAGACGTGGAGCATGATTGGAGCACAAAACTAACTGTGCATTTTAACCCTACTCTATTTTAACAACAATTATTAGATTCAATCCGAACAAAACCCAATTTCACAATAATGATTGTATTATGTCGTTGTCTTTTATTAACAAAGGAATTTCATTTAAGTCAACCATACAATTCAAAAACATTTGTTTTATAGTTTGATCAAAATTTGGGTTGTTGCTGAACTTGTGCATGCATGAGGAAACATTGTGATCTTTCAGTGTGATTCACTGATTCTCTTTTTATCAGTGGTTAGTTATGACTAAAGATTCAGAAATCAAACTTTAAAACTTTACAATTGAAAATCAAACTAATCATCATTAATCCTCCCATACAAAGAATTCATATCACCTAAGGTAACATAATATTTCTATTTAGATCGCATTGTTTGATCAGAATCTTCACAAATAAAGGGGCTCAGATTCTGATCCAACATTCTGAATCTAAACAAAAATATTATGTTACCTCGGAGGGTATGAACTCCCATACAAATAAGAAGAAAAGCGTCGAACCCTACCTCGTGTTGGAAGTCGTATTCTCTGCATTAACTAAAAAGAGAATCTTTTGAGTTAATAAATCTCAATCTTTTGATATGTTTTAATATTAGTCTCAAAATATATCATTACCACATATTTGTCTCAAAATTTATTCTCACTACATATTTGTCATAAAGCTACTGGAACCGCACAAATGTCGGATATAAATTTGCTGTTATTCCAACAGGATCATAGGACCGTGTTATTTCTATTTTAACCGTTCAAACTTTTTCATGTGCAAATCTAAAAAAATGCTTTTAATGTCCGAATCTTAACAAAGATCAATGACTGAAATCGGAATAACAAGATCTTGTTATCCTTTTGAAATAACAACAGATTTATTTCCAGCAATGTCCCTGATAAAACTATAATTCCATCAGCAGCTTGAGTGTAACCTCGTTATTGGTGCGATTCTATTTATCTTTCACAAAGAAAAAATAATCAAACTCTTTCTCATAAATTTGAATTTTCTTTTTTTAGATTGTTTTTTTTTTTTTTTTTTGAGAAAATCCCGTAGGCATATTTTTGTTTGAGAGAGTTGGCCATACAAATCAACTCTCTTTTTTTTAGATTGTTGGTAGAAGGCTAGAAGCTACCAAATAAATTTGAATTTTCATTTCAAAAAAAAGAGTTGGCCTTAACAACCACTGACACCTTGGATCCACGTACCCTTTTCCCGGGCCCAAATTCATATTTTTAACTTTTATCAACTTTGTCAGATGACAAAGGCGCCAATGTCTATCGTCCGTCGCTAACAAGGAGGGGGTGGAAGATTGAGTAACGAAAGAGACGAGAAAATCACAGCCGCCGTACATTGCACTGGACGCCGCCAGTTTTCTTAGAGAAATCTGAAATCTGAATGGAGGGACGAGGAAGAATGAATGAGAAACGAAAAAAAGAGAAAAGAGAGAGAGAGAAAGAGATGGGGCAGTGGGGCCTAGATAGAGATGGCGTGAATTGAGCTAAGAAATGGTGACTGGTGGGTGACAGAAACGACGGACAAGTAGATTGGTCGGTCACTGGACCCCACCTCTGAATGACCCGACTTCTGTGATTCTGTCGTTTTGTGCCCACTCTATGATAGTCTAAAGTAACTCAAAATTTGAGTTTATTTATCTGAACAGCAGGCAAGGGTGGCAAAAAAAAAAAAAAAAAAATTAAATTTATCGTAGCTCAATCGTGACTTGCATCTGACTCGCTCATTACTGAACCGAGTTGTTAACGAGCTAGTTCGTTAATGGCTCGGTCTAGATTAAACGAGTTCAATCTGAGACCTAGCTCGGCTAAGTATGAATTTGTGTGCATTTTATACTGGCTAGTCCGGTATAAAAAGTTTGTAAAATTTATTTTATTTTTAAAACAAGGTCCAGTCAGATTCAGTGAGCCAGTTCGGTGTAGATCACGAACTGACTCGTGACGATTACGATATGAGATTTCAGCTCGGATCTCTAATCTCAGCTCGGTCTAGTCTAAACTTAAAATTTGAGGTACTTTAGGGGGATGTGAATTGTTCATTTGCCCAGGTTCGGCTAATGGGTTAGGTTCCTCTGTAAAATGTAGGCAGCTGTTTGATGGGACAGGTGATTTCTAGACCTTTCATTTGGGATCAGACGGTTGATGTATGTTGTGAATAAACAGTAGATTTTGTTACCGTCTATCTTTGCTTTATGAGACCGGATTTGACACCAACCATTCAATCTTTAATGGACGATCGAAATTGTCTCAAGGCGTATGATAATTTACTGTTCTGTTCCAGTGGGTAAACTGTTCTTACCTGGTCTAATAAATCTTCTTTTCTGACTTCTGATTTGTCTTGGCTTCTGCTAACAAATTTTACAAATGCATAAAAATTCTACGGATACATAAACACAAATTAAGATATTATAAATTTAGTTTAAAGGTTTCTTGGGATGAAATATTCAAATTGTACTAAAATAGAGTTATAGAAATAATAAAAATGTGGAAATCCTTGAAAAATAAATTGAGTTCCAAATATTAGTTCAAAGAGTAGAGTTAAAATGTCTCATAATTTTTATGCTCTAATCATGTATCACATTTTTATCTATCTCCATATTAAAATGTACATGGATATCAAATTTTATATTTATTAAAAAAAAATTGTACTATTTTTATATAGATACAAAAATCACTGTTTTTCAAAAGATTCTGAACCATAAAAAATGTTTTGTACCTATTTAAAATATTAGTAAAAAAATTCTAAACAAATATAAAAATTGGTCTCCAGGTACATTTTAGTATGGAGATCATGTTGAACAGTTCAGATTATTTATTAGGACTTTAAAAAAGAAACAAGAATGTGATGCATTATTATGGCACAAAAACAATAGAGCATTTTAATCCTGCTCTAGTTCAAATGATATGGAAAAAAAAAGTAAATTTAGTCCAACATTACTTAGCAAACAATCTTATACTGAAATGAATTTTTTTTTTTATCACAAATAGAAGCCGTCCAACACGTAAAAAAAAAACCGTCTAACTTGAATAATCTATTTGTGACAAATGACAAAATTTAGTGACTTTGGATAAAATTCATCCATAAAATTCATCTCTCTCCGTGCGGACATGTGTGCTAGAGGCCGCCTATCGGATCCTCTGCATTACCTCATCCTTTGAGCTTAAATACAAACCTATTAGAATCCATGCCAATCTAGTCCAAACCCCATTTTTATTTTTAGTATGAGATGAAAATTTAAATACATTAATTTTTTTCTTAAAATAAAATAGATATTAAATTTTTTAATTTAGACACTTTTAATATAGTTGGGAAAGCATAGCTGCGCAGAAAAGTATTACTTAGTGTGCTTTTAATTGTTTTCATGAAAACGAGGTATCATATGATTAAATTTATAGACGGAGAACTTGACCTTTGACATCTACTTCTACACTGAAATTCATTACTGATTTTCTTTTATTATTATTATTAGTTATTTATTATGAGAAAAGGCATGTATGTCTGTTTCAATTAGACTTCAAACATCCAAAATAACATCATCTGACCCTTCAACTAAAATTCCTTCTATCTAGCACTCTCTGTTTTTTTTTTGGAGGAACAATTAATAAGAATCGAACCTCTATTTAATATTAATCATTGATTTTCATTTACATTTGACTTTTTATAATTCGAAGGTCATGCTCAAAGGGGCAGTGCAGTCAAAATTTTGCATGTACGCACATCACTCGTGAAGTACATCGATTTCAACGGCTTAGATTTAGCTCGTTTGAAGTGAATACAATAGATTACGGAGTTATGCTCACCCAAGAGTTCGGTGAGCACATCCACCCTAGTTCTACTCCAAAAACAATATTTAGCAGTCAATATGTTTGTGTAATTGTGTCCAGTTTAAAGAGCCATAAAAATAATTCATTACGGATTTCATTCCCACCATTGATTGTATGGTCTTATCCGACACTAATATCTATATATGTATTCCCCAACAGTCCCAATAATGGAAAGGAAAACAAAAAATTAATGAAGGTCATACTCATACGTACCACTAAGCGGTGATGTTACGCTAAAAAAGACCGTTGTAATTAGTATTATAATCATTTGTTAATGCTGACAGGTCAAGGGAGAATTAATCAAATTATGTCTTATTAGCGATTAGAGCTAAAACTAAACTTGCACATTTTTAGACTTATCTCCTGTCGCTTTAATCGGTCGCATGTTTTTTCTGTTCTCTTTTGTGTTTTTAAAAAAATAAATTATTCCATGAGATGAGATTAGGTTGCATGTTATCATCTTTGAATTTCCCAAGTAATAACTTGGATTATTGTATTATTTTTTTATTAAATTAATGTCGCTTAGAGACGGCTCACCAACTCTTTCATTGTTTTTTTTTAATAGAGTTATTTTGTCTTCTTGTTCCAATTTTTTATTTATTTATAAATTAAAAAAATAAATTTCGATAATAAGATTGATTGTTTTTTCATAAATAAATAGAACCGAATCAGTAGTTTCATCCTGGCCACACCGGCTAATAAAACCGAATCAATAATTTAATCTCACTAATTTCTACAAGTACCAACCCAATAGTTATGAGACCGGACCATTAATTTGGTCCTATTGTGTTGCATGTGTTGGGATTGAACTAACAATTGAGTCCCACTGAGGAGAAGTAGAGGCAAGGAGAAGATATTGAAGGTGTTTTTTACAATTTACTGAAATCAAATCAATAATTTGATCTCAGGTTTTTTTTAGCATGACACGTTGTAATTCTCCGAAAAATACTAGGACCGAACTCTTGATTCGGTCCAGGAATTGTCCCGTTGACCCGTGAGAAAAAAATATATTATAGCTTATTTTCAATAATTATTTTCTCAATTTCTAAAAATAGAAAATGTTGTCTTGTTTCAGTGTGAAGGGCAGCATCAGTATTGCGACTGTGAAGCTGGTAGAGCGCGCACGCATAAGGACTAAAAATAAAATAATAATCATTGCTCGTCTTATTATTTGACCAATAATAAGACATGGAAAAGAAAATGATTGTTCTTGCACGCACGACTCTTTCTTCTTTGATATGATAATAAGTTCGAGTTGCGAGCAAGCAAGGCCCATAAATAATAGATTAGGTCGGTTGTTGATTTGACGAATTCTAACTATTATCCAATGCATTATTGATAACTATAAAATATTAAGTTTTTTTTTATTTAATTGTTAGAGTGTGACTATGATAATACATATTATATAACGGTCCGTGTTATGAACTCAAATTTCTGTTTGTAAAGTTCAAATAGTCAATATAAATTGCTCAACATTTTCATAATAAAATATATTTGTAGATTAAATTTATATATGAAAAAAAAGTTCAATATTTTTAGATAGGTAGAAAATAACTTGAATCTGAAAATTATGGACCATTAAAAAATAGTAATTTCTTGCTATTTAAAAAAAGTAGTGCAAAAAAAATATAAAAAGTATAAAATTTGATCTCAAAATACAATTTTTATATAGAGATTATGTTTAACGGTTCTAATCAACAATTTAAATTTTACAAATAGAGATATAGATCCATAGCACATGCAATATGTAATATGCATATTACCATAGCCTCATTCTAAATTATTATTTGGTCTGCAAGTAATACATGCAGTTAATATTATTTGGTTGCGCAGCTATAATCTGTCTAACTGATAAAAATGATTTTTTTTAAAAATTTCACATAAACGATAACTGAAAAAAAATCGGAAAGATCAAAGATGTATGTATACATCTTTACTATCATCCAATGTTCTAAATAGCACGCTATAGCGTTTTCGGACTTTAAACGCTAAGCTAAGGGATAAAAGTGCGCTATTTTAGCTACGACCGCTATAGCGGTCTGCTATATTACATAGCGTGTAGCGCAAATAACCCATGCTATGCTACATAAGCTTTTATTTTAAGGCCCAATTGAAATTTTCTTTTAAGGACCGATTTTTTTTTAGACCCAGGTTGTTTTTGCTTCTAATAGAAAAATATAAATAGTTTATGACATGATACTTAGGTTATTTTGAATAAAAAAATAATTAGTTTATGTCATGATGCTTATGTTATTTTGAATAAAAAAGATAAAAAAATTATAATTAAAAAAACAGTATGCATAGGATAGCTTTCGTGATAGCTATTTGAACCTTGATCATTTTCACATATTAATTACGTTACGTCCAAGAGTTTTAATTATCACAATAAAATTATTAGTAACGAAGAGGAGCTATGTTACCCGACCTTTCTCTTTTGCTAAAATATGTCGCACAAACATGAAAGGACATACTTTGTTTTCATTAAATTAACATTGAATATAAATAGAACAATATTCTATCAAGTCTATGTGAACAGAAGCGATTATTTTTCATTTAATTAATACATAAAATAATGAATTAACACTATTTAATCTAAATTTAACAAATACGAAGTATATCTCTCACTACACACTTAAATAATCAAACGAGATGTAAAACATGAGGTGTAAAATAAAATTTTTGCGGAAATATTATTAACTTATTCTACACTTATTTCGTTTGTAGAGGTCAGTGTCATAGATAAATAATTATTTTTTAATTTCTCTCTCTTTCTTTCAGACGGATTAATTTAAACTAAAAATTTTAATTGTTAAACGAGATGTAAAATATGAAATCGTGATTTTGTAATAGCGTTTGAGATGTAAAATATATAGGACATATTGAGATGTAAATATACTATTTTGTATGATTAAAAAATTATATTAAAAATACTATTTTGTAAAGATACCATTCAGCTCGGTTTGAAGGATTAAAAATTAAAAAATGTATAATAGGAATAGGCCCAAGTTTCTTTCTCGTTCTTTATGGCATGTTGGCATCAGAGAACTTAAATTAAATACAAAACAGGCCACACGGCCCAATAAAGACCCATGAGGAGCACAATTCCTACAAATCAATTGTTTTGGACCAGACAAAGGAGTAGAACTAGGGTGTTCCTAAGCTCACCAAGTCCTTCCATGAGCTTGACTCTAAAACCTATCGAATTGACTTCAAACGATATTTCCAAACTGTCAGATGTTCAATCTATATTAAAATGTGCTTGAAGACCAAATTTTACATTTTTTGGAATTTGTTTACTATTTATTAAGCCAGTTTGAAAACCGCTGTTTTCCAATGGTGCAGAATTTTAATAAAAACAATGATTTTCAAACCATCTTAATAAATAGTAAAAAAATTCCAAAAAATGTTAAATTTGGTCTCCAACCACATTTTAATATAGATTGAACATCTAACGGTTTGAAAATGTCGTTTAAAGTCAATTCGATAGGTTTTATAATCGAGTTCACGGAGGACTTGGTGAGCTTAGGAACACCCTAGTTCTACTCCAGACAGAGTCTTAAACCCTCCTCTCTTTTCATTTTAGATAACAATTCTTTTTGACATAAAAGCTGAATAAGTGTCATAAAATTTATTTTATGGGAAAATTATTATTTTTCTTGTAACTTTTTTCAAAAAAAGAAAAAACAGAGAAACTTTTTCAATTCATAGAATATACTTAGAACATCTACATCCCAGCAACTCAAATGAGTTTCTAAATAACTGTTAATCTCTTTTTAGAAATTAAGGTCTCTAAAATTTCAAACTCTCACATCCCTGAAATTAATTTTAGAATTTCTATTAAGCCACGTCAGCAACAAATTAAAAAGCAGAAATAGTTTGAGCCAATTATTTAATCAGCATAGAGTTTATAAACAGTTTCTTAATAAGAAACTTTACTGCATAGTTTCTAAATAAGAAACTCTCCCACAACTCTGAAATTGGATTATAAACTGCCACATTAGACTAGAAACTCTAATAGTATCAGAGATGTAGGTGCTTTTAGCACATCTTTGCATATACACCCCCGCCTCTAATACAATCTAATGTTGTAAAAAAAAAAAAAAAACCTCAGTGTCATTGACAGTCTTAAATGCCATTCCACATCATATTACAACTAGAGGCATCATTGTTGCGGCTCCGCCGCAACTGTTCTTTTGTGTAAGTTAGCGTATATGAAAAACATTTTTTTCTTCTTCTATATGATAACTTAAATATTAGAAAAATATTTACATATAAATGTCACAGCATCTAACATTATATTGATAGCTCATTAACAATATAAATATCATACAAACTTTAATGCTTTAAAAAGTGAATGTCTAGACAAATTTATCCTTCCAATGACTATTTGATGTTGCCGTTCTCCTTGTCATCGGTTCAGTTTCCCTCCATCTCGGAACCATTAGAATGCATATACAATTTGTACTAAAGAGAACCCATGGATAAAAAAGAAGATCACCAATGTCCCTACATAACCACAACTCCCGCAACAATGTCCCTACATAACCAACGAAATATATTATTGCTCTTCACAAACAAATACTTCAAAATAGGTTTTAATAATTGTAAAATCCAATCCCATAGCATAGATCAAGCCTATTGCATAAAACATCGAGTGGATACCAGTGGTATGCATTTCGCTTTGCGAGTAACCCATAACAGATGGCTGAATACAAAAGCTGGTACTCCATACCAGATGACAACTGGTGGCTGACACAACTGGTTCCAGTGGTAAAAAACCATCATAACGCACTCCTCTACTCCTATATACACACACATAACTGAAATTAGTAAAATAAAAATTGCAGAGTTGAGGTTTAATCGAAGCTAGTATGATATAAATCAAGTATTTATTAGACTACATTTTGTGCTGAATGACCATGTAGAACTAACATTAGTCAAACAGTATAATTCCACGTTAATATTCATCTAAATGAGAATGAAGCTAGACTCCAATTCAACAGAACAAAAAGTTCACCATCAACAAACATATAATCCTAGTTTTGCCCTCAGTAAATACAAATTACCCTAATTTTTCACATTTCTTTTGAGCAATGGATAAAAAAGGGAAAAATAAAATAAGAAATAAATAAACAATCAAATTAATGACCTGATCATCATCGTCATCGTCATGCCATCATTAATCACTCTCTTGCAAATCAAGTCTCTTTTTTTATCTCAGACCTCCCCCTCTTCATCACTATCTTGCTTCTCTTCCCACTCCCCGTCTCCCTCATTTAGTTCTCTATCCTGATTGAGACAATGCTGCATCAAGAACCTCTTTCCCTTCTCATCCTTCTTCTGCTATTAGCTCTTCCTAGGTTGAACGAATTGGTCCGTTTAAGAATAAGTACTTCATTTGGGGAACAAAACATGTATTTTATGTGTTAAATTTACATTATCATTTAGGAATAAAAAATTAATTTGGTATTATGCATGTACTTGGTACCCTGTTAAATATAGGTTCTTTTCAAACAATACACTTGGTGTGTAACAAATTTCACATTGACACGTATCATTTTAGTAAGATTACCAATGAAGAATGTGGTACAGTTTCACAAAACCTAGAAGAAAACGGACCTTTCTAGATTAAGAAAAATCAGTTGCAAGAACCCAAAAAAGAAGCAATATGCTTTCAATATTGTGATATTTTAGATTTTGGGTCGCAAATTTATTAAAAAGACAACGAATCCAGCGATAGATCCTAACCTGAGTCATCCCTGATCTCATCGTCTCGATTTATCTCGAAAGAAGACTTGAGCATGTAATTCTTGTCCTTGTTAGTTCTTCTTCTATCCATTGCTTTAAAACATAATCTTCTAATTGCTTTCGGAAAATTTTTTGCTCCATCAAATTGAAGCATAGTAGACTCATTGGAGATGTACTACATGAAGAAAGCAGTATTAATGATTTAGTAGAGATTATTTGCTCAAATCTAGTAAAAATATTTTAAAAAATCACTACTTCCTCATTTTTTTTGAATTTTTTTAGATAATTAGAGAATTACTACTTTTGAATGGTTTCGAATTTTTAGATCAAGTGATTTTCTACCTATCTACAAAAATAGTAAAAGTATTTCAAAAATGTAAATTTGATCTCAAAGTACATTTTCATACGGAGATCATGTTGAACGGTTCAGATCGACTATTTGGACTTCACTAAATGGAGATATTGATTCATAGTACGGACCAATATGCGCTATGCATAGTACCATAGCGTCAGTCAATAGGTCCTGGTTGGATTTCAACTGGTAAGACGTGACTTTATCTATCTAGTAACCATAAAAGCTTAAGCTGATATAAGAGTGGGAAAAGTTATAAAATTCCTCAAGCTTAACCAATGCCAGAGGTGATTTTTGTACCTACAATTTCCAAATTCATTTGAAAATTAGCATTTCAACCTCTTTTACTCACCTACAGTTCAGTGTAGCTGCTCTTTTAATGTTGTTCACCAGATTTGAGAATCTTGCAATTTTATCATAGTATTTTGACGGTGATGCTATGTTAACATAAAGTTTTGACTGATAGTTTCTGCTAAGTTTCAGCTGTCAACATTTAAATTTTTTGCTTATAAGCCTTAAAAAAGAACAGTAATATTATATTTTTTATACTGGACATAGTGCTCACATATTATTTTGGTTAGTTGTGCTGGATTGGGATAGTGATGAAACTGATTATTTGTTTCTATGTGCACCTGTACATTTGCAAATGAATATGACACAAAATATCGGTGTCATAGGTGTACACGACAAAACAATATATGAAATTTGTTAGTTCAGCTAATACTTACGGCTATACTTCTAAAAATTGCAAGCATGATTTGAAAAAGGGTAACCTCAAATTCCTCAGGGCTCTTTTCTTCTAGAATTACACCGACAAATTGACAATTGATATGCCATGGTAAGAATTAACGAAGGAGAAAATAAGCAAATATGTGTGCCATCACTAAGCTAAGATTTTGACCAGGTATATAATCGACTAAACCCAAGAAAAATACACTGAGGTGCTACATACCAGTTCAATAGTTAATGGAGTCCGAATAG
The DNA here is from genome assembly GCA_025461125.1 of Carex kokanica. NCBI lineage: Eukaryota > Viridiplantae > Streptophyta > Magnoliopsida > Poales > Cyperaceae > Carex > Carex kokanica. Next base: position 1,135,113 of record JAJGRX010001004.1, read on the forward strand.
ATCCACCCTTGCACTTGCCTCTCCATCTCGTTCCACCCGTCAATACGTGCTCTTCTTCCACAACCTTTTTTGTCAACATTTTCTTCACCTGCTAGTAATTAGGTTGAAGTAAACTACGAGGTATGACAAGGTTTGACAACCACTTGAAAACATGCATTTCTGATTTTATCACACACTAAGAGGACTTTGTTTCGCAAAAATTTCCCCTGAAATTAGATATTTGTTTGTCAAATTCTATAATCTCTTCTCTAAGGTAAGACCAATATCAGACATGACTGACTCCCAAGTGGTAAAGAGTTAACCTAACAATTTGTCCAGTTGAAATATTCTTCAAAGGATATCAAATTCCTTCTGATATAGCAAGGTTGTTCTATTACCAGAAAAATCATATTGTTCAGCTCTCTGTACTTGAAAACCCCCCCATCAGTTATTTTCCCAAACTCCCACAACAAATCGAACTGAATAACAAACATTCTCCTACTGCATTATTTTACTTAAAGAAGAACAAAGAAAGGAGGGAGAGAACTACAATGTTCCTTCGAAATAGGTGAAAATGGAACATTTATATGGGGCCAAAATGGAACTTTGGCATAATTGACAAAGAGAAATAAGAACAGAGTGCTAAAATACAAGAGCTCCCATTACCATATTCATTGCTCAAACGGGATATTTCATTACCAATTAGTCACTTAAAATGTTCAAATTTTATCTTTTACTGCCACACAGCAGAAATAGTAATCCAAAACAGCAATTCCAGATTTGTGAATAGAGCAAAACCATAACCAAATAGCGCAACCAATTTGAACATATGAGTAAGACGATAATTGAGGGCAGTGGAACTCATATAGTCATATTTGTGGTATCCCCTTTTCTTTTTGTGGGTGAACTCTTAAGTTGTTTCTTTTCTCAACCTTTAGTATGGATTACAACGGGGAGGAATTTACCTTGGCAACACTGAGCAATATTTTGAGCTTACGTCCGCTTGCGTCATTCGAAAAAATATTTACATAACACCGAAACGTTCAAACAACTGACTTTGCAAATATAAATATTTGCAACAGAGAGGAATTTACCTTGGCAACACTGAGCAATATCTTTGCAGCGCGAAGCAGTAATAACAGAAATTCATGGCTCAACTAATCTGTGGCATCGTATTGGTGGGTTGCTTTTTTATCTATTTGTTTGTTTCTCAAAGAAAATGTTCTCTTGAGAAATGGTACATACTTTAATCGATTCAAGCATTCACGCCTTAACAGATACACAGAGAAGTTTGCGAGGCCGGTTAAATCCGAGCACCACAACACTAATTTATTTCAATAAAATCAAAGGTGGTGCATCAATCGACAATAAGACTAAAAATTTCAGATTTTTCCCAATTTCCATCAGTCAAGGGCTTCACATGAGCACATCAAAAATCGTAACCGAGCACGATTAAATTAGCATGCAATTATGTGGTTTAAACACAGGCTCAATTTGACAATTGAAAGAGCCAACCCAACTTCATTTCACATCTGAAAGCAGAAAGGGAATAATATAAAGGAATAAAACCGTTTACCGGATGACACTTCCTATTTGTGCTTTGGGTGAGGCTTATCAGTAGCAAGGTGGTGTAGATCGGCCTTCCCCACTTTGCGTCAACCTGTGGTCACATTAAAAAGAAATTTCTAATTTTGAAGTAATGTTCTGACATTTTAAACAGAGAAATTATAGAGGTTGGTCAGTCAAGCTTAATTCTTCTTTTGTTACACAATGTGAGGAGTGGAGCATAGCATTGTATAGAGAAAGTGGCATGGTTTGGAAGTTGTAAATTCCTGAGGAATATGAGCAAATTTCAAGTTTTCTCTCACTTACAATCTTATATTTGATCAGTACTTCCACCAGCCCAAATTACTCAGAAGGCAACAATAGCCCCAAGTTGATTATCAAATAGTTTAGATTGACTGCTTACTTCTGCAGGGTTTCTAAGAACAAAAAAGCTTGTGGTCGAAATTGTTTGACAATTAAGTTGGTGAGTTGAAGCAGCAGCTAAGCAAATAGGAAAGAGTACCCCCTAATTAACAAAATGTCAATACTCATACTAATTAGAACAGGACTAAGTAAAGATTGATTATTGCACACAAAAAAAGCAATTGTCGATTTTAGAGTAGAAATAGGAAGGAAAAGAAGGGGAGGAGAATGAATAATTAAATTGAAGTAGAAGAAAATATCTTTGAACTGGTGTTCTTTTTTTGTTGGCTTAATTCTATAACGATTGGAAGAAATGTAGTAATGAATTTGAAGGAATCTCACCAGCGGAGGGAATAAGAGGCGTGAAGAATAGACAGCGTGGAGCTCTTGAGGCTTGAAGGAGGTTGGCGAAGGCGAGTGGAGGGAGGGGAAAAGCTCAACGGGGAAGAAGGAGAGGAGCAAGAGGAAGTAAGTGAAATTGAAGCCGATGACTCCTAAGGACAAAAAACACACGACAAACAACATCGTCGGAGGTCGGCGAGGACTCTACGAGGAAGCAGGCGAGAGCACGTGGCGAGGAAGGGAGAAGGAGCGAATTACATCTGTCACGAATTACACCTGTCGAATTGACGGAGAGAGCGAAAGAGAGTTCAAGGGCGAGATTAACCTTTAGATAGGAGTGAAAAATAAATTTCTAGAGATGACGCCAGATGACATCAACGAAATTGATCTGAGGCATCTATCTACCATCAGACGGAACTGAATGGGGGTGTTACTGTTCATAGCTACAGTAACACCCCATTGCCCTTTTACTATATATAATGTCATAATGTATATACGCATGGATCGGGTATCAAATTTGAAGTATTTTTAAAATTATGTCGTTATTGATCAAGTACTTATAAAACTTTTTGGTTGGTGAATCACTAATTAATTTTTTGAATTGCATCAAATTTGATATATGATTGTTCTAAATTGTCGGTTCAACTTGATAGATGATTATACAAAGATTGCAGAAGACTACATTATTAAATTGAGGTGATAGAACTTCAATTCATTCACAAAAATGCCTAATTACATCATAATTATAAATACATAAAAAATAATTTTTACACTTAAATTAATGTAATACAATCCATACAATCACATTTTCCTCTTTGTTTATTTTGATGGGTTAGCTTTTGTATTTCATATTTTCTTCTTCTTATTTTGAAGGAAATAAACTTAATGTGGAAATAAACTCTTAAGATGACACAACTTGTGTATACCTATATCATGTTATTTGTGTCCTAAATTTGTTAAAAACAAAATTTTATATACAAATTATCTTATTTTATAAATTAATTTTGTTAATCTTCAATAATTTTTTTTTTTATGTGAAATAAAAACCTAACATTAGTAAAAAAAATTATAACCTCTACGGAAGCTCTTGATTAAGGTTTGATTTATTGCTCTGTTAAAATCTCGTCCAAAGAATAATTTCAAAATTAAATTCTACATTGCTCGGATTTCGGATCCCAACCGAAAAAACTGTGCTGTCAAAAATTTAGGAAACTAAATTTCAATCTACTCGAATTTCGTGACTTGATGAGATCCAACGGGTATAGATATTTACAGAGTAATTTGTACTTCATGCAGCGCACGAACCATATCTGGTGCTGTTTTGATTCTATAGTCCGTGCGCTGTTTTCAGCCAAAACTACTCTGTTAAAATCTTTACCCGATCCAACGGCTGCTGTTCAGTTGGGTACAGCTGTACTCCACATGCGCTGTGTAATGCTTAGTTGTAATCCGACGTGTCGGCCATGTCATAACAATCCATCCACGTGTCGAGACCCTAACCGCGCGTTCCAAATTTGCTCACATGGGCATTTTTATCCTAATTGCGTCGCATCACGAGCTGCACCTCACAACAGATCTATTTCCATTTGGACCCACATCAGGTCGTTGGATCTTTACCATGCGCCCATGCGCCCATGCCGCATGATTATTTTTCTTCATCCCCTCGACCATCAAAACAGCCAACAGCTAACTTGATCCAATCCACGTACCCCACGAATGGAGAACGAATGTCTGCTGTTTAAGTGCTGCTCTAATTTGGCTAAATATTTTAACAGAGTATTTTTGGCTTCATGCAGCGCACGAATCATATGCAACCGTGTTTTGATTCAATAGTCCATGCGCTGCATGAAGGAAAATCCATTGTTAATATTTCTACCCTCTAATTTTCTCATCATTTTGTTTTATTTGAATTCTCTCATCATTCCCTGATTTTTATTAATATCCAAAGTTAATTAGAAAATAGCAAAAATGCTAAAATTTAACACTAAAAAATCAAATTTTTTTTAAAATATTTGTTAAATTACTTTTTTTGATATATAATTAGCATATTTATACTAAAATACGCTAAATTACTTGAAATTATGTTATATTACGCTGAATTATATTAAATTACGCTAAATTATGTTAAATTATGTTAAAATACGGTAAATTACGCTAAATTACATATGAATAGGGCCGATTTTGTGCCATCTTTCATAAATCATAAAAAAAGTAAAAAATTTACAAAAATAATAAAATTTAGTATTCTACAAGTTTATTACATAACTAATTTACTGAGTTACGTAGATTGAATAATAGAAATGAAAATCTTAATCGGAAACTTCAACTGAAGTTTTGAGGCTCTTTCCTTTATTTTTTGGCAATTCTGAATTTCAAAATTTGACATCATAGGCACTGATGCATGCGTATTTTCGCAAGCTTTCCGAAAAGTGATCATTCGCTAAAATCGGACACTCGAGCGCCGTTTTATGGCTGTTTAAAGTTTCATCGTTGTTTTTCACCTTCTATGTTCAGATATCATCCATATTCATACGTAATGTAGTGTAATTTACCGTATTTTAGCATAATTTAACATAATTATTGTAATTTATCATAATTTAGTGTAATTCAGCGTAATTTAACATAATTTCAAGTAATTTAACGTATTTTAGTATAAATATGTTAATTATATATCAAAAGAAAGTAATCTAACAAATATTTTAATTTTTTTTGCAATTTGACTCTAAAAAAAAAAAAAAATTTATTTGGTACCGGTCATTTTCTGACCAGTATAGACATTTTTAATAATTTCCAGCGAATCTTGATATTTTTATTAATTTCTAATTAACTTTGGATATTAATAAAAATCACGGCTCATCATTTTGCTCTCGGATTGTTGGGGTGTCCAGATCCCTAAAGTAACCCAAATTTGTTTATACATCCGGATCGTCCGATCAAAATTCGGGCCAATGGTGGAATGTACGGAGCCCTTTAATATTCGTGCCAGAGCAGATCGAACGGTCCGAATACAATCGGGTTACTATAGACTATAGAGTAAATAACAGAGGAAAGAACGAAAGTTCCCCCAAAATTGGATAGATGGAGGAGAAATCCAGAATTTGAATCTCATTGGCGGAGGGGACGTCTACGTGGCTATGGTGGGGTCAGTAGCTATCCAAATTTCCTGGCCACCATTGCTCCTGGAACTTGGTATAAATAAACCCCCTCGAGTGCTTTGGTTCTCCACCACTCAAATTCATTTAATAGTCTAATTTTGAAATATTTGTGCTCTTTTCAGTAGATACTTTTTGTGATATTTTCTTATAAAGACAGAGATGGCACTACAGACTACTTTTCTTCCTTCGACTCTCACTGTACACAAGGAGGTAAATTTGAATGCATGTGTTCAATCAAGTTCTATTTTTTATGCTTTTTTAGTAGTAATTATTAATTATGCAAGTGCACTTTGTCACAATGTGAACTATTATGCAATTTAACATTTTATACTGTGCTTGAAATTATTAAGAAGTAATTGTACTTGATTATATAAGTTGATATAATGTAGGCCAAATTGGGCATCAAGGATTCTTCCTTTGTTGGCATTTCTCTGGTCGGCCATGCCAAGGCCGACTTTGTCGCTCCCCTCCGTTCAAAGGTATATAAATCAAGGAAAATGATCATGAATATGAAAAAAATTACTCAAAAATTACATTTCATAAAAAAAAAAAAATCATCGGATTAACCAACAATTCATGAATCCTTTTGCAGAAGCTATGCATGCCGGTCGTAATCAAAGCGCAATCAACTGCAGTTGCGGCCCCAGGGCTAACCAATTCTTCTCTAGATGGCAAAAAGGTACTAAGAAAAGGTGTCGTGGTAGTAACCGGCGCCTCCTCTGGCCTAGGACTTGCCGCTGCCAAGGCTCTAGCCGAGACTGGCAAATGGCACGTGATCATGGCATGCCGTGATTTCTTGAAGACCGAAAAGGCGGCCAAATCAGCCGGCATTCCAAAGGAGAACTACTCCATCATGCACTTGGACTTGGCATCACTCGATAGCGTGAGGCAATTTGTCGAGAATTTCAGACGGTCCGGGATGGCGCTTGACGTGTTGGTGTGCAATGCGGCTATTTATCGGCCAACCGCAAACACGCCAACCTACACAGCGGATGGGATCGAGATGAGTGTTGGGGTGAATCATTTGGGTCATTTTCTCCTTGCAAGGTTGATGCTTGAGGATTTGAAGAAGTCGGATTACCCGTCAAAACGCCTCATCATTGTCGGATCTATTACTGGTATGAAACTGCGCATCTGCATTATGCCTCATGCAATTTTAGTACAGTTTAAGATAAATTATGCCAAAAATATCTGATATACTACTATCCAGTAATCAACAAGACGTGTGCTGAATTAATTTTTTTAACTAACTCATCCATTTATAGGAAACGATAACACCTTGGCCGGAAACATACCACCAAAGGCCGGTTTGGGTGACCTACGTGGCCTGGCAGCCGGGCTAAATTCACACCATTCTAGCATGATCGATGGAGGCAGTTTTGACGGTGCGAAAGCATACAAGGATAGCAAGATTTGCAACATGCTGACAATGCAGGAGTTCCACCGTCGGTTCCATGAGGAGACGGGAATAACCTTTGCCTCGTTGTACCCAGGCTGCATTGCCACCACCGGCTTATTCCGGGAACATATTCCACTATTTAGAGCCCTATTCCCGCCCTTCCAGAAGTTCATCACCAAAGGTTTTGTGTCTGAAGCAGAGTCCGGGAAGAGGCTCGCACAGGTATGCAACAATTCAAACAATCTAAATTAATTGAAATTGATATAATGTGTTTGACAAATTTTTCATAATATGTGATTTTAAAATTCAGGTTGTTAGTGATCCGAGTCTGACAAAGTCGGGTGTGTACTGGAGCTGGAACAAGGATTCAGCCTCGTTTGAGAACCAGCTGTCACAGGAAGCGAGTGATGCTGAGAAGGCACGCAAGCTGTGGGAAGTTAGCGAGAAGCTGGTCGGGTTGGCCTGAATCTGAATCTGAATCTGAATCAATACGGAAATAATCCTCGATTTGCTTGCGAAATCGGCATTGGAATGGGATTGAGTTGCATGAGGGCTGTTCCTGTTAGGTTGCTTTGTATTTGAGGTTCTAGTAGTAGGAGAATTTGTACAATTTTTGGCTAATTAAGCAATGGAATAAAATCGCAAGCTTTGTTATTATTTCTCACTCATGTGTGATGGCTACAAAGGAACTTTACCTAACAATCAGTTTTCACTTTTCATTGATCGCATTGCATACTAAATTAAAACCAACAAAAAGAACAAAAAAGTTGTTAGATTTTTTAAATGCCGTATTTCAATGATCGTATTTCACTTTATTTCTCACGTTTCGTACAGATCTAGCACGTACAAATCTTAAAGCGAATCGGACGGATTAAGAATCCTCCCTATGGATAGAACTGAATTGGCCCAAAAAAGAACGCAGTGATCAACACAAATTATGTGAACAATGTACTGAAAAGAAAAATTGCAAATAAAAATTTAGAAAGAATGCATGGCGCAAGATATTAAAACAGGCTCGACACATACATTTTTTTTTTTTTTAGAAAACATTTGATTTTTGCACCCATATGCTACAAGTGCTTGTCTTCTATTTTTCTTTGTTTTTGTTGTTTATTGATTGGAGAAGGCTTGTAATTTCGGCAACTATATTTTTATCATATTTTTTTTTAATTGTTAATTTGTTATCTTATTTAGTCGAGATATAAACAGACTGCATGACTGAGATCAATAGATAACTGCTCATATGTAATCCAATAACTTATTAAATCAACATATTAATTTTCTTCAATTGGATGAAAAGGAGATGATGAATGCTACATGGCAACTTAACATGACGAGAACTAGGGGTGTCAATGGTACTCTTTTACTTGTTTACCCTTTCCGTACCGCATTCGATAAGGCAGGTATGGATAAGTTTTTTTTTTTTTCGTTAGCTAATCGGGTATGGTATGAGTAAAGATTTGTTTTCATTAGCTAAACAGGTAAGGGTACGGATAAAAACTATTTTGTACATGTTATCCTATAGGGTAGTTATATTATTGTCGGAGTAATAATTAGTGATGGCAAAATTTATTTGCGGGATATTTCATATGATAATGTTTGAGCAATAATTAATATGATTTTTTTTATAAGTAAAATGTTAATCATATTACTTTTATTTACATGTTTTGTTATTTAGTTAAATAATTGAATTTGTCCGTGTTTTTAAATTTTCTTACTTTATAAAAAAAATAATATAGTTGAAATTGATTGCATATTTGTTTTTTTATTAGTAGTGTAATTGCATATGTGTCAAATGAATGAGTTTTGATGTTAAAATATAATAAAATTAATTATTATATTAGCATTATTCGTTATTCACCCGCTACCGTTTCGTTACCCGATAGTTTAACAGTAATGGTAGGATAGGGTAAAGTCAATTCTTAATGAATAAGAATAAAATATGAGTAAAGTCAATTTTTAACGAGTATGGGTATGAAAATGCCTCCACTCTACATGTATCGTACCCATTGACACCCCCCAACGAGGACTCAGAACAACTGTTTATTTGTAGCAACAAGTTCTACGGATCAAACTCTACAACCAACCGTGCGGCGGATAAGCTGGTAACATTCATTTCGTAAAATAGTTTACTTTTCCAGCAACCGCAGCGCATCGCACACGGAAAATGCGTCATAACTATGTGGCGTGTTCTACTGGCAAATAAAACGCGTCATGACTCATGACTCATGACCCGGATCAATACTCGCTATTTATGAATTCCGGATCTTTGCATTATCTTACCGTTTTAATTTTAATTTGGATATATATAATGAACGGATTGATTTTACTGATTATTACACATTCTCATCTTATCCTCTAAAATATACAATACTAACAGATATATAATCTCCATTCCGTTATTAAGCACGTTGGGTGTCCAATCCGCCAACGGCTATAATTGAAAAATTAATTTTTGAATTTAATCTCAACTCTCCAATCACATAATCTATCTTCTTTTGATTAAATGCATCTGTTTTATGTGTAGAAGTTTAAATTTAGTTACAAACATACTCACCACACATACCGCTACACGATGCGTTACAATTAAAATTAAACAGACTCTAAAATTTAGCGTTATAATTATTTGTTTCCTTATTTCTCCATCTCCAATTGATATTTTCTATACAGTGGCTCACAATTCAAATTAATTTTTTGTTCACTTCCTTATTTCTATACATATTACTGTGATAAATGTAAAATATATTTCTATTTTTTTTTTTTTTTAAAAAATTATCATTTTGTATGAGAATTTATTTTTGTTATTTTATTATATATTCCGTTGTAACGCCCGTGCACAATACTAGTAACTCATTTTTTTCTTGTTGTTATCTACTCATTTTTAAAATATCTCCTTTCATTTTATATATGAACTTGCACAAACAGGTGGTTAACAAGTGTTGTGCAGAGAAAAACTTTCTTTCGTCAGTTATCTTGTCTATTATGGGTGTGGATCCATATAATGAGTACGGGTTCAATTGACCCAATTTTTTTAATCAAAGAGTTGTAGAATTTCAGAAATATCTTTCAAAAATTACAAATTTCTCCTTTCAAATTCTACAATAACATATTTGTTCTTCTAAATTATATAACTCACATATTTATCCAATACAATTTTAATATATATAAAATAAACCAAAAATTCCTTCCTCAAATAAGATATACCAAAAAATCATGTTAATCGTGTTTAATTATTCATTCTTATAAAGAAAAAAAATGAGAATTATGAATTTATAAGGGTGATGGATTGAGAATTACTATGGAGGATGATGAATTGAGTAAATATGTGAATTATAGTAATTTAGGAGGATAAATACGTTATTGTAGATTTTGAAAGGAGAAATACGTAATTTTATAGATTTTGAAGGGTAAACCTGATATTGTTCTTAAAAAAAATTTATATTTCTAAAGACGATAGAAGTTGAAATGAACATTTGGAAAATAACAACAATCTTCAATAATTTGTTAAAATCCATAACCAACAAAAAAAAATGACAGATAATATTTTTGTAATGTTGCTTGCCACATATTTTCTATATTTCCATAACCCTATTAGTTTTATTCGGTTTGTATTGTTGTATTAATATTTAATATATTATAAATTGATGAGGTTCAAATTCCTCTATTTTTTGTGCCTCCATCATGCCTCCATTTCTAAATTTTTTAATAAATCAAAATTTAAAACTTAAAAATCAAAATAAAACAATTGGATATGATCTACATTATTTTATCTATGCAGGTGTAAAAAATTATGGCATTTCAATTTTGTTTTGGTTGTCATCAAGAGCTTGTAAAAAACGTACTAATTTGGATAATTTCTAGACGTTGATTTTTTAACTTATTGATTCACATAAAAATAAAATCGAAATGTGATAATTTTTTAAGAGCAAATAGAGAAAATAATATAGATCATATGTAATGGTTTTATTTTGACTTTTTAAGTTTTAAATTTTGAGTTATTAATGTTTTAAAAAATAAAGACATGACGGAGGCATTTGATTACTCCTCTTATAAATTTCCGTTTTATTTAATTTTATTTCCATGTCCTTTTAGATAAAATTGTGGTATTCTCTTGTTGCATTATTGCATTTAGAAGTCCATGATATGTTATAAGATCTTTTATTATATATGGATGGGTCCCTGTGGAATGATGTCGACTTATTATATTTAGACTGATTCCATTTAATTATATTTCAACATTTGTCTACAGAATAGAATGAAAGAGAAAAGAATTGACATTTTCACCTTCCATTCTATTTTATTTTATGTCGATCGATATTCATTAATATAGTACACATCCCATTAATGTGTGATATGATAACAACATCTTATTCGTCCTTTATATTTGGACTGCATTTATAATTTATAATATGAGGAGGATGCCTTCATTTTTTGTACCTCCACCGTGTCTCTATTTTTAAAATTTTTAATAACTCAAAATTTAAAACTTAAAAAGTCAAAATAAAACCGTTAAATATGATCTCTGTTATTTTCTCTATGTGCTCATAAAAAATTATCACATTTCGATTTTGTTTTTATGTGAATCAATAAGTTGAAAAATCAAAATATAGAAATTATCCAAATTAGTACGTTTTTTACAAGCTCTTGATGACAACTAAAACAAAATTGAAATGCCATAATTTTTTTACATATGCATAGATAAAATGATGTAGATCATATCCAATGGTTTTATTTTGACTTTTAAGTTTTAAATTTTGATTTATTAAAGTTTTTAGAAATGGAGACATGGTAGAGGCATTTGAACCCTCCTCTTATAATATATAATTAGAGCAAAGTTAAGGTGTGTTGTGCTCATTAAAGAATTGGGTGAGCATAACTACTCCAAAATCTATCATATGAACTTCAACGAGAATCCAAACCGTTGAAACTGATCTACTTTACGAATGATGGGTGTACATGCAAAATTTTGAAATTTTGGAATTTATTTAGTATAAAGTCAAGCGGTCAAAAATATGACTTTATACATGAAAAAAAATGAAGTTCTACGAGTTATTAATTTTAATGCATTCATTTTTCATCAATTTTTGACCGGAGATAATTGTGGGTTAGATACCGGGGAGGCACATTAAATGAGAATTTTTTATCCAAAGAAAATAATAGAAAAGAAGAGAGAAATAGAAAGAATACATCAGATTTTTTTTATCGGTAGTAAGATCGGTGGCAGTGCCATTGATTGAAAAGTCTTTTTTTATCAGTAGAGCTTCTCTTTTACAGCTAAATTATTAATTTCTATTTCCTTCTTTATTTTAAAAATTAATTTTTTGGTATGTATGATAATTTTTAAATTTTGAACGCGAAAAGCAATTAAAATTAGTTGCATAAGTGCAATATTTTTGAAAAAAATTTAATTAATTTAATTATTTTAAACTAATTTAAATTAGTTGTGTCGGTTTGTTTTGTTGGTTTCTCTGACTGCATCTCGTTATTTCAAACATCGTACTCGTTTTGTGATTGACTGTGATACGAAAATGTTTGGGAGATGAATTGGTCCGATTAATAAATCAAATTAAGATTAATAAATAATGGGAAGAATTAGCCCGATCTCGAGAGTCTGGATCCCCTGAAGTAACTCAAATTTTGAGTTTAGATCCGGGATATCTTTAATATTGGTGCAGATTCTGATCCAACGGTCCATATGCAAACTCAAATATAAAGTATAGTCAACAGGTAAACTCTCCGGTAGAAGTTATAGAGTAAAGATTTTAACAAAATAGGTTTTGCTTCATGCAGCGCACAAACCATATACATCTTTGTTTTGATTCTATAGTCCGTGTGCTGCATGAAGCCAAAATGGCTCTGATAAGATCTTTACCCTAGTTATACTATTCTTCGCTCCATTTTTTAAAGTCCAACCCATAAAAAACGCTTTCCCTCTCTCTAAGTCTTCACAGAGAACTAAGAAATAGTAAATAAACTACTCCCAGGGAGAGCAGAGCAGGGAGAAAGAAAGAAAGAGAGATCCAGAGAGAGAGCGAGAGAAAGATAGAAAGAGAGAGAGGTGGGAAGGATGGGACTGGCGGAGGAAGCGATCGGAGATGGAGAAGGAGGGCTTGGTAGAATACCACGTCTTGGTGCTAAACAAAAGTATATCAGAATGGATGCACAGATCTTAGAAGAAACCACTGGAGAAGGAAACAATAAAGGAATGAAGAATAAGGATTCAGATAAAATTAGCGAGAGTAGGAGATATGTTATTGCTTGTGCTGTTTTTGCTTCTCTCAATTCCGTGCTTCTTGGTTATGGTTAGTTCATAAACCCCCCGTTACATCTTTGTTTGATCTACTTCGTTAGGAGTTATGGAATTGGTGGTGTTTTCATTAACTTTTTGTTTTTTTGTTTTTTGATACTTGGTTAAAGTCAAAGATAGTTTTCCCCTTTTTGCTTGGTCAACCTATTGCTTTCTAGTGCTCCGCGTTGACTTTGAAAGTTCTTCATGGGGGCCGAGAGATTTTGTTTGGTGCTGAAATATGAATTTTCATGAATAAATCGCTGTGAATTATTACTTGAGAACACATTAGTAAGAATTGTTATCATAAAGAGTTTGATAGGACTTAAAGTTTGAGTTAGATTCAAAATCTGACAAGGCTTTTTGGGGATGGAAAACAGAAAATGATACATTAATTCTTTATATTGACTACTAAATTGATCAAATTAACACCTGGAAAGAATACTAAATTGGTTATAGTCAAGATATACAAGGAAATAATTAAGCATAAGATGGTCATCTTTTGTGAAGGAAATTCCACTAACTAACAATTTTTAAAATTGTTCAACTTTTCTTAAAGGCAATTTCCTAATGAAAAATGAAGGTTCACCACTATTGTTTTTACTTTTCTTTGATAAATGTATAGAAGACAAACATTGCAAAAAAGAAAGAAAGAAGAAAGTATAATAAAATTGATTAACCAAAAGAAGTTACTGAACCTGATTAGCTAAGCATTTACAATGTTTAGCTGCTGTTTTTCGAAATTCAACCGAGTAAGATAAAGCCTGTGTCAATATTTATCTTCCAAATTCTCTTTTTTTCAGATGTAGGCGTGATGAGTGGATGCATTATCTTTATCCAAAAGGACCTACACATAACCGAAGTGCAACAAGAAGTTCTTATCGGTTGCCTCAGCTTCATTTCCCTTATCGGTAGTCTTGCTGCGGGCCGCACCTCTGATTCCATTGGCCGCAAATGGACCATTGCTCTTGCCGCTGTTATCTTTCAGATCGGTGCAGTCATCATGACCTTTGCCCCTTCCTTTACAGTATGTTTTTTTCTTTTTTTGCTTTAAAAGCTGTTTTTTATGTGAATTATTGCTTATGAGTATTGAGTCATCAATGTTGATTTTGTATTTTTGTATTTTTATTTTTAAATCTGAACAGGTACTAATTGTGGGTCGTCTCTTGGCCGGTATTGGCATTGGCTTTGGAATCATGATTGCACCAGTGTACATTGCGGAGATTTCTCCAGCTGCAACACGCGGTTCGCTCTCCTCCTTCCCGGAGATTTTCATAAATGTAGGGATCCTATTAGGTTATATCTCAAATTATGCATTTTCGGGCTTATCTGTTCATATAAGTTGGCGTGTTATGCTAGCTGTTGGGATCTTTCCGTCAGTTTTTATTGGATTCGCATTATTTGTCATACCCGAGTCACCTAGATGGCTCATGATGCAAAATCGGGTCGATGAAGCCCGATCAGTTTTGATCAAGATAATAGGTTCTGAGGAGGAGGCGGCTGAACGGTTGGCCGAGATAGAGGTGGCTGCAGTGCTTTCAACCGGCAAGTTTGAAAACACAAAGACAGTATGGTCAGAGATTTTAAAACCCTCACCAGTGCTTAAAAGGATGCTCATTACCGGGTTGGGGATCCAGTGCTTTCAGCAGATAACGGGTATAGATGCAACTGTGTATTATAGTCCGACAATACTCAGAACAGCTGGTATACAATCCGATAACAAACTTCTCGCAGCAACAGTTGCAGTTGGGTTCGCAAAAACCATATTTATATTGATTGCAATTCTTCTTATAGATCGTGTCGGGAGAAAACCACTATTGTATGTCAGTACAATTGGTATGACAGTTTGCCTGTTTGGTTTAGCAACTTCTCTCTATTTACTTGACAAAGGATTGGTTTCTACACCAGCCGGGATCGCTGTAGCCATAGCAACTGTTTGTGGAAATGTTGCATTTTTTTCAGTTGGTATGGGACCCATATCTTGGGTGATGGGATCTGAGATTTATCCTCTGAGAGTGCGGGCCCAGGCGGCAGCGCTTGGCTCAGTTGCAAACCGGGTTAGTAGTGGTGTGGTTGCAATGTCATTTCTGTCTATATGTGATGCCATTTCTGTTGCTGGTGCATTCTTTATTTTTGGGGTTTTGTCAGCTCTTTCGGTTGCATTTATGTACCGATACGTGCCAGAGACGAGAGGGAAAAACTTGGAGCAGATCGAGGCGTTGTTTGGTGATGAAAATGGGGGATGGGAAGGGAAAGAGATGGAGCTCAGTGATGTCAAGTATGAAGGGATAGTTAACAATTGACTTCACTATTGATCACTAGCTGATTCACTCACACAGCCTTTTTTTTTTTTGTATTTGTCCATTTTTGGGTGCTTGAAGGAGGAAAATGTGGATTAACATATTATAGGAAGAGTAGAAAAGAACAGAAAAATTAACCTCTTTGTTGTTTTTATGACAAAAAATTACATATCCATGGAATGAAATTTTGTACAATGGATGCAGATATGTCTGAAAAAAGAGAGGTAAAGAGATTGAAAATTTGACATGCAGCCACAGTTGAACTGTAGTGAAGAAGCAACATTAGAAAAACATAAGCAATTATTTGAAAAAAAAAAAACATTTTTGTAAAGAATAGACAATTTTTGTGAGGAAACTATATAGACAAGTTAAAGCACATTTTGTGAATATTGAAGTGCTTTGTGTTTTGGATTTAACATAGATTCCATATGTTGTATTATACATTTTACTGTACGTCTCTAATTTACTGTTGAAGTAACAACTCTTGTTCAGTTACTGTATTAGCAGTAAATCTAGTTCACTGCAATTCTTAAAAAAATAAAAAATCTAGTTCACCACAGGAAATAAATGTTGTATTTACTAACTCAGATATACAAGTTTTTTTCGGCAGTCAAGAACCCTTACTTCACACTTAACTTACTCCACACTCATTCCGTCTATATGACCCGCTGTCATAGACAAATGATCATTTTCCAACAACTTACTCTTCTAGACAGATTAATTTAAACCGTGACTTAAACTAACAAACAAGATATAAAATGTGAGTAGAGTAAACAATTTAATCCTCATTAACTTTACTCCACAATCAAATATGACCAAGAAGTGCACTGCACTGGCAAGATTACAAAAAGAAACCATGGAGATTCAAGGTAACAGTAGAACATCAAGATTCACTAATCAACAGCCAGTCAAGGCTAGAGAAGAACACAAGTTACAACTACTTTAATATACAAACATAGGCAAACCAACAATTAAGCACAGAATCAAGCCTAGTCCCAATTTTAACTTGATATTATCATGCTCTCTTCTGACGGGGTTCCTTCCCCACCTACAGGTGGAGACCGCCTGACGATAGACCTTGGCACATCAAGATCATCCTGCATGCACCGCTGAGCTGGATGTGAAAGCAGGACACACATATGGCGAAAGAGGACACGTGTCAGTCCCTGGCCGCTCTCAAAGACGTAACCTTCATACTGTGACACGTGCTCAACTGCATCGACTAGGGCATCATAGACCTTCTGGGGGCAGTTATCGGGTCCGGGTTTATCATGCAGGTATACCGCATCCATTGAGAATGTTTTCTGGTTAACTGGCCATCGATGCTTAGGCTGTGTAGACGACCGGCAGTAGATCAATACCTGGTATTGAGATATTGATATGGTAAGCCTAATAGAAGTTTGTTTGCCCAACACAACCAATGGGCTATTTGCAATTTTGCAAAAGAAAAAAAAAAAAAAAAATTTAATTTGACTGCTTAAATGATTCAAAATTTAAATTGAATTCAGACATTAAAACTATCGCAGGGGTTCCATGCAAGTTTTTAAATTTCAAGAGTACAGAATCTAGTTGTCTATATAAAACAGCAGGAAACATATAAATGGTTTTCATGAGATGGAGTATTTTCATAATTTCACCAGTATTTTCAACTCAAAATTATCAATTTCAATTTAGAATATTCCAATACCTGAATTTGAAGATTACTATTGAACTTAACTGACAAAAAATGACCTGGGTTTTAGATTGGAATGTTCCAAAACTGAATTTCAATAATTATCATAGATTTCAAGTGATTAAAAACCACGAGCCGAAGCTTACAATGCTCCAAAACTAAATTTTAATGATTAAAAATCACAAGAGGGCCTCATAATTTGAAAACCTCAAGGATAACATCTAGGGGTGCAAACAGATCAGATACAGATCGGATAGTGGTAAAACCATATCCCTATCCGCTTTTATTTTTCGGATACGGATCGGATATTAAATGGATACGGATACGGATATCCGCTTTTTATAATGGTGAATAACATAATTTTTTTCATAATATATATTAAACTATATGGTATATATATACTATTCGGATACGGATAATTAAAATTTAAACCATATTTGTATCCGTATCTAATTTTTGGATACAGATCCAGATACAAACGGATAATATCCGAACCGTTTGCACCCCTAATAACATCTCAAATTAGCGGGTTTTGAGAATGCATGATACAGCGTACCACTCTGAAGAGCCTGCCCTGCGCATTCGACCGCTTCGCCTCGAAATTTGCAACCTCAAACAGCTTGGTGATGTCAGCTCCTTCCACCGGTGTTTCTGGTACTGTCAGAATCCGTACTACTTCCGTCACGGATTTCACATCATTGGTGAACTCCCTTTTGACCTGAAATCATTTCCCAATTGTACTTGTTGATTCCATGCATTTTGTAGAACTTCAATTTCAAGTATCAAATTAGATACAATTGACTTAGAAACTACAAATCAAGTTTATATAGAAACACAAATCAAGAGTTCAATCGATACCCAAGAAAAGGTCTTCCCGAGAGAAGAGAAGGCGAAACGGTGATCCGTACACATGGAGAGCTTAGAATGAGTGAAGAGTAACAGCGCTTGCTTGATCGCATCTAAGCGGGTCACGCCACGGCCTTTGGGACCCGCAACCCGCATCTCAGTGCGCGATTCAGGTCCGGTATCTATACAGAAGAGGATGTCCTCTGGCATGAAGAGGCTCGGAGGGAGACTGTATGACGGAAGCTGAGGCGGCGCAATCGCAGCGTGTGGCGACGGCGCAGAGATCGACGCATCCGACGCGATTCCTTCCATTAGGGTGTGCTCTGAGTTGGGTAGAGGAGGGGAAATAAGGAGGACATTGACCTTGCTTTTAAATTATAATAAAAGATGAAGAAGAGAAAGGAGATGATTTGAGAAACAACTTCAAAATTTATGGAATCGACTTTAAACCATGAATTCAAACCGTTTAATTTGATCTATTTTATTAATTATGTAATTACATATAGAGCTGATTAATGAGCGAGCATGAGTGAGTTAGGATATGCTCATGCTCGACTCATTAGCTTAATGAGTGAGTTGTTAATGAGCATGCTGTTAATGAGTGAGTTATGAGCGAGTTGCCGAGTTATGAGATTTTGCAGTCGCGCCAAAAACTTTCCAAAATTTTCAGCTAAAAGTTCAAAACCAAATAATATTCATTATTATTCACTCCCGTTCAAGGCTTCAAGCTATAGTAGCTGGGTCTGAGCTTGTAGTTAATCTGTTAATGGATATTACGGATGGTTCTGGGGCCTTCTTTTTTTAGCCCAGCGATCCTATGGCATGCATGCTTCAAACTTGCTTCTTGGGCCATTACAAAAAAAAAGAATCAAGAGATTATATGTGACAGGATTTATGTAACTCAGTTCTTAATGAGCTAATGAGCGAGTTATGAGCGAGTTGGGGGTATGCTCATGCTTGGCTCATTAAATAAATGAGCGAGTTGTTAATGAACGAATATAGCGAGTTGTTAATGAGCATTTAGCGAGCGAGTTACGAGTTATGAGTGATTTACTCACCCCTATTTACATATAAGATTTATAATTTTTTGAATTTATTTAGTATCAATTCAAGTTATGAAATACGAGAGTTTTTAAGTTAAGTTAATTTAATTATATTCATTTTTCAACAGTTTGACCATTTAATTTGATATTAAACATTTAGAGAATACAATATTTAAGAGGAGGATTCAAAACTTCAAATTTCTTTCATTTTGCGTCTGTTGATTTTGAATTTTTTTTTGAATTTTTTTTTATATATTAAAATAAAGAGGAGGGATCCAATTACACCTTTTTTGGTGACACATCATGACACCGTTTTTTTTATAGGTCAATTTTGCGATTTCAAAATCCAAACAGTCGATCCGAACCGTTCAACATGATCACCATATTAAAATGTGCTTGGAGATCAAATTTTACATTTTTTTGAATTTTTTTACTATTTATTAAGATGGTTACAAAATCGCTGTGTTTCAATGGTCTGAAACAACGATTTTGTAACCATCTTAATAAATAGTAAAAAAATTCAAAAAAAATGTAAAATTTGATCTCCAAGCACATTTTAATATATCCATCATGTTGAACGGTTTGGATCGACTATTTGGTCTTTGAAAATGGTAGGTGTCAAAATGTGTCACCAAAAAAAGTGTAATTTGATCCCTCCTCTAAAATAAAATAGTTAATGTCATATATATTATTTCTTTTTCTATATTCACAGAAAAATTATCACTATTTGGTATATGAATCATAAGAACTGAGATGCCAATTCGGTTTCAATTTTTTTTTTTCCTGGAACCGAATTGGCATTTCGGTTCCAACCCCCCTTTCATAATTTTTCCAAAAATTGGTGTGGCCATTGGTGTGGAGTCCTAAACCCGAGATCCCATTTCGGGTTTAGCATTTTTTTTTTTGGAACCGAAATGGGCTTTTGGGTTGGGGCCTTTTTTTTTGGAACCGAGAGCCCATTTCGGGTTTGAGGTTTTTTTTTTTGCAACCAAAAATGTATTTCGGGTTTGAGACTTTTTTGAGCATTTATTTATTTGGAACCGAAAATGCATTTCGGGTTTGAGGCTTTTTTGGGCAATTTTTTTTTTGGAACCGAAAGCCCATTTCGGGTTAGCCCTTTTTTTTGTTGAAACCGAGCTGTGAATTCCCCTTCTTTTTTTTGGAACCGAAAGGTGATTTCGGGTCCTACTCTTTTTTTTCAGTTCTCACTATATCTTCCTTCTTCTTCTCTTCTCCGCAGACGCCAGACGCACAACCTCTATTTTTTTTAGCAGCTAGCTGAGAGAAGAGTTTTATTGTTTAAAAATTTTGTTATCTACAAATCGGCTCCGGCATTGTGTTTTTAGCTTTCGTCTGAAGAACTTAGTAAGTTTTTTTTTTCAATTACGATTGTTTTTTTTATTGTAAAATTAAAAATGATATCGACTGTTGATTTTGAAATTTTGTGTTCAGGAAATGTCTGGAATAATAATAAATGTGTTCCACAAACGAGCAATTTCAGACGCACCGACATGCACATTTCCTGTAACTAACTCAACCAGTCTTGATGAGCTAAGAAGACAAATATATGTTGGCATTCGTTTGCTTCCTGGCCAGTTCGATTACACTAAAAAATGCTAAATTACACTAAAAACGCTAAAAACGCTAAATTACACTAAAAAAACTTGGCCGAGTTAAATTACACTAAATTACTTGGCCGAGTTAAATTACACTAAAAAACGCTAAATTACACTAAAAAAAACAAAATTGTTCTACATTTATTAAAATAAATTTTACGAACAAAATTCATCTACGTGCAAACTTACTACAATTACTAAAACTAACTTAATCTACATGTACTAAATTACCATTATACAATTAGTTAAAATTAACAAAACAAAATTACTCTACATGTATTAAATTACCATTCTACATGCAAATTTAATTAACTAAATTACTCTACATGTATTAAACTTACTACAATTACTAAAATTAAATTACTCTACATCCAAAATAAATAAATTCTACAATTAGTTAAATTACACTAAAAAACTCTAAATTACACTAAAAAAAATAAATCGTTATGCATTTATTAAAATAAATTTTACGAACGAAATTCATCTACATGCAAACTTACTACAATTACTAAAACTAAATTAATCTACATGTACTAAATTACCATTCTACAATTAGTTAAAATTAACAAAACAAAATTACTCTACATGTATTAAATTATCATTATACATGCAAATTTAATTAACTAAATTACTCTACATGTATTAAACTTACTACAATTACTAAAACTAAATTACTCTACATCCAAAATAAATAAATTCTACAATTAGTTAAATTACACTAAAAAACGCTAAATTACACTAAAAAAACTAAATTGTTCTACATTTCTTAAAATAAATTTGATGAACTAAAATTTATCTACATGCACCCCCAATTTCTTGAAAATTACTAAAATTACACTAAAATTACACTAATTACACTAAAATTACACTACATTACACTAAATTACACTAAAATTCGGATTTTTTATTGAAAAAAAAAATTAAACCACATACCTCACAAAACTTGTAGATCTGAAGTTCTTCTTGTTCTCTTCTCAAAATTATACTTCAATATGTAATTAGAATTAAAGAAAACTAAATTTTGAGAGTTGGAAAAAAAAATTGGTTTGGTTCGGAAGAGAAGGAAGAAGAGGAAGGAGCCAGAGAGGGGAAGAAGAAAAAAGAGGGGAGTCGGGGCTTCTCGGGCTGAAAAAGGAAAAAAAAAACCCGGAATGTAGTTTCGGGTCCAAGGAGGAAAAACAAAAACCCCGAATTGTAATTTCGGGTCCAAGGTGAAAAAACAAAAAACCCGGATTGTAGTTTCGGGTCCAAGGTGCAAAAAACAAAAGCCCGAGTTTTAGTTCCGGATCCACGTGCAAAAATTAAAAAACCCGAAAAGGGATTTCGGGTCCAGGCTTATTTTGGATTTTCTGTGGCGGCTCTTCGGAAAAATTGTGAAATGGGGTTTGGAACCGAAATGTCAATTCGGTTCCAGGGAAAAAACAACTTGGAACCGAATTGGCATCTCGGTTCTTATGGTTTTTGTAAAAAACGAAGTAATCATGTTGGTTTTCTAACTTTGATTTTTCTAATTATGGTTTTTAAAAAAAAATTCTAATTTGTTCTTCCTCGTACGGGCCTCCTTTCGTTTAGTCTAAGACAATATCGTCTTTTTTTTTCTCTCTCTCTTTTTGCTAACTAAAATAACTTTTATTTTGGTGATTCGAATGCGGTTGGTTTACTACACAACTAAACTGCTGTCAATTTTGTTACTAGAAATGGAAGAATTAAGCTTTGCTTCACAAGATACATTTGCAAAGAGATCCATATCATGACTCTATCTAGCTTCAATAAAGTCAGTGTATCTATGATTTTCATGTTTGTTTTTACATCATCTCATATCTCATATGTCATTTAGGAAAATTAGGAGCATAGATTTGGAATTGGTGGTATATAATAGTAGAGAAGTGTGTTATGATGGTTTTTTTTACCACTGTTACCAGTTCAATACCAACTAATTTTTGTCATTTGGTAAGGCGTACCAGTCAGTACCAGTACCATTTTTTGTCCTCAGTCATCTTTTATGGGTACCAGTAAAGCAAAGTGCACATCGATAACTCCTGGTACGTACTTAAAGTTAGTAAAAAAGTTCATTACTTCAGTTTCCTTTCAATCGTACATCAATATATGTGCAAACCAAAATTTTTATTAATCGCGAAAGGGGTTTGATTTGGCGGAAATTCGATATCTAGATAAACCAAGTTGGTTTATCCCGTCCCACCAATCCATCTATGTTTGGCCTAATTACCGCTAAATCAAATTAACTGAACAGGAAAAAAAATACTATAGACGGTATATTTGTTCCCATCCAGTTGCAAAAAAAATAAATAAAAAAGAGATGTTATAGACTGTCCCGTCTTAGGAGTGAAAAAAAAAACTAGGGACGGATCTTGAAGAGTTTTTGTTACCACTTACCAGAACTTGAGGAGAAATTTTCCACCAAATCTCGATCTGTACACGGATCTTGACACTTTTTGAACGGGCAAGATTACTTAATTAATTGAAAAAAAAACTTTAATGGGATTAGTGGGACGGGTCTTGACATTTTTTTCCTGTTCAATTAATTTGATTAGCGGTGATTAGGCCAAACGGAGATGGATTAGTGGGACGGGTTAAAATGACCCGTCCCGTAGGACGGGATAAACCAATCCGGTTTACCTAGATATCGAATTTCCTCCAAATCAAATCCCTTTCGCGATATTTTATTTATTTATTGCAAAGGGTGATGATATTAGTACTACTGCTTTTTATACTAACACAATATATATCCCTAGATATTTTAATTGTGTGGCCAGTTTTACCCTTCAATAATCTTTTTTTTATTTAATGCTAAATCGTTTTCTTTATTAGTATGGATCATTATTTCTTTATATATCATTCTTCTTTTAGAAAATCAAAGGTTACTAAGTTACCATACACGACCGATGATATATATCTTAGGTGTAACGGACATGAATCATATTTCAAACTTTTTAGGACCGATAATAATACAATTAATGTTCCATCGTATGATTAGTAATCTATCAAAATTGCAGTCGAAATAATTTTTTTACTCAACCCCATCCTAAGGGTTTATGTATTCTTATTTATTTTCTAAAGCATTTTAAAAGTTGATTACGTTAATAACAAAAAAACAACAACTTATATTATAATGTAAAATCACAAAATGACCTGATTAAGAGTTATGAGTAGTCAGTACATAATTCCAACAGAAAACTTGCCGACGATAGCAAATAACTCATACAATTTTGAACGTTGAACAAAAATATAGATTTTTTTCATTCTATTCATTCAACACTTGATTTTTGTGAATTTTCACTTGATGGTTTTCCATCTGTTCAATTAATGAATAATTATAAAACATAAATATATATGTTTTTTCTTATGCGGCTCCAGTACACTAACTTGTGTGCAAATGAGGAAAGAATCTCGCTAATTATTTGCATGTTTTGATTTATTTCCAATTGTACGAGAGAGGAGAAGGAAAAAATTTCGAAGAAACAAGCTGACTGGAGAGAGAGAGATTCATATTTAAGGAATCTGATTGCACCGGGCTTTTTTCTAAATTGTATACTGTATCGCTTCTCCCCTCCAAATCTGAAATCTCATTCGCTTCTCCCCTCCAAATCTGAAATCTCATGTTTGATTCCCAATAGCTCTTCGTTCTATACGCAAAAGTGGAAATGATTCAAATAATGGGAGAGAAATTTGGAACAAAATCAAGCCTTTCCTCAATCGGTGGCAAAATATCAAATCTTATTAGGATCATGAGAAATTCATTAATTGAGGTACTTGATTTGGGACCGAATTACATATAAGGTAAGTTCTTTTTTTTTTCTTATTAAACTGTGTAATATAGCCTAGTATAATTTTTTGTTATTTTTACGTAACTTTTCCACAAACATATAATTAACCCAGCCATTCTATAGTAAATTTTTTATGCTGCCATTTGGAGATCATCTACCACTTGATCTCATCACAAACATGAATTAAGAAAAAGTGATAATCACCATCACCTGCAGTATAGATATTGTTTGAAATTTGGATTGTTGGGTTAATTTATTCACACAAAAATATATATCATGTTGCTCTTATTAGCTCTCTTGTCTCCTTTGTCTTGTATTAGGTTGGTTTAATTCCAGAGAGAGAGAGAGAGTAACCAAGCAGATGTTCCTAAAATTACAATTTTTCTTTGTCGGAGTAACTTTCCTTTATTGATTTTTGTATTAATTATGACAAATAAGGAAGGGAGCAAAAGGGAAAAATCGGTATTTAAAGAGAAAATTTTCTCTCAGTTTTCCAAATCACAAATAATGCCCTCAGTATAGCACCCCTCCTTTTCAAATATTCTCTACCATTATTAGTACATGTCCTCCCAACAAAATAAATAGCAGCGCCACCAATCATTGCTCTTCGCCTACTTCCCTTGTTTCTTGTAACAACAAGTTGAGCTGGTATATTATTCACTGTCAGTGCTATTATTGTTAGATTTATTATCACCTCTTCTAGGAAAATTGTATATTACAAATCAGTCTTGGTAATTGCTCAAGTATGAAGTATGGACTATGGAATACTATTTCTACTAGCCAAAATATGGTACTGAGGCCATTATGTATTTTTTATAGTTATATTATATTCTTTCAGTTCAGAACTTCAGATCTTGTTCCTCCTATTCAGTGGATTCTAATTCATGACTAAATGGAACTCCTATTTGTAATGCAGGAATCCTGCACAACAGGTGCTTCGCAAAATTCTTCTTTGAATGCTGAAAGATGAACAAGACCAGGGCTACAAGGCCATGCACGGAAAATGGTGAGGTTGACTGGATAGGTAGCTTGCCTGATGAGGTATTGACCCATATCCTCTCGTTTTTGAGCACGAAAGAGGCCGTGCAAACGTGCGTTTTGTCCAAAAGATGGAAAAACACATGGGCCAATGTGCCGATTCTGGACATCAAACATGAGGATTTCTTTGTATTCAGGGGTGATGATAACAGTGGAGACAGTGATGAAGAGGGTGATGATTGCAGTGGAGACAGTGATCAAGAATGGAGAATTGCTGCGGCTAGGTTTGAGCGGTTCATGACTGGTTTTTTTAACAACCGAGCGCCAACTAACTTGGATAGAGTTTGTTGCAAGCATTATATTTATAGGTTTGAACCTGATGCCTCTGTTGGATGGCTTGACCGTGTAGCGCTTCTTATGCCACAGCTGATCGATATCATGATTATCAATTTTTCTGGTAATTCATTAGATGTGCCTGATTTAGTTTTCTCCAGTGCAAGCCTACAGCATCTTTCAATGACTCTCTACACCCTACAGAATACCATCATTAAGCCGGTATCAATAAATTTACCTTCTCTGAAAATTCTAAAGCTGTCTCAAGTAGAGCTCCATGACGATTTTTCACAAAAGCTTTTCATGGGGTGCCCCTCCCTTGAAACGCTGATACTACGTGGTTCTGATTTGTATTTCTCAGGCATTTGCTCTGAAGTGTTAAAGGAGTTGGCTTTGTACAATTGCCATCTATATGAGCAAATGGAAATTTCTTGCCCTACTCTTGTATCTTTGTGCATGATGATTAATATCAAAAGGGGTGGCGTTTCATTGAAGAACATGTTGTCTCTTGTAAATGTCGACATCAAATTACATCCAACTAGGGGTGGTGATGATGTGCCGAATCTTAATTTTTTGGGTGGTCTTTCAAATGCTGCAAAATTAGAGCTTTATTTGGGGAGTCCTGTGTCGAAGGTATATTTATTTCTCCCTCCTATAAAATAATTAACTACAAAACTTTTACCTTATTTGTTGGGTTCCAGAAAAATATTCATTTATAGAATTGTTTCTTTTTCGTATAACATAAGCTCATTTCTTGTTACCTGGCTTGTTTTTGTGTCAATAAAATTTGTACCCATGAATTTGAAGTATGATATCGTTATGTATCTAGGGTTATGGTTTCATACTAAATAAACCCACAAATGCTTGATGCAAGCCCGACCAGTATACCTTTCTTTATATGTTTCATGTTTAATTGGAATACAATGTTGGTGATTCCATGTAAAAATCACATTATTTTCTCATTTTTTAAATGAAGATACAATTGGAGAAGGATATACCTAACTGTAGAAATTTCAACAACTTGAAGAAACTTGTTGTGGGAGGAAGATGGGATATGCGCTCTGACTTTTACCTGATAGCTTGTTTGCTCAAGCATTCACCTAATTTAAAAGAGCTTCATTTGTTGCTCTATAAGGTAATCTCGATATTGCTACCTCCCTCCCTCTCTAATTAAGTAAGACTCTATTTAAGTCTACCATTTAGTAAAATTAATGTAGGGATAGGATTATGTACTAATATTTTGGTACAAATGAGTAGCAATTAGGTTTTGGTTCAATATAAGGAACAATAATTAGTAGTGCTTGATTTCAGTACAGATTTTAGTTCTACACTTGTACATTCTGGTTCTATTTTTTTTTATTGCTTTGTACAAATGAATAACAATTGGGTTTTTATTAATGTATTGAATAAATTGTAGTGCGATATTTCAGTACTACACTTTTACACTGGTTCATTTTATTATTATTTTTTTCTTCTTCTCTAAACTAGCAGTCTGGTTCTAACTTGATTTTTCTTAAATATGTTATCATTATGTGGTTATTTGGGACTTATGAATGAATTGGGAACTCTTCTACCAATTGTTTGAACATGCTCATGAAATATCATGTTAGCAAACTTATGATTTTTTTTTTTTTTTTATGATCCTAACAGTTGCAATTAAAAACGCAAAGGCCCAGACGAAAGGTTTCAGGAGATGTTTTGCTCCAGCATGAGTATCTTGAGACAGTTAACATCAGTGATGAGTGCGGATGTTATTTGTCTAGCAATATTATCAATGCTATGATCAAGACTTTAGGCACATATATAAAGAAAATAGGGAATATTATTATTATAACATAGTTTGTTTTATCTTAATTAGTTTGTCAAATTAACATCCCTTGTAATACCTGACTAGTTTTGTTTGGGTATGCGTTTCTTTTTATATGTTGAACTTAGTTTAGTATTGTTAACTTATTTTGAGACCCAATTTGTGTATTTGGTGTATTGAACTCTTAAGAGTGCATTTTATGCTATTACAGTGATGGCCATAGTCTGCCATTGTTGATCAGAGCCGACCGATCAAAATTGAATTTGTCGGATTGCATTAATTTCTTTCATGCATTAAATAATGTCAATCCCTATAACAATGAAATAATCTAAGCGTTAAATGCATCATTTCTAATAGCAAAAAATAAACTATTTTATGATAAGTTAAACGGAAGAAATGACAGTTTGACGGAAAAATTTAAAATTCAGTAGACCTGAAGGCATGAAATAAAAATAAATGAAAGTTTGTATGTTGTGCCCATGAGATCGTTGAGTTCCATAATTCCATTCACCTGACCCGCTTCACAAAAATCCCACACGGCCACACATCAATTGCAACACAAATAAATAGGATTCTCTGTTGCGTTATTATAATCCCGGCGGCTATTTCTATCTGACTGAAACTAAATCCAGGCCGTTCTTTTTTCATGCAATAGCACGAGGTACCTGGCATTCGGGGTCATGTGGAAGACCGATTTTTACGGGCTTTACCGGCCTGCTCGTTCGTATAATTCGGCCCATAATAATTCGACTGAGCCATCTTTGAAAAAGGATCGACCTTTGGACAGAACCACAGAGAATCCATAGACACGGATTAAGGGCAAATTTGTCAATTTTCAGATAATCCCAGCGAACACCGCTTGGACACACGTCCGACACAGCAGCATGTATTGTTAATTTGTTATCCCTTCGGTAAGTCTCGGGTTTCTCTATCATATTCTCTGATTCAAACCATGTTAATAGTCCTTGACAACTGGACCCCACGCGACAATGATTACAGGAATAAGAATTTTTGTGGGTCCATATGGCAGATTTTCGATCCATATAGAATTGGATACATCATTTGGCACCACTTTTGGACTTCGCTGTCCTCCTCGCTTACTGAACTCCACCAAAACTCGCTCAATCAAAATCAAAATCAAAATTCGAAACAAGTAGGAAAAAACTAGCTAATAACCTCGCAAGAATGGATTCTTTCGATTCATTCCCTCGCGAGGATGATAAATATCAGCGTTTCGACTCATCCTTCTCGGCCGCCTCCACCGGAGAAGAAGAGGGGGTGCAGTTCGCGCCCTCGCCTGAACCGGGATACGGTTACGGATCGGACCCGATTGGCGTGCCTGGTTTGAACGAAGACGTAGAGAACGATGGAGGGGAATTTGTGTCCGATGGTGAAGATACCGGCCCGGTACTGCCTCCTCCTAACGGGATGCAACCTGAGCCTGGTTCTGCCCTTCGCGAGTGGCGCCGGTTTGTTATTCAACATGACTATATAAGTTTCTCAAATTTTTCGGTCGGTACGAAGGAACCAGTCCTTTTTTTGGGGTAAAGATCTTAACAGAGCAGTTTTGGCTTCATGCAGCGCACAGACTATAGAATCAACAAATAGTTACATATGGTTCTTGCGCTGCATGAAGCCAAAAAGTTGGATTGATAGCTTAATTTGTGCGGTTTGCCGATTGATTTCGATGAATATGAAATACATATATGTGATGAAAATTTGAAAACTTTCTTGGCTCACAATACACAGATAGGGTATTAGAAGTCTGTCTCATGTACCTTGAATATACCATTATATCGGATACGACCTAAAATTAGCACTAGATAATAGAGTAGATAACGGTTTGACAAAATTACTAATGACTGTGATTATAATGGATTAGACAAAATGCACTTGTACTGGGAGAAAAGGAGAAGAAGGAGAAAGAGCTAAGAAACCAAATAATAGCTGAAGCCGAAGAGTACAAGATAGCCTTTTACGAGAAAAGAAAACTCAATGTTGAGACTAACAAGGTGCATAACAGGGAGAAAGAAAAGGTATACACAATTAAAATCTCTACATGAAATCATTTGTTAGATTTTTCTTTTTTGGTAGAAATGGAAAATAGGAGTTGGTTTTTGGGTTAATGAATTGTTGTACCTTTTTTTATTTCTGAAACTAACTAGTAAATTGTATTTCTGGCAAAGTCTGGTTGCTATCATTTTTAAAGCTTAATTAATTCCAACTGGGCTAAGGTTGACTTAGTGTGAAAAATTTCGCTCTCTTTGTCTGATTGCTATCGTTAGGATTAATAAAATATGATCTCAAAGTCAACAGCCTACTTAATTGTTAACTATGCATATAATTCAACTGTTTTTTGTTCTCCCTTTCCGTAGATTTTTGCTGCGAACCAAGAGAAATTCCATGCAAATGCCGACAAACAGTACTGGAAGTCGATTTCTGAGCTGATCCCGCATGAAATAGCCAGCATAGACAAAAGGAGGGGCAAAAAAGACAAGGAGAAAAAACCCTCTATAGTTGTGATGCATGGCCCGAAACCCGGTAAGCCTACTGATCTTTCAAGAATGCGTCAGATACTGGTCAAGTTGAAGCACTCACCACCACCTCACATGAACCCACCTCCACCACCACCCACAGCACCAGATGCCACAAAAGATGGAGCAAAGAAAGACGCACCATCAAAAGAAGGTTCACCACTGGTGAAAGAACAGCCGGCAAAAGACAGTGAAAAAACATCTACATCTTGAGATTTCATTTGTGTGCTGGTTGTGGGTGCCTAGAGTAGGGTTAGAGAAATGTAATAGCTAGTTTAAGATAAAAGTGTTTTCTAAATTATGTCGATTGGAATGCACTATTGTATGCTAGATATCTTCACATTGCACGTTAGATGTATTTATGCGTATGAAATGTATAGGATACTAGTGTGTGTTTTTTTTCGGCTCTTCAAACTTTTTTTAGGATTGGTTAATTAAAATAGCTAGTCAGACATTATAAGATTATAAGTATCTAATTTTGCTTTTGTCACCTACCTCAAGTTTATGGGCCAAAAAATCAGTGAACTTTAAGATAGAGGATTCAAATGCCTTTATTATGCCTATTTTGTAAACGTTAATAATTTTAAATTTTAAATTCAAATGTCAAAATAAAACTTTCATATCTATATCATTTTCTATATGCAAATATAAAAAATTACGACATTCTGAAGCTGTTTGATCAGTATCAAGAACTTACAAAAATGCATTGATATGAATAAATTTTAAACATTGATTTTCAACTGTTTAATTCATATAAAAACAAAATTAAAAATTAATATAATTTATGTGCACGCAGAAAAAATAACATAGATTACAATGAAGGCATTGTAACCCTTCTTTATAAATGTTAAATATGGAAGCATGCATTGCAACATGGATAGTAAAAAATAACACTTCTAGTACTTCAATAAAGCACATTTCGCATTATACATTCACCATCTCGTAGTTCCTAGCCAGATACTAACAAAAAATTTATATCAAGCAATCTCCAATTATATTGTGTATACTTACATCAGCTACATAAAATTATATACGCCAGCTAATAACCTACCTAGGAATAACCTCAGTATAACTAACAGAGTTTGAGGTAAATGGTGCAGTATCTTCTGTTGATGACGAGGTTTTGAAGGGATAGTTTGTGGAACTTGTACCAGTACCCATTTTCGCATTATTTCTGACGCTGTTATAATCATTTATGAAGCCAGGTGGGGTCAGCTCCTTTTCGTTTAGTCGAAGCGGCCGTGACAGCATTTCAACCACTTGTAACATGCCAGGTCGCCGCATGGCTGATGCCTGAGTGCAAAAAAGTGCCACTTTCATGTACCTTATCGCTTCCTCTTCTGGGTATTCTTCAAGAGCGGAGTCCACTAGTTCTTTCAGACGGTCTTCTTGGTACAATTGCCATGCCTGTGAATAAAGAAGGAATCTTAATAATTGGACTTGTATCTTATAAAGCAGCCTTTTTTGTTTGGAAAAATGTTATCAGTGCCCCTAGAGTACACCAGAATACACAAAGATAACCCTATGAAATGAAAGACGTCTCCACCATGCTCCCCTAAGATATGAATAACTGAGAAAATCATGTAAACCTTCACTGTTATTATATATTAAAAGTAGAGGAGGGAGGATCACTTGACAATGGTTATTTTGACAATTCCATAGTAGCTAGCATTGGTCCTAAATTCAAGAAGGAAAAATCTCAAAATAATGCTCTGTATTGTACGTTTTATTGCCATAGAGCTGGTTAACGCGGAGCAGTGTTAAAAAAAAAAAAAAAAAAAACGAGTGTTTGTCCCAGATTGGCAATTTGGGGAGTATTCAGGAAGAAAGAGAACTCAAATTTTTATAAGTGGAACAGTTGCAAAGCTGTCAAGGAAAAGGGTGATTAACTGATTATATACAATCAAGAAGAAAGACACTAGCAATGGAAAAGTCTAATTAATTGGATTTTCAAAGGTAATGCAAATACTTAGTATTTTCAAAAAATAGCAAATGGTAGAAAGGAAAACAGTACTATTTTCAATTTGGAGTGATGGTAGTATTGCTAATGAAAATAATATAATTAGTAGTCACATTATTGAATATTCTTAGGGTCTTTTTGGTGTAAAGGTACCAGGCTGGTTAATATAATGCCTGGTTTGTGGCAAGATAAAAAGGGACTTAGAAAGAGATTTGACAGAGGATGAGATCAAATGAGCTATTTTGGGATAGAAATCACCTAAATTTGGTGGCAGTTTGAACGAATCTCAGACCACTTATTATGCTAAATTGGTTAGTATTGCTGCTCCAATCAACACAATATAGGAATAGCACTATTCTAGGGTTATGTATACAAATTGTCATTTTACAGGGGTAAGCATGGTACATTGGCATTTCTACATGAAACGTTACTACTTGTAATTTTGTTCATTATAGATGCTTACTCTTTCCAAA
Source organism: Carex kokanica (assembly GCA_025461125.1). Taxonomy (NCBI): domain Eukaryota; kingdom Viridiplantae; phylum Streptophyta; class Magnoliopsida; order Poales; family Cyperaceae; genus Carex; species Carex kokanica. The sequence goes on from JAJGRX010001004.1 coordinate 1,167,589, forward strand.
AGAAGCTTCCCATCCTCTGACAAGAGGGCCCGAGAACTGCTTTTGCCACTAATAATTTCCAGTATAAGTATCCCAAAACTGTACATGTCAGCTTTCTTGGTTAATTGTCCATGCCATGCATATTCTGGCGCCAAATATCCACTGTTGTTATAAGGGCAAAAAAAATCATATTAGTTTTAATTCAAGACTAAAATAATATCTAAGTAGTTAAATGTGAGATCTTACGTGGTTCCAGCCACGCGGGTGCTTATGTGGGTGATGTTATCTGGGAATAATTTCGCTAGGCCAAAATCTCCAATTTTTGGGTTGTAATTTTGGTCAAGTAATATATTACTGGCCTTTATATCTCTGTGCACTATATGTGGTTCCACCTCTTCATGCAGAAATGTCAAACCTCTTGCTACTCCTATGCAAATTAATCTTCTTATGCTCCAGTCGAGCTTACTTGGATCACTATATGGACCTGCTTGTTAAAAAATTGATGTAAGTTGTTTTTTTGGCAACACAGGTAAATTTAGGATGATCTCAATGCAAAGAAAAAGTGGGTTGCAAAAGGTTATTTCCACAAATGACCTTTCTTTTTTTGACATTTATGTTCCAGACAAAATTCACAGTGAAGCACAGGCATAAACTCAAAGCAAAAAATAGTAAATGCCTGTTTTTTGTAAGGGAATTTATAAACTACCAAATAATGAAATGTACTTATTGTTCGAGTAATAACAATTATATGAATTAGAAATTATTTTACCTAATAAAGCATGATCGAGGCTACTGTTCTGTAAGTACTCATAAACCAAAATGCGATTGTTGTCTTGAATACAACAACCTAATAATTCGACGAGATGAGGATGTTTAACATTCGTGATTACATCAATCTCTGTAAGAAATTCTCTAATCCCTTGCCTTGATTCAGCCGCAAGCACTTTTACTGCTACTTCTTCGCCGCTCCTTAAAGTGCCCTAAAGATGAAACAGTAAAGCTACTGATATTAGATTTGCATGTAAATTCTTGTTTGTTAAAAATGATGCAACAAAATGAATAAAACACAAAGTACCTTGTAAACAGTTCCGAATCCGCCTCGGCCAATTTTATGGTCTCGATGGAAATTATCCGTTGCTGATCTCAACTCATTGTATGAAAACAATTTTATGTTCTTTTCAGATGAAAAGCCTACAAAGATAATGCAAAATAAATCAGTCTTGAACTGTTATTTCAAAATCAAATAAAAGGGTATAAATATGAAGGTATACAAACCTGTTATCTCCTTTTGAGGGTCATCCTTCTCTTTCCTAAAATTACCAAAGCAACACCAATTCATAATTCAAAATAAACTACATGTGCTGTGCCGATTCGGTGCAAGAAACCGATCTGCAATTTTTAGAAAAGAACAAATCTCTGAATAACAAAACATTACAAATAATTCAAAAAAGAAAAGGACTTGTTTGAAAAAAAAAGATAGAAAGAAAAATCAAGCAAGACATTTGAGAAAAAAGATAGAAAGAAATCTCTATCCAAACAGTAGGAGCAAACTCAACTAAGCAAAGAAAAGGTAAATCATCATACCTCATAGATCAACTCGACCTCGAGCTGCGCGTCACTTCTTCCGAATTCAAACCCTAATTTAAAAATGAACCAATCAACGGACGAGTTCTCACTAATTATAAAGATGAGAAGAGGCAAAGGAAAAATAAATTGCTGAAAGAGTCACGCTTTCTCTTTTTTACTTGTTCTACTTATCGGTCTCCATTTGTACGCTGTGTAGCTAGTCCTGGCACGCTTTCTCTGAATTCGTTTCCCCTGAGTTACCTCACAGTTTATGTTTATATCGGAACCTTTCGCTTTGAATCCGCGCGAATATTAAAGGACTCCGACGGCTCGTATATAATCTCAAACTGTGCGTTAATGCATAGGATTTTGTCCTCGTATCATTATTTAAATTTAATTTATATTAATTCCTTTGGACTGGACAGATTGTCCAAGAAAGTGCGTGGGATAAATCTCGGCCGTTGATTCCCTTGACTATAGGTTGAAGAGTCGGTGTGAACCCTCTTGTTTGTCATTCTTTATTTCTTCATTAATTAGTCAACATGTTAAAAAGACATCAGACAGTCTGGATACTTCTGAAATTATTTCCATTGCACGAGGCTGCAATTTCCTGATTCCTGTGAAAAAAATATATAATATATAAATACAATTGTAAATTTGTGAACTGTTCAAACGAGAAATAAGATGAAAATTTAAATGATTGACTTGACAAATAAACATGAAAGGAATGGGAGATGACTTGATTTGGAGGGACCAAAATCGTGTCCAGAAATTCAGAAAAAAGAATTGGATGTATTTGGTGAGAATTAGTTTTGTCTAATTCAAGTTTGTCTTCCCTTTGTCTCTATCGTTCTTTTTCACTATTTTTTCTTCTGATTTTTGCTCTTTTGTTGATCATTCAAAACTCTAAAACTGAAATTTTAGTGACGTGAAGTGCAGTGACGACAAAATGTCTCAAACTTAACTCTATATGTATATATTTTGTTTGATTTAGTAAAATATTGAACAATTTAGTAAAATGAGAATTTAGACAAATACCACAAGAGAGAAGAATTCACAAAAAATATTTCATATATTATTTTCTCTACATGCACATAAATTTTTTATTACTTTTCAGTTTTATTTTTATAAAGATAAATAAATTGGAAAAAATGAACATTCAAATTTATTCATATCAATGTATTTTTGTAAGCTCTAGATACTGATCAACACAAAGTTGAAATGTCGTAATTTTTTGTACATCCATGGAGAAAATAATAAAGATCAAATCTAACAGTTTTCTTTTGATATTTGAGTTTAAATTTTAAATTATTAACGTTTTAGAAAATGAAGTCACGACATTTTGACAGAGGTACACAAAATAGAGACATTCCCTGCTTATTTTATTAGATTAGTCATTCATATGTATATATATTATTGACTATTACAGGATTAAATATGTATCAATTTCAAATCGAAAGGAAATCATGTGAAGAGAGATGTCATATAGAGAAATAAATTGAGGCTCTCTATTTATTTACTCTTTTTAATAACGGTTTTTTATCTCATAACTTTTCAGTCGATCATTTTTCATAAAAGATTTTAATTAATAACGTCGAATTTTTTTACTACAAGTTTCCACATTTTTTTTAACATCAGTATTTCAAACTTTAAAGTTCAAACGATATAATTTGAACCATTGATCCTATTTTCCGTCGAAAAAGATGCGAGCAATAAAAAAAATATAATTCTAGTTTTTTTCAAACAGAGAAAAAACAAAATTAAAATTTTTGCATATATAACTTGATTTATTGTTTTTTTTTTTCTGATCTTAAATTCAAATCTTTTAATATGAAAAAGTTGTATTAATTACTTATTTGAACAACTAGTTTTATTCATGTAAATAATTATTTACTATTTTAATTTGCAAATTTAAAAAAATTAAAAAGTTATAAACAGAGAGAAGGTCAAAATAAATTTAGAGCCGAACAAAGAATTAAAATGCACTGTTTGTCGGATAAAGCATAATTATACAAATATAAGTATATTTTTCTGTCTTTCTAAAAACAAATATTATGATGCCATGTGTGAAGAAAAAAATTGATCTTCATTTCTCTGTACTTCCCTTTCAAAGAAAGTGACCTCAAATTACAAATAGCAAAATTTTCAGGTTTGTAGAAATTGCAGAGGACTTAGTCACATTCGTTCACTGAACAAACAATCATGTATCCACTGAATAAGATTGTTTCAGAGAATGAGAGCCCTGTGGAATCTCTTCAGTGAAATTCCCATAAAATACTTACTTTTCAGTTTACCTGATGGGATTCAGAATAGATTAATTAATTGGGTATCAAAAGTAAATTAAATCCATTTAAATAATTTATATCAATGTTAATACTTAAATAATTAATACAGTGCTAATTATTAAATGTGTTTCAATGAGAAGGTTAAGGATGTAAAAAGTGGTTGAGATTTGAATGTTTGACACTTTGTTGTTTGCTCTCTAGATCTAATGAGCTCAGTGCAGTAAGAAGTTGAATGTTTTATTCTATCAATGAAGGGGTAAATGTTTAGACTAATTTGTAATTTAACGAAACAAATATATGTGTCTTTTTAATTTTCTTTGACTTAATCATTTAATTAATTTTATTTATTTCAATCAATGTATTAAGGATAAAAGAGGGAAAAAAACGGAACTAACATCCTTAAATATTAATTAGCAATTTGACAGTATACTTATAATAACTAACTAACAATATAAATATTAATTAGCAATTTGACAGTATACTTATAGTAGGGTTCCAATGCCTCATCTCCTCATACCTCATCCATACCTCATGTTATATATCTCCATTTTCAAAGTCTAAACTATCGATCCGACCGTTCAACATGATATTCATACTAAAATATGCTTGGGGATGAAATTTTATAATTTTTGCAATTTTTTTACTATTTTTTAAGATAGGTACAAAATCCCTGTATCTGGACCATTCAAAAAACAGTGATTTTGTACCTATCTTAAAATATAGTAAAAAAATTGCAAAAATTATAAAATTTCATCCCCAAACATATTTTAATATGAATATCATATTGAACGGTCGGATCGATAGTTTAGAGTTTGAAAATGGAGATATATAACATGAGGTATGAATGAGGTACGAGGAGATGAGACATTGGTACCCTCCTCAAATATTAATTAGCAATTTGACAATATTCGTATAGACAGTACATATGTAGAATTAATAATGGGCAATAGCATTGTGAAACTGCACGTGGGCCGTGGGGCATTGAATATTTGAATGTGCGATGCACCAAACTTTGAATAAACAATCAATTAGAGGTCGATGTAAATAGAATCTTTTGAAATTAATCATTAGTCTTTATTATATTTTTAGTCAATATATACCAACAAAATAATATCTTTTATGTCTACAGTAATCATGAGCATGTGTCATGGCCCCTGAGACAAAAATGAAAGTCAACAGAGGAAACCTTAAACAAAACATTAATTAAGTTCAAACTCGACCAAAACTATTGGATATGTATTAAGATTTGTGCGACGGCTTCTGATGAACATCATACTAAATTCATGGCGGACCCATACACAGCCAGAGGGGGGCAGTTGTCTGTCCTTGGATTTTGAAATCCAGTGAAAAAATATGAACCCGGTACCACTTTGTTCTTCCCTGAAAATTGTTTTGTCCCTCTCTGGGACTGGAAAGTCCGCCAGACTAGTCCAAAAGCACTGTTAATGAGTAACTTCGTTATTTTTATAAAAATTTACAGATCCGGACCAACTTTGTTGTTTTTTAATATGTAAAATAATATTATTAAATTTGTTGTGTTTTATTATTTAAGACTATACTATTTTTATTGTTTCTTATTATGTTGATTGTATTTTTTATCTAATACTCAATTAGTTAATAGTTTTGAACCCAATAAACTATTTTAATCCATTTTAATCCGATTCCTGTTCCTCTCTAACAAAAATCCTGCGTCCGCTCCTGCGCCCATCGAACCACCTCCAATTCCCACTAGGTCGGTACCAAACAATTTTAATTTGTTCAAGATGATATTCAACCCATTAAAAATTTCGGCTATGCTTAGAAAGGTAGAGATATGTAGTGGAGTTGACCAATAAGCACAAGTGGAACGCATTAGTGGGCCAGTTGGCATGTGTTAGGTTCTCTAGCAACGAAATTGTCCTAAAATTATTTATTTAATAAAAGGAGGGTTAATATATTTTCAATATGTCTTCATTTTTTTAATTCTAATACAAAATTTAATTGTTAGCTGTGATTTATTATTTTTTCTATACACACAAAAATAGTTACGATATTTTAATATTATTTTGATGAAAAATCAATGTTTTTAAAAATTAACATTTAGAAATTATCCGTATTAATGGTTTTTTTTATTAGTTCTTGATATCAATCACAATAAAATCAAAACAGAACACATCTCTATTTTATTTTTACTCTCTATCTGAATCCTCTTTTTAAAATACTATTCAATAATTTAATTTTACAATTAAGAGATCTCAAGTCAGATTAATTAACAGCAAAACTATATAAAATTTGTAAAGACTAGAGACAAAATTCAATTTCTCTTGCTACATTTTTTGTATCACTACTAACTTCCCAGAAAAAAATTAATACAACTTTATTTTTCTGGTCATTTGAAATTTTGAATAGCTCAATTAAGTTTGTTCATTTAAGACACCTTTTTGTCGACAAAAAACCAATTATAGTGGATGGACTTTTACAGAATTTATTGAACAGTTATGCATATATGTCAATTGGTTCATTGGTTGGTAATGGGCTCTTAAAAAAAAAGCAAAAGAAAAAGATTGTCAATTGCCATGTATAAAAGGTCAAACAATTCAAAAGCATTTAATGCATTCAAAAGTCTAGTGTAACGCCTCTTAATGGGAGACAATTTTCAAGCAATTGAAGATCAATTCAAGTATCGTGGTTTGCCTCCAGCCACTCAGGGTCAGCAAAACAACAATGGATTCAGACTAGTGTATTGAAAATTCGAAAGAAAGTACATCTCTTTTTCTGGTCTCAGCTACAAAACATCAGGGGACTCTGTGTGGAGCACTGAGTGGCACGTTGGAGATGGGAAAAGTATATCTTATTGGTTTGACACGTTGGAGCCAAAAGAAAGGTAGCGACAGGGCAACGGCCTAATATTTCACGGACCAGCATCCTCTGTAGTACCGCACAAGGGGCCCACTACTTTACGGTTCAGATTAAGTAAACAACGGTGTCTATTCGGGATTCGGAAAGGGGGAGTATTAGTGGTGCTTTGAGATTCGTGCAAAGTTAAAAAGAACGGGCCAGATCCAATCACTCCACGTAACAGTACCTGTGTAGTACTCCGAGGATACGAATTCAATATTTCACTATATCATGCTGGAGGGGAAACACATCCGACCGGATAGCATGGAAATGGGACAATACTGGTATCTACTCTCGGTCAGATCAGCATACTCAATTTTGAAGGGTGGAATGATAAAATGGGGATTTCAGAAAGTTTGGAAATGTAAAATACCACCTTCAGTAAGGATCTTTGCATAGTTGTCGATCCCTTCAAGGCAAGATACTGACAAAGGAAGTACTAAGAAGAAGAGGTATGAACATTGATACCAACTGTGTAATGTGTGGCAACTGCCCTGTCGAATCTGTGTTACACCTGCTGTACCTGTGTCCGTATGCCACAAATGTATTATGGTTTGAGGTTGCACAACTCTTGCATAGGCCAATCATGAGACAAGATCTGACAGTTCAAGGAATATGCATGGTTCTCCTCATGGCAATTGGTTAAACAACGAGGAGGAATGTCACACAAAGAATGAATTACTAGATTTGTATGTGTTTCGTGGCTCATATGGAAGCAGCGTAATGCCGTTGTATTTGGGGAAGAAAAATTAAACCCAAAGATCCTTGCAAGTAGATGTACTCAGGAGGTGAATATGTGGCTCAAGTTCTGTTAATGGGTGGATATTAAATTTATTTCTGATTTTCTGGAATTTTTTCTAGCTTTTTTGGATATTAGCAGTTTAGCACACATATTTAAAGCAATAAATTAGCTAAATCTAAAAAATAAAAAAAAAACAGCACGGTACGTCTAAGTACCGGTACAGCATGTTGTACCAAACCATGTTGTGCCGTTAAACGTGTTGTGTTCATTTTTTATATTGTGCGGTACGACACGACACGTCTAAAAATTTAGACGTATTAGCACAGCACAGCCTTGTTCTGAACACGCCCAAACACAGTACGGTAGGACCACAATACACTAATTCAGACCCATTTTTGCATGAGTCGAGTTTGATCTTTTATCTTACCCTACAGCTAGTTTAGATCATAGAATGGCTCGATTCAGATACATAGTTACATACCCACTTGTGTACACTTTTTATAAAATAAAATTCTAATTCATTTTTTAGTTTCTATTAAACTTTTGGGAGAATTTCTAGTGTTGATGTAAACTTCTAAATAGCTAATATTCTGTCAAAACACCATAATATATCTTGAGGAGGGTTCAAATACATCATGGTTTTGGTGCTCCAATTAAGTTCCATATTTTTTTACCATTTTTTTAGATATGTACAAAATCACTATTTTAAGGAGATTCTGGACCATCCAAAAAAGTGATATTTGTACCTATGTAAAAAAATAGTAAAAAAATAGTAAAAAAAAAATCTAAAAAATATAAAATTTGGTCTCCAAGCATATTTTATTATGAAGATAATGTTGAGGGGTTCCGGATCGACTGTTCGGACATTGAAAACGGAGATAAGAATGTGGAGTATAATTGGAGCACAAAATCATGGTGCATTTGAACCCTCATATATCTTACTAGTATCGTGCCCGTGCGTTGCAACAGAATATATGATAATATAACAAAAATAAATTCTCATACAAAATGACAAATTTTCATAAAAAAACAAAATTAGAAATATATTCTAGATTTATCATAGTAATATGTATAGAAATAATGAAGTAGATAAATAAGGAAGTGAACAAAAAATTGATTTGTATTGTGATCTGCTGTATAGAAAATTTCAATTGGAGAGGGAGAAATAAGAAAACGGAGAATTATATTGCTAAATTTTAGAGTCTGTTTAATTTTAATTGTAACGCATCGTGTGGCGATATGTGTGGCGAGTATGTTTGTAGCTAAATTTAAACTTCTACACATAAAACATATGCATTTAATCAAAATAAGATAGATTATGTGATTGGAGAGCTGAGATTAAATCAAAAAATTAATCTTTCAATCGTAGCCGTTGGCGGATCGGACACCCAACGTGCTTAATAATGAAATGGAGATATACCATTTTATTTATTTAACACTTAAATTAATTATTTAAAAAGTGAATTTACAAATATACCCTTTCATTTAACTCTCCTCTCTCACATAACAGTGTTGACAATATATCGAGGAAAAATATATTGAATCATTCAAAGATAGTATCATTTGGTTTGATCTGACATCGGAAAAAGAAATATTGGCATTCCAATGTTGTATCTCTTTCAAGCATTTCATCAAACACCTTGTGTGCAAAGCCCCTTCTCGGCCACCAAGCATTCTGAGAATGTTCGGTAGTGTTCGGCAAGATAGTTATGTTAGAAATACTGAAAACTTTAATATTAATCCAGAATCCGTAAATCCAAAATAAAATAACAAATGAGTTTAAATCTTACAGTTCTGAATTGAAGACATCTTTAAGCGGAAGCGTTAATACTGAGATCTTCAATGATTTTCCTGATAACTGATGATGGACACAGCGTTTTCTCTTAATAGCGTTTTCTCTTAATTCAGTAGTAAGAGATAGAGATACGTTATTCTAATTGGTTTTCTGTATCTTATCAGGCAATCAATTGGGACCAGTATATATTAATAGCAACAGATTTTTCCATCAAAAATGCTGAAGCCCTTTCGTTCATTTCTTTGAATGAACCTGGTGCATATTAATAACATAGGCCATAACATAATAAAATAAAACTAACATTCTCCCACTTGGCCGTAATGTTATAACATAATAAAGCACATATTAAAAATTGGCCAATATAATTTTCATTAATCATGAACCTGTTCAGTTAGAAATACCAAACCAAACTAATGTAATCAGAATAACAAATGTCGTTATTTGATCCCCATTAATTATAACAATGGTACTCTTTCCAACAATGGTTAGTAACTTTCATTCGGTCCTCATAAGTAATTTGCTTAGATTAAATAAAATTATGCGCATCGTAATAAGCAAACTTATAAATTCAAAGTCAATACATAATTAAATATTCAGTACATAACATAATATATATATATAGTTTACAACAACAAAATTATAATACATTAACTAAACCCATGCCGGCAACATGCTCTTTGTAAAGAGTGGGTGGTAGCGCTTTTGTTAGAGAATCAGCTAACATAGCTCTTGTATTAATATGTTGTATCATAATAGTACCATCTTTGACTTTGTCTTTAACAACAAGATATTTCTTGTCGATCCACTTAGAAGCACCACTTGATTTGTTGCTCTTAGAGAAGAAAACAGCAGGCTCATTATCACAAAATAAGGTAAGTGGTCTCGCAATACTGTCCATTACTTGAAGTCCTGGTATAAAATTCTTTAACCAAACTGCTTGACCAGTAGCATGATAACACGCCACAAATTCTGCTTGCATAGTAGAAGATGCCCTTAAAGACTGCTTAGCACTCTTCCATGAAATTGGTCCCCCCTGCAAGCATAAATATGTAACCTGATGTGGTTTTCTAGCTATCAACACATCTAGAACAATCTGAATCAGAATAAACAATAACTTCAAGGTTATTTGACCTCTTGTAAGTAAGCATATAATCTTTTGTCCCTTGCAAATACCGTAAAACTTTCTTGGCAGCTTTCCAATGTTCCATTCCTGGATCAGTTTGATATCGGCCAAGCATACCAACTGCAAATGCAATATCAGGACGTGTACAAACTTGAGCATACATAAGACTCCCTACTACCGAAGCATAAGGAATTTGCTGCATTTGAGCACGTTCTATTTCATTTTTAGGACATTGAAACTTGCTGAATTTGTCACCCTTGACAATAGGAGCAACACTAGGGGAGCAATTGTGCATGTTATATCTTTTAAGCACTTTCTCAATATATGTTCTTTGGGATAAACCTAAGATCCCACGAGACCGATCTCGGTAAATTTCAATTCCTATAACATAAGAGGCTTCACCAAGATCCTTCATTTCAAACTTAGTTGATAGAAAACGTTTTGTCTCGTATAACATGTCTAAATCACTACTTGCCAATAAAATATCATCCACGTACAAAACGAGAAAGATAAATTTACTCCCACTAACCTTGAGGTATATGCATTGATCTATTATATTTTCTGTAAATCCAAATTCGGTTATAATCTCATCAAACTTGAGATACCACTGTCGTGAAGCTTGTTTTAATCCATATATTGAACGTTTTAACCTACATGCCATATGTTCCTTGCCTTCTACAACAAATCCTTCAGGTTGTTTCATAAAAATTTCTTCATGCAAGTTACCATTGAGAAATGCAGTTTTTACGTCCATTTGATGTAGTTCTAAATCATAATGAGCTACGAGGGCTAAAACAATTCTTAATGAATCTTTCTTTGAGACAGGAGAAAATGTATTATCAAAATGTACACCTTCTTGTTGTGTAAACCCTTTAGCGACTAGTCTGGCCTTAAATCTTTCAATGTTACCTTTGGAGTCAGTTTTAGTCTTATAGACCCATTTACATCCTACAGGTTTAACCCCGACAGGTAACTCAATAAGATCCCAAACTTCATTAATTTCCATAGATTTCATCTCATCATTCATGGCTTCCAACCATTGAGATGATTTATCACTCATAATAGCTTGCTTGAATGAGATAGGATCATCTCCATTACCTATATCACAACCCTCCTCAGTAAGGTATACGATATAATCATCAGGTATGGCAGATCTTCTCTCTCTTTGTGATCTACGTAAGGGTTCTTGTGGCAGCATAGGAGCTTCATCAACAATAGGTACATCATGAACATGAGTTTCTTCATTAGCCTCTTGAACAACAATAGGTATAGAATTTGTAATTTCTCGAATTATCGGAATTGGAACATAAATCCGATTTTCTTCGAGGTTTACTTTCTTGCATTACTCCCACTGATGTTGCCATTTTCAAAAAATACAGCATGTCTCGTCTCAACTATTCTAGTGGTATGTGACGGGCAATAAAATCTGAAACCTTTGGATCTCTCTGGATAACCAATAAAATAACAACTAATGGTTCTGGAATCAAGTTTCTTAAGTTGCGGATTATAGACTTTTGCTTCAGCAGGACAGCCCCATACACGTAAGTATCCTAGTTGTGAATTTCTGCCAGTCCACAGTTCATAAGGTGTTTTTGGAACAGATTTACTAGGAACTCGATTTAAAATATGTGTGGCTGTTTTTAAAGCTTCTGTCCACAAAAAATCCGGCAATGTGGTATTGCATATCATACTCCGTACCATATCCATTAGTGTACGGTTACGTCTTTCAGCAACTCCATTTTGTCGAGGATCTCCCGGCATAGAGTACTGATGTACAATACCATTTTCTTGAAGAAATAAAGCGAACGGGCCTGGACTTTGACCAAGGTCGGTGTGTCTTCCATAATATTCACCGCCTCTATCTGATCGCACTATTTTAATTTTAAGGTTATGTTGATTTTCAACTTCAGCCTTAAAAATCTTGAATTTATCTAGTGCTTCAGATTTTTCATTAATCAAGTACACATAACCATAGCGAGAATAATCATCAATGAAAGTAATAAACGATTTATGCCCGTTAATACCCGGAGTAGGAAAAGGACCACAAATATCAGTATGTATAATTTCTAATAGTCCCCCACTTCGAGTGGCTCCTTTCTTATTTCCCTTGACAAATTTTCCTTTTACACATTCTACGCAGTTGTCAAAATCAGAAAAATCTAATGCAGGGAGAATTTCATTTCTAATGAGACGTTGCATTCTATCTCTTGAAATATGACCCAATCTGCGATGCCATAATTTGGAAGAATTTCCAATATCACGATTTCTCTTGACTCCACGTTTATGATTAACACTAGTAATATTCATAGATAACAGAGATTCACAAAAGGAAGAATCCAAACATAATTTATATAGATTATCACATAATAATCCAGAACCAACAAACTTAGAGTTATGATATAGTTTCAACTCATTATTTCCAAACTGAAACATAAAACCACACGCATCAAGTCTAGAAACAGAAATTAAATTCCTAATCACACTAGGAATATAAACTACATCATGCAAATCAAGAATAAAGCCACTCTTCAAAACTAAACGAAGAGTTCCAACAGCCTTGACTTCAGCCTCTAATCCGTTAGCAACTTTAAGTTTCCTTTCTCCCCTTTGAAGCATCCTCACGGAATGGAATCCCTGCAATGAGTTCGTAATGTGCACAGAGGCACCAGTGTCAACCCACCACGTATTTAAGGGAACATCAACTAAAAAGGTTTCACAAATCATGAAATTTAAATCATTACCCTTTTTAACGAGCCAATCTTTAAACTTCACACAGTCCTTCCTCATGTGTCCACGCTTCTTACAGTGATGACACTTAGGAGCATGATCGGATTGCAGGATTTGTGGGGTCACTCCCTTAGTTAATATTTTATTTAACATTTTATTGAGTGAGTCTAAAAGTGTATTGCAGTAATACAAAATAAAATTAGGCAGCAAATAATTTGGAAAAAAATAAAAAAAAATATTTTCAAACTTTTTACATTTTTTTTACTTTTTGCATGTTTATTTTTATTTTTTATCAAATAAATAAGTATTTTTTGCATTTTTTGAATTTTTTTTTACAGCAATACATATAATTTTTTTTTCTAAATGAATAGCTGATCAATAACATCATTTTTTGCATTTTTTAGACATATAAAAGAAATATTGTACCTTGATCATTTTTTTGACAGCAATACATTTTTTTGCATTTTTTGGCATTTTTTTGGCATTTTTTGCATTTATTTTCGGACCGTTCGTTTTACCGCGGGAATTCAACGGTCAATCTGCAACAAAATCATTCCAAATCTGATCTAGAATGATCAAGGTGCAATATTGAACGTAACCAACATAAAAGTTCGGAAGTTTTATTATGTATGAGCTTTGATCCAACACAAAATGTTTATGGCCATACGATGCTTTACTTTTCGATCAACTAGATGGATGTGTAAATCAAAACAAAATTTTATCAAACTTTCATGGAAGATGATAAATGCAATGCTCTTTGATTTCAACGGCCCCGATTGGTCAACGGACGACATGTTTACGTGCACCTTCATTAACTTAGAAAGCAAGAGTATATGTTTCATGAGACATAAACTCTTACTTTGTGAGTTAATGAAGGCGCACGAAAATATATCGTCTGTGATTCGATCGGGACCGTTGAAATCAAAGAGCACTGCATTTATCATCTTCCATGAAAGTTTGATAAAATTTTGTTTTGATTTACCCATCCATCTAGTTGATCGAAAATTGAAGCATCATATGGCCATAAACATTTCGTGTTGGATCAAAGCTCATACATAATAAAACTTCCGAACTTTTATGTTGGTTACGTTCAATATTGCACCTTGATCATTCTAGATCAGATTTGGAATGATTTTGTTGCAGATCGACCGTTGAATTCCCGCGGTAAAACGAACGGTCCGAAAATTAATGCAAAAAATGCCAAAAAATGTATTGCTGTAAAAAAAATGATCAAGGATATATATATATATTTTATAATTTACTAGTTTCTTAAAGCTGAAATTAATTGAACAAATTTATCAAATTAATAATAACTTTATCAAAACAAAGAAAAAAACGAGAGAGTTGAGACTGGATTACCCAAAAAACTCAGAATCCTACCATAAAAAGTAAAATTTCTGGTATAAACATGTGAATTTTTTTATTTGAGCTTTGTTCTTGAATTTTTTTATTTGAGCTTGTAATTGGACCGGGCTTTCTGTTTCAGAAGTCGGAATTCAAAGCAATTATGGACTGGATGGCTTATATTTTCATCAGTGAACATAAGTTATCAGCAGAAATTAACGGTTCGCGTTTGAGTTAATTTCAAACTAAATTTGGTTTGCGAACCTATTTCGAACGAACTAGGTCCAGTTTGAGTTTGGTTTGAATTAATTTCGAATTAAGTTTGGTTTGAAATAATTTCGAACGAACTCAATTTCGAATCGAATTTTTTCCAAACTTTTTCGAATCAAACTCGAATCGAATTACGAACTACGAATTTTTTGTGCAGCCCTAGATACGGATATGGTTCAGATCAATTTAAAATTAGATTTTGAAGATTTATATTCGGATTTTACAAATCTCAGTAAAAGTCGACACCAAAATAATAATAATTATAATCATACTATTAACAGCCGACTAATTTTACTAGCTAGAATTCAAGCATCAAAACCTTGAAATTAAAAAGGTCGTGTTCGTTATTCAACGTCAAAAAATTAAATCAAAACCGGATATACTTTAATAGTACTTAAGAATTAAAAAGAAGGCATCATATATAATACAATTTAGATCAATTGAATGAGTAATTCCGCACAACTATTTAGTAATTCAAAATTAGGTGTTTCACTGATTCAATTTTTTTTTTTCAAATTAACTTAAAAAATTATGGTAAACAAAGATACATGCTAAGATGAATCATTAGCATTAGTCTTAT
The DNA here is from genome assembly GCA_025461125.1 of Carex kokanica. NCBI lineage: Eukaryota > Viridiplantae > Streptophyta > Magnoliopsida > Poales > Cyperaceae > Carex > Carex kokanica. Next base: position 1,182,877 of record JAJGRX010001004.1, read on the forward strand.
TTGAGACTATTATAAAATGTACATAAGAAAATTACAAACAACATACTTGCACACTTAATTATTACATAATACAAATAATGCACACTTAATTATTATTATTTTTATGAAAAGATGTTAAATTTTTTGTTAAAAGACGTTTGGGAATTGAAAATTTAGAAAATATAATATTTCATATTATACTGTTAACTTATTCTTTTTAAAAAAATTCCACATCATCGTAATATTTTCCTACATATTTTTTTTCAAATAAAAAAATAGTGTATATAATTATCTCAATAGGTTAAAAATTATGCCTCCCCTTCTAACGACAAGCAAAGAAAATTGACCAAGTTTTTATTTAATTATTTTAACTTAATGTGGTACCATCTTATGGAAATAAATCTGCTGCGATCATCTGGGATCGCAGGGTCCCTGCGATTCCAATCTCAACCGTTCACATGTTTCGAGATTCGTGCACAAAAACTGACTACTCAAAAGAATCTTGAATTTCATCGTTTGAATAGTTAGAATTAGAATCGCAGGACCCTGCGATCCTTTAGAATCGCAGCAGATTTGCTTCCCCATCTTATAAGCTGCTAATTAATCTGATCCGTGATAATGTACCAAAAAGTATCCACACGCTTTTAGCGAACAGGAAATATGGACCTAATAATTAACCAATTTAAAGAGTCATAAGCACCATACGACCTAACTCTAACTTAGTCACGAAAATCATCTTTAATAAATACTTTTCAATGAATTATCTGTAAGATGTATATTATCATAATAGCTTCACTCGAAAAGAAAATTACATCAGCTTGAGAAACAAATGGAGAGACTTTCTATGCACAGTTGGTCAAGTGAAATTTGGCAGGCTGAGTTGACAAAAATACCGTTGCTGACGTTTATTCAGAAACCTAACTTAAAAAATATAAAGTCTATCATACTAATCATAGACCACATAATATGATTCCAAACTTCAGCTTTTCCTTATTCAACGCCGGTCTTGTGGAAACACCTAATTCAAATTTCAACTACTAATTATTAAATTAAATCATGATGATGTAATCATATATATCATCAGGTTTTGGTAATAAATAAATTTCAACTACTAAGTATTAAATGAAATCATGATGATGTAATCATATATATCATCAGGTTTTGGTAATAAATAAATTTCAACTACTAAGTATTAAATGAAATCATGATGATGTAATCATTATATTATTCTTCAACTAACAATTGATATCAGTTATCACATTAGCAAACAATAATAGTCAAATATTGTCAAAAAAAAAAAAATTTGATTGATGGGACGAGATTTCTAATGTAAGTATTATTAGCTACTAATTGATGCAGTATTTAAATTAGTGGAACGAACCATACCATAATTTTGGAAATGAGAAAATTATACAAATAGAGGAGGGATCCAATTACACCTTTTTTGGTGACACACTTTGACACCTACTATTTTTAAAGTCCAAATAGTCGATTTAAACCGTTCAACATGATGGATATATTAAAATGTGCTTGGAGATCAAATTTTACATTTTTTTGAATTTTTTTGCTATTTATTAAGATGGTTACAAAAATCGTTGTTTTCAGACCATTGAAAAACAGCGATTTTGTAACCATCTTAATAAATAGTAAAAAAATTCAAAAAAATGTAAAATTTGATCTCCAAGCACATTTTAATATGGTGATCATGTTGAACGGTTCGGATCGGCTGTTTGGATTTTGAAATTGCAAAATTGACCTATATAAAAAACGGTGTCATGATGTGTCACCAAAAAAGGTGTAATTGGATCCCTCCTCATACAAATAATGGTCTTTAACATTTTTTTTAATATTTTGGTTTTTAAAATTTTAAAAATAACATTTTGATCCTTCAAGCTTTTGCTTTGTGCTGAATTGTCTTACTTTTAAATTTTAATATTTATAAAAAAAAATATATACTTTTCATCTATAATAGTGGCACTTTTAGCATTAAAGTTATTGCGGATGCAGACATGAAAAATAATATAATTATTTATAATGTCAAATATTAATTAAAATGATACTAGTTTCAATATCCATGTCATATTAATTAAAAATAATATTTAGAGGTATCTAATCATAAAAATCATTATTACATGAATGTGAATGTAGATTTTCTTCTAATTTTTTGACCGGTGATAATGGTACAATACAAGTGTATATTTTCATCTCTACGGAGGCCCAAAAGGTCAAAATATAATTATAAAGCCCATATTTGATTGGGCGCTCCAATGTATTTCTAAGGCCCGGATTTGATTGTTCTTATATTTTAGGAATATAAAGAATTACAGTTCAATCTCTCTTCTAAATTCTAATGGCATATAACATATGTGAATTCAAAGACAAAACTAAACAGAAAAAACAAACTACATATACCTAATTTTTCATAAGCATTTGATTGGTCTCAGTACTCATATGCTTGCTAGAGAGGAGAAGAAAAGAGAGATGAAGAAGGGTAATTTTGTCATTTACATTTTTACTATAACACATTTTGAATTTAATGTAGGTTATTCTAACTTAAGGGGAAATTTTAAGACAATCAAATATTTACAAGGATAAATATCCAAATTAAAATGTTTCACGAACACATACCCAATTTTTCTTCATAATTCTTTTTTCATTTCGCATGTTGTGTATTTCGTGAGAGGTGTTGTATGCTCCATGTGTACCCAATTTCGGTGGATATCCCATAAACGTCGAAATATGAGTAAATTGAGATATAAACGAGATTTATGTTTCCAAAAATTAAGTAGTAAATTGAGAGTTAAATTAAAATCAAATTGTGTCTTACCAGCACAGAATTAAACGTTCAACAATTCCGGAAGATTATTAAAAGAGAAATTAATTCAAGTGCTATAGCTAGTGCAATTAATAGAGGACCTTTTATGCGTGAATATGCTTTTTTTAGCAGATCAGATCAAATTATGTTGCGTCGAAATAAAAAATACTATTTATTAATTGCTAAACATAAGGTGTTATGTACTATAATTCGATTAAAGTACATAAATAGTTTATCATATATATCTCGATACGGACCAATTTTAGTCGTCACTGTATATAAGCTGAGAAAGTTATTTATGCTGGCCTATAATTAAGCCAATATTTAAGAGTATGCCTTCCATGCGCGCGCGCGCACACACACACATAGCTAAGCTTAGTTGTCAACAAAACAAAGTCTAGTCTCTACTAGCACGTTCACCTTGAGGTTTTTGGGCTCGGATCCATGGCAAATTATGCAGCACACACACCATATCTGCTTACTGCATGCAACCACAACGGTAAAAAGAAGAGTGCAGGCTTTACCCTGTATAGCATCCCCGATAAAGTCGAGTTCGAATTTGACGAACCATTTCTACATGAAAAGCTTTTCATTGGCTCGCAATACGGTTGGCTAACGGTGCTCAACCAACATTGCGAGCCTTCCCTCCTCAACCCTTTGACAGGTGAGTCAATAATGCTTCCATCCATCACCACTTTGCCAACAGTGCGCCCCTGCCATTCGATCAGCGGTGATATAGTCTCGTACTTTTGCCGCTATAGCACCATCAGACAAGATTCTCCTTTTCTTGATTATACATTTGATCATTATCTTAGAAAAGTCACCTTCATAGAAGTTGTTGTCTCTTGTAATCCTAGTTTGGTATCTTCTAACAACTTTGTGGTGGCAGCACTCGTTGGTTATGCATCACGACTGGTAGTTGCTAGACGAGGTGAAAGTAGATGGAATCTCTTGCAAGAAAAACAATGGTATATAGACATCATGTTCCGTCAAAATGGCAAGCTCCTTTGCTTGACTAATTTTGAAGCTTTACACGAGGTTGAATTTAATGATGCTGGTGATGGTTTTGTGATCACCGAGATCTCAGCACAATTTCTTAAGGAGAACGGTATGTTCAAACTGTACCTTGCAGAAGATTGTGCCAGTAGAGTTCTCACAATCCTTAGGAAATATGATTTTATTTCCTTCCCAGAAACTGATCAAGTAAAGTTATTTAGACTCATTGTTATTGGCAATAATATTAATAGATCAGAAGAAAGCAAGTGGGAACTGGTAAAGGACTTGGATGGACAAGCTATTTTTGTGGGTACCAATGCTTCATTTACGCTTGGAAAACATGAAATACATGGAGAAATAAAGGAAGATACAGTTTATTTCACTGATGAATGGTGGGATTATGCGACAGGCGATGAGGCAAGGAGTTGGCCCCGCGATATTTGTGCTTACAACTTGACGAACAACTCCATTAAGCCGTGCTGCCCCAATGAGCATCGGCAATGCACGTGGCCCTTGCCAGTCTGGATCCGTATCCTCTGACTCAAGCAAATTGAAATGGACGGTCCAGATTAAACCTATTTGGACCAAACTCAATCCAGTGCCTATGGAAACTGTAGGGGTCTGTTTTGAGAGTCGTGCCATGTTAAAAGAACCGTCCAATAGTGTCTTCAGTCAGGTAACCTGAGGTGATGTGAATTCTGCCAGTCTGGATTCATTTATCAAACTCAATCTGATATTTATATATTTAGGAATTACTATTGTAGGAACGTTCAGTTGTATTGTTAGAATGCTAATTAAACATGAATTGCGTACCTATGTATGTATACAGCCGTGAAAAATATTCTTTATTATTACTGATATATAATATGTGGGGTTTAGTATGTTTATTATAAAGGAAAAAACAGAAAACTTATAAAATTAGTACATTTAGGTTCAGTTGTCGATTCTTAATTAAAATTTATGCAAAATATACTAAACAAAAATGACCAATTGGATCATTAAATATTATACTTCTCTAACAATTTCTTAAAAAATATATATTGGCTCTGTTTGCATTTATTGTATCATATGCTCATAATTAATTAGATGGTTAACTACAAATTTGATGAGAATAAAGAGAAAACAATTTCTTAAATGAACATATATGACCACCAATCTAAGAGAACTTGAATTGATTAACAAGCTGCATCATATTATATTACACCAAACCATCACATTCCTTATTTAACTTATAAACTGCATTGTACTATGTTACAACAAAAAAGAAATGCACTCAATTACATTGTCAGTCTACAAAACATTGCATCCTTCATGACAAAGTGCCGATTGTTGATCAAGTGATATAACCCTAACATCTTAAGTACACCTCCAACCTAGAGATAGAAAGAGCATGAGTCAGTACACTTCAGCAAACGAGCATATAAGAAAACTGATAATGAGTATCTTGTAATATGCAATTTATTCTCCTGGTCTTCTTGTTTCCACTGGCTCCGGATCAATGTGATGGAATGATTTCAACAAATTATAAGACAATTAGTTCAGTAGCTTGGAATATTGGCAATTTGGCATCAACTTAGGAGACCGTCAGCTGTTTTTCCTAAAACTTCCATTTTGCAGCTTGGATTTTCTACCTACTCATTTATCTAGCTCAGTTACACTATTGATGGTGGGTCCAAGGTTGAGGTATTATGATGGTGGCAAAAAAATGAAATGTGAATTTTGTTATGATCCTGATTGCCTAATTTCTTACCCTCTGACATATCATTCCATGTTACATGAGACGAAATATTTTTAAATCAAATTCACATTTTATAGCACAGTGAACAAACAAATTAGTAAAACCAGCAAAACTGTATGAAAACTACAACAAATGAAGTTCATAATATTTTTTAGCACGAGATGAGGGTTAAAGCCCTTCAACTCAAACCTCAAGGCAGGCACTGGATTTCAAACCTACAACCTCCCATATGGAGAACATAGTGCGGTTTACAATATTGATATGAGTTCTAAAAGATCACTAATCAGGTAAAATGATATATCAACAACAAAAATACACATCATGATCATACCATTGACTGGGGTGTGATAGCCACTTTGATTAGTTTGGACATTTTTTTATTCAGCCAAAAAACCCAATTAGAATTGGCGGCCAATTAAAAAAAAATTATCAATTGATTATACTCAATTAATGAGGTATCTATTAAAGAAGAAGTAAATGGTCATTTTTAAAAATTTCAAACGCTACTTTGAGCCAAAAGTTAACTGTTAAAATCTACACCCTAACATTTATATACAAAATTCGGACTAAAAAGAGGACTTCTGAAAAAGTATCTGCCACGTACGCAGTAGATCTGCCATGCATGCTGATGGACCTGTTCCATGTCTGTTGCACCATATTGCCTCTTCAACCGCAATTAGGATGTAATTATGTGCTGGAATACTCATACCATTTTTCGTTGGTTTTTTCCAATATCTCAGCATCTTTCGATAATACAATTTCTATGTGTTTGAAAGTTAATATCCATTCTCAATAGATTTTAAGTAATGCATATCATATTATATCATATCATTTGATGCACCTTTTATTTAATTAGGAAGATGCAGAACATGAAATGTCACGCCTAAATTACCCTTAGTTACAAAAATAGTATGACCATTTCATACTTCTCACATGTAGTTTGAATATTTACTAAGGTATAAAAAATATACATGTGATGGGTTTATTGTATGAATTAGTAGTTGCCAAGACAATTCATTCCAAGCCACACAAAAGCACATAAGTATGTGTCAAAATTAAATTCTCTTTCAACCGCAGATACACAAAGATTTTCACTCTAGCTAGGATCGAGATACTTTATATATACCGCCACACTCCTTGGTATCTATCTCTAATCATGCCTCCTGTCATGACTATTTTATAAAAGGATTTCGCTGAGTATCGTTATAAATAGCAACAAGTATATATGGATCTAGTCAATACGCGTATTGTTGGATATAGAGAATTAAATTTTTTTTTTTCTCTTTTTAATTTTTGGAATAATATTTTGGGTCAGAAATTAATTTTGTTTTAATAAAAAAAAGGTTCAGAATTATATATTTTCATTAAGCACGGGACCTCATATATGCTGAAGATATTAATTATCTTGAGCAACTGTATTAGTCGTAATTTTTATATTAGATCAAATTTATATATAATAAATTACTTTGCAATCAAAACAACCTATCAATAAAATTAGTTTTTACTAGAAGAACTATACGAATTACGAAATATATATTATAATATTAATATCTGTCGGATGGAAATCATAATAAAAGTCATCAATGCTAATACGTACATTATACATATATACATGTTGTTGATAACTGAGAAGACAATAATTAAAGTGGTAATAGGTTTTTCTTCGTTTCAATTAATTAAAGTTCACCAAATCATACAATAAGTGTGATAATTTATGACCGTTGTATTAATAAAATTCAATCAAATGCCACTTCACAAGTCAGTTTGACTAGTATGCACAACACAACTAGAGTGGAAAAATTGGCACGGCGGAGCCGGTTCCGTCACGGAACAGCACGGTTACAGTATGGAATGGCATGGCACGTGTGACTGTTACGTGCTGTGATCATTCGCGTGCCGTGATCATTTTTTGAAAATTTGGCACGGCACGCGAAAGATCTGGTCAAGGCACGGCACGTGGTCACGTGAGTCACGTGTAATTAGGACCATTAGATCTTGATCAAATAGTGAATCTTAAATAAACTAACTTAAATTACGAAAAAAAATAGTTAAACGTGACCAAACGTGACTGGACACAGCATGTTTGGGCACTGCGTGACTCGCGTGCCGTGGCCATTCTCGTGTCGTGACTACCCTTCGACATTTTAGTCACGACATAGCACGTGTGACCGTCTACTTAATTACGGCACGACATGACACGAGACCAAAGCCTCGACGTGTTAATCACGGCACAGCACGGCACGACATGTTTTTACCACTCTAAACACAACAGGTGGAACGGTTATAAAAGAATCTAAAATATTATTAGAGACGGAAATGGAGAGGATAAGAAAAAAGGTGAAATGGAGGTAATGTGGTAATTGAGGCTTGTGTTTTCTGTGTTGGTTCGACTGTGTATTAGGACTCAAAATTGAATTTTTTTTTTTTTTCTAATCGATTATATCAGTTACTTAATTTCTTGGTTGAGTAGTAGTCATATCATTCAATGTAACTATTGCATTGAAATTTAGAGAAGATTGGCACACGTTAGAATGTTACAGATTGGATGCCAATGAAATTTTATTACTTATTTATTTGTTATATTTTTAATTATATTATTTAAGTTATTAGTTTATTCAATAATTATTAATAATCGTTCGTTATTCACTAATTTTGACGGATAATGATAGAAATAATCTTCGGATTTTCTCATTAATTTATTTGTATGAAATATATCCAATTGCACACTTGAAAGAAAAATATCCTCATAATCCTCTTTGAAGTCATTATTTAATTATATAAGACAAAAATTTATTACCACCTCTCACTACTAACTAAGGATAATTTTATTCACCAATTATTTTCAAATTATCTAACTCACAGACTAAATTATTTGTAGAGATGGATCTAAAATTTAGAAAATTAGAAAATTTAATCAGGGAAGTATTAGAAAATTAGAAATTTAAATCACCTATTATTTTCAACAATCATCAGGGAAGTTAGGGGTGCAAACGGATCGGATATTATCCGACTGTATCCGAATCCGTATCCAAAAATTAGATACGGATATCCGATATCCGAATATCCGTACGGATACGGATACAGTTTTAAATTTTAATTATCCGTATCCGAATAGTAGATATATACTATATAGTTTAATATATATTATGAAAAAAAATTATGTTATTCACTATTATAAAAAGCGGATATCCGTATCTGTATCCGTTTAATATCCAATCCGTATCCGTATCCATCTAATATCCGATCTGTATCCATATCCGAAAAATAAAAGCAGATACAAATATGGTTTTACCACTATCCGATCCGTTTGCACCCCTAAGGAAAGTATTAGAAAATTAGAAAATTTAATCGGTATATATCATGCATATTTATACAGATCGAGTCTGTGCGTGCACTGCATGGGTACGCGCGTTTCCTCATGAGCAAATTAGCAGTATTATTCAAATAAAAAAGATTGCAAGCAACGCCACAACTAAAAACAAACTAATCAAAGACCAGTATCACAGTAATATATTGATAAACATCTGAACATCATAGTAATTTTTTGTAACGAAAACTAATACGTACGTACTCGATCTGTTGACGGGATCAGACGTCTCAATCCATCGTGACATCTACATTAACTTGACATGCATCCCCGTAGAAAGTCTTCACCATTCGCAGGCCACTCAAGCTTTTAAATGAGAAAATCACATTTTTAGCAATTGTCTGATCTTGTGTGCCCATGATACCGCTTTGCCAGATGTTCACAATGATTGTGACAACTGAATCAATTGGATGTACAGTTATAGATCTTGAGAGAGGAAGTTTCGCAACCTTACCCTTGTCAGGACTAACATCTATATGGATACCTTCAGTTTTATCACTATTGAATAGGTAGCTTCTAGCCTCCTTCTCACCAAACTTTGAATTTTGGGCAGTTATACACCCATAAACAACTGCTGAGGAAAATTGACAGTCTGTGAGTGTAACATCTACACGAGCCTCCACGCTATACAAATAAACAGCATAGTTCACCTCTATCAGGCTGAATTGGCTCTCTACTCTTTTGGAATAGAACGTGTCATACCTCCCTCCTCTAGTATCATCCCACATTGCCTCATTGTCCCACGACAACTTATCGAATGGATCTATGAACTGATCGCGCCAAGTTTCATATCTGAATAGGTTGGGAAAAACAAGTACAGGATCAAATGGCTCTATGGCTGTATTGGGGCCTCTGAGCTTAACAAAACCCTGCAGCAATGAAACAAGTAATTGCATTTTAATGTCAATTTCATCACTAGCTAGCTATACCCATTAGCATTGGCTGGTCAATTCAGTTCAAGATTAAGAGACCAACACCATTTATCATAATGGATTTAATTTATACTATGATTTACAATTTAAACCACTTAATCTTGTCAAACAGAATAGAGGAGTAACCATATATTTCAGTGGAAAGAAAAGAAAGAATCAAATTAAAATAAATTGAACAAAAACAACCTCAGGAGTAATATTTAAGGGACCCCCCTTTTTCCTGCTGAAGATGACATACGTGGGGCATACACTTATCAATATGCAACCATACATCTCGTGCAAGTCAAGTCGATCGAATTCAAGGAATTTCACGGAAAACACCTCCATGAGGGACCTGAAGTTGTATATCGACACAAGCAGCTGCTGCTGCTGGTCCACGTCAGTTTGTTGGGGAGGAGAGAGGGAATGAGAGAAAGACCTGGTATGCACGTCAGTCTGTTGAGGAGTACAATCCCTGAAGCATTCTTGAGGCCTAGGATCCTCTTCTCCAGCAAGAGCGTCCATGAAATTGGCTTCCTGAGGCGCAACATCCTCTTCTATTGAGAAGTGGTTGTTTCCGTCTCCATCTAGAGTTTGACAATCGACCCAACTGACCTTCACTAACACCTTCCCATGGTTGGGAAGAATAATGAACCCTTCAGCAGAGTCTAAACTAGGATTGAAGTTGAACTTCACTGTCTCATCAATGACTAATACATTACCTACATCTATGCTCACATGAACAAGCAGAGTTGATTGACGTGGAACTGCTGTTATCCTTCTTGACAGAGGGAGAGGGACCAACACGTCAGGTTTGAGACTGACACACTCTTCACTCAATTTATGGAAGAGAAAGCTCTTAGCCATAGAGTTGGAGAGAAAACTATTTGATGCACTCACTGTCCCATGAACCTTTATGAGAGCATCTTCTCCCATAATATTCTCAAAGTGATCAAAATAAATATCCAAGTGCGCCTCCACAGCATCATGGTAGACTGCAAAGCTAACATCAAGATAGTTGCCGTATGGGCACTGGATAGTCCGGCAAATAAATTGGTTCATGTCATCCGATTTAGCTTCCCACAATTGTTCTTTATCTACATCCATAGTACAAATATGGGGTTCGATGAACCAAGTGAATATGACTATTTCATCCTCTACTGGTATGCTATGCCTCAGGCTGGTTAAAGTGAGATGGCCCTGTGAGTATTAACAAGAGCATGATAATTACATGAATATATATTTTTCTTTTAAAATGTTTGTATCTGATTTTAAATTTAATTTAAATTGAATTTACCTCTGAATTAATTTGCGGAGGGTCTAGGGCCTCAGCATCAAAGATGATGAAATCGTGGTTGCAGCTGTGGAGAAAAATGACGCCAAAGAAATTTGGGCGGCAGTCACCAGGACGAACAGAAAAGCCTCTGAACGTCATTACGGCTGAAAACACCTCGATCCGTGCACGCATGTGGCTGCCACATCTGCACAAAAGCAACCACGCCTAAGTACATATACACAAAGAACAGAGACAGAGGGTACATATGCTTGATAGATATCTACAATCATACGATTTCCCTTCTTCTTCTTCTCCTTCTCCGGTGTCCATTCGGTTGCTGCCGTCAGCCCTATTAAGCGCAAGGGGTGGGTTGCGTTGCGGACAAGAAAGAAGAGAGAGAGACAAAGGGCGGATGGAAAAGAGAAATAAATTTTTTTTTTTTTAATTTCGGTCGGTCAACAATAACTTTGTCCTCGCATCATTCTAACGGTACGCTTTTATTTGCCTTACGTGACAGGTCTATTCAAGGATAATGTGATTTTTGTATTTTTTTTTTTTTATTGGTCTAGGGTTTAGCGTTTTGTATTCTCAATTTATCTTATAAGTTTAGGGGTTTTGTCTATCTGAAGATATGCGCAGTTTGGAAAGCTTGAAAAAATAGGAAAAGGTGAAACTTCGTATTTTTGGGATTTTCATCTACCCAAAAAAAAAAAAAAAAAGTTCATAATGTGAGGCTTTGTCCAGATTTGTTCAAGGTTGTTGCACATCTCCATTCCATTATTAAGCACGTTGGGTGTCCGATCCGCCAACGGCTACGATTGAAAGATTAATTTTTGGATTTAATCTCAGCTCTCCAATCACATAATCTATTTTCTTTTGATTAAATGCATATGTTTTATGTGTAGAAATTTAAATTTAGCTACAAACATACTCGCCACACATACCGCCACACGATACGTATAATTAAAAATTTAACAAACTCTAAATTTGGTGATATAGTTCTCCGTTCCTTATTTTTTTGTTTCCTTATTTCTCCCTCTCCAATTGAAATTTTCTATACGGCGGATCACAATGCAAATCAATTTTTTATTCACTTCCTTATTTATCTACTTTCTTATTTCTATACATATTACTATGATAAATGTAGAATATATTTCTAATTTTGTTTTTTTATGAAAATTTATCATTTTGTATGAGAATATAATATTCCGTTGCAACGCACGGGCACGATACTAGTTTTATATTATATTTAATTTCGAGTAAATGGGAATTGCAGGCCCAGATGCTACTTTGTCAGGCTTCAAAAGTTGGGATTGATAAAGTATTATTGCACATGTTGATGATGAAAATGGAGATGTACTTGAAACACAAGACTGGAGATGTGTTCAAACTGTCAATGGTACCTTTTATTCATCTAATTAGTTAGGAATTTAATTGGATGATATTATTAGTTTGGCCAGTACGATATCAACGTTAATTATTTTAACTTATATACCATCGGTTTCAAATTTATCGAATTGATTTTAAATGACAAATTTAAACTGTTCAAACCGATCTACTTTATCAGTTTTGTATTTATGTACATAATTTATAATTTTTCTAATTTATTTAGTATCAAGTCAGGTGGTCAAATGTGAGAGTTTTTAAGTTAATTTTAATTATTTATTTTTCAACATGTTTTACCACTTGACTTGGTACTAAAATAATTCGAAAAAAATATAAAATTTGCATGTAAATACATCACTCATATAGTAAATCGGTTTGAACGGCTTGAATTTGTCGTTTGAAATCTATTCAATAAGTTTTGGAATTAAGGTCATATGACACATATGTCGTACTAGCCGGACTTTGGTATAATACCTCTTAAGTTTTTTAGAGGTATAGACAAGTCCCACCATATCATTAGTTTAATTGGATGGCATAATAACTCTAGAGGGTGTTCAGCATAGGCTCCTTAAGGGTGAAAGATTAAAAATTTAATCCTCACTAAGGAGTACTTGTTCGTTTGATACTAAGATTAATATGAGTAAAATATTGATTATAATGTGTTAAGACCTATTGTTCGTTTGATATTAAGATTAATATGAGTAAAATATTGATTATAATGTGTTAAGACCTATCTACCCTTGCATATTTTTTTTTTTGTTTAATACTCTTGCACATTGATAAGTCTTCCCACTCATATACTAATTAACTTATTTCATTAATTCGCGTCAACAATTAATTTAGATTAAAAATCTAATCCTCACTAAGAAGCACTTGTTCGTTTGAAACTAATATTAAGAATAACGACTTAATTTGAGTACAATATTGATTATAGTATGTAAAGACCTAAATGCCCTTGCTTATATTTTCTTCTTTAATACCCTTGCACATTGATAAGAGTCTTCTCACTCATATTAACTTAGTTCATTAATTTTACTGTCACCTGACAATATGCAAATTTATTTTAAAAAAAAAACGGTACAAGCATTTGAACCAAATAAAAAAGCAACATTCTAATGGAAGTTATTTCATTCCGTGCATATATACACAGCATAAGAGTGAGGCTACGGTACTATGCATAGCACGGATTGGTTTGTGCTACGGCTCAATATTTGAGTTTTCAAAATCCTAACGGTCGATCCAAACCATTCAACATGATTATAAAATGAATATGTACTTGCAAATCAAATTTTACATTTTTTCAAATTTTTTTACTATTTTTTTAGATAGGTAGAAAATCACTGTTTTTGGATGGTCCAGAATTTTCAGATCAAGTGATTTTCTACCTATCTAAAAAAATAGTAAAAAAAATTCGAAAAAATGTAAAATTTGGTTTGCAAGTACATATTCATTTTATAATCATGTTGAACGATTCAGATCGACTATTAGAATTTTGAAAACTCAAATATATCTGTACCATGGACCAATCTGTACATGCATAGTACCGTAGCCTCACTCCACATCATAATATATATACTGGCTTGTTTGATTATTTCTTATTATATTATATTTTGTTTAAAATTTGTATTCGTCATAGATATATGCATTTTAAAAAAAATTGCACTTTTGAGGGATTTAATTAAAAATATCCAATATGCACTTTTGAAGAAAAGAACCATAACATAAATACCTAAATATTAGATTTAAGAGCACCAAGACCCTTGATAGCTAGGCTTGAGACTATGCTAGCTTTACTCTTGTAATTTCGAATAATTGTCAATTAGGACCGCAATCTATGTTGGTCGTTCACAGAGGAAAAAAATGGCATTCATTCAAAAACCAAATGAATCACATAGTAATGACTGAATGTCCGAATCAGTTTTGCACGCCTTATTTAAAAGTTTAGCCTTGAAGAGTCAATTCCGTGTCCTGAAATCCTGAAATCTAGGTATGTGGGCCGCACTTATAACTGATCAAATTATAAAAATATGTGAATAACTCATTAAACTGTGTATGCTGTAAACTTGGTTATGTTTACCAACTCTACCATGATTGTTGTTTTTTAACAATTTTTATGAACTGATCTGATTGTGGGAATTATCTGTGATTTATGAAAATGCAGCCTATTTTACATTATTGTGCAAGCATCGCAAGTTCATTCTATACTAGTAGAACCAATGTTGTAAATAACGGTATGCGTTCATCGGATAGACAGGGTACCGCCAAGCGATTAATCATGAATAATTGAGAATAATCGGCCATAATCGGAAAAAATCGGCTGATTAATCAGAAAATTTCTTAACGGTTTGGTTACCGCCAACAACTAATCGGCCGATTAATTGGCTAAACAGACGTTTTTTACAACACTGAGTAGAACACATTTTATATATTCGTGTCCTGCTCATACAGTTAACGGTCTACAAATCAACATTGAGTAGAACAATAGTTACATTACAACTACTCAATATGTAAAAAATGAAATATAAGCCTTCCAAAAACTATTTACAAACATGATTTTTAATTGAACAGCCCGGTTCATAAATGTAGACTGAAATTAGAATAAATATAATTGAAAGTAATTTGAAAATAATTTCAAATGCAATGCACTAATGTAATTAATTTTGATCGAAATTGAAAAAGAAATTATCATACATGTCAGATATTAATTTTCGAAATAAATGAGCGAATATTAATCAATATTTTTTTTGCTAACACGACATTTTGAAAGTTATTTCACTTTAAAACATGTTTCTATTTATGAAACTATCATACATAGTTGTAATTACAAATAAAACTGTCACCTAAAATTTGAATTTGTAATAGAATTGCTAATGTATATGCTCCAGCAGCAGATAAAATTTTATAATCAGAATTCATCTGAACCGTCCAATGTATAATCAACCATTCCGGGAAAAAGAAATTAAAAATCCTCATCATTTCTACCAAAATAGCAATATTATATTTTAATTCTTTGCTATACATTTACGAAAACAATTTTTTTATTTTTTTCATTCTAATAAGAAACAATTAGTTTTCGCTTTCCAGAAATATTACAAACTATAATAACATGCTGACGTTCAAACAACTTTGCTAAATTTTGTATTTAGATTTTGGGTATAAATTGCCAAAATTCGGACTACAAAGAGAACTTCCAAGAAAGTATCTTTTCAAACAATTAATTATTCCATTTTTCTTTTCCGAAAAATACGTATAAAGAAAAAGAAAAAGAAAAAGCTCGTTGCCCGATGCATGTGATTTTATGTTACATTACTCGTGTATACACATGAGTGATAGTTTTTCACACAATGAAATATTATCCATTGTAAATCTGTCTACAGTATTGTCTCCACAGAGATATACTGAAGATTCTTTGACATTGACACGTGTCAGCACCAAGGACGAGGAATCTGAGTCGATTTTGACACGTGTCCTTGATCTAAGGGCTTCCGAGCTACTATTCGGTGTATGGATCCACATAAGGAATCACGTGATTTTGCTGTACCTGCTGCACATTTGCTCACCGAACACCATAACCTCAATAAAAAACGCATGACAAATTAGACGATGCTAAATTTAACCGACAAGTCGGTCCCATTATACTCACCGACTATACTATAATTATAGTCGTTCGTGAAACAGGTGCATCTATAAATTACTGCTCCTTTGTCCTTGTTTTACCTAAACAAAACAAAAGCGCGGTGCTCTCTCCTCTTTCCTCTCTCTTTCATCTCCTCCCCTTCCGTTTTATTTTGGGGAGAAACAAAAACAAAAATAAAGAAAATAGTGATAGAGGGTGAAGATAATAAAATCTTCAAAATACATTGAAATTATGAAAATCAAGCCACGAACCTCGTTTGGTTTCGTGGCAGTTTTCATGGCCTTCGTGCTAATCGCCACCATTAAAATCCAGCACGAGCATCTCAAGGTCTTGATTTTTCCCTCGTTCTTTCTATGTTTTCACTTTTATTCAATTTTCTAACTATCCCCTGGAATTTTTGTTGGCTTCAGATTGATTTGAGAGCAAGCGAGCTCAAGGGACGGCCACAGGTAATTCCTTTCTTTTTAACAAGAATATATTCTACAATTTTTTTTGTTGGGTTTTAATTTGCTGATAGTTTGAGTTGATGGTTCTTTCTCTTTTAGGAGAGATGGAGGAGAGGGCTTGAGGGGCTACCACGGGGCATAGTCGAAAAAGCATCTAACCTAGAATTGAGGCCACTGTGGGAAAAATCTAGGTCAACGAAAGTAACTATTCGCTTTCTTTCTCTCCTTGAATTAACGAAAACTCTCATGTTTCTTTGTTAACTTTCTGAGGTAGGTATTTTCCCTTCTAACCCCTGTATTTTCTGTAAATACAGGATAGTGGTAGTTGCAATGCTCTTTTGGCCATGGCCGTTGGCATCTCCCAAAAGCAAAATGTGGACCGTATTGTCAATAAGGTTTGTTATAACAACCATTAGAGATTTTTATCCATTAATATCATGTTTTCAGTAACAGTTGTATCAGTTCTGTACCAGACATACAGTTATTGACATTAATTCATCCTAATAATTACTTTTTTGCTGTTAGTTTGTGATGGAGAATTGCTCGGTTATACTTTTTCACTATGATGGAAATGTGGATGGGTGGGTAGACCTGAGCTGGAATAACAAGGCTATTCATATAGTTGCTCAGAACCAAACCAAATGGTACATAATTTTGTGCACTCCTGTTTAAAAATCTTTTATTCCTCAAATTCTATTAGTTACAATATGCAATTTTTTCTCAGGTGGTTTGCAAAAAGATTTTTGCACCCAGATGTGGTATCTATGTACGACCATGTATTTTTGTGGGATGAGGATCTTGGTGTCGATAATTTTAACCCTAAAAGGTACTATCTTGATTCTTGCTTCTTGCTTTATTTTTGAAAAATATTATTATTATTATTGACAAATATGTTTCAGGTACTTAGAGATAATGCTATCTGAAGGTCTTGAAATTTCACAGCCGGCACTTGACCCAAACAAATCAACTGACATACACCACAGGATAACAGTAAGAAATCAACGGAAAAGAGTTCATAGGTGAAGTTTTGCGGATCTTGACCTCTATATTATGCTATTTTAATTGCCTGGTGCAGCTTTTTATGTTTGATTTATTTTCTTATCTCAGACGAATATATTCTAAGCATGGTAGTCTGAATTGTTCTTCCGAGAGTAAAGGACCTCCTTGCACTGGGTAATTCTTCATGCTGTTATTTGGTGTTCTTTTGTGCAATTACTTCAAATTTGTTCTTGACCTCTTATTAATTATTATGCTGTTATTTGGTGTTCTTTTAGGTGGGTTGAAGGCATGGCGCCAGTTTTCTCTCAAGCTGCATGGCGTTGTGTTTGGCATCTCATCCAGGTCCAATTTCAATTACTACTGTTTTTGAGATAGCAAATTCAATTAGCTTGCTCTGGTTTTATTTGCAATTTGCACACGAAAAACTTTGTACTTTTTATTTAGCAGAGCCTAGTCACAGCTTAGTAAAAAAGTTGCAAACTGGCCATATAGAATGTGAAATTGTTGGTAAGTATATCATTTCTTGGAGTGAGGTACCATGTGCCATAATTGATAAATATGGCAAGTTTAAGAGATACACAATAGAAAAGGGAACGCCTAGTAAAAATAAAGTTATCAACAAATTTCTATTGCTGGAACTTCTTCATCCATTCATTTATTTTATTTGAAAGTTGTGGGTAATAAGAAATTAACAAAGTTGGTAGATCTTTCTTGGTTGGTATTTTTTATTGTTTTTTTTTTCCTATTAGAGTATCAATAGTATATTTATATGCAGAATGACTTGATTCATGGTTGGGGCTTGGACATGAAGCTCGGTTATTGTGCTCAGGTAAATATTTTCTTGCTAAGCTCTCTCTCCATGTAAACAAATCTTGATAATTTCGTACCAGACATGTAATATTGGAAACATTGTACAAGACTTGTAATATTCTACCAAGTTTTGCTCAAAGTTTAATCTAACAAGCTTTTACTAAGCTATTGAGCCTTTTTCTGGTTTTCAATATTATTTGGTTAAAATAATAATATACTTCTTAATAGAAAATGCTATTGTTGTTTACTGGTATATATTTGTTTGTTTCTTGTTTTGCCTATATTCTTCTCCTTTTATATTTATAAACGTGAAATGAATGTTGCAGAATTATTGAATGAGCAATTAATATGATTTTCAGGGGGACAGAACAAAGAAAGTCGGTGTTATAGATAAAGAATTTGTTGTTCATCAAGGGATTCCTACCTTGGGAGGCCCTTCTCCAAATAAGGTATTTTTTATTTTCAATCAAGGGGCATGCCAGATTTTGAATTTTATTCGGGAAGTTGAGAATGTAATATATTCCTTCTCTTTTTCTCTTGCAGCCACTTCGAAGAAGCTTGGATTTGAGAACTATGGTAAGAATTTATGTTCCCATATCACAAAATGCCAAAAAAAAGAAGGAAACAAAAGAAGAAGTTAACTAATCACAGGTGCTAATATAATTGGCTGTTAATAGGTGAGAAGGCAGTCTACAGCTGAGTTGCAAAGGTTTAAAGAGAGATGGAACAAGGCTGTGCAAGAGGATAAGAGTTGGAGGGACCCTTTTGAAATTTTTCCAGTGAGAAGACAGAGATGAAACTTGATCTCAACCGCTCAAATATGTCGAAGTTTTGAAAGTATGGTTGATATGTTAGACTAAGGAGATCCATCTCATACTTGAAGGTAGTTTACTCAACTTTTTTTTTTCTTGCAAAGGCTAGGTCTCGTCAGCTGTCAAGTGTCTAATTCCAATTATAGTATAATTAGGATGTTTCATTTATGTATTTAATTTTGAGGAATTATTCAATGCTAAGACGTATGGTTCATTTTTACAAAGAATACTGAATGTGAAAAAAAGATTAACACAATGAAAAGAATGTAACAATGTAATCTGTATGTTAAATAGTGCTTTTTACACATTTGAAATTTCAACTTCACATTGCAGATAATTATTTTGCTGTATGACCTAAGATAGAAGCTGTCTCAACTATTGTTCGACTCAAATTTGAAGAAACACGGCCCCTTGGAAGCTTTTTTTCCAATTAACATTATTGACTTTCAGTATATACTTCGAAGAGAAGAAGAGCTCATGATGATTAGAAGTTGTCAAGTGATTTTGTGCCTTTTTTTCCCCTGGAGAAACATGCAGCTTGGCAACCCTTAATTTTTTATTCGAATTGTGACTCTATAAAATGTATTCTGCTAGTATAGAATGAACTTGCGATGCTTGCTGTGTAATGTAACAGATTGCATTTTCACAATTCACTTTTGTAAAGGTGAAGAATTACCCACAATCAGATCAGTTCATAGAAATTGTTAAAAAACAACAATCTTGGTAAAGGTGGTAAAAATAACCAAGTTATAAACTCTGTATTAAGTGCTATTTAAAATAAATAAAAATTAAAACTGGAACTGTTTAACTCTATTTTTAAAATCTTGAAATAACTTGGAAGATTAAGTGTTAAGATGTAAAGTTATAAATTCTTTATTAAGTGCTATTTAAAATAAAAAAAATTAAAACTTGGTTCCAGTTGCCAATATTTACAGGGACAGTCAGATTTATAAATTATGGGAGTCAAACAAATGGAGTCGAAATTTACACTATATATATCATTTTATTTTAAACTATATAATAAAAAATAATCATACAAATTTTTCTATATATTATTTTACTTTAAATTATATAATAGAAGATAAGACACAAGTACACAAATTTTGAAGAAAAAAAAATTAGATCAATTGACCCCGTTCATTTAAGGTAAAATCTCTTGCAAAGAACAAAAAACGGGACAAAAGCACATTAAACATAGACTGATTGGTGCAAGTCAGTTAGGGGTGTAAACTGTCGGAGACGGATCGGATAGTGGTCAAACCGTATCCTTATCCGTTATAATTTTTTAGATACGGATAATATCGGATACGGATAGGGTCGGATATCGGACCGGATATGAATACATATATGAATATAATTTGGATAATTAAAAATAAATTACTAATATAAATTCTAGTAGGGTATGTTTGGTTGTAAAACAAAAATAGCTAGAATAGTCAAATCAAGAATAGCTATTGTTTGTCTTATTAGAATAACCAAATCTCAAAACTCTTAGGAATAGCCTATTCTAATAAGATAAAAAGTTTGGATTTACTATTCTAGTTATTCTAACCAAACCAAACACCGAATAAGCTATTCCGAATAGCCTAACCTCAAGAATAGCCTATTCTCGTTCCAACCAAACATACCCAAAGAATAACATCTAAATATAATTTTTTCATTCATAAATTAAATCTAATATTTTTCATAATAAGATTGTTGGTTACAAAACATATATCATATTATCAAAATATTAGTCACTAATCATGTCATATTGTTATATTGTTCATCATAATATATATGTATATGAAGTTTAATAAAGCATTAGTATGTATATGCAATTTAATAAATCAATTTAAGAACATAAAGTACATTTGTTGTGGTTTAGAGGTATAAACGGTCAGATACGGATAGTTAAAAATCTTATTGTATTTTTATCCGTTATAAAATTTTCGTATACGGATACTGATCAGATAATTTAAGTAATTTTCCGGATCTAAATCCAGACTAAATCAGATAGTATCCGATCCGTTTACACCCCTAAAGTCAGTTGTCCAGGGTCCACAGTGCCTGGTGTTTTGAATTATGTTCGTCTATCGTGTCCACAAGTGAGACCCGATTAATTTAGGGATGATACAACTAAATTAAGATCATACTTCATAAAAACCATTGACCATAGGATCTGTTACTCTGCTATTACTGTACTTGTTTGGTCGTTCATTACAGTTTTCTTTCCTTGTCGAAGTATATACTGAAAGTCAATAATGTATATATTTTTGAAGTATATACATGATATTTGAGTGAGTTTATGGTACTGTGCATAGCACGGATTGATCCATACTACTGATCAATATTTTCGTTTTTAAAATCCTACAATTGATCTGAATCGTTCAACTTGATCCCCATATGAATATGTACTTGCAGACTAAATTTTATATTTTTTTTTAGAAATTTTTTACAAGATTGATAGAAAATCACTTAATCTGAAATTCGGGACCATCCAAAAACAGTGATTCATATTCAAAATCTATGGTCTACTGCAAAACCCTACTTTTGTTTGGGTTCATCATCCTCATACATGCCGTTTATCACATCTTCTATAATTTGCTTCCCTTCTGCTTTTCTATCCATCAAGCCTACTTTAAATTGTGCCCCTACAAAAGAGAGTATTTACAAGAAACATAAAATTTCACACTATTCTTGTGACCAATTCCTCACCAAAGTAACAATTATTCTTAAACCAGGAACTGTATCTAATGAAATAATTTCTTTTGTTGAGATTAATATAACAGTATGTACCTTCTCCTTTTTCTTCTCCTTCCCCTTGGTCTCTTCTTTATCTTCTTCCTCCTCTTCCACTTCTTCCCCTTGCTCCGGTTCAGCTGCTTGTTTCTCACTACTCTTCTTTCTTCTCTGCAAAAATTTTATTAAAAATGAGAGTATATCAAGTCAATAGCATGGAGAGGGTGCCACTAGAAAGTTGTATACTTGCTCAAAACCATTGTCTGAGAAAGTAAATGAAAAAATGGTGGTAAGAGGAAGTAAAAAAAAATTAGAACCTTCGCTCCACCACTCGTAACATGTGGGGACTCCAAGAATTCAATCAATTTTCCAGTTATCTCTTCCTACATTTAACAAAATTGTACTATTTCATCAGAGGCAAAAACATTTGTTAGTTATAATAACAAAATCTGCAAGTCTTTAAACCTTCTTAGCCCAGTAGCCTATGGGAATGTCCAGTAGCTCGCAAAACTCGCACAGCTTATCTTTGGTAAATTTATCAATTTTCTTCTTTAGCCTCATCTTTTTTTTGTCCTGGAAAAAACACAGCAGCAATTAATCTATAAAAGAACACCTTGTTTTGGAAACTAGAAGGCAAAAGCACCCTTCTTGTGATCTCTATTGGTAATAATGCGAGAGAAAGTAGTTAAAATATGCAGTACAATACATGATGTAAATTTAAAAGCTTACATCGGTCCATACAAAGCCAGAGAACTGGATGATATTCCTCTTCAAATGAAAAGCCTAGAGAAAATTCCTCATCAAATTAAAAAAAACAAGGTTATGCTCAATGCAAAGTATTTAAATTTTATTACAGCCTCTACATACTGGTAAAGACTATGATTAAATTTGCAACAAACACCGAATTATGTGCAATTGGGGCTTAATTATGCAATAATTTTTCAAGTAATTCAGTTGTGCAATTATAAGTGAATGAGAAACAGTGAGAATTACACTAGATTTTCTCCCAAAGAGTAAAACATGAAGAGAATGGAGTGTCTCGTCAGCCTTTCTTTTTGACAACTTGAAAGAAACTGATACAAGTTCACAATAAATTTCCTACTCAGCAACTTAGGGTAAAACATGAAATAGAAATTTAAACAGATTAACTCAAAAGTTCATGAAAAAAGTAAAAAATTGGATTATCATAAAAAAAAAAAAGTAAGCTAAATGTGTATTTCCAAAAGGGGGCAACACCGTACCATTTGGGATATCCTTGAGCTTTGTTCCGGAACCCTACAAGACAGTAAAGACACAAAATAAGTAAATTCCCAATTTCTCTATGTTAAATCTTAGAGAGATTTAATTTTTACAATTACTGGATAAATGCCTTGCACTACTGACAATAATTTCCAAGTAGCCATATCTTTTAGTCCAAAATGTTTAGTTTGGAAGACATGCTTTAAATCTGAAACTGAATTAATGATGCCACAGAATATAAATTAACGTGTTCATACACTGCAAAGATTCAAGATCTACAATTTATCAATGTCGAGCTAAATCTGAATAACAGGTAATAAACAGAATAAATGAGAAAAAGCAACCCATGAAATGAAAAAGACAAAACCTGAACAATAGAAATCCCCTTTTTACCAGAGCCACTCCAGGGAGAGCCAATAACAGAATACCTCTCCACAGCCTTTCTCTCTCTCGAAGAAGTTCTCTCTCCTTTCCTCTCCATCCCCTTCTCTTTCTTTTCTTCCTCCTTTACCTCTTTCGCCTCGCTGCCTTCTACATCTTCTTTCTTCTTTCTACCTCGCTTTCTCTTCTCTTTCGCCTCACCTTTATCCCTTAGAGTGAAGCTAGCATTAGTGCTTTTAAAGAACTAAAAAAACTGTATCAAACCCATATTGTTGATGAATACATGCAAAGATTTGAGAAGGTGAAAACCAGATCTCAATTAGGGCCTCCATATTTACTGCTGAATTCATTAGTGGGTTGAATGAGGATATCAAGCACTTGGTTCAAGCTATGAAACCGATTAGTATGCTAGATGCCTTTGAGCAAGCTAGACATATGGAGATTGCACTAGAATATCAAGCTAGGTAGAATAAACATTCTTTGATCAGAAATTCAAATTTAGAAAAGAAAAGTAATGGAAATATGCATCTCTTATAACTATTTAACCATAAAACATGAAGAAACACTGACTGCTGATATCGCGTAAGAGATTGATGACGCCAAGCTGTTTCATCCTCTCCTTGTTCAAGTTTATCCTCTCTTCCCTGGCCTTTTCAATGCCTAATGGAGCTTGATCCATCTCGACCTCAATCGACCTATTTCACAAACCACAATTTCACATTTTAAGAATAATGTAATCTAAAACACAGTTTAGTCCTAAACCCTATACCACAATTTCACAATTGAACCCTAAACCCTAAACAATAAACCCATAAACCCTAAATTCCAAACTGTGGTCATCTTGCCATTTTAAAACAGAGATTGTTTGCGGCTACTATTGATTTTAATCCCCAAAATTCTGTTGCTTATAGAAAAAATAGCAATGAACCATTTAGAACAAATTTCAACTCAAAACAATAATCCTAGAGGGAGAAATTGCATCTGCAAGGAGGCACCCCGAACACAGTTTCTGAAACCAGAAAACTGTGGATTGAGTTGTGCAGGGTGCCATTTTGTAAATTCAATATTTTGTCAGCCACATATTGGATTGAGTTGAAATTAATTGCAAAATCTCTTATGCTGGTTTTTACTAAAAGCACAGAAAAATTGAAGATTTAATTCAATTGCATTGAAGAGAAATTTAATTTGAAATAGGCCAAAATGACCAATGTTTTCTGGTTTTTAAAAAAACAGATTTAGCAGAATAATGAAAATAAATGATAAATTAATTACAGCTCCAATAACAGAAACTAAACCACAACATTTAATTTAAAACCCTAAACCCCAAAATTTTCTAAGAAATAAAAAAAGTTTATATTTTCTTTTGAGTTGAATCTTTGACTGCAAATAATGTTAGGTCCCTTACTGTTTTATGTTATCAATTACTGCGTAATTTACTTGACTGCAAATGTGTTTTTTTTATTAGGATGCTTTCTTTACTCTCATTCAGTTGCAAAAAAGATAAAACTCAAATTATTGATGAAACAAAATTCTATGATAAACAAAATTTAATATTTATAGGACCTAGGTGTGATTTTTACAAGTTGCTCTTGTCAGTTTGTTTCATAATCTACTTAATATACAAGCTTAATTTGGGAACATTTGGGCATAGTTTCCCTAAATATTAAAAACAAATTTCAAACTACAATTTCATCAATTTAAATATTAATAGAGAGAGAGAGAGAGAGAGACCAAATATACTTAGCTAGAGGGGGAAACTCGGTGAGGCGCCGAGAGAAAGGAGAGGGAGAAATCTAGAAAGAAATTGATTACAAAAAACTGATTAGAAGCTTAAGCGAGAGGTGCGAGGCAGTGGGGCTCAGTGAGTGAGAGAGAGAGAGAGCGGTGGGGGACCCATCGACGAATTCGAATCGGACGGGTCTCGATCCAAAACCCAAAGATTGGGTTAGTTTAGGGGATCCGGACTCCTGTCTGTAACAAGTAACAGGAGTTGAGTTAAAATAATCTGTAACAGAAAAAAAGCTGTCCGTTTTGGGGGGAGAGAAACAGTTTCCGCCTCTCCGGTGCTAAGCGTTTATGATCACATTTATTCCCCTCTTGCATCTAGGTAGGGGTGCAAACGGATCGGATACGGATCGGATAGTGGTAAAACCATATCTTCGCTTTTATTTTTCGGATATGGATAGATTGGATATTAAACAGATACGTACGGATACGGATTGGATATCGAATATTCATAGATATATACATAAATATATATCTACTATTTGGATACGGATAATTAAAATTCAAAATCATATCCGTATCCGTATCCGAACGGATATTTAGATATCTGATATCTGTATCCGAACGGATATTCGGATATCTGATATTCGTATCAAATTTTCAGATATGGATCCGGATACGGTCGGATATTATCCGATCCGTTTGCACCCCTACATCTAGGGGTGTCAACGGGTACGATAAGAATTGGATGGAAGTATTTTCGTACCATATCCGTTACAAATTATTCTTATTCGTACTTTATCTTTATCCGCTATGAATTATCTTATATGTACTCTATCTTTATCCGTTATGGTTGTCGGATAACGAAACGATAATAGATAAATAACGAGTAATGCTAATATAATAATTATTTTTATTATTTACTATATAAAATAATAAAACACATTCATTGCACACATATATACATGTTTTAAAGGTTTAAACTTTATTGAGATTTACTGAAATTTATTTACATGTTTTAATAGTTAATTAATTGTGTAAAACAAATACATAGGATGTTTAATTGTCCAAGTTTAGAAAATTTAATAAATATATTTTTTGAAAAGACTAAAAGTAGTTGGAGAACAAATATTCATTGCTCATTAATATATATATAATTTACTTTTTTTTATAATTATTCGATCGGGTAACGGGTACGGAATAGGCTTTATCCGTACTCTTACCTGTTTAGATAACAAATTTTTTTTTTATCCGTACACATATCCATACCCGATAAATTTACGAAAAAAAAATCATACCCATGCCTGTCTTATTGAATACTTTACAGATCAAGTAAACGGATAAAAGATGCCATTAACACCCCTACTTGCATCACTAGATGCCGAGGCTATGAACGCTATTTTCAAAGAAATTATTAAGGAATTATGTAAGTGGTATGTTGTGAATCACGTGAACCAAATATGAGTAGTAGGAGAAAATAAAAATTTATTGAAAATTGAGGATGTATCTTTGTAACTTGGAATGAGATATTCCATTTTCAAAAGTGATCCCAATATTTAATTTTCCTTACTCCCCACTTGGAATGAGACTGTTATTGGATTCGGTTTAAAATGCAATCTAGGCTCCACATCTCATTGAATTTTCATTTTTGCTACTTTTGCAAGATAGAAATCATTGAAATTGAAAATTGAAAATTGAGAATTTTCATTTTTATCCTTAATTTTTTTTATAAGGAGGGCTAAGCGCCTCCCCTCCCTCACTCCTCTCCATAAATTGAAAATTTTCATTTTTATCCTTTAATTTTTTTTTGCAAGAACTAATACTATTAACCCCTTCATAAAATAAAGTTACATGACACTTAATTATTCAACCCTCAATCTTAATTATTCTTATAGCTTTCATTATTTCAATCAATCACTCAAATGATGATAATTCAGTTTGATTGTACTGGCCAGAAGAGCAACCATCAGGAAGTAGTGCCAGCATCACTGGGCCCTTTGCACCTTCTTTGACAGTACATTGTCCAGTGTTCCAGGTTATGTCTGTTACTACATAACCTGGGTTCATGCAATTGATACACAAGTCTGTATGTTTTCTTGCTAGTATTCTTGTGTAGGCAGAAATGGTGACTTTCGAGACCGTGTATGCAGATATGTCAGTAGACCAAGTATCCCCTTTTACATTATCTGTTTTGAAATCATTAAGAAAGCTGCAAACAATTTCATCCAACCTCTCCTCAGTTAGATTATCAGCATCGCGCAATTCGTGCAAGTACCTCGTCATTCGCTTTAGAAATATCAGAAAGTACATATTTTTAACCTTTTGTGTATAGTTTTCTTACTCAAAACAGTCCAAGGAATGAAGTCAAATTAACAATCTTCAGAGATTTAGAAAGCTGAAGAAGAGGAATAAATGCGGTACACATTCTCTTTGTTCCATACTAATTGATGTCTATACATTCTCTTGCCTTCTCGAGTGATGCTTCTATGGACATAAGAATCTATTTGTAAAATAAATATATTTTCATTTTCAAAGGCCAAACAGTCGATCCGACCGTTCAACATTATCTCCATATTAAAATGTACTTGGAGGTCAAATTTTACATTTTTTTGAATGTTTTTACTATTTATTAAGTATTTTACAAAATTCAATGGTCTAAATTTGACTAGTTTTTGTAAAATACTTAATAAATAGTAAAAAAATTCAAAAAAATGTAAAATTTGACCTCCAAGTACATTTTAATATGGAGATAATGTTGAATGGTCGGATCGACTGTTTGAACTTTGAAAATGAAAATAGGACTCATTTTACAAATAAGTCCTTATGTCCACCGAAGCAAATGCCATATAAAAAATGTTATGTATATCTCCTACATATAAAAATACAATTTTTAAGGGACCAAATTGCAACATAGATGTGTTGGGCATTTGGATGAACAAATGAAAATCTTCCCATAAGATAAGAGTTATACTAAGGGTATATGATTCATTTTTATGGCTTTGCAATTTGGTCCAATTCACATCTATATAATGAAAATCTTCCAATTCATTTGGTTGCAATTCTCATAATGCTGGATCAAAAACTGTCCAAACAAAAATAATTACAATTTTAAATATCTTCTCCTTCATTAAGATAGGGCTTGAACAAATTTGGCAATTGATCAAGCCACTTCAATATATATATAGTTTCGTTTTGATTTTTTTTTTTCCTTTTTTTTGATAAATTGAACCAAACAAGCTGTAAATTTTGGACCAAACTTGATATAAACCATTTTCAAATAATGAAGACACATAAAAAAATTTAATTTTTTTATTTGTTTTATTTTATATTACAATTCTAACTCTTTCGAAGAATATTCCCCATTTGTTGGGTGAAATTGGTATTAATAGGTTTATTTACCTTATTGTTAAACCCATTTGAAAATTGTGCTTCCAGTTCATCCCTGAAACTCCTGCATTGTTGACCTGATACATACATTAACAACAATTACTGTATTAATAGCAATCAAAATTGCAGAATGTATCACTTCTATTATTCGCTGTCAATACTGAGTTCTCTTTGAGTAGAATCCAAGACAATTTATAAGAACAAAAAAGCATTTCAAATCACCCTACTCTAATTTTACTGTTCCTCAATAAATTCAGTGTTCCTCAGTACATTTAAGAAAAGCACCTCAGGAGATTAACACATTACATACCAGCTGATGCTTTTTTGGAACCAATATGAAGAAAAATCATATAGCTGCTAGGCCAGCAATAGTGTTCTACAAAAACCTGAAATTGCAATATTCATCTACAAAAAAACTGAAACTAGGGAGATATGCGATGTCAAATTACCAGAATATCAAGCCTCCCAAACTGGCTTTGGATGAATTCTTTCAGTGAAGCAATGCTCACTGGGTCAGCCACATCGAGCTGATGGAAGATTACATCTTTAGGCCCTCCATTATTTAGCTTGCTAACAGCAGCTTTACCCCTCGTCTCGTCTCTTGCTGTTAACACCACTGTAACACCTCTTTCTAACAGTTGTTTGCATATTTCTAGCCCAATCCCTTTATTAGCCCCACTCACTACTGCAATCCTGTAAAGAAAAAAAAGCAATAAATAAAGAAATTAAGATTGATGCACGCTTAAGTTTGGAATTCTTTGACACAAGTTGTTGTGTACAGTTGCTGGCACGGGATATCCTTTATCGATTGGCTTCTAATTAGGTCTGTGACGTGATATTTTATACTGGTAAAGAAGAAGAGAATGGTCACATCAGAGAAGCTTGCAGAGTGTGGTGCCTAGCGGGAGAAATTAATACCATATCTTTTCAAAACATTTTAATAAAATATCTTTGCTGGTCCCGCTTTTTCCCTCCCTTTCCCCTCCCGCCAATTCTCCCTGTTTACTCCCCCATAGTTTTTGGCGCCGATTTTTTTATTAATATAAAAACAAATAAATAAATATTGAAATAGGAGTAGGTTTCTATGAAATTTCTAATAAATAAATAACTAATTTTGTCACTAATCATGCAAAATCGTTAAAAAAAAATATCATGAACGAGATAATCTATCATGTCCAGTACTGTTCATAATTTTTTCTTCTTCTATTGTTCTTCTCATCCAAAAATAATAATGAATAGTACTGGACGGGATGATTATCCCGTCCGGGAACTTTTTTTATTTTATTAGCGAGTTTGCTTGTTTAGGGACGGGTTTAGCTGGACGTGATGGTTTATCCCATCCAGCGGACGGGATAAACCATCTCATTCTTCCTATATTTTGAAATTTCACCAAATCCTACCCCTATTTCGATATTTTATTTATTTATTTTCTATTAATAAAAAAATTGGGTTTTTGGCGTGTATTAATTGTACATACTAAGTATTGAAATTGAGTTGACTGGAATTAATTTGTATTGACTAAATTATTTTTTTTATTTGATCCAACTTTAGTCTGTAATCTGTATATCTCTGTCGTTTGTTTTGTTGACGAATTTCTATAAAATAATTCATTGCATTGACCCTTTTTAATTTTGCAACCAATAATTATTTTTTTCTTTCTTATTTTTTATCATTATGAGTTTGATTGCATACTCATAAGAGGGGTTAAACGGATGAAAACCACTTCTGATATTGTCAGAGCTGGATTTTTTTTTTTTAATTAAAAATTTCTCTCTTTTCATTTTAATAAAATTCATTCTTGAGTATGAATGAATGCTATTTGTGCATGCAAATATGCAATTTCCAAGATAATTTTCTAATATTTTGTCATTTTTCTAAATAACTAAATTCCAAAATACTTGTAACAGCAATTCCAGATACTACAAGACCTATGAGCAGCTTAAAAAGATCCATATATCTACGTCTCAATTTATATCTTGTCAATTTTCACATTGGATTAAAATTGTTAGGCTGACCATATATATTTTTATTTGATCTTTGTGATTATAATATTTTTGTGGTGCATGCAATTGGACTGCAAACCGGTATTTATGAAAAACCATGTGTGCAGTAGCTTTTTTTTTTTTAAATGTCAGACGTTTGATCTGGAATGGATAGTTGAGATTTACAGTACTAGTGTGACCGAGTGCATTGCTATTGAGCATTGGTTTCTCTATTTTTTCAACAAATTTTCCAACTAATTTTCCGGAATTCTAATATCAAGTGATTTTCTATTATCTTAAAAAATAGTAAAAAAAATATAAAAAATATAAAATTCGCGACCCGCATCCGATAAAACCCAGGTACGACCAGAGCTGTAAGGATATATACAAGGGGTGGAATTGTATCACCAATGCGAAATCCAACGGCCAGGATCTGCCTCTCGCCAACCCGATTTCCTTCCTGGAGCGCTATAGAAATACAAATATTGATAAGTTTTTGTTTGTAAAAATATACATTTTATGTAGTCTAGGTATAATTGGGAAAATGTGTGATTGGTATTATAGAAGCATTTGTGTGAAAATTTGATGTTATTAGGTTTCCTCAACTTATTTAGTTGCTTCAAAATCTGGATTGCCAGTAAACTCGGTCAAAATTTCAAAAAGAATTAAACTTGATCATGATACTTTAATTTTGTAATGTCACCTATTTCACTGATGTTTGATGTGTATTATGTTCAACAACTTGAGGAAGTTAATTCAATTCTGCATTAAATATGTTACTTTTTTTTGCAACAATAAACAATTTGGAACTTAACATTTAAAACCCATCAAAATCTTTTAGTCCAGGGATTGGATTCTATTTTATTTTATTTTATTTCAATTAAGCAGCAGGGTATATATTTGGTACAGTAATGTTGTATGGTACATATGGGTATTGTATCTAATTCATATACCTCATTGAATTGCTTATGCTTTTCTCAATTTGCTTCTTTCTGCTTGTTTTTGATTTACTTCTTTTGACATGCTCTCTACTGTTTATATATATTTTTCTTTCCAAAAGAGGCTAAATATTTCATGAGTGATGATGTTCTATTATGCTGCTTCAAATAATAACCTATTTATTTGTATATATAATACATTTGAAAATTGCAAAGGCCACCCCACATTTGTCATAATGTGAACCAACTTTTTTGCAGTTATTTGCAAATAACACCCAACTGTTATGCAACAAACTAAAAGCAACGTAATTTATATTGACTAAATTGAACCTAACTTATATCTCATATAATGTCAACTAAATAATTTGTACTAAACTGTCCCAAAGATGCTCCTGAATCAGTAAAATTAAACATCCAAAATTTGAATCTGCTCAAAATCTGGCAAAATTTAAATTGTTTCCTTCGATTCTAGGCAGGGTTATAATATTTCACGCAGTTTTTTGTTTTGCCGAAGTAGATGCCAGGTACGACAGTGTCCTGTGTCCCACAAAGAGTAGAAACACACCAAGAAATCCCAGTGCCTTTAATGTTGTAAACAGATCCAACTGTGTACCAAAACCAAGTGTTAGCAACAAAAAGAAAAAGAAAAAAAAAAGCAAATAAATCTGTCAATTATTTGGGTTTCAATGTGTACCAAACCCTAAACACGATGAACAAAATATCATGTATTGTATACCATTACAAGCCGAGTTGATCTAAACCGTTCAAAATGATTTTCATATAAAAATGTACTTGTTTACTAAATTTTACATTTTTAGAATTTTTTTACTATTTTTTTAGATAGGTAGAAAACCACTACTTTTGAATGATCTAGAATTTTTAGATCAAGTGATTTTCCAACTATCTAAAAAAAATAGTAAAAAAGTTCTAAAAAATATAAAATTTGATCTACAAGTACATTTTCATATGATAATCATGTTGAACGATTCAGATCGACTATTTCGACTTTAAAAACAAAAATATTGATCCATAGTACCGACCAATATGCGCTATGCATAGTACCATAGCCTCACTCATAAAAGTATATGTAAAAAGAAATAGACCTTAAGCCAGAAAAGGACATAGAGCAGCAAAACAGCTCCGATGCCTCCATGGAATAACACGGCGAATGAAGCTGGCACAGCTGAAGACGGGAAGCCCTTGAAATTCACTCCAATACGCAGAAGCTGTCATTTTTAACATTGCAAAGAGAAAAAAGAACAATTTATTTCAATTTATTTATTTTCTAAGGGCGACAAGTTTAAACCTACAAATCACCCAGTCAAATATTTAGTATACATATAAAAAAACAAATAAGTAGCAGCAATTTTAGAGAAGAAAGGCATCCTAAACTGAAGAGGGTATACTAAATCACAGGTGGTGTTTGGTTGAGGCCTAAACCATGGAATAAGAGGTTTAGGCCTCAGTTATTCCACCAAATGCGGATTAATTAGGCTGGCCTAACTAGGCATAACTCTAAAATTAGGCCTCTAAATTTAAACCACTTATCAAGGTGGCTTAAGAGTTAGTTCCCCTACCACTGCAGGGACTATTCAATTTTTTTTTCCCTCTCTCTTCTATAGTTGATACTATTTTTTAATAGCTTAGGCCATGACATAACTTTAACCACAACCAAACATGAATATCTTAGGTCGGCCTAAGTTGGAATAGGCCTCCAAAACTTTAGGCCTCAACAAATTCCAAACACCACCAAAAGGTATAGGCAGTCAAAACTAAAAAGGTACACTGACGAGATTCCTTTGTTTGTTTTTTTCTGTTTAATTAAGAGGGAAATGAGATAACAAATACCCCGATCAAGAAAGCTAAGAGAGGGAGAATAGTGAGGCCCATAAATCCAAGAGAGAGCTCCTGAGGCGGTCTCTTTTCGGGTGCACGAAAGATGTGCGATATCTCCTCCTTCGGCCCAAACCGAGACAACGGGTCAACGGGTTGAGCAGGTGGTTTGGGTGCCTTCTCTGGTGCCTCTGGTAGGTCGAGCTCAATTGAACCAAGGGACCACAGCAATGAATTTTCCTGTTAGATTTACACCAAAACATTAATTTTTGTTCAAGAAACCACCAAAAGTTATGAATTTATGATGAGAATTAGAGGTGTTCATTGGGTTGGTTCGGTTAAAACCGAATTAAAATAGTCAAATCAAAATTTTATACAGTTCTCAAAAATATAACCGAACCAACCGAATTAAACTTGGCAACCGAATAACAACCAAACCAAAATAACCAATGTAATTAAAAGGTTAAAACTCAATACATACACAACTACATTTGAAATTCATAGAAATAAATATATATGAAGAGGTGGGATCCACTTACACCCTTTTTTGATGACACCGGATTACACTCTACATTTTCAAAGTCCAAACAGTCGATCCAAACCGTTCAACATGATGGATATATTAAAATGTGCTTGCAAATCAAATTTTACATTTTTTTGAATTTTTTTACTATTTATTAAGATGGGTACAAAAATTCAATGGTCTGAAAACAACAATTTTGTAAAATACTTAATAAATAGTAAAAAAATTAAAAAAAATGTAAAATTTGATCTGCAAGCACATTTTAATATATCCATCATGTTGAATGATTTGGATCGACTGTTTGGACTTTGAAAACTTTGAAAATGTAAGGTGTAATCCGGTGTCACAAAAAAATGGTGTAAGTGGATCCTCCTCGTATATGAATTATATTATGAGGGATCCAATTACACCCTCTTTTTTGACACATCTTGACACCGTTTTTTTTTATAGGTCAATTTTGCAATTTCAAAATCCAAACAGTCGATCCGAACCGTTCAACATGATCACCATATTAAAATGTGCTTGGAGATCAAATTTTACATTTTTTTGAATTTTTTTTACTATTTATTAAGATGGTTACAAAATCGTTGTTTTTCAATGGTCTGAAAACAACGATTTTGTAACCATCTTAATAAATAGTAAAAAAATTCAAAAAAATGTAAAATTTGATCTCCAAGCACATTTTAATATATCCATCATGTTGAACGGTTTGGATCGACTATTTGGACTTTGAAATGGTAGGTGTCAAAGTGTGTCAAAAAAAAAGGTGTAATTTGATCCCTCCTCTATATATATAAGTTGTTGACATTACATACATTGTTGAATTTCATATAAAATATGTAGATGTTCTAAAATATCCAAACCAAAATATAGGTTGTTGATATTACATACATTATATATATATAGCATGGATTTGAACCCATATAGAGTTCGGTCGGTTCGGTCTTTTCAGTTTTGAAAATTCTAAACCGAACCAAATATAAGAAACCAAAGTAATTCAAAAATTCAACTGAACCGATCCATTTAAACTGAAAAACCAATACTATCTAATCCAAACTTTTTCGGTTTAGTTGAAAACCAAATAAACCAGACCCAATGAACAACCCTAAAAAGAACAAAAAAAAAATTAGAAAGAGAAAACAAACCATGACAGCATCACCGATTGCTAGTTCAATGTTGTATCTCCCAGACAGGTAATAAAACTTCTCCACCAGCCCGAGAAAGTTCTGAAAATCAAAATTTTATATAAAAATGTGATCTTGTAAGACTTCAGGAAATAACTAAAAATGTACTATTTTCATCCATTAAGTAGTAGACAATAAGCAAAGATGTAAATTTTTGTGCGAACATTCTGGTGCTTTTCAAGCTAGGGATTACAATAACTGCTGATATTTGTGTATTTAAATGTACCATAAAAGTAAAAAATTTATTTTCCATTGACATTTGCAAACAGCAAACAATGGGCACTTCTCAGAAGTTACCATGGATCAGTATGCTTTTATGACTATTGATAAGGCAGTCACTTCTAATTTTCTTTTTCTAACTGTTGCTTTCTGATTTCATGGCATCGATATTTCACTATTTTATGTGTGAGTTCTTCAACAGATTGAACATCAGCAGAGAAACAAAATTAAAGTCAATCATTAATGAATATACAGGGAATTTCATGTATACCCCTCAAAAGCCTCAAAATTACATATTTCCCCTTCTAAAATTCATAGTATATCATATTTACCCTTCTAAATTTCAAAAACTCACAAATTTACCCAATTATTGACTTTTCTATTAAAACTTGTTTTAAAATTATAAAGTACCCATTTTACCCTTTATTGAAAAAAAATATATATGTAGTCTGTGTAAGAAAAATGTTCCATCTTCTAACTGATCATTTTCCGAGGACAAATGGAATGGTTCATTTCTCTACTTGTACTACACTGTAAATAGGTACATAAATAAATTGTCATAAGAGAGATTACCAGAACAAGCTTGTACTGTTTTGAAGACATGTCTGGAACAAACAGATGCTCGACCTTGGATTCATGCTGAAGTTTCACAATCAACTGTACATAAAATAATCAATTTTATATGTTAAAAGTGGAAGGATATCATTTGTTTTGAACATAAAGGATGAAATAAATTGCTGAATTAAAAACCTGATGTGGCTTAAAACTTTTTCCAAGGGGAGTTTTTAACTGGAGAGAAAGTCTCATCTTCTGTAAATGGTTTGCTGACAGAGAAACCATGGAATCCTTTGATAGATCCAATCTGAAGGAAAATAGAAAAAATTTACAAAGATTAGTACTTATAACTTTATATGACTGATTTTATGTACTTGTTCGCATATAACAATATCTTGAGCCAGCCCTACATTCTATTAATTTTACATCATTTTATATCATTTTGCAATCCTAACCCTGGTTATGGTGGGTTAATAGATCCAATCATTGTGAAGAATAAATATAAGGCCCAATGTCTGACTTAGTCAAATATTTTCATATAAAAACGTAAATAGAAAAAGAATAAAGCCAGTCAAGTACGCATATTTTCAACAGTTGGGGAAGAAAATCTGACAGGTTGATACAGACCTTACCCCAACTGATTGCCCCCCCTAAGATACAAGATAAAACTCAAAAAGTACATATAACAAAAAAAAAGGAGTGAGGCTATGGTACTATGCATAGCACATATTCGTCCGTACTACGGATCAATATTTTTGTTTACAAAGTCCAAATAGTTGATATGAACTGTTCAACGTGATCTCCATATGAAAATGTACTTGCATACCAAATTTAAGATTTTTTTAGAATTTTTTAAGATAGTTAGAAAATAACTACTTATGAATGGTCTAGAATTTTTAAATCAAGTGATTCTCTACCTATCTATAAAAAATACTAAAAAAATTCTAAAAAAAATGTAAATTTGATCTACAAGTACATTTTTATATGAAGATCGTTGCACAGTTCAGATCGATTGTTTGGGCTTTGAAATGGAAGATATTGATCCACAGTAGGGACCATTATGCGTTATGCATAGTACCATAGCCTCACTGAAATAAAAGATAATATTCCCAGCAAAAGAGATTACTTCTTTACAGACTCAGAAGATGCATCACTATCAGAGATAGCAATTTCGGCCTTGTCGATTTTAATATTTCCCGTTAAAAATGTTGTCACGCTAATCTGGCCTCCTGTGGCATAGTTCTCCGCAAGTTCTGGATCATTCATTGAAACCTATCAAACAAAATAAAATAAATAAATAAATAAAAAATTTAAGATTGCGGTAAAAGAAAATCACTAAAAGGAGGCAGTGTTATTGACATCATACCTCAAAGATCAAAGAGTACTTGCCAACATCTATGTTAGAGATATCCAAGAAATGGATCCTATTTTCCTGGTCATATTCCAGTTCCTGTAATAGTAAAAAAAATTAAAATATATATCAGAAAAAACTAGGTCACATGAAGCAACTATTTCTTTCCTTTTTCTTTACTTTCATTTCGTCACTCTTGTTTTTGTTCTCTTTACATTTTTTTTTCATTTTGGAAAGTATCTCAATTATAACAGAAACTAAATTTTACAAATTCATCATGCCTACCTCCCAAATAAATCCTGACGAGGCAAACTTCTTTTTCTTTCCCAGTTGTAACATATAAATAAGAGGGAAAATTTACAAATTGCCCTATCTTTCAAAATTTTCAAATAAAATGCCCCTCCAGTCAAGAGAAATTAACAAGGGCATTTTGTTAATAATTTTAGTGGAGGAGCATTTTGTTCGAAAATTTTGAAAGGTAGAACAATTTGTAAAATTTCCCTAAATAAGAAGAATAAAAAATTCTCGGCTAAGCTTACCTCACACAACTAAAAGACCTGCTAATCCCTGAAATAATTTGTAGAGAATTCTTCGAGAACTACAATGTCTCAGATCTAAAGTAGTGTGAACTCCACTTATTGACTTTTCAATGACTTCTCAAAATATGGTTTTCATATGTGCAGCAATTCTATCAAGTATCAAACTGCTAAATACTTCAATGCGAAAACATTTCAACCCTGATGAAAGAACTTATTTATTATATTTGTGTTGAGTAATTAGCTTCTTAATTGCTCTTACTTCCATAAACATTTTAAATCTGATAACTTAAGAAGAATAACAGAAATAACATATGAGAAAGACACAGAGCGAGCGAGCGAGCGAGCGAGAGCGAGAGCGAGAGAGAGACTCAGCTTTACCTTCTTTTCGAAGGAAGTTACTTCCTTTGAGTCTGGGGTTAGAACTTTGAGTAGACTCACAGTAAGAGGAGGTGAAGGAGAACCAAAGACTGTTGTTACTTCAGCCTGAACAACAGTTGAAACACAAGCAAAAATTTATACAAGAGAACATGACTCATATTAAAAAAACAATAATAGTACACTAAAACATCACAAGGGATGCATCTTGAAAGATCTACCTTAAGTTGATCCTTTGAGGCAAGAGAAAGAATGGTAGCAGGAAGAGATAGAATCAAGGGAATTGACACCCTGTAAAAAATGTGCAAATTGTAGATTGATTTGCAAAATGACTTTACTCCGCACATGGTACAAAACCAAGTATATAAAGAAATAGAAAAAAAAAAGATAACACAGTCAAAAAAATTAATTCACCATTAATGCACCGCTGTTCTCTTAAAATTCAAAATTGATTACCTGTTGCTTTCCAAGGATGCCAAGGAATTGATCTGATAAAAGAAATCCTTAGTAGTGCCAGGAACACCTATGCTCAGAAAGAACTTGGCCAAACCTAATATTTTCTCACCGCCAATCTACATAAACAAAGAATTTAGATCAGGTTTTTAAAAAGTAAGAAATACTTGGTGTTTTACTTTACAAAAAAACCTCATATCTACTCTTGAAGCACATTCAAATAAAATTTAGAGAAGATGAATATGGAGGAGCAAACATGATATTTCATATTTTGTTAGGGTACACGTGACATTATTCTATGCATAATATTAAGAAACACTTGATAAAGAAGAGGACCATACAAGCATTTAATTCAATTTAAGCTTCCATCACAAACATGCAAAATTGCTTGATATTTACATTTAATAGCGGTAAAAGTGAAAGAAAATTGGAATGCAATCCTTACATTTAATTTTTCAGAAGAAACAGCTGCGAACGCACTAACTCCACTAACAACAGAAGCAGAGGTTCCAAGTGGACCCTTATATTGGTCGGGGTCAACATTCTTCTCATCAAAGTACAAAGTACCATCATCTACATAAAATTCAAACAAGAATGAATGTTAGAATATTATCAGTCAAAGTAAATTTAAATTTAAGGTGTGAAATTGTAGAAATTACTGTAGCGCTTAATCCTGTCAAACAACTTGTTGATGTCCTTCTTCACAACTGCAATCTGCAAAGAAAGAAAGGTACGTAACAAACGGGAATATGACAGATATTGCATTAATGAAAAAACACAAAAAGTAAAAAGTAAGGCTATGGTAATATGCATATTACACAATAGCCTGCGCTATGGACTATTACCTTCATTTTTAAAGTCCAAACAGTCGATCTAAACCGTTCAACATGATATTCATATGAAATTTACTTGCAGACCAAATTTTACATTTTTTAGAAATAAAATTTTTACTATTCTTTTAGATAGGTAGAAAACCACTGCTCTACTTATCAAAAAAATATTAAAAAAATATAAAAAATATAAAATTTGGTCTTTAAGTACATTTTCATATGGAGATCATGTTTAACGGTTCGGATCAATGTTTGAACTTTGAAAATAGAAATATGAGTCCATAGCACGGTTTAATCCGTAATATGCATATTACCATAGCCTCACTCAAAAAGTAAATATAGATAACCCACATACCTTTGACTGATCGATATCAGATCCAGCCAGTGAAACAACAGATGCTAGAGCTTCCAGTGCTAGACCTGTAACAAGTACCATTCCAGTTAGGTATTTTCGTGTTCTCTTCTTTGTTTTTTATTTTTACTCTAATTGTTTGGTTCAGATTTTAATTTTTGCTATTGATTAAATCTCAATTAGTATGCACTGTCCTAGTACTATTCTACTAGTCAGGTAGGATAACATTTTTTATATTTTACAAAATAATAATAATAATAATGTAAATTTATGAAGGACAAGATAAACTACCCGCTGCAAATGTGCTCGATCCAGGACTGTTTGTATCATACCGCCACATCCCGTCACTCTGACTAAGTGCCTGTAAATTGCATTAAATCAGACAATGGAATTGGAAATGAGATTATAAATTACAAATGAGCCAAACATTTTAAAAGGAAAAGCTGTTCAATTGTTTACCTTTATGGCTTGAAATGTAGCATCAGCGTCAAATAAAATGACATTTTGCCCTTGCTCCTGGAAATAAAAAAACCATAAAAAATTAATTAAAAATTTCTTTTGGCAACTGGGAAATGCAATAAACAAAATTACAAATCAAATAGATAAACTCCTAGCAATTACCTTAACACTTAGCAAGCCCCCCAGAGAGTAGTATAATTCTAGTAGTGAGCTTGCATCAATTATCACAGATTGAAGCCGTGATGTGATACCCTAAAACGTTATCAGAAATTTACAGATCCAAAATTACTGATTGTTTTCTTATTAGCCTGAGAAATGGTTTAAGAAAATTAATCATTAATGACTTACATCAAAGTCAATCAACTCTGTTGAGCAACCCAAGATTCCTTTGATCTTTAGTGCATGAAAAATGTCTTTTGCAGTAGAATTTAGCAAACTCAGTTTCTCAGAAACAGTTTTACAAATTCCTTCAGTTTTGTCACTGCTCCTCTCTACTCCTAGTACTTGAAATGTTCTCAGAGCCTCGTAGGTTTCTTCTAAGCTGAACAATTCAATTTGAGAACCTTTCGTCAGATGCATAGTTTTATAACATTAAACAAGTGGTTTCTAGATAATGTAGAACCTTTTCAGGTATTTTTTTTATCATTAAACAATTCAATTTGAGAACCTTTCGTCAGATGCATAGTTTTATAACATTAAACAAGTGGTTTCTAGATAATGTAGAACCTTTTCAGGTATTTTTTTTATCATTAAACAATTCAATTTGAGAATTAAGGGCATCAGTGAGCTTAAATATGCATGCTTATTACAAAATTTAACTCTGTGAATCACTGATTGGTCATGTTTTGAGCATTGTTCAGTTTTGTTAAAACATACAACAAAAATTCTTTGTAACCATTATCTCCTTTTCAATGCTAAACTTAAAAATTCATACTTCAAATAATTTTTTTTTTTTTATGGTCAGTGGGAGGTACTTCAAATAAAATTTACATCATGATTAAATTACCAATCAAATTGATGAAATCCTACGAACTCCAGTGATGTGTTCTACCACAAATGCAGTGCAATCAATCAAATAAAACACTGAAAAGACAAGGAATTGACAAATCAATCACCTTCCAAAGGATCCATCATGTGAGGGAACG
Source organism: Carex kokanica (assembly GCA_025461125.1). Lineage (NCBI taxonomy): Eukaryota > Viridiplantae > Streptophyta > Magnoliopsida > Poales > Cyperaceae > Carex > Carex kokanica. The sequence goes on from JAJGRX010001004.1 coordinate 1,224,240, forward strand.
AACAGCTCAGCAGCAGCAGATCGATGCGCATCAGAGATCGGGCGGATAACGGATCCGTTCGAGAGAAGAATAGATCCGCAGATCAGAACGAGAAAGAGATGAACTTTCAGGTGTTTCCCCATTGGAACGGTACAAAGTTCTAAGCTTTAGATGAAAGGGCCAGAGTTCATTCCGGTCATACCCTTACCCTTAGTAGGGTTTTATTTGAGACGAGGAGTAGACTCCTGAGTTGAACTTGCAGGTGCCACCACTTGTGCGTCGCAGCGCTCCGTGCAACTATTCCGAGGGCAAATGGATTCGCGACCCGCATCCGATAAAGCCCAGCTACGACGAATTCACATCACCTCAGGTTACCTGACTGAAGATAATTACGATCGAACGGTTCTTTTAACATGGCACGAATCTCAAAACAGACCCCCACAGTCTCCATAGGCATCGGATTGAGTTTGGCCCATATAGGTTTAATCTGGGCCGTCCGTTTAAATTTTCTTGAGTCAGGTACCTGGGAGGATACGGATGCACGACCAGAGCTGTAAGGAGATATACAGAGGGAGGAATTGCATCGCCAATGCGAAATCCAACGGACGACATCAGTTCCATCAATTACCACCTCTTCTAGCACAAGTCACAAGCCAAAGAGCCCAGTGTCCTCTGTCCGGTATTCAAATGGTCGTTCAGTTGAAATCAAAGTAAAAAATTCAAACTAGAATTTTTTTCGGTTTTCAAAAATAGAACCGAACTGATTAAACTTATGAGTCGATTTCGAACTGAACCAAACAAGTCAAAGTAAATTTCGATTTGATCGGTTTAAACCGAAGTAAATTTATTGGTACCACTATTAACGAAAATAATACATTGTCATACATAATAATTGAAGTTTGGTTTGGTTCGGTTTGGTTTAATGAAATCATTATAACATCAATAAAACTAGAGTCGAACCAAATTAAACCGGTCAATTCAGTTTAGTCGCTTTTGAGAAGTCTAAACCGAACCAATTCATTTAAACCAAAATTATTCAACCGTACGGATCCATTTAAATCAAACTTTCCGGTTCGGTTAAAAACTGAACAAACCTAAAGCACCCATACCCTAAAGAGTGGAAACACATCACCAGTGCTTTTAATATTGTGAACACTGAAATTTTTATTAATATAAAACAAACACAAAAATTTCAATCTACACCCAATTTGCACATATTTCGGAATTTGCTCAATCCGGGAAATTATTATGTGGATTAAAGTCTAGATCTGCAGAATAATTTTCCGGAACCAAGGTTTCTCTTTCTGGTAAATTATTTACCAGAAATAAGATTTTTTGATTTTTTTTAATTAAATATAAAATATTATGTATTTTTTATTTTTTATTGAAATATTAGAAATATTTTTATATTTCTTTGAATATAGATGGAATACTATATAATTGAATTTATTAAAAAAACTGCGATAAATAATTCGGATCAACATTTTTCAGGCCGGATTTTTTGCAGTTGTAAGGAAAAATTAAAATATTTTTTGTGTGTTACTGGAAAAAAATAAAAATATTTTGGATCTGAGTTATTGATCCCGGTTCAAAAGTCATTTCTGGATAAATAAATAACTTATCGTGGTCATTCTAGTACATTCAAATTGTAAGACACTCCATCTATTTTTGAAAAAAAATTGATTTGACATTTCATAATGATGTCAAATTATTTTTTTTCAAAATTGATGGAATACCTTGTAATTTGAATTTGCTAGAAGAGCCACGATAATTTCCTCATTTACCCAGGAGTGACTTTTGAACCGGGATCAATAACTTAGATCCAAAACATTTTTATTTATTTTTTCAGTAACACACAAAGAAATATTATAATTTTTCTTACATCCGCAAAAAATCCGGCCTAAAAAATGTTGATACGGGTTGTTTGTTGCAATCTTTCTAATAAATTCAATTATATAGTATTCCATCTATTTTCAAATAAATATAAAAATATTTCTAATATTTCAATAGAAAAAATAAAAAATCATAACATCTTCTATTTAATTAAAATAAAAATCTGAAAATCCTATTTTCACTAAATTATTCACTGAAAATAGGATTTCTAGATCCGAAAAATTAGTCTACGGACCAGGCCTTGGATCCACAGAATAATTTTCCGAATTAGACATATTCTGAATTTTTTACAAATCGGATGTAGATTTGGAAATTTTGTATTTTTTATATTAATTTAATTTCGGTTGTAAACAGATCCAACTGTGTACCAAAACCAAATGATAGCAACAAAAGAAAAAAAAAAAAGCAAATAAATCTGTCAATTATTTGGGTTTCAATGTGTACCAAACCCTAATCACGAAGAACAAAATATCATGTATTGTATACCATTACAAGCCGAGTTTTATCTAAATATCATGGAATATCGAATAAGACCATAGGATCTGTTACTTCGAATAAGATCATGGAATTTTCTTTCCTTGTCGAAGTAGATTTGTTTGCTTTTTATTCCCAGGTTGTGCCAAAGTATCGAATAAGACGTAAATATCTAAATAAAAAATATCCACGGCAACACGAGGAATTGTCTCTTTTAAGTAAAAAGTATTAATTTGGGTTCGTTAAGGTTTCTATCAATTTTAAGTGCGGTCCACATATCAATTGGCATCCAATCCATTGCTATTTGATTCATTTTATTTTTTAATGGCATTTTTTCCTCTGTGAACGACCGCCATACATGATATTGCGGTCCTAATCGACAATTATTCGAAATTACAATATCTAGACGATAAACGAATAGATATCACAGTACTATAATCAACGCCACCGACAGACAGGTTGTCAGTACTGATAAATAAAAAATATTTTTATAGTTAGTCGGGTCTCCGAATTTATAGAAGGCGATTTGGGAAAAAAATAAAAAATAGAGGATGTTATTTTCAAAAACTGGTAAGTGTATAATAAATTAATAATACGTCTCCATTTCTTTTGAAAACGGAGACTATCCATTGACCTTCTTCATTGACCTACTTCTTACACCTTGTTTGGATGGAGAGTAGAGGAAGGGAGGAAATGGAAAGAACCGAAATTTTCGTCGAATCGTGTTTAGTTGACAAAATTATATCGGAGGTGAAGGTTACAGGAGGTGAAAAGTTTCACCTTGTATTATTATAATAAATAGAATCGATGGATGGAAATAAATTTTGTTGCAAATTTTTTAAAACAAAAACACAAATACTCAATCATATATTTTACTTATATAATTCTCATAAAATTTTTTATCACAAATCTACAACAACTATTGAATTTTTTATTAATTTTCTAAATTTTAATCAATCAAATAAAAAATAAAACGATAAAAAAATTAAATCTATTTTCTCTTATTAATAAAGCAAACACAACAAAATTAAATATATTAATCTACCTTTCTATTCTATTCCATTCGTTTTTATTCTCACCTCCCCAAGTCCCCATCTTCTATTCTCCATCAAAAGTGTTAAGTTCTTTGCTTGTATACGCGGAACACTCGCAACTGTTCTGTTCTGTGCTCAATCATTTCTTCTCGCTTCAATTTCGGATAAATTCGTCTTTACCTCACTGCCAGACCTCCTCTAGTAGTCTCTTAGATCGCCATGATTGTAGCTTTCTCGGCGGGTTTTCTCACTGGCCTTCTTGCTCTTCTTGCGATTGAGGCCTCAGTTATTCTATGGGTGATTCGTCGATTGGGAAGGCAGAAACGATCAATTGAGGTATTAGAGAAGAATGGGAGTGTCGATCTAGAGGAGGAACCGATTTCTTTCTCGAGTAACAAGAAGGTGAGCAATTTGCTGTTAATTTTTCTCTTTTCGTTTTTCTTTTGATGCATTCATGCCAATAATGATTCTTTCCTTTCTGTCTATGCACTAGGTTAACTTGCTGTTAGCACCAATGCAAGCTTAAATTTGTCTAAAGTTTTTATCATATGGATTTTAGGCAAAGTTAACAGAATTTTCATTATATGACAGATAGTTGCTTTTGGTAAGCTGCTACTGAGCACCTACTTGATTTTTGGAGAAACCTAGAACCTTCCATTTCATATGATCAAATTCCAGCGTTTAAACATGAATTATCTTTATTCTTGAGACTGAAAGAATGTTCAAACCCCCAAATATTTTGTTATTGTTTCAATTGTCACTTCAAACCATTTAATTTGTAATTGATCTTGTTAATGCAAAAGACCAATTAAATCCTCATTAAAGATGGAATTTTACCAATTAAATCCCCAAATATTTTCTGATTTCATACTCATTGTTTGGCAGGGTTTTATATGGGTCCTAGAGCCTGACAAAATTCCAAAAGTCGACACAGACATGGCAAAAACAAGTAGTGGAGGAGTTGCCAAGATTCCAAGCGGCAAAATAAAAATTATTGAGGTTGCCCCTGTAAGGAAGTATGCGGAGATAAAAGATCACTCGTTGATTATATCAGAAACCAGTGGTACTAAAACAACAATTGAACTTCTTGGTTGCACCATTCTGGCTGTTTCTTCGACAGATCTCAATTCACGTAAATGGTTAGTGCCAAGCATTGACAATTTAATGTCATAACAGCACTTATTGTACTATGAGTAAGCCTTAATTTGGCCCAATTTCACGCAGTCGACTGTATATTATTTGTAAATGTCCCAATGTAGGTTTAGTTTGGCTGGATTTATACTCAATTTAGTGCAGTTAGGCTTTATTTCTTCCATGAATCTGTTATCGTGTAAATATTTTGTAATGGAGGGTACGATTTCTGCATGAATTTGTGCAAATCTTACTTAATTAGCCATCTAAGCATCAATTAAGCTACTATCATATTTTAAGGACGAACTTATTTTTATTTTTTTGGTTTTTGTTTTTATTTTTTTTTCCCAGGGATAAGAAGTATCCAATTAAACTAGAAGACGGCAAATCAGAAATATACAAAGGCAATAAATCATTTCACATATACGCTGAGACAAATTGGGAGAAAGAATCCTGGTGCAAAGCTCTTCGTCTTGCTTCCTCTAACAAAAGCAAACAAATAACACACCAGCAATTAATCAAAGATTTTCACGATTACCTCTCTTTACTAAATGCCAACTACCCTTCCTTTCTAAAGCCTTCAATTCTAATAAATGAAACCATAGACAAACAAAGTAGACCAGGTGTCCCCCCCTCAAAAGTTGGTTTATACTTGAAGAAATTCGCCAAGAAAGCCTCAACCAAGGTTGTTTTAGAAGGCAAAAGTGACGGCGAATCTAAAATGACGGAGAAATTTGATGGGGCTGCAATTTCGGAAGAGAAATGTGGCGATGATGAGGGCACGCTCTGTTTGAATTTATTATTTTTGAGGCTGTTTTTTGATGCGCATAGGAACAAGGAGATAGGTGCCGCCATTCAAGCTCGCATCCAGGTATGGTATGAGAATTTTAGTACAGTTTCTTTTGGGTCTGTTTACCAGTTTATGTGCATTGTAACGGGTCAAGGGAGCACCAAATATACCATTGCAAAACCAATAGTGTACCAATAATGTCGGGTACATCTTGTACATGCTGTGTTGGTAAGGTGGTGTCTATATTTAGCTTAATATCATACCTGCCTACATATCTGATATGATGTATACCAGCACCTACTATACAGGTGTAGCATTCTAACATTTTTCATTCTCGTTATATTATTTGTACAGAGAACTCTCTCTAATATGAGAATACCTAGTTATATTGGCAAGATCACATGCACTGGCTTGGATCTCGGTACAGTACCACCTTACATCACAAAGATGCGGGTCTTACCAACGAATTTAGAAGAGTTGTCAGGTGTAGAGGTTGATTTCGAGTATTCTGGCGGTATCAAATTGGATTTTGAAACAAGACTTGCGATACGAGAACCGGAGTTACAGCAAGAGATTTTGCAAGCAAGTCAAGAGGGGTCTGGTAGTATGGAGGTTGGTTCGGACCTCCTGGAAGGAATTGAACAGTATGGTAATTTGGTGGGGCCTGCGAAAGCAGATTTGGACGGCTCATTGGAGAATAAGAATGAGGAGGGTAAAATATTAGGTAAAACTATTGTTTTTTAGAGCACTTTTTTTTAATCAGTACCTTGAGTGAGATTACGATACTATGCATAGCGCGGATTGGTCTGTACTACCGATCAATATCTCCATTTTTAAAGTCCAAACAATCAATTTGAACCGTTCAAAATAATCTCCATATGAAAAATATACTTGTAGATCGAATTTTAAATTTGTAGAATTTTTTTTTTTACTATCTTTTTAGATATATAGAAAATCACTTGATATAAAAAATATAGACCATTCAAAAGTAGTAATTTTGTACCTATCTAAAAAATTAGTAAAAAAATTCTAAAAAAATGTGAAATGTAGTCTGCAAGTACATTTTTATATAAAAGTCGCGTTGAACGGTTGAGATCGACTATTGGGACTTCGAAAAACAAAAATATTGGTCCGTAGTATGGACTAATCCTCACTTGCAGTACCTTTATCTTGTCATACTTGCAAGCAATATATTAGCTGGTACCAAGCCATTTTGTTTTCTTAATTTATTCCGATTCTTCTAATCTTTTCTAGTTTTTTCTTTTGTTTTTTGGTGGTGCATTCTGTCTGTTCGTGTGTCTGCCTTTGCCTCTTGGATGTAGGGGCAGAGCATGTGAATTTGCACCTGTACTAGATGCTCTAGCCTGAGTTCCTGTTAAAATAATAGAAGTTGTTTCTGGAAAATTATTATCAAGATCAAAGAGTCCTTTTTGATGTTTTTTTTCCTGCATAATATATGAAGAAAAGCTAGAGACGAGCTCTAGTTGGGCATCAAGTTACGTGTCGAGGTGGAAAAACATCTTGCATTCAATTTCTGATCAGGTGTCTCAGGTTAGCTCTCTCTCTCTCTCTCTCTCTGCCTGTGTCTTTTATCGTACATATTAGAAAGACAGGTGTGTTTTTTTGGCTTAAATAAACTTTCTTAATAGTGAAATTGTTTTCATGAAGGTACCTCTTTCACTGGAAATGAAAATTAGTGTAGCTAGAGGGACACTGCGGTTGTATGTGAAGCCACCGCCTTCTGACCAGATTTGGTTTGGGTTTCTATCAATGCCTGATATGGATTGGAATCTCGAGACCTCTATTGGAGACCGTAAAATCACTAACTCCCGTGTCGGCTCAGCTATTAGCAATCGATTTAAGGTAATAATCTATGTACTGTTAAGACTACATAGCTGTGTGTATTTGGGGGGAGGGGGGGGGGGGGGGGGGGGGGGTGGGGGGTTGCATGTCTTGTGGGTGTGTGCAAGTGTCCAATTAGAAGACTGAACATTTCTCTTGAACATGCTATATATTTTTAATAAAGGGTAAAAGGGGCATTTTTATATATTCAGAATGAGTTTTAATAGAATAGGCAATTAATTGGGTAATTTTGTGAATTTTTGAAATTTAGAAGGGTAAATATGATATTACGAATTTTAGAGGGGCAAATACATAATTTCAAGGTTTTTGAGGGGTATACATGAAATTCCCCCTTTATTGAAAGATCTTGATGATGAAGTAATATAAGGATATTTAGCTTTTTATGATACTTTATTACAAGAGATTGTGTGGTATTTAGGTGGTTTTGTAGTGATTCCATTATATTTTGTGTTTTTTCAGAGTATATATATGACATTTTTTAGGTTTTGTAGGGGTAGATAAGTTCTACCTTTTTAAATTATCCGGAAAGTATCAAACTAAAAATAAAGCTTTTAACCTTTTCTCTTAATTTTGCTGTCTGAATTTTGTTCCTTGCACAATTTTGCACAGGCTGCACTGCAAGAAAATATGGTGCTACCAAATTGTGGGTGCATATCCATACCATTTATGATAGCCGAAAAAGACGATTGGGTTGAGAGAAATGCAGCTCCATTTATTTGGGTCAGTTCTGAAACTACCAATTCAAAACCTATTGACACATCTCATATTGAAAAGGTTGAAACGGCGAGTATCAAAGAGGAATCCAAAAAGGAGAGTGAAGTTGCAAAGGAGGACTCAAATTTGAAGCAACCGCTGTTGAGTGATGAGAAAACATCAAAAGAGATTGTTGTACCATCAAGAGATATAGGGACCAGAGAAGAGGATAATAGTAATAATAATAAGCAGAAAAAGGGGATCACACGCGCAAAGATGTTGGATTTCGGGAGAAAGATGGGGGATAAATTGGAGGAGAAAAGGCGGCACATAGAGGAGAAGAGTAGGAATATTGTTGAAAAGATGAAAGAGAAAGTGTGAAAAATAGGTTTGATGTACTGAGTTTTTTTTTTCCGTTTCTTTTTCTATTAATGAATTTCTTTATTCTTTTAGCTAAAATGTTGTAAATGAATGTTGTTCCTTTAGTAAGGCAACATAGTTGGAAATAGTAGTTCCAGATAGGGGTGTTCATTGGGTCCGGTTTAGTCGGTTTTGAACCGAACCGAATTAGTTTGGATCAAATGGTTCGGTTTGTTCGGTTTAATGGTTTGATTTGGTTTACTTTTTAAAACCGAATTATAATTTCGGTTCGGTTCGGTTTGAAAATTTTTAAAACCGAAATAACCGAACCGACCAAACTTTTATATATTATGAATTTGGTCCGGACTGTTCCGTTTGTAATACCCCGGTTTATTTCTTAATCAATTGCTTTAAATGCTTCGGTTTATTTATTAATATCCCGGTTTATTTCTTAATATAATTCGGTTTATTATAAATCAATTGCTTTAAATAAAAAAATTAATATATTTTGATTTGAACCGAATAAACTGAACAAACCGAAATAAAACTTTGGTTTGGTTCGGTTCGGTTGCAATGCTAAATCGGTTTGGTTCGGTTTTATTTTAGAAACCGAATTATTATTTTGGTTTGCCTAGTTCGGTTTGGTTTCAACCGAACCGAACCAATGAACACCCCTAGTTCCAGATGTGTTTAACTTGCTCTTTAGCATAGGTTAGACCTCACTACCATTATAGGTAAGCCTCGTTCCCATTTGCTCTGAGATTAATAATTAATCCATTAAAGTAAAAAAATAAAAGAAAGAGAGCGACGGGTAGGTGATTTTGCAAAAGGTTTTGGCATTCGATTAATAATTCTTAGTTAGTTATTTATATCAACTATTTATGTATAAATTTAGTTCGAATGCATATACAATGTATTTATGTGTATTTGTTCGTGTTTTTGATCAAGTTTTGATCACATCTATGATATCAAGGTAACCAAAATCGAGAGATATACTATAATATATGCTTCAGTGGTTCTGCCATTCTTACAGTAGCCATTTATTTGGATACTATAACTGCGTACATTTGGCATAAGGCCTTCCAAAGCTATTCTTTCTAGTAAATCTGAAGCTTCATCAAGACGATCTTGTAGCACATAACCTTGCAACAGTGCAGTGTAAATGATTACATCAGGTTCCACTCCTCTTTCAATCATCAAACCCACCAGCTTCTCAGCTTCACTGGTTAATCGTTGCTTGCACAGGGAATCTAATAATGCTGAGAAAGATCTGAAGCACGCGAGAAGGCCCCTGATTTGCAACAACCATCTACTAAGATTGTATATATGTAGACATCTGGCTTAAGTCCAGAGCCTACTAATTTGTCATATATTTCAAAAGCCTTGTTGATATCACCTAGTAGACAAAATCCAAGAATGAGACCATGGTCGGTATGGACACTAGAGAAGGTGTAAATGTGTAATAACATCTCCATTTTTTCACACGCCATCAATGAGATGGTGTTTGAAGAGAAATTTTTTTATTAGTAGAAATTCATAGAAAAGAAGAGAAAGAAATAGAAAGAGTACATGAGTTGTAATATTGATAGAAAGACCGGTCTAAAAAACAATTTGTTTTTTTTCTTTCATTTTTTCTAGTAAAATATAATTTTTTTTATAAAAATAGATAGAGTAACTTAAAATTTAGATATAATAGAAACATTCTATCTATTTTTTGAAAAAAAATTATATTTTACTAAAAATCTAATATAAGAATTCCCTCCATCTATACATTAGATTTGAAAAAAAAAAAACTAAGTTTGAATCTGTAGAATTCCTACCGGTCCAAATTTTTTGATTTTTCAGACCGGTAAAATTTTTACCGATCTTTCTACCAATATTACAATTCATGTACTCTTTCTATTTCTCTCTCTTCTTTTTTATTAATTTCTACCAATAAAAAAATTCGTTTGAAGATTGCTAAATCGGCCCTTTTTTGGCCTGTTATTCTTTCTTTGTTTTGTTTGACCTATCTATTTTGTGAAGAAAAAGGTAAATGGAGTCCTATAGTCACAAGATTTGTAAATTATTTGCTAATAATTCGTTTTTTGTGATAGAAAATTGAACGATGAATTATTCGGTTGATCGAACTATTCGTAAATTTTACGAATTATTCGTGAATTTTTTTTTTGCTCTCTTGTAGGACTGAGATCTTTGATCCGAATAATTTTAAATCATTCTCGAATTATACTCGACTTATTTCAAAATAACGAATTTTTGACCCCGTTGAACTGATCTGAATAATTCATTTGTCACTATGATATGGAGTGGGAATTAGTTTTTCTTCTTCTATTAATATTGTTGAAACGATGAAATCATGTATAAAATCGTCATATGACTGTCATTTAAATTAAAATAAATCCATAAAATATCCTAACCCTTAGGACCCGCTGGAGCAAGTCGCAATTTTAGTATTGAACTATGTGGGACAGGCCTTTTGAAAACCGAAACAAATCGACTTTTTTATGCATCGTCATAGATGAAATCTAATATTTTTGCGCTGGATATGACATGCACAAATTGTGTTATTTGCACGAAATTTGAATGAACCACATAAATTAATTGTGAAAGTATTACTTTTACCTCATGTAAATTAAATTTTTCAATTTTTGACGTGCTATATATACAAATATGTAGGCATAGTCTTATTATGTGATTATTATTGAATCCAATTTTTTTTTTGTTCTCGTTACCAAATATATTGAAATAATTTAAGATTTTGGAGAAAACAAATATTAAGAAAAAATTACAATTTTTTTTTAAGAGTACTAAAATTATCATGTTAGAGATTTAAATGTATTTGGTAGATGCTGCCAGGTTTTCAACAAAAGTAGATTTAAATTTATTTGATATATTAATGCTATACATACTATTTTATATTACGCTTGGAATATATCAGTATAGTAGCTGTTGAATTTTTTAATATTGGATTTTTTTCGTCTTTCCGTCTTTGTTGATCTCTTGTGTTTATGTGTTGTTGTTCGATTAAATAATTTAATTTCTAATTATTGTTTAAACAAAAAAAAAATCCTATTATTTAATTTCTAATTATTGATTATGAAAGTTTGAACAACTATATATCTTTCAACTCCCACCACAAGCCGAAATTTTAATTTATAACATTTTCTAAAAAAAAAAAAAACTAAAACACCCCAGTGTCTAGAGAATACGATTTCTACTCAGGCCGCTCTAGCATTCTGCAGCTCCAAACATAGAGTCCGCACAATACCGATACGGCCCCAGTTAAGGTGCCGCAGAATACCAGAGCGGCCCCATTTTTTTTTTTTGTAAGTGCACAAAAACAATAAAATCAAAGGCTTTGGAATTTGTGTATTTGAAGAAATTTCTGTTAAAAAGATGAAAATGTTATTAACTAATAAATAAGATGATTCGCTGGGCACAGAAAACAATGAATTTGTGCATATGAATAAATTTTTGTTAAGAAAATAATTAATAATAGGGCCCCTCTGGCATTCTAGGGCTTCCTGATTGGGGCTGCATCGATATTGTGCGGACCCTAGTGTTTGGTGCCGCAGAATGTCAGAGCGGCATGAGTAGAAATTGAATTCTCCTAAAACTGGAGTGTTTTGATTTTTTTTTTTTTTTTAATTATGGTAATTATAAAAATTTCGGTACCACAAATGTACTGTTTTTCTTATATATAATAAAAATCATGTTGAAAGGAGTAGATAACTTTCTATCCGTGCAGTAGTTTTGGTGACCGGAGTTTTATGGTTCTTTACAATTAAATGTCATGTTGCTGCACAAATATTCAATTGAGGTATCTTATACCTAGTGTAAATGACGTCAGTGAGCTTTTGTGTAAGGTGCACTAAAATAAATTTAAAAAATAACTAATAAAACTTATAAAATTTTAAAAAATAATTAAAAATGAATGCATTAAAATAATTTATAAATTTTGTTTACCGTTCAACTTTATGTTAAATAAATTTCAATTTTTTAAAAATTTGCATGTATATGCATCACTCATAGAATATAGATCGGTTTTAATAATTTAAATTTATTGTTTGAAGTCAATATGATGAATTTTGAAGTTATGCACATGTTACCTTTACTCTATTTTTAAGTACTCGTGCATTGAAAGGTGCTGAACTTCTTGTATGAGAAAGAAAATAATCGATAACACTTGATGCTTAGTTTGTCAAGTTCCTCGAGGATTGTATGGTTAAAGCGAACAGACTTCTGTTATTATTTATAGAAGAGTGAGGCTACGGTACTTCGGCTAGTGTACTATGGCTAGTGTACTACGGCTCAATATGGTACTTTTTAAAATTCTAACGGTCGATCCGAACCGTTCAATGTAATATCCATATGAATATGTACTTGCAAACTAAATTTTATATTTTTTCGAATTTTTTTACTATTTTTTTAGATAGGTAGAATTTTGATGGTCCAAAATTTGTATAAAACACCAAAAATTCTACCTATCTAAAAAAATAGTAAAAAAATTCAAAAAAATATAAAATTTAGTTTGCAAGTACATATTCATATGGATATCACATTGAACGGTTCGGATCGACCATTAGGATATTAAAAAGTACCATATTGAGCCGTAGTACACTAGCCAAAGTACCATAGCCTCACTCTTTATAGAAATCTGTTGTGAAGAGTTCTTTAATTTTTGGGCCGGGCAGGTGATGCTCACCTCAAAATGCAACTAGGGCCAATGACCTCAAGGAATTAGTAACCCAAGTATTAATATTTATAAGGCTGTCTGGCAATATAATCAAGATTAAATCTTAATCAACGCTATGGAGCCAATGTTTGGTTGTCTTAATCCGTGAATGAAAGCTAAAGAAGCTAAAGAAAGAGGTAAAGATACCTCAATGTTTGAACATGAGATTAAAATCAGAGCAAAAGGAGGCTAAAAGAGATGATTTTAATTTGCGCTAAAGAATCGGTGTTCGGTAGAATTAAGCGGCTAAAGAAATTAAATGAGGTTTAATCCCTCCTTGCCGAACAACGCCAACAGGTTTTGGGATTTTAGTTAAAACAAAGCAAGGATATGTTGGGCTCATAAAAAAATTTCGTGAGCATAACTCTCAAATCTATCATATTGACTTCAAACGAGACGAATTCAAATCGTTGAAACCGATCTACTTGGTGAGTGATGCGTGTACATGTAAAATTTTGAAAATTTTAAATTTATTTAGTATAAAGTCAAGCGGTAAAAAATATGACTCTGTACATGTAAAAAAAAAAAAAAAATTTACAACTTATTTTAATACATTCATCTTTAGCTTTCTCTTTCTAAGCAGCTCAGATAAAACAGGAATTAGGTTTCAATATGAATAAATTGGAAACATAAAAAAGTCTCATGTAAAAATAGCGAATTTGGTAATTTAATTTAGCATCAGCAATTCAGCATGCCTTAAAAGTCGGGAATTATACTGGAGATCACGGGATCCGTATCCTCTGCATTAACTCAAAAGGGAATCTTTTGAGTTAATGAATTTCAACTGTCTGATTTTAAACGGAGCCGATCCGACTCGTATCTATAATATAGGGGCCCTTTAATATTAGTGCAGATCTAGTTTGCACGAGTCTTGAAACAGATCCGACAGTCAAGATTCATTAACTCAAAAGATTCTCTTTTGAGTTAATGCAGAGGATATGAATTCGAGATCACGTGCATGAAAAACTTAATGACTGGATCATATGTGGCCAAACTGTATATAACCACATGAAAAGAAGTTTGGTGCGGGCTGTAAACCAATCAAACCTAGCGACATTATACAAGCCCACATCACCTGAATTCGCCTAGGACATATTTGTCAGTTCTCTTTCTGTCGAATTCGGATCCCTAAAGTAACTCAAATTTGGAGTTTAAATCCGAGCCGTTCGATCAGAATCTGCACGAATATTAAAGTACCCCTTAATGAAAAAAAACCAAGGTTCTAAATAGCGTTTATAGCGTCGTAGCGGGACGGCTAAAAAAAAAGCTATAGCGAATAGCGTCGCTATAGCGGAAGCTATTCCAAATAGCGTTTTTTTTTACATTTCATATATTCAATATTTGTAGTAAATATCAACATTATCTAAAGTCTCATAGAACAATAAATAACACCAAAGTAATTAAGAAATTATTACAAAGTCCAAATTGTGGTTCAAAATATCCATAGTAATATCATAAACTATCGATTTTTCCTATTAAAAATATCTTAAGCATCATGATTCATGACATAATCTATTTTTTTTTCTATTCAAATTTTAATTTCGGTTTGGACTTTTTTTCTATTCAAATTTCAATTTCTATTCCCAATTTCAAATTGATTTATCTGTAGCAAGTAGAAACAAATTCAATTTCGGTTTGAGATTTTTTTTATCTTTATTTAACACCCATATAAATTGCTTTAAAAAAAAAACTCATATTGTATAGCGCAAATAGCGCTGTAGCGGCTGCTACAGCGGCCGTAGCGCAAATAGCGCATTTTGATGTTATAGCGTAGCGTTTGGGGTCCAAAAACGCTATAGCGCGCTATTTAGAACACTGAAAAAAACAAATGCGCCTACTATTATTAAAGTACCCCTTGATAAAAAAAAAAAACAAATGCTGCCAGCATGCCAACCTACGCCGCCTACTAATTTGTATTTTTAACCACGTGTCTCGCACAATGGATATCCCCTAGAATAATGCCGTTGTGATTTTTTGAATGGAACCGTTCTTTTACTTCGAACTTGACGATTTTATAAAGAATAATTATTTTAGTACCCACGCTACCGCACTGTACCTGCACTGTACACGCTACGCTACAGTACCTGCACTGTACGCACTACAGTACCTGCACTGTTATTTTAGAAAATTCATATATTATATGTAGTTCATTGTATAGGTATAAATACTTTTTCCCTGTTTGAGCTATATATATTTCACAGTATCAAAATTTTTAAAACAAAATTACAGTTTTGGAACAGTTGCGTTCCCCACATGCCATTTAAGTAGTTCCCTAATGAAGATACAACATGAAAAATTTTCAAAAAAAGGTGCGGGTACAGTCATTTTAAGAAAATTCATATATCATATGTATAGGTATAAATACTTGCACTGTTTGAGCTATATACTTCACAGTATCAAAATTTTTAAAACAAAATTACAGTTTTTGAACAGTTGCGGTCCCCACATGCCGTTTGAGTGGTCCCCTAATGCGGGTACAACATGAAAATTTTTCAAAAAAGGTGCAGGTACAGTTATTTTAGGAAAATTCATATATCAGAGGTAGTTGATTGTATAGGTATAAATACTTGACCTGTTCGAGATATATACTTCACAGTATCAAAAATTTTAAAACAAAATTACAGTTTTCGAACAGTTGCGGTCCCCACATGCCGTTTGAGTGGTCCCCTAATGCGGGTACAACATGAAATTTTTTCAAAAAAGATGCGGGTACAGTTATTTTAGAAAAATTCATATTCAGAAGTAGTTGATTGTATAGGTATAAATACTTGACCTGTTTGAGATATATACTTCACATTATTACTATTAAATTTGGGAAACAAAATTACAGTTTTGGAATAGTTGCGGTCTCCACAAGCAGTTATGGCAGTTTAGGTGTGGATACAGTGCGGATACTGTAGCGTGGGTACTCATATCAGCTTCCTTTTATAAATGGGCTGATAACTGTCCCTAATATTTTCGATCCATAAAAATATTTCTTGTGAATTTTTCGCTCACCTGAAAATATACATTTCACTATTACATAATACATACTTGCATATCGTAAAGTTAAAATATATTTTGACAATTGTGAATATATATGTTTCGTTCTATACTTATTTTCTTAACTTCATAAAATACACACTTAACTATTATAAATGCGCATATTGACTTTTGTTGAATACACACTTGCCAATTGTATAATGCATATTTGTTGTTTTGAATTTTTATACTCATTTTTTCAAACCACCCCTAAACTATATATACTTATTGTGCATAATACATGCTTGATTATTTCTTAATGCACAATTGACAGTTCAATATATTTTTAAATATTTCTAGTATTTTAAAAATATTTTTCAAAAATAGTCGGGAGATGATTGAAGATGAGAGAACACGAGGGAAACGTCTTGCATTTCTCGACTCATTCCCAAAAACAACGGAATTTTTTTATTTTTATTTCCCACCTCTAAACAATCGCACCGTCCACGTGTCCCCTGTTCTCCACTTTCAGCTACTTTTCCCACGGAATTCATATCACCTAAGGCAACAGAATATTTGTGTTTAGATCCGGACCGTCCGATGAGAATTCGCACGAATATTAAAGGGACTCCGTGCATTCCATCTCGGGCTGGATTGGTCCGGATTCTATTGGACGGTGTGGATTTAAACAGAAATATTATGTTACAGATGGACTCTTTCTCACGCGCCCACCGAAACATACAAACAGCGGCAGTACAATACAGTAGTAGCTCACACACACCAAAAAGAAAGAAAGGCACAAAGCAAAAAAAAAATATATATAATCGAGAGAAGAAAACAATTTACTCTTGTAAAGCACCTCTTCTCTCAGATCCCACTCTCTGTGTTCTCTTGTTTAAGGTTTTAGCTAGGGTTTTGGAGAGGTAATTCCAATGGCAACAATCGACATTCATGGAATACTCGATGACATCCGATCGGAGGAGAAACAGGTACCAAAGACGAAAATCGTCTGCACACTGGGCCCCGCGTCTCGGTCGGTGGAGATGATCGAGAAATTGCTCAAGGCAGGGATGAATGTTGCAAGGTTCAATTTTTCGCATGGAAGCCATGAGTATCACCAGGAGACTTTGGATAATCTCAAAATCGCCATGCAAAATACTGGGATTCTGTGTGCTGTCATGCTTGATACTAAGGTCCTTTTGTGCGATTTTTACCCCTTTTTTGTAGTTTCTTTGATAAATTTAGCTGACGTTCTATGCTGGTGGTAGATTTGTTAGCTGTGATGGAAATTTAAAAATTGAAATTACCGATTTAATATAATCCCAATTTTTTTAGAATTGCTATTTTTTTATTATTTAAAGGACATGCAGTAACTGGCAAATGCTCTTTAAAAAGGAAATGTAGTGCCCATCTTTTTCAAAATTTACTAAAAAAAACTTTCCACTAATTTGGTTAATTCACACACCTTTCTACCAGTTCTGCCAATATTTACCCTCAAATTTTGGTGGAATACCAATATTCTTTTATAACAGGATAATCTGGCAAAGTCGATCTTATCTTATCAATTTATCATTCTTTTGGATAGAAATAATTTTGAACCACAATAATTGAGAGAATTTATTTCTTTAAACTAAGAAAAAGGTCTTCCAGAGTAGACAGAAAAGGGTCCAGGTACCTTGCTTTGACCATAATTTTGGCATTTTGTATGTGGGTTTCCTATGTTATAATATATATTAGTTATATTATTGTTGGTCATATCATATGCACAATCCTTCTCTTAAATTTAGCCTACCTATTATAATATTTTTCTCCTTCATTTATTTCATCAGTGTAGCAGCCACTATTTTTATGATATTTACAATTAGCACCAGCATTTATCTTAGCATAAATGTTTTAGTATTTACTTCTAACTTAATCTATATTATCATGAGCCTGCTATTCTAAAATGAACTGCTGATCTAAAATGAGTGGTATGAGTTGCGGCACCTCCATTTATTCAGGGATAAGTTTTAGCCTGATCTGTCCATTGAATACATCCTAACCATCCAATCAAATCAGATGGACCAAAGTAATCCGCTATCTCATCATTGATTGTATTGCAGTATAAACAACCATCACAGGAACTACTGACAACATTTCTTGTAACTCTGCTCAAATATTTTTACCAGTGAAAATCTGAGGTTCTGGTTTAGTAAGATATGTCAATGTATGCCTAATGAGAATTTGGTAACATCTTTGGTGCAGGGACCTGAGATCCGTACCGGCTTTCTGAAAGACAGCAAACCGATCAAGCTAACAAAGGGTCAAGAAATTACTGTTACCACTGATTACTCGATCAAGGGAGATGAGAATACCATTTCTATGAGTTACAAGAAGCTCCCAGTCGACCTCAAACCTGGCAATGTCATCCTCTGCTCTGATGGTAAGCACTAAAAGTTTTTAAGTAGAGTGAGGCTATGGTTACTATGCATAGTGCATAATGGTCCGTACTATGGATCGATATCTTTATCTTTAAAGTTCAAACCAATCGATCTGAACTGTTCACCATGATCTCCATATAAAAATGTACTTGTAGATCAAATTTTACATTTTTTTATATTTTTTTACTTTTTTTTAAATAGATAAAAAGTCACTTGATCTAAAAATTCTAGCCATTCAAAAGTATTGATTTTCTACTTATCTAAAAAAATAGTATAAAGATTCTAAAAATGTCTACCCATTTTGTAGTACGGACCAATCTATGCTATGCATAGTACCATAGCCCCATACTTTTAAGTATGGTATCTAAGGGTATGGTGCTATGCACAGCACTCAACAACCGGTATTGCAGCTCCAACTCTTGATTTTTGAGTTCCAATTGGCTGATCCAAGCCGCCCAATATGATGATCTGTACACCACGATCTCGCGGCTAATCAATTTTAGTATCTTTTTACTTATTTTTTTTGCTTGGATAGCAAAATATGCATTGATTTTGAAAATTCTTGACCATCCAATGACACTGCATTCTTTCTGATCTCAAGAAGATGGAAAAATAAATCTAAAAATGTAAAAAATGCCCAATTTTCAAGAGTTGAGTGTGGATATCACATTGAGCGGCTTGGATCTCAAAAATTGAACATAAAATTGTAGCATCTGCTGATTTAGTGCTTTTTTGACTCGAATATCTAATGCACTGGGTTAATCAATAAATCTACTATTTGAGAAAAACCAACCAGTTTATCTAAAACTTGAGCTGATTGGGAATGTAGTCTGAGTTTATTATACTATTGATTGGGTTTTAAACTATGACCAAAGCAGAAAGTATCTAATCTGACCCGAGAGCTGGTATTTGCACATAATAGTTACAGAGATGTTTATGTGCTTCATAACATTTATTGATGATGTTTGTTTCTTTGATAAAACTTTATCCCAAAGCCTGTCCATGTATTATTGCAAAATCAGAAGAAATGAAGACTTTTAAAAGAAAAGTTCTAAAAACATTTCTGATTTTACCTGTTAATTCCCGTTACTCTGAACAGGCACCATATCTCTGACGGTTGTGTCATGCGACCCGGAGGCCGGGACGGTGAGATGCCGGTGTGAGAACAATGCAACATTGGGGGAAAGAAAGAATGTCAACTTGCCAGGGATAGTTGTCGATTTGCCGACGCTCACTGAGAAGGACACAGAGGATATACTTGGGTGGGGTGTGCCCAATAATATTGATATGATTGCACTGTCGTTTGTGCGCAAGGGTTCTGATCTTGTAAATGTTCGTCGGGTGCTTGGGCCCCACCATGCTAAGCGTATCAAGCTGATGTCAAAGGTATGCAAGCCCTGTTACTTCTGTCTTTGCAGCCTTTATTTTGAGTGAGGCTTTGGTACTATGCATAGCGCAGGTTGGTCTGTACTATGGATCAATATCTTTGTTTTCAAAGTCCAAACAGTCGATCCGAATCGTTCAACGTGATCTCCATATGAAAATGTACTTGTAGACTAAATTTTACATTTTTTTGAATTTTTTTACTATGTTTTTAGATAGTTAGAAAATCACTACTTTTGAAGGGTCTAGAATCTTTAGATCAATTAATATTTTACCCACCTAAAAAAATAGTATAAAAAATTCTAAAAAATGTAAAATTTGATCTACAAACACATTTTTTATATGGATATCATATTGAATAGTTCAGACTGACTGTTTGAACTTAAAAAAATGAATGTATTGATCCATAGTACGGACCAATCTGCGCTATGCATAGTACCATGGCCTCACTCGCCTTTATTTGTTTGTGGTATTTTGAGATACAGGAGGGGTTTATTTGGGCATAATAATTCATTGGACCTTTATTTGGATTATGAAATGAGTGCTTTCTGCCATATCTGTTCAAAATGACGCTCATACCACTTTCCATCAGGTTTGCCGGTTTATTAAGGAAAGAAAAAGACCAAACGATAGGTTTTGCTTATTTGTTTTTGTACAAGTAAAGAAGTACATATGATTATTCTTATTTATCAGATTGCCTGAAAATTTTAACTTTGTAGGACACTTTAATTTTTTTTTTCCTTGCTCTCAGATTATTCTTTGAATTTTTGTATGCAAAGGTTGAGAACCAAGAAGGAGTTATGAACTTTGACGACATTCTTCGCGAAACGGATGCCTTCATGGTTGCCCGAGGTGACCTTGGGATGGAGATTCCAGTTGAGAAAATCTTCTTGGCCCAAAAGATGATGATCTACAAGTGTAACCTGGTAGGCAAGCCGGTTGTAACCGCAACCCAGATGCTTGAGTCAATGATCAAGTCACCTCGGCCGACCCGTGCCGAGGCAACTGACGTGGCAAATGCAGTGCTGGATGGGACCGACTGTGTCATGCTCAGTGGAGAGAGTGCTGCAGGTGCTTACCCTGAGCTGGCGGTGAGAATCATGGCGAGGATTTGTATTGAGGCTGAGTCTTCTCTTGATTATGATGCAATTTTCAAGGAGATGATAAGGTATGTGTTTGATATTTTTCTGTGTATGTTGCCTACTAAATTTGTCTATTGGATATTTAGAGTGAGGCTATGGTACTATGCATAGCACATATTGGTCTGTACTTTGCATAAATATCTTTGTTTTCAAAGTTTAATTTTTCAAAGTTTAAACAGTCGATCTGAACTGTTCAACGGATATCCATATAAAATGTATTTGCAGACTAAATTTACATTTTTTAGATGGTACAAAGTCACTGCTTCTGAATGGTCTAGAATCTTTAGCTCTAGTGATTTTCTACCTATCTAAAAAATAGTAAAAAAATAAATAAAAAATATATAAAATTTGATATACAACTACATTTTCACATGGAGAGCATGTTGAATGGTTCAGATCAACTCTTTGGACTTTAAAAATGGAGATATTGGTATGTGCTATGCATAGTACCATAGCCTCATTGGATATTTATATAAGCACCTACTTTGCACGTATATTTTTGATACCTTTCCTCAATTTACCAGGTCTGCCCCTCTGCCCATGAGCCCTCTAGAGAGCCTTGCATCCTCAGCAGTACGCACTGCCAATAAGGCGAAAGCGTCGCTAATTGTCGTGCTCACACGTGGTGGAACTACAGCACGTCTAGTTGCCAAATATCGCCCCCGGGTCCCGATCATGTCAGTGGTGGTCCCACTTCTGTCAACTGATTCTTTCGACTGGACTATTAGTGATGAGACCCCAGCACGGCACAGCCTCATTTACAGGGGTCTTATACCCATTCTGTCCGAGGGATCTGCTAAGGCAACTGACTCTGAGTCTACTGAAGTAATCTTAGATGCTGCTCTCAAAGCTGCAGTGAAGAAGCAGCTCTGCAAGCCTGGGGACGCGATAGTAGCTCTGCACCGTATCGGTATTGCCTCAGTTATTAAGATCTGCATAGTCAAGTAGTTTGATGCGCTATCATCCTTTGTTTATGTTTCCTTGTTAGTTCACATACTAACGATATGAGTAACATAATGCTACTTCGGGGCATAGCAAAAACCCCCAGTTTATTATTTAGAACACCTTTTGTTGATGGTTCTGTGATTTTATAATTTCGTCTTAACTCGTAATGCCTTGGGAGTTGCCTAATTAATTAATGCAAGACTGTGATGCACTGTTTTAAGACTTGCACAAGTGGCAATAAGTTGTACAGTGAGAAAATCAGTAGAGTAGTGGCCTAATTGTTTTTTAAGGTGATTAAAGCAATAAAATAAGCTCCTTGACAAATGAGAAAATAAAGAAAAAAGTAGATGAGACACGGTTGATAATAGGCTTGAGATGTCATTTTCTGTTGGCCCTCTGATTTACATTTTTTGTTTTCCTTTTCAACTATTTGATGTGAAGTGTATTTAACCACCGTACTAATTAACCATTGTTAAGGCATTGAAGTGTGATATAATTGGACTGGTTAGGGTTACCGACCATAATTAGGTGTATCCGCACATGTACCCGGTAAATGAGAGAATCTGGCAACAATTAACCGTGTAGAATGAGATCTGAGACACCTTTGCACATCCATCAACTGAGCATCAGGGGTTCTTCGAAGAACCATGCGTGTTGACTGGCAAAAGGATCTCCAGTTATTCTCCATTCTCCATTGGTGTTCGACCAAATGCCAGAGTGTGTAAGTCTGGATTTTGTGACTACAGCTCAACCTGAGATGCAATCTACGACAGTTTTATCTTTGTTAACTTTCTTTCTCTGTATATCTTTATGTGTTTTGGGAGGATGCCAGTTTTGGAGGGCTCTTCCAGTTTTCAAGATGCGCCCACACAAAGAGAGACAGTTAACAGAGTTACAGTTAAAGGAACACTTTAATTTTCTAATTAAGAGTTAACGATTAATTAAATAAAATTATTTCAGTTAAACTAAGAAGAGGGGAAATATGAAAGAATTTCAGGTTTACATGGGGAAATTGGAAATAAGAAAAGTTTTCATGGGTACATGAGCAATTCACCCATCTTTATTTATCAAAAGTTCTTGCTTCCATTTCACATTATGTCATTTCAAGAACAGAGCGAAAAAATGAAGTTTTGAGGTGTCACTGTCATTATATTGTTGTTCTTGTTTTTATTTTCTAAAAAAAATTAAGCAGGTGTCGGGATAAAATATTCCATGCTATATAATGAAAAGAAAATTTTATAGTTAGAACATGAAATTTCTATATTCTATTTTCCCTAAATCGTATACAATTTCTTGATTAGATTTGTAGTTATTCTTTATTTATGAGCATTTTTTTGTTATCCTAGGTAACTGAAAACTTATATTAAATGTGGTAGTAACGAAGATTATATACAGGATAAATCAATGAGGTTTTGGTTAATAAATTTCCAAAACTTGTTGATTTTGTTAAAGATCAGATAGCATTTTCCAAGAGAATCGATAGTTTTGGCCACTAAAAACTTGTATATAGAGAGAGAGGGGGGCTAATATCAAAACGTTTGCACCAAGTCCCTCGTGCAACCAAGTCGTTTTAAAAGTCCAAATGGTCGATTCAAACTGTTAGATGTTCAATCTATATTAAAATATGCTTGGAGACCAAATTTTACATTTTTTGGAATTTTTTTACTATTTATTAAGCCACTTTGAAATTTGCTGATCCGGGTGAACAGTAAAAACAGTGCAACCAAATTCTGGACCATGTGATCAACAATTTTCAAAGTGGCTTAATAAATAGTAAAAAAATTTCAAAAAATATAAAATTTGGTATCCAAGCAGATTTTAATATAGAGATCACATCTAACGGTTTAGATCGACTGTTTGGACTTTGAACGACTTGGTTGCACGAGGACCTTAGTGCAAACGTTTTGATATTAGCCCCCCCTCTCTCTTTCTCTCTCTCTATATATATATATAATTTAGAAGCTAATTAGCATATCATTTGTCCCCATATTGGCTAATAATTGATCACATCTGTAATAGACAAGACAGATTGGCTAATTACGTTAAATATATTACTAACTCTCATGCAAACTTTTATAGTTCAGTTAACATATCTGGGGCATTTGTTTTGGATTGCCTCTAAATCTCAATCACTCTGCGTTTGAAAATTCTATTATACACTGTTGTAGGAAAGTTGGGAATATATAGTGCCACAGAAAAAGGGATAAGCACATCGCAACCATTCAAATCTGATCCTGCAGATCAGAAAAAGGCCAGGGGTTCATACGGTACATTGATAGATGAATCAAACGGCACTTGGTTTCATTCTTCTAATTTCAAGTGAAGGTTGTATAAAGGCTTGAAAATCTCTAATTTTTTCACTTGAAACCATCTCTGCACTGCGATCTTAGCTCTTCATACACGATTAAAAAATGGTGTTATACATGGTTTTGCAACCATGTCCGCGGGTGTCGTGTATGAAATGATCGGTAAATTGTACACGTTTCTACAACCATATACGTTATTCCAAAAACAACGCTGATTTTTTTTCACCAAAACACATCATACATGGTTTTTAAAGTAAAATCATGTATGAAAACACCAATCATACACAGTTTTAATTAAAAAATAGTGCATAATTCATATTTTTTAAAGACAAAAATCCAATGAAACCCAAGATTTGAATTCAAATTAAACATTACATTTACAATTACATTACATATTATTAGTTACATGAATCACATTCTAACTAAAAAAACAAAAATACAGCAAATCTCCTAGATCTAAGACTTTATACATTTCCATGAACAATTGGGTCCAATTGTACATGGTTCTTTAATAAAGAACATTGTATGAATGTTGGAACATATTTATACACGGTTTTTTTTTATTAAAAACTGTTGTATGAATGTTGGAGCAAATTTTGAAAGCACGCTTTGCTTTGGACACAGATTTAATGAAAATTTCGAGAAAACGTATATAATGTATATCGTATGATTAGTGTTTTTGTAGTAGTGATATCTTCAATATTATAGTAAGTAAAATTTGAAAATTTAATTTTATAAGAAATACATGTAATAAAGTACTATTTAAGTTTTTACAAATCTGCCTTATATTAATTAAAGCTTCAAGGCGGCAATCGTTAATCCAGTTACATTAGGTACACAGAAATTTGAGATACAACACACATGCTCTTTTTTTTTTTTTATTCAGAGCAAACTAATTTCCTCAGAAATAGATGACAACTCTATGCTACATGAATCAATTTGAGAGCATCTCACAGGGACCTCGTCTGACGAGCATGTCGTGAAAGGTCTCGGCGGCATCTCCAAGCTATCTGCATCACTCTGCAGCATCTCTATCACTCTGCTCATGGAAGGGCGATTAGATGCCCTCATTTGAATGCACCACAAGGCAACCTTATATAGGATTCCTTCTGTTTCTTCAAATTGTGCAACACTATTGTTCGAGTTATAATTATGTGTCTCATCTGCAAGGATGAGTTGGTCATAGATCCATGACGGATAATAGACTTGGTTCGAGCTCTCTGCATGATTATCGACGTTTCTTCTTCCGCTCGCCATCTCCATTAGTAGCATCCCAAAACTATAAACATCTGCTTTGCATGATATCACACCAAAGGCCCTAGATATTAGCTCAGGAGCTATATATCCTATTGTACCCCGTGCCGTGTTGAGTGTCACCAAATTGTATTCTCTAGAGTATAATTTCGCAAGTCCAAAGTCAGAAATTTTCGGGGTTAAGTCATGATCCAATAGGATATTGTGAGGCTTTATGTCGAAGTGCAATATCTGCATCTGACACCCGCGATGAAGGTAGTCTATACCTCGTGCAATGCCTAGGGCTATCTCTCTCTTTTTCTCTATGGAAAAAAAATTGTTACTTGAAGAGAAGACATACTTGTCAAGTGAGCCCTTCGACATGTAAGGATACACGAGTGCCCGTTTTGAGCCCTCTGAGCAAAACCCAATAAGACGCACTATGTTTGCATGGTGAATCCTACCGATTGTTGCCACTTCGCTGATGAAATCATCACCGTCACTCGATGAATTGGTTAATATTTTGACAGCAACCTGACAGCCACTAAAGAGTTTACCTTTGTAAACTGATCCAAAGCCACCTTGCCCAAGCTTTTCTTTGAAGTGGTTTGTCATCATAGCGATCTCTACAAAATCATACCGTCTAATAGCAAGCATCTCATGTTTTCGTAAAAACTTCTCGACATAGTTGATTGATAGAGAAACTTGCTTGTACTTGTGAAGAAGGAACACAAGTATTGTGCATGGAACTAATGTAAGCCGTATTCCTGCAAAAAGTTTAAAATCAGATAATGGATAATGCAAATTGAAAAGGGAGATGAATGAAATCCAAAGCCTCACAAAATCCTATTAAAGCCGTAGTCCTTGGCTTTAATATTTTGTAAAGTATGTGTCTAAATACTTCTAAATACAAAAAAACTTTGAAAGTATGGTTGAAAGTTTACTTACCTAATAAAACGAGAAGAATGTCCAAAAGAATAACCAATATGACTATGAAAGCAAACACCACCTGCGAATTAGGATAGGCATATCCTGGTGGTTGTCGAAAGCAATCCACAAATGTTGTCTGAATGGAAAAAATGTAATGGAGCTTGACGCCAGTACTTGAATATGTGTGGTTCATGACATACTTGAAGTTGCTGCATTGATAACAAAAAGAAATTTGGAAGTGAGAAGGTTATATGCTAATTTATTTAATTTCTTATCTTATTGTACTTTTTGATGTAATTTCTTAGGTGGATTGTCAAGCAAGTGTTCAACTTTGACAGTTCAAGGGTGACTCGGATTTTTTTCAAAATGATTTGTTATTGTGCTAAAAATATAAGAAAAAGGTAAAAAAAATATTTTGTTTAAGGAAAAAAGATTTTTACTCATATAATCAACTAGTGTAATAAAAGTATACAAGCATACAAAAATAATAAAAAAGCCAGATGGAATTAATTACAAATTCCAAAAACAATAAAATATTACATAATTGATAATAAAGTAATTATAGAATTTAATACACATAACATTTTTCATTTAAGCTATATTTTACGAAAAATAAAGCTAGCGCATAAATTTTGCGGTCCAAAACTTAAAATAAATATAATATACCCTTGCACTGTTTTAGGAATATTGAAAATTAAAATAGATATTGTTAATTAGATTGGTTTATACCTTAGCTGAAACAACAGAAAAGTAAATACGAAATAAGAAAAAGGCCCAAACAAATTGAGGGTCCCAATTAGTCAGAATCGCCTTCTATGATTCTATCTTTGTTCTATTCACTCCTCAAATCTCTGAAATCATTGATATACTTAAAAATTGACAAAACTCGACCAGCTAATCTGATTCTAAAGCTTTGATTCGACCAAATTTCAGCGCAAAAATTGCCTAGTGGTGTAAATCGGTAAGAAATTCAGACTGGACCAATTTTCCAAACCATGTCTAATATCTGACCATAATATCTGCAACACAATTTTGGAGAAAAGATAGATACTTTTGTTTACCTTTTGGCAAAAGTCCAGCAATGCTTCAAAAAAGAGCACGTCTTTTTGTTGTATTCAAAATCATAAAAAAAGCTCAAATATGTGTCGTTCCAGCTTACCACAAATCCCTGTCTCAGAATCCGCATCAGTTCAACACCATGAGTATCGTTCCAACGCATTTGCACCTCAGAATCAGTTGCTGTCATTGCTACATACGTACATGACTTGGGGGTAGAGCCAGCATCATAACCAATTCCTGCATAAATTTTTGAACGAGGCTCATCCAAACAATGAATTAGCTTGTACATCGAGTCTTCCAACTCTTCCATACAATTGAAGAAGGTGATAACACTAAAACCACTATATTCAGGAAAGGTGAACCAAGTATATACACTACTAGGGTTTAGATATTCATAAAAAAAAAAATCCGGCTTTTGTAAGCGGCAGCGCCCTTCTGCCAAGTCTGGATCAACAAGCCTAAGTGTCTTGTTTTCGGTCGACATATTTTTTACAAGATATGTTGTGGCCCCAATGGATAACACCGTGTCGTGGCCATTACACTGCAACTCATAGGCCTTCCAATTGCATGTTCCAGGAAGATGATAAGGATAAGTGATGTTACCAAGCTCTCCACATGAAGAAGAGTGAGAACCTCCAAAATTGTAAAAGAGGAAGAGAACAATTAGTAAGTTTAAGAATTTCATGCTTCTACTTTTTTTGTTATTGGTTATTAGCATATGAATCAGTTGAAGGAATGGTTTATATAGATGATGTCTATGATGATGAAGAAGAATCAATGAAAATGAGGTCCAATAATTATCAATCTGAGAATTTTCTATGATGTTGATGTGACCTCTAGGGAATAGTTCTAGAGAAATTTCATTTACGTTTATCTGTTAAATTTCAATTAACACATAAAGAAAACCAATGCAACCCAACAATAAGAAACATCAAAATATTACAGAGGGAAGAACTATATTACAGTAATAATTAACTATTACTGTGAAGCTTTGTGTACATAACTTTTTTATCTTAATAAAAATTGTCAGTAAGCACTCTGCTAACTGGCCTTAAAAAAAAAAAAAAATTAACTATTACTAAGAAGTAATATGCGTAATTGATAACAGAGAGACAAATGTTTTGAGAAATGAAAATTTTCTATTATAATTGAACCGAATTTATAACAGCCTTTATATAGGCATCGCTGTTTACAGCTCACTGGTAAAGATGTAATTACTTTCATCTAATACAATGCTAATCTAGCCTTAACAACATTCTGTTATGTGCTAACTGAATTGACTAATCCTAACTGCTGGAATCTTCCAATACTAATCACCAAAAAGTGTCTAAAAATCTAATAGCTAGAAACAAAAGCAAGGAAGCATCCAACAATCAAATTAACTATTGAGTAATAACCAAGGCTTTGAAAATCAACATCGGAATCGGAACCAGTAAGTTGACCATAGAATTGGAATCGGGTGAATCAGTAAGAATCGGCCAAATCGGATCGGAAACTCGGGTTTTTGTTTTTTGTCAGAAGCTTGTTTTGTACTAAAAAAAATTAGGAACATTGATAAAACAATAATTTGTCCAAAATGAAGGTGCTGGAAAAAAAACTAATCGGTGTACTAAACTGCTATGCTTAATGTTGATTCCTTGATTAAAAAAAAAGGAAAAAAGCAACAAAAAGAAAAGAAATTAAGAAATACAAATCGAAAAACTAAAAAAAGAAGAGTAAAATGAAGATGTCCAATGAACATAGAAATAGACACATAGAAGAGAAGACACATGAGGAAAAAGAATTAAAAAAGAAACAAAATTTGATAGTGATGAACAAGCATTATAAGCTTGTTCAACTGTGTGATTGTTACTGAATGAGTCAACCTCACACTTGACCACATATTAATTCACCAGCAAAACCAATACAATTTATTGGGTTCAGATATAAAATGGTGAAGGTTCACCATGAACCACTAGAAACTTCAAATTTACTATAGTAAAGTCACTACCAAAAATCTCAAAAAATAAAATAAAATTACTATAGTAAAAAAGTAATGCACCAAGTATATTCAAAAAAATAAGTTTAAGATTCTCCTAACTCAGCCATTTCCAATTTCTTCGAGCACCATTATCTTCCTTGAATTGAAATGCAAAAGAATAATGTTTTCCACCAAAATCGTGTGAATTGGCCCAATTCGAAAATAACTCGGTTGAATTGTTTTAATTACACCGATTCTACCGATTTTCAACACAAAACTCACCACCGCGTAACTCGGCCAAAGAACTTCGTACATTGTTATTTATTTACAGAAAATACAAAGTAACAATATGGGCAAAGAACCCTCCTTTTCAAGAAAAGAAGATAAAATAAAAAAGATAATACAAAGCATGCATGTATGACTAATACCTAGCTAGATATCTTGGCCAGAAGTAGAAACACAATAAGAAGACATTACAGGGTTTGGGGGCAATTGCAAATTTTGCAAATTCTCCCCTAACATTTGAACAATTCTTGTCATGGAAGGTCGATCTTCTGGGCTCCATTGGATGCACCATAATGCCACAATAGCCAGCTTTTTTGCAATTTCTTCATTGCCTCCCACATCAAGAACTAGACACAAGTCTTTTCCTTGAGCTACTTGTTCGAAAATCCACTCCGGGAAGTATACATCTTCACTCCGAACTCCTCCCTCTCTTAATGGGTCAATATTCTTTCTTCCACTTATCATCTCCAAAATCAACATACCAAAACTATAAACATCTGATTTGTAAGAGACTGCTCCGAAGTTTCTGGAGTACATTTCGGGATGGAGCAAGATAACCCATTGTACCCCTAGCAGCACTTATGGTCAGGTAGCTCTGATCCTTGGGACAGAGCTTGGAGAGACCGAAATCGGAGATCTTAGGAACCAAATTATGGTCAAGCAAAACATTGTGAGGCTTGATATCAAAGTGAAGAATGCGCTGGTCACAGCCCTGGTGTAAATATTCAATACCCTCTGCAATGCCCGTAGCAACTACAATCATCTCTTCCATACTAAATTGGCGATTTCTCCAACTTGAGGCTAATATGTACTTATCTAGTGACCCATTCTCCATGAATTCATAAACAAGTACTTGATTTGTTCCTTCAGAGCAAAACCCCAATAGGCGAACAACATGTACATGGTGAATTCTTCCAATGGTGGCTACTTCATTTACAAATTGTTCTCCGCCCCAAGCAGATCTATGTAGCATCTTAACGGCTACTGGAATTCCGTTAGGCAACTCCCCTTTATAGACAGTCCCAAATGCCCCAGCACCTATTCTTTTCTTGAACCTATTCGTTATCTTTTTTAGGTCGTCGTATGTGTACCGTGTTGAATTCATCACTCTGTAGCTTCTCAGGAAGTTTTCGATCTTCTGACGAACGGTTTTCTTTTGCTTTGACTGACGACGTACGTAGAAGACAGCAAAGACTCCCAAAAGGAGAAGGGATATTACGCCTACGGATATACCTAATGAAAAAAAGAAAAGATTAATTAGGATCATAAGTTAAATAGAATGTTGTTAACTCTTATTCATGGGCATGATAGCAAAGTTGTTGAGGAATCATACTGGCTTTCAGCACCATATGTGAATCTGAAAAAGAAAAGAAAAATGTTTATATGTTAGTATCCAGAGCAAGTTAATTTTAGTTCTTTTTATAAACTAATTTAATATTAAAAGAAGGTCAACTTATAAGGTCACCTCGACAGAATGATTTTTTTGTTTCGATGTCAAATTCACAGCGATGCCACCATTTCTTTTCACACATGCTGCAGTTGATCAGCTCATCGTGCCAATACAGCGCAATGACTGGTCTTGCCTCGAAGTCTCTAATCATGTGTTGGAATGCGGAAGGCGATATAGGATCGTACCACCAATCATGTGTTGACGAAGGATTGTAATCTAGTGGTACTTTGGGTCCAATAAAGAAGGTGTCGTTTCTAGTCTTGTGGCAGGTGGAAGGAAGCGCATTAACCTGTGTATGAGCCCAGGCCACATAGATGAAGTGGCCTTCAGACCCGAGGCACAAGATAGGACCAGCTAAATACTCATATTTTGAGAAAGAGGTGAGCACGTCTGAGCAATTAAACCAACTGACATCTATCCGAGAATGAATAAAGAAGAGAGAGCCGGTTACATTGGGCTCGGCAATTTGAGACCATGAACAATTAAGGGTCCACGAGTGTCTTGTTATCGCAAGCATTGAGTTTTTGTAATCTATTGACGTCACGTTGTAGTCACCAGAATAGGGGAGGCTTAACACTGTGTTGCCGCCTGAGCAAGAGAGGACGAGGGTGTCATAGCCACAGTGAGGTGCATGGGTGTCGAGCTGTAATGGGAACCTGATTATGGGTCCATTCTTGCTGCATCTTAATGGGCGACAATCTTTCAAATTAGTTTGTTTTCCAAGCACCAGAATTGTAGAAGTGTAATAGGAGATTAAGAGTGCGATTGCAAGTATATATGTCAGTGGAGCCATGTGAGGGGAGAGCAACCAAGAGAACCAAAAGGGAGACGAGAAATAGAGAATGGAGAGAACAGAGAATTGAGCAGTTGAGATTATTTTAACTTGTTAAGGATTATCTTTTTCCATATATACCTTATCATCAGTAGTTGAGATTATTAAATCAGTATCTTCCCTAAAAACCTTAAATTTTCTAAAAAAAAAAAAATCCTTCATATGAAATCATCATTTGTTGGAAATTATTCAAGGATATTATATTTTACAAAGAGCACGGTATTTCTTGTATATATATATGTCATATTCTTATAAATTTCGGCACATTTTTTTTTAAAGAAACCCTGATAGAGGCTATCAGGTTTTGGCTCATTTTTATTATCTTGAAAGTTTGCCACATATTTTTATTTCTGGACATTATTCTTAACATGAAAATACGGATCAATCTCCCAAAAAAGAAACTATTATACAAATATCAATTAAAATTGCAGCATAAATTTTAAAAAAATTATAGAAAAAATACAACATTAAATTAAAAAAAATTAGTGTCATTTTTGTAACTATTTTCAGACTTAAGAATGAATCGGTGTATTCAGTCAAAAATTGAGAGCCTAACAGAGGTCTTTGTCAAACTTAATTTTCGATGCAATAATTTGAGGGTGCATGCGGCATTAGTTATTTCTTATTACAAATTTAATTAGATAATTGTGGTAAAACTCTAACGCCGTGTATATTTGCCGAAATTTTTATTAATAGAAAAAAAAAATATCAACATTAATTGAAGAAGCATTTCGCAAAAATTCGAGATATAGCTAAAACGTGATAGTCCATAACGTCCAGGGTACTGTAGCTGGACATTATGGACCATCACTAGGGGTGAGTAAATCGCTCATAACTCGTAACTCGCTCATAACTCGCTCGCTAAATGCTCATTAACAACTCGCTATAACTCGCTCATTTACTTAATGAGCCGAGCATGAGCATACCCCAACTCGCTCATAACTCGCTCATTAGCATAGTAACATGATTCGCGTTTTATTCGCGAATAAAACACGAATAAAACGCGAATAAAACGTTTTTTGGAGGTTTCCGAACCGAACAGCGAATAAAACGGTTGACCGAACTTTTACCGATTTATTCGCGAATAAAACGTTTTTTACGAATTATTCGCGTTTTATTCGAAAAATTCGCAGCATTGGAAATTTTTGAAAAGTTTGGAGGCAGAGTGGGCTGAGGCAAAATTTTTGAATTTTGCAGCCACGTGGGGCTGAGGAGGCAAAGTGCGTATTCTCAAGATATCTCAATTTTTGCATGACTGTGTACGGTGACTATTGGGGGCAGCGCAGGGGCCCACTATTAATTGTGCCTTGAAATTTGTGCAGAATGTAATTGAACGGTTGAGATTTTCCAAAAAGTCACTCAAAGTTTGAGATATCTCAGAGGATGCGAATTCAGCTCTCCTAATGAATTTGAGACAGTTTTATGTGACCATACTAATGTAGCACTCTATATAAATTAAATTTTGAATTTTGGAATTTTTTTTTTTGCTTTCTTGTTGTACCGAATTATTCTCGAATTATATCCGAATTATACCCGAATCACGAATTTTTGATCTAGCCGAACCGAACCCGAATAATTGATTTGTTACTATGCTCATTAGCTCATTAAGAACTGACTTACACAAATCCTGCCACATTTAATCCCTTGATTCTTTTTTTTGGAATGGCCCAAGATGCAAGTTTAAAGCATGCATGCCATAGGATCGTTGGGCTAAAGAATGCAGGCCCCAGAATCATCTGTAATATCCATTAACAGATTAACTACAGGCCTAGATCCAGCTACTATAGCTTGAAGCCTTGAACGGGAGTGAATAATAATGAATATTATTTGGTTTTGAACTTTTAGCTGAAAATTTTGGAAAGTTTTCGGCGCGGCTGCAAAATCTCATAACTCGGCAACTCGCTCATTAACATCATGCTCATTAACAACTCGCTCATTAAGCTAATGAGCCGAGCATGAGCATACCCTAACTCGCTCATGCTCGCTCATTAATCAGCCCTAACCATCACGTCCAGTTAATATGATTGCTAATGATCTAACAAAAAACACTGTAGCTGGACGTTATGGTCTATATATAGGGAGGGAAAAACGTGCCGTGCCGTGCCGTGCCGTGACTAACACGCCGTGACTTTGGTCACGTGCCGTGCCGTGCCGTGACCAAGTAAATTTTTCACGTGCCGTGCCGTGCCGTGACAAAAATTACGAGGGGTGGTCACGGCACGCGAATGGTCACGGCACGCGAGTCACGCCGTGACTCGCGTGCCGTGACTAAGTCGTGCCGTGACTAATTCGTGCCGTGACCAAACGTGCCGTGACCAAACGCGCGTTAGTCAAGTTTGATCGCATTTAACGTTTTAAAAAAAAATAAAACAATTCTTTAAAATTCAAATGTTTTAATTGAAATTTAAATGTAATATTTTAATTAAAATAAAATTATACCTTATAGGAAGGTATGTTAGTGTATTGCTTCGCTACTGCCGTGACTGGCGTGTCTTCCGTTCCGTGACTCGCGTGTCCCGTGCCGTGCCGTTTCCGTGTTCCGTGCCGTGCCGTGCCGTGCCGTGACCAAGACAATTTCCGTGCCGTGCCGTGCCGTGTCTTCTTTGCCAACAATTGGTCACGGCACGCGAATGGTCACGGCACGGGACACGCGAGTCACGGCACGTGACCGACACGCGTGCCGTGCCGTTCCGTGCCGTTACCGTGCCGTTCCGTGACGGAGCCGGCTCCGGCGTGCCATTTTTCCCACTCTATCTATATATAACGTCCAGCTACAGTTTTTTTTTTTTTTTTTTTTTTTTTTTTTTTTTTTTTTTTTTGCAGCTGATGCTTCGTTTGTAAATTTTTTTTAAAAAAAAGGACTGTAGCTGGACGTTATAGACCATAACGTCCAACTACAGTGTTTATTTCGGTTAATTAGCAGTGACTTGATTTCGTTAAGCTGACCGTGATGGTCCATAAGCTATATCTCGAATTTTCGCGAAATGTTTCTTCAATGTCGATATTTTTTTATTTTATTTTCTATTAATAAAAATTTCGGTGTATATTTGTGGTTTAAAGGGAAAGATTTAGGAGCTCACACTGTACTAAAACTCTGCTATGTCATTTTTTATGCTGAAAGAGGCTGCAAATTGATAATTAGTCACTCCTTAGTGGTCCCCACCATGTACATATATCTCGTGGGTGCAAACAAGGTGAAGACGAGAAGGCCTTATTGGCAAACGTTACAATGTTAGCCTTTAATTGTTACAACGAAGACTCAGACTGAGAGAGAGATGCGAAGACTCACTCGGTCTTCAGAGAGAATTTTCAGAATTAGCAGTCTAATATTCCTTTAGAAGAAGACACGTATTGATTGTGATGCGACGACATTTCTTGATAAGTATTTTTTCCTTAGTCCTTACATTTTAAGCTTGTTTCTGTTGTCAGTTTGGTTTTTCTTACATAGAGTTTGATTTTACTACTTATGGCTAACTGCATATATACAATATGTTACAAAGACTGCTGATTCTGAAAATTCTTTCTAAGAATTTGAATAGAAAATTCTTTCTATTTTGACAAGGCTATTAATTAGCGGGGATAGCTAGCTTTCGATCCTGCTTGATTTGTAGCAAAAAAAACAAAGATAAAATAATAAAATATGTCAAAAATATTGCACGGTATTGATCTGTGAATAAGCCCAGGCCACATAGATGAAGTGGCCTTCAAACCCTAGGTACAAGATAGGACCGGCTAAATACTCATCTTCT
This sequence comes from Carex kokanica, assembly GCA_025461125.1. Lineage (NCBI taxonomy): Eukaryota > Viridiplantae > Streptophyta > Magnoliopsida > Poales > Cyperaceae > Carex > Carex kokanica. Next base: position 1,259,847 of record JAJGRX010001004.1, read on the forward strand.
GAGAAAGAGGTGAGCACGTCTGAGCAATCAAACCAATCGACATCTATCCGAGAATGAATAAAGAAGAGAGAGCCGGTTACATTCGGCTCGGCAATTTGAGACCACGAACAATTAAGGGTCCACGAGTGTCTTGTTATCGCAAGCATTGAGTTTTTGTAATCTATTGACGTCACGTTGTAGTCACCAGTTTTTGTTTTCCAAGCCCCATAATTGTAGAACTGTGATAGGAGATTCAGGGTGCGATTGCGAGAATATGGGTGTGGAGCCATGTGAGAGGATTAGAAAAACCTAGCTAGAGAATCAGAGGTGGATTTACATAAGAGATATGGGGTCTCCATTTTTTTTAATTTTTTATATTTATATATAATTTTTTATATAATTTAGAGTAAAATATTATAGTACTGTGTAATTGATTTTTTTTTTTTTTAAAGAATTTTTTTATATGATTGACGCTCATATGTATTTGATCTCTAAAGTTTGAAAATCTGACTCCGCCTCTTAAGAGAACCAAATGGGAGACGAGAAATAGAGAATTAAGCAGGATCCAATACGGGTCAGATGAGGTATTGTTCTATCTGTGTTCGTTCAATAATAGTTTTATTTACGTACTATCTTAAGTTGTTAAGAATTTTCTTTTTCCATATATACCTTATCATCAAATGTTAAGATTACCAAATCCAAAGAAAATGCTTTATGACAATCATCACTACCAAACCACTATTTAAAAACATAAAAAAAACTCAAATTTTCTAAAAAATTTCTTTCATATGACACCATCATTTGTTGGAAATTATTCAAAGTTATTCTATTTGATAAAGACCGCCGCATTTCTGGACATATTCCTTAATTAACTTAAAAGTTTGCCATTATTTTTATGTTCTAGATATCGTTCTTAACATGAATACTAGTATCGTGCCCGTGCATTGTAAAGGAAACATATTATAAAATTGAATAGTATATGAAGAGACCCTTTTTTTTATATTCACACAAAATTAAGAAAAAAAAATATTTAAATGAAAATAAAAGATACAAATGAAAAAAAAAACGGAGATTGAAATAATAAATAACAATAAAAAAGATAACAACAAATGAAAAAAAGATGGATCAAATATAACATGAAAAAAATTCTTGAAGTATCATTGTACAATTTAATATCTAATTTTCTCCACAAACAAGACAGGTCATTAAAGAATTTAGAGGAAAAATGATTTGTAAAGAACAAAATTGGAAAAGATATAATTAAATGATTCAAATAAGGATTTTCTCTACAGATATATTTTTGATGAAAATTATTTTAATAATGGAAATTTCTCAACAGATCATTTCTCTACACGAAAATTCTTGATATTCTTCATTTTCTCTCAAGATCAGAAAGATATGATTGTTTCCATCAGCACAAAATATGCTCTTCATCTATTCACAAAGATACAGTAGCCCTAAAAAAAATTCAAAAAGATATGATTGTTTCTATTTTCATTGTCGAAAATATAGAGGAAGAAGAGAAATGAAACGGAGGAAACGGAGAAATAAGGAAATAATTTAATTGCAGGAATCAGAGATAGTTGTAAGGAGAAATAAGGAAACGGATCGCTAGGGATTCATTCAATTTTAATTGTGACAAACCATGTAGCTGTCTGTGTGGCAAATATGTTTTTAACTAAATTTAGACTTCTACAGATAAAATATATGTATTTAATCAAAAGAAGACAGATTATGTGATTGGAGGGCTGATATTCAATTCGAAAATTCATTTTTCAATCTCAGCCGTTGGCGGATCAGGACAACTACGTGCATAATATAAGAATGGAGATATGATCAATAGACATTCATTTAGATTCATATAAATTCAAACTATAAAATTAATAAACAAAACATAAAAGGTAGAATATAAAAAATAAATTGAACAACTTACAACCTGAAATAAAAATCACTACTAATTTTTTTCTTAACAACATAAATTTGAATAGAATGTCTTGACACAGTTTATTATTAGTCTTACAATATAACTAAGAAATTTAAAAAAAAAATTCCGGTTCATTGACTCGAGGGGCTTGATTGTTGGCACATGTCTTGTGTTTTTTCGATACTTTCACAAGTTCAAATTTAGAAAGATCTCACTTGATAGAACTTAATGTTTATTTTTTTTTGGTCGCCGAAGCCTGCACTTGTTGACTTGTTGTGTGGGAGTTTTGGTTCGAGTATCAACTCAGAATTCGAGATAAAGTTAGCAATAAGTTCTTTAGGAGCTTCCTTTTTGTGAATAGGTCATTGTTGATACTTGGATTGAACTACAAATAAATAATGTGTATTCTTTACACGAGTAAAATGCTCTAACATCATTAAGTAAATCTTCACGATTTTCGTACTTGAAGTTGAGTAATTCAAGTTTTTCGTCTTAATGTTCAAATGAAATTGCCGACTCATCGATATTCATCTAGTAAACAATAGAATATATAAAAAAAATAACTTTTTTGTATTTGAAACAAAAGCTAATATGTAATTTTATTATTGCTATTATTTTTTACCATGTAAATTTTATATTTGCAAAATAAAAGAGAAACAACTTGAAAGTGTTTGAAAAATAAAACTAATTAACATTTTGAATTATCGTTGTTGAGTTGGAACTTGAAAATTTTAATTTTTAAATAATTTGATCGTCTAGCTTGCAGCAGACTTGAGAACTTCAAAATTTAAACTTTTTTTTACGGTTAATTTTTTTTGCTCAACCGTAAAAGCAAATAAATTGCATAAATTTACTCTCAGACATAAATATCGATGGGTTCAAGATAACTTTCTAATTTAAAAAATTTGGAATCCTATAACTTTCTAATTAATGTTGATAGTACGTATCCGATAACTTTCTTTGGACGGAGCAGATAGTATGATTTGAAAAATTGTAATCCTATAACTTGTTTCCTTTTCAATGAAAGGACAGTTTGGTCCAAAAAAAATTTCCCCTCACCTCAGATTTGCGCTAATTGAAATGTTAGCTAATAAATCTGCACTCTATATAGAAATTCATATAGAAACAGAGAGTAAGTAAGGAAACAAAGAAATAAGAAAACGGAAGGTGGAGTCTGCTTAATTGAAGAGGGAGGAATAAGGAAATAAAGAAATAAGGAAACAGAGAAATATATCGCTAAATTTCGGAGTCTGCTCAATTTTAATTGTAACGTATCGTGTGGCAATTCGTATGGTGAGGATGTTTTTAACTAAATTTAGACTTTTACACATAAAACAAATGTATTTAATCAAAACAAGACAAATTATGCGATTGGAGGGTTGAGATTAAATCCAAAATTTCATCTTTCAATCGTAGTCGTTGGCGGATCGGACACCCAACGTGCTTAATAATGAAATGGAGATATGGATCGATCTGCCAAAAAATAACTATTATACATATATCAATTAAAGTAGCAGCTTAAATTACAACAAAAAAAAAATTATACAGAAAAAAAAAACACACAACATTGGAAGTTAAAAATCAAAATTAGTGGCATTTTTGTAAATTTGTATCCAACATTTCTCCAACAAAAAGTAGTTTATAATTGACAAATGAATGGGTGTGTTCAGTCATAAATTGGGAGCCCACAGGCCACAGAGGTCTTTGTTAAACTTAATATACGGTGCAATAATTCAAGGGTACTAGTGGCACTAATAAATACAAACTTATTTGATAGCTGTGATAAAAGTGTTTGGCTGTGGCTAAGGAATTAGGATTATTTTTGCTGGCTTTTTTATGATAATGTTACAACCTCAGCCTTTAATCGGTATAACGAAGACTCAGACTAAGACTCACAATGAGAGCGAAATGTAAGGATTATTTTTGCTGGCTTTTTTATGATAATGTTACAACCTCAGCCTTTAATCGGTATAACGAAGACTCAGACTGAGACTCACAATGAGAGCGAAATGTAAAGGATTATTTTTGCTGGCTTTTTTATGATAATGTTACAACCTCAGCCTTTAATCGGTATAACGAAGACTCAGACTGAGACTCACAATGAGAGCGAAATGTAAAGACTTGCTCGGTCTTCAAAAAGAATTTTCAAAACTAGCAGTCTATTATATCTTTAGAAGAAGACTCGTATTTTTTTTGAGAAATTAAATGGGGTCTAGCCCTCAGAAGAAGACTCGTATTAATTGTGATGTGACGACAATTCTTGATAAGAAATTTCTCCTTAGTCCTTACACTTTAAGCTTGTTTTGAGTTCTGTTTTGTTTTTCTTATACAGAGTTTGATTTTATGACTTATAGCCAACTTCATATATACAATATGTTACAAAGGCTGCTGATTCTGAAAAGCAAGGTTCCCTATCCTGCCACATGAATGCACTCTGCATTAATTCAATGCTTGGAAACTGTTGTACTTTATTATTCAAATCCATTCATTGACCAGTATAGCATCAAATGAGAAGAATTTTACCCTTTTCTCAAAATAAAGAATTTACCAATAGTTATCTCTCTTACAAATTGGTGCGCACAAATTTTTATCTTTATTCAAGCTAAAAAAGAAAATATTTCTTTTACCCCAAAAAAACTTTAAATCCGGTTTTTTTCAAGTCGTTGGCTTGAAAAAAAAAATAGTTAGGAATTAAAACTATCTAGATTATTAATTTAAATGCTTGCAGATAGAGGTTTAAGCGTTTACGAGTGGTATTGTAAAAGGTTATAAATAAAGCTTTAAATTCTTAGATATGAGCGCTGAAAATGAAAGTTAGATATTAAATACTTGGAGGGGCGCACTCTAGGATTTATTTGGGAGGCAATTATTAGGTTCCTAAATATATTACTAACTCTCATGCAAACTTTTATAGTTCAGTTAACATATCTGCGGATCAAGGGATAAGCACATCGCAACCATTCAAATCTGATCCTGCGGATCAGAAAAAGGCCAGGGGTTCATACGGTACATTGATAGATGAATCAAACGGCACTTGGTTTCATTCTTCTAATTTCAAGTGAAGGTTGTATATATTTTTTTAAAACAAGGCAGAAGAAGGCTTGAAAATCTTAACTTTTTCACTTGAAACCATCTCTGCACTGCAGTCTTAGCTCTTTATACACAATTAAAAAATGGTGTTATACATGGTTTTGCAACCATGTCCGCGGGTGTTGCGTATGAAATGATTGGTAAATTGTACACATTTCTACAACGATGTACGTTATTCCAAAAACAGAGCTGATTTTTTTTTTTTTACCAAAACACATCATACATGATTTTTAAAGTAAAACCATGTATGACAACACCAATCATACACAGTTTTAATTAAAAAACTGTGCATAATTCATATTTTTTAAAGACAAAAATCCAATGAAACTCAAGATTTGAATCCAAATTAAACACTACATTTACAATTACATCACATATTATTAATTACACGAATAACATTCTAACTAAACAAAAATAAAAATACAACAAATCTCCTAGATCTAAGACTTTATACATTTCCATGAACAATTGGGTCCAATTGTACATGGTTCTTTAATAAAGAACAGTGTATGAATGTTGGAACATATTTATACACGGTTTTTTTTTTATTAATTACCGCTGTATGAATGTTGGAGCAAATTTTGAAAGCGCGCTTTATTTTGGACACAAATTTAATGAAAATTTCGAGAAAATATATATAATGTATAGTGTATGATTAGCGTTTTTGTAGTAGTGATATCTTCAATATTATAGTAAGTAAAATTTGAAAATTTAATTTTATAAGAAATACATGTAATAAAGTACTATTTAAGTTTTTAAAAATCTGCCTTATATTAATTAAAGCTTCAAGGCGGCAATCGTTAATCCAGTTACATTAGGTACACAGAAATTTGAGATACAACACATGTTTTTTTTTTTTTTTAATCAGAGCAAACTAATTTCCTCAGAAATAGATGACAACTCTATGCTACATGAATCAATTTGAGAGCATCTCACAGGGACCTCGTCTGACGAGCATGTCGTGAAAGGTCTCGGCGGCATCTCCAAGCTATCTGCATCACTCTGCAGCATCTCTATCACTCTGCTCATGGAAGGGCGATTAGATGCCCTCATTTGAATGCACCACAAGGCAACCTTATATAGGATTCCTTCTGTTTCTTCAAATTGTGCAACACTATTGTTCAAGTTATAATTATGTGTCTCATCTGCAAGGATGAGTTGGTCATAGATCCATGACGGATAATAGACTTGGTTCGAGCTCTCTGCATGATTATCGACGTTTCTTCTTCCGCTCGCCATCTCCATTAGTAGCATCCCAAAACTATAAACATCTGCTTTGTATGATATCATACCAAAGGCCCTAGATATTAGCTCAGGAGCTATATATCCTATTGTACCCCGTGCCGTGTTGAGTGTCACCAAATTGTATTCTCTAGAGTATAATTTCGCCAGTCCAAAGTCGGAAATTTTCGGGGTTAAGTCATGATCCAATAGGATATTGTGAGGCTTTATGTCGAAGTGCAATATCTGCATCTGACACCCGCGATGAAGGTAGTCTATACCTCGTGAAATGCCTAGCGCTATCTCTCTTTTTTTCTCTATGGAAAAAGAATTGTTACTTGAAGAGAAGATATACTTGTCAAGTGAGCCCTTTGACATATAAGGATACACGAGTGCCCGCTTTGAGCCCTCTGAGCAAAACCCAATAAGACGCACTATGTTTGCATGGTGAATCCTACCGATTGTTGCCACTTCGCTGATGAAATCATCACCGTCACTCGATGAATTGGTTAATATTTTGACAGCAACTTGTGTACAGCCACTAAAGAGTTTACCTTTGTAAACTGATCCAAAGCCACCTTGCCCAAGCTTTTCTTTGAAATGGTTTGTCATTATAGCGATCTCTACGAAATCATACCGTCTAATAGCAAGCATCTCATGTTTTCGTAAAAACTTCTCGACATAGTTGATTGATAGAGAAACTTGCTTGTACTTGTGAAGAAGGAACACAAGTATTGTGCATGGAACTAATGTAAGCCGTAGTCCTGCAAGAAGTTTAAAATCAGATAATGGATAATGCAAATTAAATGGACTCAAAAGGGAGATGAATGAAATCCAAAGCCTCACTAGTCCTTGGCTTTAATATTTTGTAAAGTATGTGTCTAAATACTTCTAATTGCAAAAAAACTTTGAAAGTATGGTTGAAAGTTTACTTGCCTAATAAAACGAGAAGAATGTCCAAAAGAACAACCAATATGACCACGAAAGCAAAAACCACCTGCGAATTAGGATAGGCAAATCCTGGTGATTGTTGAAAGCATTCCACAAATGATGTCTGAATGGAAAAAAAGTAATGGAAGAGCTTGGCGCCAGTACTTGAATAATTGTGTCTCATGACATGCTTGAAGTCACTGCATTGATAACAAAAAGAAATTTGGAAGAGAGAAGGTTATATGCTAATTTATTTAATTTCTTATCTTATTGTACTTTTTGATGTAATTTCTTAGGGTGATTGTCAAGCAAGTGTTCAACTTTGACAGTTCAAGGGCGACTCGGATTTTTTTCAAAATGATTTGTTTTTGTGCTAAAAATATAAGAAAAAAGTAAAAAAAAAAAAAAATTGTTGAAGGAAAAAATATTTTTACTCATATAATCAACTAGTGTAATAAAAGTATACAAGCATACAAAACTAATAAAAAAGCCAGACGGAATTAATTACAAATTGCAAAAACAATAAAATATTACATAATTGATAATAAAGTAATTATAGAATTTAATACACATAACATTTTTCATTTAAGCTATATTTTACGAAAAATAAAGCTAGCGCATAAATTTTGCGGTCCAAAACTTAAAATAAATATAATATACCCTTGCACTGTTTTAGGAATATTGAAAATTAAAATAGATATTGTTAATTAGATTGGTTTATACCTTAGCTGAAACAACAGAAAAGTAAATACGAAATAAGAAAAAGGCCCAAACAAATTGAGGGTCCCAATTAGTCAGAATCGCCTTCTATGATTCTATCTTTGTTCTATTCACTCCTTAAATCTCTGAAATCATTGATATACTTAAAAATTGACAAACCTCGACCAGCTAATCCGATTCTAAAGCTTTGATTCGACCAAATTTCAGCGCAAAAATTGCCTAGTGGTGTAAATCGGTAAGAAATTCAGACTGGACCAATTTTCCAAACCATGTTTGAAACCAGGACCATTTAATATCTGCAACACAATTTTGGAGAAAAGATAGATACTTTGGTTTACCTTTTGGCAGAAGCCCAGCAATGCTTCAAAAGAGAGCACGTCTTTTTGTTGTATTCAGGACCATAAAAATAACTCAAATATGTGTCGTTCCAGCTTACCACAAATCCCTGTCTCAGAATCCGCATAAGTTCAACACCATCAGTATCGCTCCAACGCATGTACATCGCAGAATCAGTACTTGCTGTCATTGCTACATACGTACATGACTTAGGGAGATAGCCAGCATCAGTGGATTCAAATCCTGCATAAATTCTTGAACGAGGTTCATCCATACAATTAATTAGCTTGTACATTGAGTCTTCCAACTCTTCCGTACAATTCAAGAAGGTGATAATACTATATTCAAGAATGTCGAACCAAGTAAATACACTACTAGGATTTAGATAATTATAAGGAAAAAAAGCTGGCTTTTGTAGGCGGCAGCGCCCTTCTGCCAAGTCTGGATCAACAAGCCTAAGTGTCTTGTTTTCGATCGACATATCTTTTACAAGATATGTGGCGGCCCCAATGGATAACACCGTGTCGTGGCCATTACACTGCAACTCATAGGCCTTCCAATTGCATGTTCCAGGAAGATGATAAGGATAAGTGATGTTACCAAGCTCTCCACATGAAGAAGAGTGAGAACCTCCAAAATTGTAAAAGAGGAAGAGAACAATTAGTAAGTTTAAGAATTTCATGCTTCTACTTTTTTTGTTATTGGTTATTAGCATATGAATCAGTTGAAGGAATGGTTTATATAGATGATGTCTATGATGATGAAGAAGAATCAATGAAAATGAGGTCCAATAATTATCAATCTGAGAATTTTCTATGATGTTGATGTGCATATTATTTTAGACAACAAAAGATATTTTGGATGATCAAAGTCATTTACTAAAAGCTTGATGTGACCTCTAGGGAATAGTTCTAGAAAATTTTCATTTACGTTGATCTGTTAAATTTCCATTAACACATAAAGAAAACCAATGCAACCCAACAATAAAAAACATCAAAATATTACAGAGCGAAGAACTTATTACAGTAATAACAAACAATATAACAGAGAGACAAATGTTTTGAGAAATGAAATCTTTCTATTATAATTGAACCGAATTTACAACAGCCTTTATATAGGCATCACTGTTTACAGCTCACTGGTAAAGATGTAATTACTTTCATCTAATACAATGCTAATCTAGCCTTAACAACATTCTGTTATGTGCTAACAGAATTGCCTAATCCTAACTGCTGGAATTTTCAATACTAATCACCAAAAAGTGCTAAAAATCTAATAGAAACAAAAGCAAAGAAGCATCCAACAATCAAATTAACTATTGAGTAATAACCAAGGCTTTGAAAATCAACATCGGAATCGGAACCGGTAGGTTGACCATAGTATTGGTAAGAATCGGCTGAATCGGATTGGAAACTCGGGTTTTTTTTTTTTGTTAGAAGCTTGTTTTGTACTAAAAAAAATTAGGAACATTGATAAAACAATAATTTGTCCAAAATGAAGGTGCTGGAAAAAAAAAACTAATCGGTGTACTAAACTGTTATGCTTAATGTTGATTCCTAGATTAAAAAAAAAAAAGGAAAAAACAACAAAAAGAAAAGAAATTAAGAAATACAAATCGAAAAACTAAAAAAAGAAGAGTAAAATGAAGATGTCCAATGAACATAGAAATAGACACAGAGAAGAGAAGACACATGAGGAAAAGAATTAAAAAAGAAACAAAACTTGATAGTTATGAACAAGCATTATAAGCTTGTTCAACTGTGCGATTGTTAGTGAATGAGTCAACCTCACACTTGACCACATATTTTTTTTGAAAAAGAAAAAAAGGGTCTAGCCCTTATTTCATTAATCATTTTGAAGTTACAAAAGATATGTAACTAAATAAGAAAAACAATTCTGCTCAAAACAACATAAATAAAATAAAATAAATAATTCGCCTTACTTGAATAAGTGCAACAGCGATTCAGAATTCTCCTTACACATGATACATCTGTTAGTTAGGCTCCATCCCCATCTATTTAAGTTGTCAATTGTCAATATTTTGTTAAAAATTAATAACCATGCAAAGACCTTGAATCTTGGAGGCACTGTAAGTTTCCATATTCTGCTCACCGTTTCCTTTTTACTTGGCCTGTTCATTATCGCTTGATTCGCCTTACACTTTACCACATATTAATTCACCAGCAAAATCAATACAATTTATTGGGTTCAGATATAAAATGGTGCAGGTTCACCATTAACCACTAGAAACTTCAAATTTACTATAGTAAAGTCACTACCAAGAATCTAAAAAAAAAAAAAAATTACTATAGTAAAAAATTAATGCACCAACTATATGCAAAAAAATAAGTTTAAGATTCTCCTAACTCAGCCATTTCCAATTTCTTTGAGCACCATTATCGTCCTTGAATTGAAATGCAAAAGAATAATGTTTTCCACCAAAATCGTGTGAATTGGCCCGATTCGAAAATAACTCGGTTGAATTGTTTTAATTACACCGATTCTACCGATTTTCACCACAAAACTCGCCACCGCGTAACTCGGCCAAAGAACTTCATGTCTCATCAAAAGAACTTCGTACATTGTTATTTATTTACAGAAAATACAAAGTAACAATATGGGCAAAGAACCCTCCTTTTCAAAAGAAAAGAAGACAAAATAAAAAAGATAATACAAAGCATGCATGTATGACTAATACCTAGCTAGATATCTTGGCCGGAAGTAGAAACACAATAAGAAGACATTACAGGGTTTGGGGGCAATTGCAAATTTTGCAAATTCTCCCCTAACATTTGAACAATTCTCGTCATGGAAGGTCGATCTTCTGGGCTCCATTGGATGCACCATAATGCCACAATAGCCAGCTTTTTTGCAATTTCTTCATTGCCTCCCACATCAAGAACTAGACACAAGTCTTTTCCTTGAGCTACTTGTTCGAAAATCCACTCCGGGAAGTATACATCTTCACTCCGAACTCCTCCCTCTCTTAATGGGTCAATATTCTTTCTTCCACTTATCATCTCCAAAATCAACATACCAAAACTATAAACATCTGATTTGTAAGAGACTGCTCCGAAGTTTCTGGAGTACATTTCTGGAGCAAGATAACCCATTGTACCCCGAGCAGCACTTATGGTCAAGTAGCTCTGATCCTTGGGACAGAGCTTGGAGAGACCGAAATCGGAGATCTTAGGAACCAAATTATGGTCAAGCAAAACATTGTGAGGCTTGATATCAAAGTGAAGAATGCGCTGGTCACAGCCCTGGTGTAAATATTCAATACCCTCTGCAATGCCCGTAGCAACTACAATCATCTCTTCCATACTAAATTGGCGATTTCTCCAACTTGAGGCGAATATGTACTTATCTAGTGACCCATTCTCCATGAATTCATAAACAAGTGCTTGATTTGTTCCTTCAGAGCAAAACCCCAATAGGCGAACAACATGTACATGGTGAATTCTTCCAATGGTGGCTACTTCATTTACAAATTGTTCTCCGCCCCAAGCAGATCTATGTAGCATCTTAACGGCTACTGGAATTCCGTTAGGCAACTCCCCTTTATAGACAGTCCCAAATGCCCCAGCACCTATTCTTTTCTTGAACCTATTCGTTATCTTTTTTAGGTCGTCGTATGTGTACCGTGTTGAATTCATCACTCTGTAGCTTCTCAGGAAGTTTTCGATCTTCTGACGAACGGTTTTCTTTTGCTTTGACTGACGACGTACGTAGAAGACAGCAAAGACTCCCAAAAGGAGAAGGGATATTACGCCTACGGATATACCTAATGAAAAAAAGAAAAGATTAATTAGGATCATAAGTTAAATAGAATGTTGTTAACTCTTATTCATGGGCATGATAGCAAAGTTGTTGAGGAATCATACTGGCTTTCAGCACCATATGTGAATCTGAAAAAGAAAAGAAAAATGTTTATATGTTAGTATCCAGAGCAAGTTAATTTTAGTTCTTTTTATAAACTAATTTAATATTAAAAGAAGGTCAACTTATAAGGTCACCTCGACAGAATGATTTTTTTGTTTCGATGTCAAATTCACAGCGATGCCACCATTTCTTTTCACACATGCTGCAGTTGATCAGCTCATCGTGCCAATACAGCGCAATGACTGGTCTTGCCTCGAAGTCTCTAATCATGTGTTGGAATGCGGAAGGCGATATAGGATCGTACCACCAATGATGTGTTGACGAAGGAATGTAATCTCGTGGTACTTTGGGTCCAATAAAGAAGGTGTCGTTTCTAGTCTTGTGGCAGGTGGAAGGAAGCGCATTAACCTGTGTATGAGCCCAGGCCACATAGATGAAGTGGCCTTCAGACCCGAGGCACAAGATAGGACCACATAAATACTCATATTTTGAGAAAGAGGTGAGCACGTCTGAGCAATCAAACCAACTGACCTCTATCCGAGAATGAATAAAGAAGAGAGAGCCGGTTACATTGGGCTCGGCAATTTGAGACCATGAACAATTAAGGGTCCACGAGTGTCTTGTTATCGCAAGCATTGAGTTTTTGTAATCTATTGACGTCACGTTGTAGTCACCAGAATAGGGGAGGCTTAACACCGTGTTGCCGCCTGAGCAAGAGAGGACGAGGGTGTCATAGCCACAGTGAGGTGCATGGGTGTCGAGCCGTAATGGGAACCTGATTATGGGTCCATTCTTGCTGCATCTTAATGGGCGACAATCTTTCAAATTAGTTTGTTTTCCAAGCACCAGAATTGTAGAAGTGTAATAGGAGATTAAGAGTGCGATTGCAAGTATATATGTCAGTGGAGCCATGTGAGGGGAGAGCAACCAAGAGAACCAAAAGGGAGACGAGAAATAGAGAATGGAGAGAACAGAGAATTGAGCAGTTGAGATTATTTTAACTTGTTAAGGATTATCTTTTTCCATATATACCTTATCATCAGTAGTTGAGATTATTAAATCAGTATCTTCCCTAAAAACCTTAAATTTTCTAAAAAAAAAAAAAAATCCTTCATATGAAATCATCATTTGTTGGAAATTATTCAAAGATATTATATTTTACAAAGAGCACGGTATTTCTTATATATATGTCATATTCTTATAATTTTCGGCACATTTTTTTTTAAAGAAACCCTGATAGAGGCTATCAGGTTTTGGCTCATTTTTATTATCTTGAAAGTTTGCCACATATTTTTATTTCTGGACATTATTCTTAACATGAAAATACGGATCAATCTCCCAAAAAAAAAACTATTATACAAATATCAATTAAAATTGCAGCATAAATTTTAAAAAAATTATAGCAAAAATACAACATTAAATTAAAAAAAATTAGTGTCATTTTTGTAACTATTTTCAAACTTATGAATGAATCGGTGTATTCAGTCAAAAATTGAGAGCCTAACAGAGGTCTTTGTCAAACTTAATGTTCGGTGCAATAATTTCAGGGTGCATGCGGCATTAGTTATTTCTTATTACAAATTTAATTAGATAATTGTGGTAAAACTCTAACGCCATGTATATTTGTGGTTTAAAGGGAAAGATTTAGGAGCTCACACTGTGCTAAAACTCTGCTATGTCATTTTTTATGCTGAAAGAGGCTGCAAATTGATAATTAGTCACTCCTTAGTGGTCCCCACCATGTACATGTATCTCGTGGGTGCAAACAAGGTGAAGACGAGAAGGCCTTATCGGCAAACGTTACAATGTTAGCCTTTAATCGTTACAGCGAAGAATCAGACTGAGAGAGAAATGCGAGGACTCACTCGGTCTTTGGAGAGAATTTTCAGAATTAGCAATCTACTATTCCTTTAGAAGAAGACACGTATTGATTGTGATGCGATGACATTTCTTGATAAGTATTTTTTCCTTAGTCCTTACATTTTAAGCTTGTTTCTGTTGTCAGTTTGGTTTTTCTTACATAGAGTTTGATTTTACTACTTGTGGCTAACTGCATATATACAATATGTTACAAAGACTGCTGATTCTGAAAATTCTTTCTAAGAATTTGAATAGAAAATTCTTTCTATTTTGACAAGGCTATTAATTAGCGGGGATAGCTAGCTTTCGATCCTGCTTGATTTGTAGCAAAAAAACAAAGATAAAATAATAAAATATGTCAAAAATATTGCACGGTATTGATCTGTGAATAAGCCCAGGCCACATAGATGAAGTGGCCTTCAAACCCTAGGTACAAGATAGGACCGGCTAAATACTCATCTTCTGAGAAAGAGGTGAGCACGTCTGAGCAATCAAACCAATCGACATCTATCCGAGAATGAATAAAGAAGAGAGAGCCGGTTACATTCGGCTCGGCAATTTGAGACCACGAACAATTAAGGGTCCACGAGTGTCTTGTTATCGCAAGCATTGAGTTTTTGTAATCTATTGACGTCACGTTGTAGTCACCAGAATAGGGGAGGCTTAACACCGTGTTGCCCCCTGAGCAAGAGAGGACGAGGGTGTCATAGCCATAGAAGGAAAATTCGGAATCGGAATCGGGATCGGTCTTTTGACCATGGAATCAGAATCGGGTGAATCGGTCGGAATCGGCCAAATTGGATCAGGACTTTTTTGTCAAAAGCTTGTTTTATACAAAAAAATTAGAAAATGAACTCAAAAGGTTGAATGGATGGATATAGTAAAAAATTACAACTTATATTTACTAAAAAATTAGTCCAGTAAAAAAAAAGGTTAACTGGTGTGGTGGTAGTTGGCTTGGTTGCTCAACAAGAAGTCACAAGTTCAATTCACGCAGAGGAAAAAAATTTGGAGAGTGGTTAGTTCGTGTTTCGGCTGAATTTTGACTGGAATCGGACTATTTCGGTCAAAATTTGACTGGAATTGGGACATTCCGGCCGAAATTAGACGGAAAATTCACATACCGTGTAACTCAACCTAAAATCGGATCGGCCGATTCCAGTCCGGATCGACCGATTTTTCCTTCTATTGTCATAACCACAGTGAGGTGCATGGGTGTCGAGCCGTAATGGGAACCTGATTATGGGTCCATTCTTGCTGCATCTGAATGGGCGACAATCTTTCGAATAAGTTTGTTTTCCAAGCCCCAGAATTGTAGAACTGTAATAGGAGATTAAGAGTGCGATTGCGAGAATATGGGTGTGGAGCCATGTGAGGGAATCAGAAAAACCTAGCTAGAGAATCAGAGATGGATTTACACCAGAGATATGGGTTCTCCATTTTTTTTAATTTTTTTATATTTATATATAATTTAGAGTAAAATATTATAGTATTGTATAATTGACTTTTTTTTTTTTAAGAAAAATTTTATATGATTGACACTCATATGTATTTGACTTCTATAATTTAAAAAACTGACTCTGCCTCTTAAGAGAACCAAATGGGAGAGGAGAAATAGAGAATGAAGAGAACAGAGAATTAAGCAGGATCCAATACGGGTCAGATGAGGTATTGTTCTATCTGTGTTCGTTCAATAATAGTTTTATTTACGTACTATATATCTTAAGTTGTTAAGAATTTTCTTTTTCCATATATACCTTATCATCAAATGTTAAGATTACCAAATCCAAAGAAAATGCTTTATGACAATCATCACTACCAAACCACTATTTAAAAACATAAAAAAAACTCAAATTTTCTAAAAAATTTCTTTCATATGACACCATCATTTGTTGGAAATTATTCAAAGTTATTCTATTTGATAAAGACCGCCGCATTTCTGGACATATTCCTTAATTAACTTAAAAGTTTGCCATTATTTTTATGTTCTAGATATCGTTCTTAACATGAATATATGGATCGATCTGCCAAAACTAAACAATTATACATATATCAATTGAAGTTGCAGCTTAAATTACAACAAAAAAATAATTATAGAGAGAAAAAACATTGAAAGTTAAAAATCAAAATTAGTGGCATTTTTGTAAATTTGTATCCAACATTTCTCCAACAAAAAGTAGTTTATAATTGACAAATGAATGGGTGTGTTCAGTCATAAATTGGGAGCCCACAGGCCACAGAGGTCTTTGTTAAACATAATATACGGTGCAATAATTCAAGGGTACTAGTGGCACTAATAAATACAAACTCAGACGTCGACTGAGGCTAAGGGTACTAGTGGTACTAGTGGCACTAATAAATTCAAGTGTTTGACTGTGGCTAAGGAATTAGGATTATTTTTGCTAGTTTTTTTTATGATCGTCGGCAAAAGTTACAAGTCACAACCTCAGCCTTTAATCGGTATAACGAATACTCAGAGTGACACTCACATTGAGAACGAAATGTAAAGACTCACTCGGTCTTTAGAAATAATTTTCAGAATTAGCAGTCTATTATTTCTTTAGAAGAAGACTCATATTAATTGGAGTCCGAATCTGCTGCGATCCTGAGAGGGATCGCAGGATACTAAAATTCCGAAACAATGGTTCAAACTATTCCGTGCGCGGATCTCGAAAACGTTTTGGAAAAGTAAATTTTCATGCACGCATCTCGAAAAATCAACAGTTGAGATTAGGAACGCAGGGTCCTGTGATTCCCGAGAATCACAGCATATTTATTTTCTATTAATTGTGATGTGATGACAATTCTGGATAAGAAATTTCTCCTTAGTCCTTACACTTTAAGCTTGTTTTGAGTTCTGTTTTGTTTTTCTTATAATAATACAGAGTTTGATTTTACCACTTGTAGCCAACTTCATATATACAATATGTTACAAAGGCTGTTGATTCTGAAAAGCAAGGTTCCCTATCTTGCCAAATGAATGCACTCTGCATTAATTCAATGCTTGGAAACTGTTGTACTTTATTATTCAAATCCATTCATTGACCAGTATAGCATCAAATGAGAAGAATTTTACCCTTTTCTCAAAATAAAGAATTTACCAATAGTTCTCTCTAACAAATTGGTGCGCACAAATTTTTATCTTTATTCAATTTCTGATGCACTCTGCATTAATTCAATGCTTGAAAGCTATTGTACTTCATTTGTATCATTATTATGCGTGAGAATTAGTTGAGTAAATCAAGAGCGCGAATGTACAAAATACATCACTAGTGTTGCAAACAAGTTCTACAACAAAATTGAGAACAAGTCGATATTGCAATTAAGGATATTTCAATAAGAACACAACTAGCACCATCCAGCAATTTATTAACACATTTCTAGAAGTCAGCGAGTAATTGCATACACTAAATGCTAAAGCTAATGGGGAATGAACAAGAAAGGCGAAAATTAGAGAAAGTTAGCGCTTCCTCTTGAGAGCCTTCCATTGCTTGAGGATGTACTGTATGACCTCCTTGAGAGATGCCTTGCGCCCCTCCTTGTAGTTCCACAGCTCTGGGATGGTGTAACGGCCACTTGGATTGTACTCGTTCATCTCCAGCAGAGCAGTCGTCACTGTTTTGTATACCTCCTCCCCGAACTCCTCCCTTAGTGTTCTTAGTTTCTCATCATCCTCTTGAATCACCTCCTACAAATCAAACCAGATAGATACAGTTTGCAAATATAAAATGCTTGCCAGCAACAAATGGTGTCAGTGAGATGGTACCACTCGTACCAGTAATTCAATAATGGTTTTTATAATAATTTGAAGGGTTGAAGTTGCTGTTTTGTTGTGTGTTGATGTTTTAGTTGTTGAAATTCTGCAAGAAACAGTTACTGTGAAATTGAATTTGAGGGACACTAGCTACTACATATCTACTCAGTCAGATGTGCTCAGTAGCTGAGGTTATGCATGGATGGTGTCCCATTGGTTTTCGTTAGCTGGGTTTAATTTTCAGTAAATTAGTTGTTGAAGTAATACTTTACGAATTCATATCCTCTTCCCTAACGCACCGTTTGAGTTTAGATCTGATCCGTTGTTTACATACTAGCACAAATCTTAATGGGGCCCCATGCATTACAGACATGGGCCGGATAGGCCCGGATCTGATCGGACGGTCTGGAGCTAAACTCAAACTTGACTGGTAATGCAATTGGGCTTGTTGCCTTTTCTAAAAAAAAATAAAATAAAATAAAAAATAACCTGTGCTTTGTCATTGACAGTGACAATCTTGAAGGGGTGCCACTCTGGGTTCTTCAGCTCATCCTGCCATTTGGAGCTCATCACGGCAGCTTGGATCCCAGCATCTCTCTTCGGAAACTTGCGCTTGAATGCCTCACGAATAGCCTTATCATCAATCTCGCCCATTCTTTTGATACCAATCAATGCCCGACCAATCAGCATGTCAGGTAATCCCTGTGCATCAACAAAAAATTCCATTACAAAAGATGAATAACTAAAGCATTTATCGAAGAAAATAAAATTGAGCTTGTTACAAAAAAGGACTGGTCTCTGTATGGTTTGGATGTATGGTGTTTTGATAACTGTCTGTTTCTTGGTATTGTGGATGTTTACTTGAGTTGCTTTTACTGATACTATTAGGTAAGTAGTTAGGAGTAATATTTTTAGCTTTAATGATCCTTCTTCTCAGTTTATTCTATTGTTTTTTTCACTATTATAAAAAAATAAAAAAGGAGTGATCTTACAGAGATAAGCTCCTTTCTGGCTTCCTGTAACTCGTCGTTGCTTTTCCTCTCTTTCACGACTAGGGTTTGGTTCAAGGCCTCCATGTCTTCCATCTCGTCGATTTTCTCATTCAACTCACTAGTGAGTTCATCCATTTTCGCCTGGACTGACGAATCCTCGTCGCCTCCCATGTGCTTCATCACTTGAAGTTGCCCCTTCAGTTGCTGGATCTCTAACTCCAGTTTTTGCTTTGCATCTAGTTGCTTCTCCAGCTGAAGAATCTTCTTAAGTGCATCCTCCTTCTCCCTCTACAATTTAATCAATAGACAGATTTTAATTTAAGGGTAAAGTAAATTTTGTTCTGGCCTTGCCACTTGTGAAATTGTATATAATTAGTGATTGCAATCGACTACTATGCTGTCATTCAATGATCTAAACACTACCGTACCTTATGCTCCTCAACCAGCCTGAGCACATTTTCATCAGATTTCTTTTGCTCCTTCTCCGCCATATCAAGGGAACACATGGCTTTCTACAAAAGAAAATAATAGCAATAATAAATGACATTTACAAATTTGTTGTTAACCAATGAATACAAACAGCTTTATTTTAAAAAATCGAAGGAACACGTGGCTTTTGCTAAGAAAGGAGTGCTACCAGAGTTTCCAGTTTCCACCAATGATAATAAGAGGGGTCAAAAAGCCAGTAATGCTTTAATAATTATACTCAATAATTTAACCTGACCAAGATAATGCTTGAATAAATTTAACTCATACCCTGTTTTTCTCTTCCTCCAGCTTTCTCTTGTCAATGCTATTTTGGTTGGCCATTTTGTTGATCAGCCGAGACCTCTCATCTAACTCCTTTCTCTTGTGTTCCAGCTCTAACGCCAACGACTTGTTCTCCTCAATTATTTTTCTTGAATGGTCCCGAGCCAGCTGCTGCATCTTCTTTATCTCTACACATTGCAAAACGATAGAATGTGATTATAGGATAAATTGACAAAAATAAATACATTGTTGAACCCAGTGGTGAAACCAGGAATTTTGCCAGGGGTAGGCGAACATATATGGAAGAACATATATAATTGCAAAAAAAATTTCAACATAACAAAAACTACAACATCAATCAAAATAAACAAGAAGTCAAGATAATTAGAGTCTTTAACTAAAACCCTAAAATGCGTATAAGTGTATAGGTGAATCCTGGGCACTTTGTAGAACCCTTGAACCGGCCTCACAACACCATATCAGGCTCACCTTGTACATATGACAAAGGGAGAGCCAATGGTACCCTTACTGGTACAACATACCCCCTAAAAACAGTCAAAAATAAAATAAAGTGCTAAACCTAGCTACAGGTTTTGAAATGTCCCAAGATTGTGCACATAGATAAAGCATGACATGCTAAGCATCACTATACCAATTTTTCCAATTATAGGAATTTTGGTGATTTTAAATCGATTTTTGAATCTCAGCTGACAAAAACAAAAACTGTGAGCTGGCATATGAACTGCCCCTCACAAATCCGTGAATTACACATAGCTCCTGACATTAATAATTTTTGATACTTTTGTGGCATATAGTACATGAGGTGGCCATCATTTCTTTTTAAAGAACTAAAAATTTGGTTAAGCCAATTGCTCACAATAATTTTCTAAAGGTCAGCTGTTCAAAATGGGCAAAACAGTCAGCACTAGTCAAACTCTAGGCCAAACTCAACAAAATAAACATGTAAAAATTGCAGAAAAATTGCAAATATGTTTAAAGGTCCCAAGGACATTACTACATGCTTTAAACATGGTCTCATACACAAAAATCTGGAAATTGAATAAAAAAGGTGAAGAAACAGAAGCATAGCACAACATGGAACTGTGTTCTATGCTAAAAACCTATCCAAATACATGACAGAGAGAGAATTCAATGCCTCAACTCCTTGAACTTGACATAGATATGATTAATTGAGGGCTAGATTGAAGAAAGACTGAAAGAGACATGCAAAGTAAAGGGAAAGGGCACCAAGCCCTCTAAGCCCTCGAAACCTGACCTCTGTCATGCAAAAATGTCATGAATTGACCATCTAACTCGAAATCAAGACTAGAACCATGGTTATCAAGCTCCGGCGATGACATATGCAAGAAAAGCCAATCAAAAACATGAAGAAATCACCCAGAATATAATCAAACCAAACAAATTAATTTATACCAATTCGATCACAACACATCAAAACAGAACCTCATGTTACGCACTAAAATATTTCAAATTTGTTCAGAAATCAGAGCCTATTAAATCACACACAGTTGGCGATCGAAGTTCTTTTTTTTTCCGCTCACATAATCGCACACAGGCGTCTCCTCTATGCTGAGGCGGAGTTTTTTTTTTTATTATTGATCTCTGGGCTGGAAATGACAAAAGTTCTGGACCAGGGGTAGGCAAGCCCAAAATATAAACTGATCCAAAAAAAAAAAATTCAACTGGTAGGCAAATGCCTACCCCTGTTACATACTACCTTCGCCACTGGTTGAACCTAATCATTATAGACAGACATGCATAAAAGAGCAAATGGTTTCTGGTTTGTACGATAAAACTGGGAAGAAGTTCAACATTTACCAAAATAACCCCTAATCCCCTAGTTTTGGCTTAAAATGAAATAGTAAAACACACAAGTGCACATAATAAAGGATAAATGAACGAGTTGCTGACCAGCATTGTAAGCAACAAACAGCTGCTCTCTCTGCTCCATCATATTGCCAAGGGACAAGGTGGTCTCATTGTACTTGCACTCCAACTCAAGCAAGTGCTGGTTCTTCGCATCAATCTGTTTTGCCAGGTCGGTCACCAGCTGATTGGTCTTGCGGGCCTCCGCTACTGACAGATCATTGACCGTTCTCAGGTCACCATTTTTCCTCAAGTGATCGGCAATGGGGCCCACACCACTATAATCATCCTCTCTTGCAACCCATGCATAAAGATCACTTGTATTGGACTTCCTCTGCTTCCAGTCCCTCTTGCCGAGCCTCTCCGCCTCAAAATGGTTCTCAAAGGACATGGCGTCTTTAAAACCATTCCAGTCCTTTGAAAACTCAATAATACAATTCCCAGTATGCCCTTTGTAATTCCAAAGGGACTGAACCCTGAGAGGGTTAAACCGGGAAAGTTGCTCCTTGAGCCGGTTTCCACTCTCACCAACATGCCTACCGTCTTTGAATTCAGTTGGCACGTTGACAACTACACCTTTCCAGGGCCAAACAAATTTCTCATCCCTGTCTCGCAAAGGAGGAGCGCTCGGTTCAAACACCACCATCTGAAGAGAGAGTGAGGGGTCCGCAAGGTCACTCCTCATGTATTTGGCAAGGGCTCGGTGTGTGGCCTTCTCTTTTGCTTTCCTGTTGGATGCACCAATCCCAGTGGCGTGTTGAACGAGATCCTTGAAGTTGTAGGCCTGCTTCTTCTTGCCAGTGCAGAAGGGGCACTTGTAAGCACTGTCCCCGCACTTCACTTTAAACCCTCCTTCCTTCAGTTTAGAATATGCTTTTTCAGCATAGTCGTCAATCTCAGATTCACTGACCTCAGATTCTTCCGAGTCACTATTTGCCATCTTACCAGAGAGAATGAGACCTAACAATGACAAAGATATAAGGGGGGATTAGATTCTCATCAGAAGCTAAACCTGTTAGAATTGAGTTGATTTAAGTAAAATAAAATAAAATGTAGTTTACTTCGAATTGACATTACCAGAGAGAATATGATAAAATCAGCTGGAAATGGGAAAGTTCTGGTAAATTCACCGTCAAATCTTTATACAAGTTCCTTAATTTCAGAGGGATTAACAATAATCAAGCTATGATGTGGTGGCACTTACCAGTTCAAATGAAAATTAGGGTTTTTATGTGGTTAGTTTGTAAAAACAAAATATTAACCAAAGATAACCTACAAAAAAAGAGGATGGATAGGGTCTACTAAATGCCAATTTTGCAACCTACCAGAAACTGTGAACCATCTGTTTGTCCATTGTTCATATACCAATCAAATTCTGTTTTGGATGGGGTCTTGTCAGGATTTATTTTCACAATGGGATACATGTACCAATGTGTTTCAGTTTGCATGTCAACTACCATCTATACACAGGTCTGCCTTTTTATTAATGTTTAGTGCTCTGTGTTGGACCGTCTGGAAATACAGGAATGAACTCTGCTTCAATTCAGGTACGAATATAGTTAAACCAGCAAGGCATATCATATTACTTATTATATCTTTGATGCACTATTGGACAGGGCATGTTAAGAAGAGGGTCAAAGATGCTACTCAGCTTTGGCTTCCTGAGAAAATTGATGAAGTGCCTCTCAACATATGGGAACCAGAAGAGGGCCAGATGGTTACTTATCAGGAAGGAGGATCAGTTTCACAATGATGACGACCCAACACAACAGAGTTACAGTTTCTAGTTTAGAGATTGTCTTAGAATACCTAAGCCCAGTGATGTGGCTCAGAAATGTAGTGAACTCTTTAATTAGATATTTGCAAGAAGATTGTAATAAATGTCGCTCTGTATTATGGTATGTCAGAGCAAGAATCTTATGGTTTAGGTTAGTGTTAGTTTGCATGGGTGAAATTTTGATGCAGTGAGATATCACTGAAAACAAACAAGGTCCTGTAAGTTAACGGTTTGGTTCTTTTAATAGAACGGGTTTTAAGCCTTTCTTTCAAAAAAAAAAAAACATTACTAGAGAGAATGATTTATCATCAGAAGCTACAAATCAGTACCTGGAATGAGGAGAAGAAGAGATGTTGTCGGAGGTTCTCAGAAGCTACAATCGTTGATAGTGCCACAGTTTTGATCGACGGGAAGGAAGCACGAGCGTCTCCACCTTGCTCTGGCCTTCCGATCAACTTCGTTTTGGCGCGATTTAGAGGGGAAAATGTCGCGCCGACTGAAACGTCTCCCTCGCTTTGCTTCCGATCAGGCAATAAGGGTTTAGCTAAGTAGAGTGGAGAAGGGTTGATCAGGCGATTAGAGTGGAGGGGTTTTAGCGAGTACGTACCCTCTGAGATATCTCATATTTTGAGTTTTGAGATTCGTGCAGAACGTATTTGAACGGTTGATATTTTCCAAAAAGTCACGCAAAATATGAGATATCTCAGAGGATTTGAATTCTGTTTTAGCTGAGTCCGGTTCATTTCCTCTGAAGTAACTCAAATTTGAATTTCATAGGATCAGAATCCGGGCCAATCAGGCCCGAGGTGGAATGCACGGATCTCCTTTAATGTTCGTGCCAAAATAGATCAGACGGTGCGTATCCAAACTCAAAATTTGTGCTACTTTAGAGATCCGAATTCTTTTAGCTTCGCGCCTTCCCCGAGGAAGCTGTGAGCTGTGAGCATGTCAGGGAATGTACGGGTCCCTTGAAGTAACGTAATATTTCTGTTTAGATCGGAACCGTCCGATCAGAACCGGGCAAATCTGGTCTTTAGTGGAATGCACGGGTTGCTTTAATTTTCGTGCGGATTCTGATCGGACGGTCCGAATCTAAACAGAAATATTCTGTTACCTTAGGTGATATGAATGAGTCCGTATTCTCTGACGTGACTGAATTTTTCTGTTTAGAACCTGATTTTCTTCTTTACACATGGCATTCCAGTTGGTGCACCGTTATACCTTCTGAGAAGCGGGTCCTAAATTTTTCACGGACACGGTATATGCATAGTGATCACCGGATATTAACACAATAAAATATTTTAGTAACACAACAATTTTAGATTATTTTACTTGTGTGGATAAAATTGTTCTCAAATTTTCTTTAGATGGATACTTTTTTTAGAATACACTTTCCTTATATTAATAGTCATTAATTATTTATTTTATTTCCATAATTAAATGTCTGATAAAATCTCTATAAGAGTGTTTTATTTTTCAAATTTGAGAAGTAATAGCAACAAAAATCTTTATTTCTTGCACCACATGTCATTTTAGTATTAGATGGTCCATACAAATATTATATTATTGAGTTTCGAAAAAAAAAAGTACAAACTACATTCATAATATATTATCATAATTCAATAAAAAAAATATTAGAAACTCTATTAATTGAAGATACATACACTTGATATAGGATTCCAATTTTCCAAATCATACTATATGTTTTATAAAAAAGGAAAGTTAAATAGATACCGTCAACATTAATTAGAAAGTTATAGGATTTCAAATCTTTTAAATTAGAAAGATATATATACCCACCAATATTTATGTCCTAAGAGTAAATTTATGCAATTTATTTGCTATTACGGTTGAGAGAAAAAAAATTGAAATTTTCAAAGTTCTCAAGTCTGCTTCAAGCTAGGCAATCAGATTATTTAAAATTCTAAGTTCCCAACTCAACAACGATAATTCAAAATGTTTAATTAGTTTTATTTTTCAAACGGTTTCAAGTTGTTTCTCTTTTATTTTTGCAAATATAGAATTACACGGTAAAATATATAATTGCAATAATAAAATTACATATTAGCTTATGATTCAAATACAAAATTTAATTAGTTATATATATATTCTTTTGTTTAATTACTAGATGAAAATTGATGGGTCGGCAATTTCATTTGAACATGAGGTCAAAAAACTTGAATTACTCAATTTTAAGTACGAAATCCGTGAAGGTTTACATAATGGTGTTAGAGAATTTTACTCATCTAAAAGATACACATTATCTATTTGTATTTCAAAATCAGAGAAATATGTGGTTTTACAATGTATAGAGGTTGTAAATATCACGATACACGTGATGTGCCTATAGATGAAAGAGAGAAGAAGTCGGGAACACGTCGGATCAACTATCCTTTTAAAATTAAGCGTAAAAAGACAGACGAAGGTATTGAATAATTAAAATACATAAACTGTTAAGTCATTCTATTAGAATTTATGTTGTTAAAATAATTTTTTTAGAAGTAGTGATTTTTATTTTAGACCGTATGCTTTTTAGTTTAATGTTTATATTCTACCTTTTATGTTTTGTTTGTTAATTTTATAGTTTGAAATTGTATGAATCTTAATGAATGTCAATTTTATAACATCCGGTAATTATTGTTATTTACCCATTTAAAATACAATTTTTCTACTTAGTGTTGATCACAACATCCGATAACTTTTTAATTTAAAAGATTTGGATTAGGAATCCTATAACTTTCTAATTAATGTTGACGGTATTCATTAACTTTCATTTTTATGGAACAGAGTATGATTTGGAAAATTAGAATGGTATTTCTATTGTTTCCTTTTCTATAAAAGGACAGGTTGGTCTAAGAAAAAATTTCCTCTCACTTCAGATCTGCGTTAATTGGAATATTAGCTGTTAAAATCTGCACCCATAAAATATGCTCCTTGGCAAAAGAGGATGATATGTCATATCTCGGAGAGAGTAGGCCCGTATATAAGATCTAGGTTGTCAGCACGTCATGTCTCAAAGAGCCAGGCCGTGAATGGGTTGTCTCGATTGTCAGTTCCCGAGATGGGAAACAATTGAGGTATTCAGACTCTTTCCTATAATAATACCTCTCTTAGGAAAAAGTCGGTTTCTAATTCGGTCGAGTTTAGAGTCTTATATAGGTCATTTGGTGATTACGTGGCCTGACAAATCTGCATAATCATCAAATTAGAACAGAAAAGTCCGCATAAAGCGAGGAACTCCCCGAGCTCGTATAGGGCTCGTTCTAGAGAGATTCGTGAAGCGGGCCTTGTTGGGCTGCCATGAGCCCTTCTCGAGCCCATTTGACAGGGAATGGCTCGAGGAGCTCCTACCTCTGAGTCCAGCATCTGACATGTGGGGAGCTTAAGGAGCCTTCATTACATAGCCCTATGAAAGGAAATAAAGAAAAGGTAGGAGAAACGCAATTGATAATGAATTTGTATCACCTGAGTTAATTCAAATTTTGAGTTTAATCTGCTTTAGCATGAATATTAAAGGAGCCCTGACATTCCATCTCGAGTCGAGTCAGATTGGCCGTAATTTTGATCTGATGGTCCGGCTCTAAACTCAAAATTTGAGTTACTTCAGAGGATCCGGGTTGATATGTCATTTTATGTTGGTCCTCTGATTTACAATTATTATTTTTTACCTTTTTTAATTCCAGCTATTTTATGGGCAAATGTTAAATTCCCCCAGTTGCTCATAAATAAGAATCTATTGATACTGTGATACACCATGCCAATGAGAACAACAATCATCCAAATTATCAACAGATGCACCGAGCACCCTCTCAGGAAAATAAAAAATAAAAAATGGAAGGAAAAGGAACAAAATTAATTAAAGCACAACCGTGGAAATAGCTCCCTAAAAAGGCAAATTTTAGTTGCACTCATTTCTCAAGTGCAATTGTGCAAACTACAAGTTAACCTCTACCAAACCCCGTGTCTCTATTTCCAGCAAACTTCTACTGCGGCCTTACAATCTCCACATGTTCCTCTAACAAATTAAATGCTTCCTCCCTAACTCATATATACTCTCAAGATATAAATACAAAACCTCGCATACTAGTTAATTAAGCTATCCATCCAAAGGCCAATCACTAAAAAATCACCAGAGATGAATTCCAGCATCAGTTCCAAGCTTACATTTTATCTCCTTGCTCTCCTATTACTCCTCACAAATGTTTCTAGCATGAACATAATCGACCGATGCTGGCGTCGTCATCCGAACTGGGCAACCAACAGGCAACGGCTGGCAGTTTGCTCTGTCGGCTTTGCTGGAAAAATGAGAGGCAACCGAGGTGCGGGTGTCAGATTCTACTCGGTAACGGATCCACGTGATGACCCAATAAGTCCGTGGCCTGGTACGCTCAGGTACGGTGCTACACTGCTTCGAGGAAAAGTTTGGATAACTTTTCGAAAAGACATGGTGATCACACTCAAAAGGCCGCTTTTTGTCAAGAGTTTTACTACAATTGATGGTCGTGGTGCAAATGTGCAAATTGCTTATGGCTCTGGTATTGTGCTTCAAAGGGTATGTTCTTAGCATTTTTTAGTGTGTTTTATACATATTCATAGATATGTTTTCTGATGTATACACAAAAAATTTAGCATATCAATTGTCAAAAAAAATTTAGTTATTACTACATCAAATTTTCATAATTCGCACTTTACCACCGTTTGGTGCAAAATTCAAAAATTGCCACGTGCGTGCAAACCCAATCTGCCCAGTCTGCGCATCAAATCTCTGTTTTTTTTTTTGCTTAATTGTTAACTGAAACAGAACAAAAAAATAAAAAAATGTTGGTGGATAGACCAAGTCTGCGCACGTGCTAGTTTTTGAATTTTGATCCAAACAGTGATAAAGTGCGAATTATAGAAGTTTGAGGTGGTAACTAAAAAAATTTCGATATCAATTGCAACAATTAAGACATGCATATTTTGATTTGATAGAACTAAATATTTCATTTATGTAATTAAGGTAAGCAATGTAATTATCCATGGTCTCCAAATTCACAACTGCCGAGCTCAACCAGACGGCCTGGTAGTGGCGCCAGGTGGCAGGATAGAGCAAATTGGGGGTGCAGACGGGGATGCGATTCGGCTTGTGAGCGCATCCAAGGTGTGGATTGACCACAACACACTATACAACAGCAAGGATGGCCTCCTAGACGTGACACGTGGCTCAACTGCGATAACCATCTCTAACAACTGGTTCCGAGACCATGACAAGGTAATGTTGCTCGGGCATGATGACGGCTACATACGGGACAGAAAAATGCGGGTCACACTCGCATTCAACCGGTTTGGGCCTAACTGTAAGCAAAGGATGCCCAGGTGACGTTCTTTTTTGTATCAAAATTTGAGTATTAAACATAGTAATGCAAATATAAATTAAATGATGATGATGTTTGTGGTACTAATGGTTTTTTTTTTCTTTTTAAATCTTATGTAGGATAAGGCATGGATATGCTCATATTGTAAACAATTTCTATGATGGATGGATAGATTATGCCATTGGTGGAAGCATGGGTCCCAGTGTCAAAAGCCAGTCCAATCTATTTGTTGCTTCAAGTTCCACCAATAAAAAGGTTCAAAATTTAAATTTATTCACAACATTTAGTTTCCTTCTTTTGATATTATAAGTTTTTTCTTGCAAATATTTCTTCAAACAGAAAGGGTTTAACACTGGTAATTTTTTCAGGTAACATCACGAATTTCCAGTGTCGGTAATTCATGGAATTGGCGATCGGTTGGCGATGCGTTCATAAATGGTGCCAGTTTCAAGCAATCGGGAAGATGGATTCGGCCTCGTTACAGCAAAGAGCAGAGCTTCAGGGCAGAGAGCGTCACTAGAGTCAGAGCTTTAACAAGGAATGCAGGTGCAATTCTCTGCTCTGCTAGAAGCAGATGTTAAAGTGTCAATAAGGGAAGGATGATCTTGTAACTAGTCCATTACTTACATAAGATGTATAGTTTTGTGTATTTTTTTTTATGTTTAATTTATGGACACTGGATTTTTTTAGGTAAAATTTGTTAAGAGCCTTGTACATTTTTTTCTTTGTTTAATAAAATTTTAGTAGGCATTTTGCCTGCTACTTCAAAAAAAAAAAATGGTTGCGAGTAGAATTAAATGGTGTTTTGTGGATTGCTAAAAGTTAAGGCCAATATAAGTTTAAGAACTTAGGAAAAAAAAATGGACAGTCAAGATACCATTTGATTTAGTGATTAAAAATAATATATTTTTAAAATCAAGATATCCGAATAAAATAAACTATTTATAAATATTAAAAGTTAAAGAATTTGTTTTTCATTTTTATTTTCAAAAATATTTTAAATAGTTCAATATAACTATGCACAAATCTCTATCTTAGAAATGAAGACTTTCATATTCACAACCTTTATCTAATTGGCAATAAAGGGCAGTTAATATGATCTCACCTATTTCATTTAGCAACAAAATGTTACAAATGAATAAAAAAAAATGTTACACCGCGCAAATTGATATATTTAGTATTTGTGTGAAGTTTAATTACTTTTTAATAGGACAATTTCAGTGTAAATTTAAATTTTATGATAAATCATGTACTTCATGGTTAAAATATAAACTTCAAAGAGATACAATGTTTATTTTATTTTTTCAGAAAAAAAGAAGAGTATTTTTGTTAGTTTACTTGTTAGAAAATGGAAACAATTCTAGATTGAATGTGACCGTATTGAAGATGAGTTGAGTGTTATATTTATGTGATTTGATCAAACATTTTGGAGATCAAGGATTCTAGACTATTTAATGAAATTGCAATACAAACTTTTTTAATGTAAAATATACTAAATTTGGAGTAGAACTAGGGTGTTCTTAAGCTCACCAAGCCTCTTTGTGAGCTTAACTCAAAAACCCTCATCGAATTGGTTTCAAGGGACGCATCCAAACCGTTGAAACCAATCTACTTCACGAGTGATGAGTTTACATGTCAAGTTTTTAAATTTTCAAACTAATTTAATATAAAGTCAAGCGGTCAAAAAATGATAAAAAAAATGAACACATTAAAATTAACTTATAAACCATCTTTTTTTTTACTGCTTGACTTTATACTAAATTAGTTTAAAAATTTATAAATTTGACATGTAAATTCATCACTCGTCAAGTAGATCGGTTTCAACTGTTTGGATGCATTATTTGAAACCAATTCATGAGTTTTTGAGTTAAGCTCACAAAGAGACTTGGTGAGCTTAAAAACACCCTAGTTCTACTCCTAAATTTGATATATAATTGAAATGATTTTTTAAGACATGATGTACTTTGCAACTTGAATGTACGCTAGAATTACCTTTTTTTTGTATAATTTATTTATCGAACTAGTGCAGATTACATATCTAACAAAAATACAATTTGAAACTGTATACAACCTAATATTTATTTTACTTATATGTAAATAAGTTTTATAAGCAGCATAAATGATATTCAATCTCTCTTGTAAATTTTGGTGAAGTAAAAAAAAAAGGGTTAATTGTGCCAGAAAATAACTGAAGAAGGCAATGCATGCCTTAATTGCTAAAGCATTGCATTTACATTTTTTTAGTATGTCTCAATTTACATATCATGTTATTTTGTCATTTTTTTTTTTGCAATTAGCTTAAATTTGGTTTTCTTTGGGTGTGATAGGTTCGTTCTATATGTTAAATTTGATTACTAGCGCCAATAAATTGTGCATCCAATGAAATCATGACAGCCCCTTCTCTAAAAATTTGGTGAACTTTAGGTACAAATTGTCTCAAAAAATGATTAAGAGAAATCTTACTCTGATTTTAACTAAATTTAGATTTTTGATTTGCATCAATTTGTATCAGTGCATTGCATAAATATGCTTATGTGATTTGCAGCAACTATGTTTGAACTTTTTTGTTAACACTTTCAGGTTCTATTATATACTTGATTAGGGTTAAAATGCTATGTTGGTTTTGTACCCCAATCATACATGTTCCATATCATTATTTTTGTTTTCAAAGTACAAACAGTTGATCTGAGTAGTTCAATATGATCTTTATATTAAAATGCGTCTTGAGACCAAAATTTATAATTTCTAGAATTTTCTTACTAATTTTTTAGATAGGTATCAAATCATTGTTTTTCGATGGTCCAAAATCTTTTAAAAAGCAATAATTTTGTACATATTTAAAAAATAATAAAATATTTTCAAAAAAATATAAAATTTGATCTTCAAGTATATTTTAGTATGGAGATCATATTGAGTGGTTCGGATCGACTATTTGGACTTTGAAAATAAAAATAACAACGTGTGACATGATTTAGGCACAAAACCTGTTAAAATGCAAAACATTTTAACCCTACTAATTTTACGAAATGTGAATATACTTACATTTTATCAATCACAAATTATTGCTTCGTTCCCTTCATTTTGTTTAATTTTAAGCCACTTTAAGCTTCATTATGGTAAAAAAAAAACGATGGGTAAAAAATTAATTTATAACTTGCCGTTGCAAAAGAATAATAAAAAATTACCCTTGTAAAATAATTATAAAAACAAATAAAAATATTTTTTTTAAAAAGCTACTGTTGCATCATTGGATGGTATAAACTATGATAACATATTTTATTGAAATTCTAAACTAAGTTTAATTAACAAAAATTGAAAATAAAAATATTGGAAAAATATAGTCTTACACCAGAAATTATCGTAAAAAATTGTCTACGTTTTTAGTTTTATGAACTAATTATCACAACCCACTAACCCAGGATTTCAATTTTTTTTCATTTTTTTTTGAATAAATAGCCTATGGGTAGTTTCAGTTTGTCCAATATTTTTTTAAACAAATTATGAGCAAGGCCAATTTTGTGGGTAAAGATTTTAACAGAGCAGTTTTGACTTCATGCAGCTCATTAACTATACATTCGAAACAGTACTTCATTTGGTCTATGCGCTGTACAAAGCTGAAACTACTCTGGACTTCAAATTTTTTTCATTTTTTTTTTTGAACAAATAGCCTATGGGTAGTTTCAGTTTGTCCAGTATTTTATTTAAAACAAATTATGAGCAAGGCCAATTTTCGGGGTGGATATTTAACAGAGCAGTTTTAGCTTCACGCAGCTCATGAGATATCGATTCAAAACAGTACTTCATATGGTCTATGAGCTGTACGAAGCTGAAACTTCTCTGTTAAAATATTTTCCCACTTTTGGGGCGGATCCGTTTAAAACTTCGTTACCCGACATGAACCCGACCCGACTGATGGCGCTCGCTGGTAAATAAATGATCGCCTGTTGCCTCGCTGACCGTTAAACTCCAACGAAAAGAAACGCAAAAATAGGCACAACTAAAGGAAAACAAAACCGAACAGAGGAATCTTGCAAAGGGGCAAAATTCGAGCACCAAATTTGTGAAATTTGGTTGAATTGAATAATGGTCGGTCGGATTGAAAATGGGGTTATTTGACGGCCTCTTTGGTATTATAGTGGGGACGAAAGGTAGAGAAATGGAGGCTGAAGCGGATTGCGAACCCATCTCTGGCCTTTCCTCCATTGCCACCTCCGTTGTTCATCGATGCGCCAGGTTGCATTTCCTTATTGTCTCTTCCTTTCTTGATTGTTCTTGATTTTTAGTCTTTTTGAGAACAGTTTTTTTTTTTTTTTTTTCAATAGCAAAAAATGTGGGTAAATTGTAGAAAACCTGTTAAATTTCATTCATGCAATTCTTCCCCTGGGAAACTTTAAATTAACAAGGCGTCTATATAGTTTCTTTAATTCTTAACAAGTTTTACACTTTATTTAGGCATCATATAATTGTAGTTCTGGACTTGTTATAATTTAGGGGATCCTTTTCAACTTCAGTCTAAAAAATTCAGAGGTTAGGCCTAAAAAATTAAAGGACATTGTATTTGACTTATGTTCTAAAACATTTAGGGAAATCCCACTAATGTTGGGTTATTATGCAAGTACCGAAATGGTACTGCGGCAAGTGCAAAATTCCCATTTTAGGACAATGTATTTGACTTATGTTCTAAAAAATTTAGGGAATATCCCACTAATGTTGGGTTTTTATGCAAATATTGAAATGGTACTGCAGCAAGTGCAAAAATTCCCATTTTAGGACAATGTATTTGACTTATGTTCTAAAAAATTTTAGGGAATATCCCACTAATGTTGGGTTTATATGCAAATACTGAAATGGTACCGCGGCAAGTGCAAAATTCCCTTTTCCTACTCTAATTATTTTTACATTACAGGATTCTAGGAATGCAAACAGAGAAGCTGGTGCAACTATTTGAAATTGAGTTGCCTGACAATGCAAACGAGCCTGAGAAATATGGGAGAAATCTACTGGTATACTCCTCCTACAAGGCTTTACATGAGGAGACCAAACGCATCGACTACTTGTCGGAAAAGGAATTTCGTATTCTGACTTATGATATAATGCTTGCTTGGGAAACCCCCAATGCCGAGGCCGACTCCTCAAACAAGGTCACCTTTTTTAAAAAAATATTAGTGTCTTTTTTTTTTAAATTATTCCAATAGCTTCTTTAGCATCAGTAAAAAAAAAAGAGGGAAATTTTATAAATTGACCAACTTTTTAACATTTTCAAGCAAAATGCCCCTCTTCTACAATTGCTTTTACAAGTTGTTTCATTCTGAGTGTATTTTGTGCATTTTCCACAACAGGAAAGAAACGATAACATTAAGAGAGAAGTTGAGGAGGAAGAGGCAGACTCGTTATTCATTTCGAGTGCTACCAAAAATGCGATTCAGGTTATAAAGTCACCATCTTCTCTTCGTTCCTCGCTCTTTCTTTCTTTACTTGATTTGTTTTGGCAATTTTGAATGCAAGGCCATATTTTGAAATATTCCTCGTTGCATACAATAGTCATATATCCAACATATTTTTAAGCATTGGTTCATAAATTGAAAAACAGAATTCACAGAGAAACCACAGAAAAGTTAAAATATTAAACTAAGAACTGGAGGTGATGTGGTGATTAAATTCTTCATATCATGGTAAAACAAGAGTTTGATCTCTATAGATTTATGTTCTTTTTTTTAGGTCGATGGAAAGCAGACTGTCTCATCAGAAGCTTTTGCCAGAATTGCGCCCGCTTGCCCCATTTTAGCAGATCCAATCACAGTAAATAATTTATTTGAGTCACTGACGAGCTATTGCGGTGGTCGTCTCCATTTTCTCATATATGACAAGTACATCAAATACCTAGACAAGTACGGAATTTCCCTCTAACTTTTGTAAAGATACAAACTTATATTACATGACCAACAGTCAGTGTATTTTGTAACTGCTTCTTCATGTTACAGAACATATAAATATACCATTTCTTTTATAAATAAACCAACAAGTTTTACATTTTTGTAATTAGGCACAAACTTACAAGGCCACTTTTTTTTAATTTGTACAGGGTGGTGAAGGCAGTAAAAACTACAGTGCCTCATGCAGCATCACTTAATCTTTGTGAAGGAGAGATAATATTAGATGTTGACGGTGTTTCAGCAACTAACTCTGTTTTTCAACATGTCGGCACTTCTACTCGGCCTGGTTAAAATCCATTTCTCATTTTTGGTAATTTTGTTTTGATAAAACGTAGCTAAAACTCCACCAAGTATCATATGAATGAAGCAATAAGAAGATACAAGAAGAGGGTGGAATGTTTTTGGTTAAAACAGAAAAATACTTTTAAGAAACAATTTATAGTTGGTGCTTTCACAAATTTAGTACGAAATTTCTTTTCCGTGACTTAAAAAGAAAACTCATTTGTGGAGTAATGTTAAATTTCAGGACGGTTGACACTTACCAACCGGGCAATATATTTTGAGCCATTAGGTGTTGGTTTCTCTTATGGAAAACCTATATGTTATGATTTGGAAAAGGATCTAAAGCAAGTTGTGAAGCGTGAGTGTACTGGACCATGGGGCGCACGCCTCTTTGACAAGGCCGTCATGTATAAGTCGAGCTTCTTGTAAGTCATGGAATTCTGATTTTTTATACAAATTAATTTGCATATTTTACTACCTCAAAACCGATCCAGACTTCTGCGTTGTATTTTTCCAATTCTGCTTTTGTATGCATCATGCATATCTTAAAAGAAGAAAAACTAGGTGATGATGTGAACAACTAGGATTTAATATGGGTTATATATATATTCGTTGAAGTTACAATTTTGGCCATATGTGACTCTATGAAACTTTAAGTAAATCCAGATTAGTTCTAGTAATTGTACTTTAATCATTGAATATTTTTTTCTTTACATAAACAGGGCCGAACCAGTATTCATCGAGTTTCCGCAATTCAAAGGCCAAACACGCCGAGACTACTGGTTTGCCATCATTAAGGAAATTCTACACGCACACAAATTCATACGCAAATTCAATCTATCAGGTCTCAAAAAAGCCGAGATACTCTCTGAGGCCACACTCGGAGTGTTTCGATATCGTGCTTTAAAAGAGGGGTTTCACATAATGCCTTCCCAAGTTAAATCCACTCTTTCCTTTTATTTGGCCGAAAAGCTCCCAAAGGGTGATAAAATATTGGATGCTTTGTACAATCACCTGGACACATTGTTTACTGGATCCGAATCAAATCCACAACCGGGTCCGGGTTCAGGCCCCTTCCCTCCTGCTATTTGTGCGATTCAGAGACTTGGGTTTGGTTTGTCAGATAAGGATGTGGAGTTCAGTTTTTATGGTTTAAATATTGATGGTGGACCTAGTTCATTGGAGCTAGCAGTGAGGAGGTCTGCTTCTTACTCGGGCAGGGCTGAGGCTGCCCGTGCCACGCTTGAACAGGTTAAGATGGAGGATATAGATACCAATGTAGCGGTGCTGAAGGTATGTTCTTAGCGTAGTTTCGCAAATAACATTTCAATATTTTTCTGTTTTTGCAAATAAAATGTTAACTAGGGGTGGAACTAGAAAATTTTGATTGGGAAGCTGAAATGTAAAATATATAAGTATTATGCTAGATAAACACCAAAAAGTTTAATTTTATTGTCAAATATACAAGTAAAACTAAGTTTAATTTTATTGTCAAATATATAATTTGCTCCAAAAAGTTGGTTGTTAGTTGATAATATGAAAAAGGCCAGCTATTCTGCATCCTGCATTCCTGCTATATTATTTGGTAAATTTTGCGAGTATCCATTTTTGCATTGGGTATCAATACCGATGATTACTCCCATTGGTCCGTATCTCTTCACTAATTATATATATCTCCCTCTCTCTCTCTCTCTCTGCTATCTCTGGTGCAGGAATTGCTGTTTCCTTTGATGCAAATTGGGGAGCTTATGCTGTCTTTAGTCAAGTGGGAAGACCCATTCAAATCTCATGTGTTTCTCTTTTTATTTCTATTCCTTATCAATAGGTAATGAATTTTTTCTTTGTACCCTTTCAAATTTCACGTGTTTCATGAAAAGGGTGAGAGGAGGATGGTTAACTTATTTTGAACATCATGCAATGCATATATTTGATATTTCCCTTCAATTTTTTTTGCAGGGGTTGGTTAAGGTTTGTAATTCCTTTTATATTCCTCTTTTGCGCGGTTTTCATGCTGTGGAATAAGCACCGCCGAAAAGGACGGCCAATAGAAGCGTTCCAAGTGGCACCCCCACGAAGCAAGAGCACTGTCGAACAGCTGTTGACCTTGCAAGAGACTATTTCTAAGCTTGAAATGAGTATCCAGGAGGGAAACATAACACTTCTCAAACTCAGAGCCATTTTATTTGCTGCATTTCCACAGGTTTGTACTTATACATGATTTTCTATATAATTTGAAGTAAAATGCTATGGGTACTATAAAATTGACCCCTGTAATCAGCATGAAAAATTTATATAATTGATCCCTGAAAATATGGCTCCATCTCTGGTACCAGTACAAGGTTGCATGGACCATTACCTGACCAACATGGCTGCTACTAATAGGCAATGCACTAATAAACCACACACCACTCACTCACCCACCCTCTCTTATCACAAACTCACACACAAACACAATGACTGGTGCTTGACTGTACCAGTTGTAGCCTCTACCAAGCTTTAAAAAAAATAAACTGTACCAGTTGCTTGTTCATAGTAACCATGTTAATAGTAATGAATTTTATTGAATTTGCTTCTTCAGACGACAAACAAGGTCGCGATTACGCTA
This sequence comes from Carex kokanica, assembly GCA_025461125.1. Classification (NCBI taxonomy): domain Eukaryota; kingdom Viridiplantae; phylum Streptophyta; class Magnoliopsida; order Poales; family Cyperaceae; genus Carex; species Carex kokanica. The sequence continues at coordinate 1,297,123 of JAJGRX010001004.1, forward strand.
GTTGTAGTGGCAGTTTCGTTCGTGCTCTTACCTTTCAAGGATATATTGCTGTTGATTCTACTTGAGGAATACACTAGAAAAATGCCACTGAGGAGAGAGAGTAGCGAGAAGTTGGTACGGAGGTTGAGGGAATGGTGGGGCCGGATACCAGCTGCACCGGTACAGCTCATGAAGCGTCAGGATAGCAGAAGATAAAAATCATGACCGAAGCAATATCGGTTTTTTTCTTGGGCATAGAGTTTTTCTTTTCCTTGTAATTCCATTAATTAACCATATAATTGATATACAATGTGAATAGAAATATAAGCAAAAAAGGGTAAATAAAGCAAACATATACTCACGTGTTTATGGGTAAGTATTTTTTTTTGGCAATGGTAAATTTCTGTAAATTAAATTCTTATTGAAGAAAAGGTAATTGTTAATATTCTTCCTTCACTTTTATTATTGCTCACAATTTGCTTCTATTAAAGTAAATGGTATTTACAAAAACCTTGCTATCTTGGAATATCAAATCGGTTAGCAATTTTATGCTCAAAAGTAACTTGAATTCATGTACGCCAAAAAAATTAACAAACTATGATCTAAAATTTATCCTTCATCAATCTACGTACTTAAAATTTGCAACGGTTGATAAATAACCTACTTAGTGTGCTAATTCGGTTATGTTTTTTGTGTCCATGAAAGTTTTTCCACACTCAAAGCAGTGTTGTAAATAACGGTATACACTCATCGGACGAACAGGGTACCGTCAAGCGGTTAATCGGGAATAATCGGCCATAATCGGAAAAAAATGGCCGATTAATCGGGAATTTCTTTAACGGTTTGGTCACCGCCAACGACTAATCGGCCGATTAATCGAACTAAACGGACGTTTTTTACAACACTGACTCAAAGTATGGACATTTATGGAAAAGGGCTTGTTAAAAATGGTGCGACTACTTATTTTTACTAAGAATATGTTCATAATTTATCGTCCTTACAAATAAAAGGTGATCATATTTATATTTATGTATATGCTATTGTACGAGGAGAGTTTAACTCTTAGGTTTTAAATCAACAATAATAAAAAAATTGAAATTAAAATAACAAAAAAACCACTAGATATTGCTTATATTATCATAAAAAAATACATTGTTTTAATGATGGTAATTAAGGACTTCAAAAAAGTAATGTCCAAAAAAATATCCGTGGGTATATTTTTTTTAACCCTCCTATTTTTTTTCCATGGAGTAAATCAAAATTTAAGTTGTTCAAAATTGGACTAATTAATTCAATTTGGGTCAATTTGGAAATTTACGGTGTAGTATCACTCTGAGCTGGCAGCTTTAAAATTCGTACTTTAAATGTCCCGAAATCATTCACTCTGACCTAGCAGCTTTAATTAATTAATTGAATTTGCTCAATTAATCAATTAATTAATTCCTCCTAATTTATTGCCACCATTTATTTAATCCAATTAAATAAATTCTAACAATAATTAATTGATTTATTATTTGTACATCTCTTTTACACAATAATCATATTTGGCAACAGAATAGACTATAACTTATCAAGCCAGTGTCCTATATTTGTCAAATTCCAAAAGATTAAATTAATAATTAAGCACTAACAAAATATGATGCAAAATCAGACTATGTGACAGTAAAAAGGAAATCTAGATATAAATAAATTCAAGTTGTTTATATGCATGAACTATACTTTCATATTTTATTTTTGGAAGCTGATATGAGTACCCGCACTGTACCCGCACTTAAACTGCCATAACTACTTGTGGGGACCGCAACCGTTTCAAAACTGTAATTTTGTTTTACAAATTTTAATAGTATCATTGTGAAGTACATAGCTCAAACATGACAAGTATTTATACCTATACAATGAACTACAAATGATATATGAATTTTCCTAAAATAACCATACCTGCACCTTTTCTTGAAAAATCCTCGTGTCGTACCCGCATTAGGGGACCACTCAAACGGCATGTGGGGACCACTAAAAATTTTCAACAAAAAATGTTGACTATTAATGTTGACCAAAAAATGTTGACTACAAATGTTGACCAAAAAATGTTGACTTAGTTTATGTGCGGGTAATAAAGTATTTATATCTATATGCTTGTGGTATTTATACTTAAGAAATAAAGTATTTATAACTATAAGTGTGTGGTATTTATACTTACGAAATAAAGTATTTATATCTATATTACATTGGATGTATAACAATATTAAAAAAATGTTTATATCTACACAGTTATAACAAACAAAAAACTTCACATATCAATTATGTTAGACAAATTCATATCAATTAAAACTCTAAAATTATCACATAACAGTTAACTTGACAATTACCAAAAACATATCAATTAGCAACATATAACTTCCAACATACATGTTCTATACTCTATAGTACATAACATTCATCACACAAACATATCAGTTATTACACAAAATTATCACAAACAGTTTCATACCCAAATTAATAACAGTTCGAACCTGAAATTAACACAGTTTCAAACCAAAATTTATAATAGCTCCCAAATTAAGACAATTCATTTCTACTATGCACCAAATTTGCAATCATTTTTATCATGGATAAGAATATTATATGCTAAGCTATGACGCTCCTTCCTGATAAGATCCTACAATACAAAAAAAAACATTAGTTCATAAAATAAATGAAAACTTCAATGAAATAAAATACAGTATATATTTTTACAAAGTCCATAGGAATATTCCTTATTAAGCAATCAATGATGTGAATAACAAATATTGCACAATCGTTTGATTTCTTTTGCTTTGGACATTCATGCCATGTAATTTCAACATATTTCCATCCTTCATCACCTAAAAAAAGAATTATTTTAAGTATTTCATTCAGTTGTATAATATTAGGTAACATTCCATGTGATATCATGTTTTTATACCTAGCACACTATTATTTATAAAAATAAGAATAAAAATAAATAAGATTAGACTCACCAAGCCTCCAAGCCAGAAAACATTTCATCCATCTAATTGTTTCTATGTGCAGCTCAAAGTGGTAGTCATTGAACTCATCACCAACATAGCTGTACATGTTAATTTCTTGGTTATGCAAATCCGCCGCAGCAAGTATCCAATGATCACGACCACATATTGGGATAAAAAGCCACCTTGCAGTTGAAAATTGAGGGCAGAACAAATTTGGTGCTTGTTTTAAAAGCTGCAAGTATTGCATTTTCGGTACTAGATTCTAGAGAGTAACAAATTTTTAAAAAAAAATAGGAGTATGAAACATCAGACAAAAGTGGTGTACACTCATGTAAAAAATTAAAATTAAAAACTTACTGAAACATAAGACATCATAAAAAAAACCATTCATCATCAACTGGTACTTCAATTTGCATTAATTTGCATGCAATTTCAACAATCTGCAAGAATAAATTGTATAAAAAATTCTTAATCATTTATATCAATTGCTATAATGTCAACTATAAATTCAACTATTAGTGTTTATAGCTGTAGCTATCAATACTAAATTGATACCAAGTATTGATTATGTATGCATGGTTATTATGAAAGTACCAAATATTGATTAGGAACATACCAAGTATTTATACCTAAACACTCCAATATGTATAAGATATTGGAGTGTGCATGCTCATCAAATATTGGAGTGTATAAAATATTGAACTATATAAAATATTGGAGTGTTTCTTATATTATTATGAAACTACCAAGTATTTATATCTAAACACATAAAGTATTTAGAAATAACATTCCAATTGTTCTTAAATATCATACCAAGTATTGACCCTAACATTTCAGTTTTTACTCATTTTCTATGTACAGTTCAATTTATCAACAAAGTAAATTTTAAATTTTTTACCTCAGAACCAATGAACTTCCCCTGAACAACAAATCTTTAAATTGTACAACAGTGGCAAAAATGTTCAACTCTGAGTTCTTGAATGCATAGTCTGTTTCCTTCAACTCAAATTAATTGGAAGAACTTAATAGCCCAATTATCAAGAAGTTTGCATTGTTGCTCACTGATGATATTCCTAAATCCATAGTCTCATTTTTCATTCGGCATTTCCATTGGTTCACTTAACGGCAAGCTATCATTATCAGCAAACAAGCTATCTCTACCATAACTCCAGTCTTTATAAACTCGAAATCAATAGAAAATCAAATATTAACCTCGCTGATCACCTTTCAGAATCACCGATTCAGCTTGTGAGAACTGAGAAGAGAGCGCCCGTCGCAAAGAGATGATCGACTGAAAATTCACAGAAAATCACTTCAGTTTCAAAATCGCCACACAGTTGCCTCCAAATCACCTCAAAATCGCCGAAAGCTTCGAAAAAGGAAAAAATGGAGAGAAAGGAATATTTGAATTTCAAAATGGAAGGTCCGATATCGTTGTTAGTTGCGATCGGTAGTTAGTGGGGACCACCACGTACCGTTATGGAAGTTAATCGTGACGGGATATCCTGCGGGTACTCAAGTGCGGGTATTAGAATGATTATTATTTTATTTTTTGAACTTGAAATTTGGCAAATATAACAAAATATTATTATTTAAATAATTCAGTTTTCTCCATCATCACATGCTTAAATCTCATATCCACTGATGCAAAATATAATAAAATTTGATACTTTAATTAGTTCTCATTGCATTGAAAATTGTTAAGTAATTATAAACTCATATCTTTGTTACAGATGATTTCGACTTAAGTATCTTATTTTACAATAAATTAACTATTTATTAGATATTAAACTTCAAATGCATGATTTTACAATGCAAATGGCATGACTTGAACAAATGAAGTGACTCATATGCCATATTAAAATGGGGGCATATTGTAAATCACCAAAAACACTTGAGAGTAGCTCCGATGGGCATCGGATCTACTTTGGTTTGATGAGTTTAATCACCGTCTATTTACTTCAAGATCCGTGCAGCACGCTTTAAACTTCGTATTCGTCTTTTTAATTTTCGTGCGCACAAATTTTATTAGATCGGACGGTTATCATACTCGTTGAACCTAAAAGTAAGTCCGACGGGCATCGGACCTACTCCATTCTCCACCAAAAATAGTGGTCTATTGAATCATAGGTCTATTTAACAATTTTTCCTCTCCAATAAATATCTCCCATCTCATTCAAACTTTGATCAATTTACAAGTTTGCCACTACCACTATATGGCCGAAACTCTCATGGACTATAACCTATAGGCCCAAATTCTAAACTCAATTTGTGCTCCATTTAATTAATTAATAGCCTTTATACATCTCATGTAACAAATAATTTGCTCAATTAATTAATTAATTAATTCCTCCTAATTTATTTCCACCATTTATTTAATCCAATTAAATAAATTGTAACAAAAATTAATTGTTAGGATAAAAAATTAATAAACAATGATCTAAAATTTATCCTTACTTAAAATTTGCAACAGTTGATAAATAACCTCCTTTAATTGATGAATATCGTAAGAGACTAATAACATATTCATACTTTCTATTTATAAAGTGCACGTTCTAAAGTCTAAACGTTAATAAATTCAGTGTGGAAAAATAACAAAAAAAATTTAGAAGCTTTGAGTTCATTTGACACGTTCATGGCAAGAAAAAAAGGCATTGACAGTTTGACACCGCATTGGATATATAGCGTGTGCTCACAATAAGAAAATAAGACCTTGACATGTGTGTATAATTTGAACCATACATTCCATTAAAAATTGCAAATCTAGGCTAACATTTGAATTTTCTTCTGTTCTATTTTATCAATTTTAATGTAGATATTTTCCTCTTTTTCAAAATAAAATCTGATGTTTTATATAGAAAACATTAAATAACAGTATGGTGCCTATTGTTGTTCAGGTGGCCTTTCTCCCTGTGATTTTTATTAATATCCAAAGTTAATTACAAATTAATAAATATATTCAAAGTTGTTCGGAATTTATAAAACTGTCCATACCGGTTATTTTCTGGCCGGTTTTAATTGTTTTCCGGCCATTCGTTAATAATATCTATGGGCAGACGTAATTGGCATGGAAATGGAAAAAAACACCAAATGATCATTTTTTCTATTTTGATAACGAATGAATGATGAAAATCTGAGATGCTGAATCAGAAATTCAGACCGTTGTGGCGCCGTCAATTTTTTGCTGAAGAAATAATTGAAAATAAACTATTTATTGTTTAAGAGTAATGTTTCAAGAATGCAGTTCTTTAATACCTACTTCAGCACCAAACTATTTTGGTGTTTTATTTATTTTATTTGTTTATGTATGTATAAGTTTTTCTATTATTATTGTTATTATTTGAGTATGTAACCAATCCCAATAATTCGTAACCTATAAAAATAAGGTATGAATCATAAAAAAATATTATTTTGCAAAAAAATCTTTAACAAGGAAGGTTTACAAAAAGATGCATCTTAGGAGCAGAAGACATAATTTTCCAAAGTAGTAAAATAATAAGAGGAGGGTTTAAATGTTTTCATTTTTTGTGTCTCCATTATGCTTCTATTTTTTAAAAATTTAATAACTAAAAATTTAAAACTTAAAAGTCAAAATAAAACTGTTAGATATGATCTACATCATTTTATCTATGCACGTGTAAAAAATTATGACATTTCAATTTTGTTTTGGTTGTCATAAAGAGCTTGTAAAAAATGTACTAATATGGATAATTTGTAGACGTTGATTTTTTAACTTATTGATTTACATAAAAACAAAATTAAAATGTGATAATTTTTTATGAGCACATAAAGAAAATAACATAGATTACATCTAATGGTTTTATTTTGACTATTAAGTTTTAAATTTTGAGTTATTAAAGTTTTTAAAAATGAAGACATGGTGGAGGCATTTGAAGTTTTGAACCCTCCTCAAATAATAATAATAATAATAATAATAAAAAACTAATATATACATAAATAAATAAAACACCAAAAGAGTTTGGTGCTGAATAAAGAACTGCATTCTAGAAACATTACTCTTAAACAATAAATAGTTTATTTTCAATTATTTCTTCAGCAAAAAATTGATGGCTCCATAACGGTCTGAATTTCTGATTCAGCATCTCAGATTTTCATCATTCATTCGTAATTCAAATAGAAAAAATGATCATTTGGTGTTTTTTTTCCATTTCCATCTGATGTGAAGGCCAGAAAATTGACCAAATTTTCGGTAAATAATTCAACAAAAATGGTTAGAATTCCTCTGACATCACTGATGAAGTGTTTTTTTTTTTTCTAGTTTAATAATCCCATGCATGGTTCGAGAAAAGATCTTCACAAATTCTTCCATTAAATATTGTTTTTAGTAGGAGACATAATATCTTATGTTTCTTTTGTTGGAAAAAAATCTAACCACCAACTAGATTTAAATCTGAATTTTGATCACTAAATAAATAATTATTATTAAAAAATATATTAAGAATATAATTAAAACTTTATACCCGAAGCTACAAAATGCGGACCTAAGACAACTTCCCGTCCTAAGTGCAGGAATAATCGGTTAAGCTTGCCCCAAGTTACGCCGGTATTTCTCTGCCTGCAGGCGCAACCGTGATAGAGGTTGATATAGCTTCTTTCAACAATGGTAGCAAAATAATATTTTTATTATTAAGAAGATATTTGTTTGTGGGAGAATAGAAATAGAATTTTATTTATTATAGAGCTAAGAGAAAGATGAAGAGAATGTGAACTCTTAGATATATCTCTCTCCAAAAATGTCATGTGTTATTTATAGACAAACTTGTATTTATGACATTTAACTTCCTATTCATTCTTTTACCATTATTATATATTAAATAAAATAATGTTCAAAATATAGCTATTCATTATATTTCAAATATGTGGACCGAAAGCAATCAATCAAACGGAACAAAGAAATACAAAGAAATAAATAACTATTCATGGAAATTAAAGTGAAATCAGTATACCAAAGAAATGAACGTTATGTTACCGTTTCAAATAATGGTAATTAAAATAATGAATGTTATTTAATTGTGCATCAATGGATTAAAGAAATTAATAGCTCCATAAATCATAAAGTTTAAAAAGTGATTAGCAAAAATAGTATTTATTTATATAAATTTTGAATTTATAAAATAAATTTCTAACATCTTTTTTTGGGAAAGAAAATATCTCCAACAAAATTGTAGGATATTTTTTTTTATATAAATATCTTTCAGTTTATTATGTATTTTTCATTTAATGTTCGATACTTTCTTTTTAAATCGATCTTCCTCTATTCTGACCAAAAGTAAAAAAAATTTAAACATCTCCTAATTTTTTTTAAAAAAAGGAGAATTTATAGTGTGCCCATATAAACTTCTAAATTAATCAATTTGTCCATAAAAAATTCTAAACTTCATAATATGTAATATTCTCATAAAAATTTAACATTATTTCTTCTATCTTTTTTATTTATTTACCTTCTATTCTTTTTTTATTTATCAAGGCGATTAATTATGACATACCTATTTCTTGACATTTGGAAAATAAATCTGTTGTTATTCTTGAGGAATAACAAGAATCTGTTATTCTAATCTCATCCGTTAATATTGGTTGAAATTCGCACATAAAAATATGAACTGTTATAATCGGAATAACAGGTTCCTGTTATTCCTAAAGAACAACAGCAGATTTATTTCTTGACAATTGACATGAACATTATTTCTTGACAATTGACATGAACACATGGACTTGTCAACCTTGCTTTCCTGTAGCTTTTAGAGCTCCACCTTTGACTTTAGTAGTTTGTCATGTCATAACCAAAAGCAATTGAACAGATTTCGTACTTACCAATTCGGTTTTCACGGCCAAGCACAGAATGAAATGTCACCTGAATTGAAAAGATTTGAATTAGTCGACATCTTACAGAGGAAATCTTTTATTGGTAGAAATTAATAGAAAATAAGAGAGAGAAATAGAAAAAGTACATCAGTTCTTATATTAGTAGAAAGATCGGTAAGATTTTTACTGATCCTTAAAATCAAAAAGTTTGGATCCGTACGAAATATACTGATCCAAACTTAGTTTTTTTTTTTTTAAATCTGATGCATAGACGGAGGAAATTATTATATTAGATTTCTAGTAAAATATGAAAAGTTTTCAAAAAATAGATAGAATGTTTCTATTATATCTAAATTTTAAGATACTCTATCTATTTTTGTAAAAAATATTTGACTAGAAAAAAATTTTGAATCGGTAAGAATTTTACCGATCTTTCTAACAATATAAGAACTGATGTACTCTTTCTATTTCTCTCTTTTCCTTTCTATTAATTTCTACTAATAAAAAATTTCCTCTTACAGAGGTGGATATTGTTACCTTCGCTAAATTGCATTGAAATTTGTAGAGAATTCGTCTCGATTTGAATTTTCTTATGTAAAATTGCGTGTGAATTTGTACAAAGAACATATCAATAAATAGTAGAAGAGAAGAGCAGAAACCCAATTAATTACTGTTCGGCCAACTTTAATTCTAGATTGAAATTAAAGAAGGGCTAATCAACTTGGCACAGCCAAACCAACGGCTGTGATATTCTTTTTCTTCTTAGTTGATTGGTTTCAGCTTCTCCATCTCATACTTACCATTTAAAATTAAGAGTATATTTATCAATTCAATTTTTAAGATAATTAAAAAAATTAAATAAATAAAAAGGATAGAAGAAATGATATTAAGTTTTTATGAAAATATTAGATATTATGATGTTTGATAGGAAATTTAGCTATTTTAGAAGTTTGTATGGACGCATCGGAGGTTCTTCTAAATTGAAAAGGAGGGGGGACAATCGATAGGCATTGGATCAAATTCGGTTGGAGCCGTCAAATCTTCATAAGATCGTGCGTACCTGATTAGCACGAATTTTAATATTGTTCGCACGGAAATAATGCATATTAGACGGTTATAAGTCGGCATTAGACTTGAATTTAGTCTGATGCCTGTCGGACAGCAACACACTCAAAGTTGGCTAACAAGTGATAACCAGTAACAATTTTCACAAACAACCATTAGCAAAATTCACAAACAATTCATAGTGATTTTTTTTTTTTTTCAAAAGACCAGATTCTTTTCTCTAATTAAAAATATAAAAAAAAAACAAACACACATAAATACAATATAACGGTATAAGCAATTAACAATTACATTTGATTGTACCACACATAATTGAGAGGTTTGACATCAAGTAAACAAACTTGGAGCCAAGAATCTCTATGCAAAGCTCAAACTTGCAAGGCATGCAGGAGAGCAACACTATTATTATAAAATGCTTGCTTTTTCTAATTTTAAATTCGCTCCACAAATTAGGACGCCATCTAACAGTAACTTAATTTAGATGAGTAATAGTGAAGGAATTAGTTGCGTCGTTATCAGTTCCGTCACGACACGTGTTTAATTTTTTTCAACATTATTTATTAATTATAATTTATTTTGTAATAGTTTCTTATTTTTGGTATATTTTGTTATTATTTTTTTTGAACTAACTTAAAACTTGAAAACAATAATTAAACACGATCAGTCACGTCATGCGTGACCACACTTGACGTGATTGTCCTACGTAATAATAAATCACAGCGTGTTAGTTACGTCACGTCACATTTTTTTCTTCACTAAGTAGTTATAATATATATTTTTATTGTTATATGTATTTATTTAATATCTCGAAAAATATTATTTAAATTAGAAAACTAAAATCACAAGTGTTTTTTCATTTATTGAATAGAGTGTATTGAATTTGTGCTAATTTGTAAGTTGTTTAATTATCTATATTTAATTTGAACCATATACCATAAAAGTTAAATTAACCCATTATATTTTACCCGCTGTGATTATTTATCTGATGCAAATAAATGCACAGTATATAAGTAAATTAATATCATCGATTTAACAACTTCCTAATACGCAAATATTAGTTGCAGTTACTTGCAAGCCTCTCATAGAAAGCGCATATACCACACTTACAAGTCTCTTATAACAAGTACAAAATATTAGTTCTTCGTTAAGATTCGCGCATGGAAACATTTGAACGGTTAAGATCTGAATAACAGGTTCCTGTTATTCCTTTAGAATAACGATCGACTGCAATAGCAACAGGTGTTTACTTTATAAACGAAGCCGCCATCATTTAATTTATTTGTTTTCTCTAACTAAAATTGGTCAAACAAGGCATGTGCGGACAAACGGCGCAAGAAAGTTTCAAGGAGAAAATCACTTTTCCCTTCTCATCTCTCATCTCTCATCTCCCATCTCTCTCTCTCATCGAAGAAGGCTGTTAGGAGAAAAGTATACTGCATATTATGTACCTACCTGAACCTTACATCTGAGTTGAGATATGATCATACACGACTTTTATGCAAATCAACGGTCGGATATTTTTCTGGCTCTCCCCAAAATTAAAGAATAGTACTTTTCTGGTTCTCCTTAATTATGATAAAAAATTTAGATGTGATTTAATTATTTTTTCTATATATATATATATAATTATTACTTTTTGATTTCGTTTTTATATGAATGAACAAGTTAGAATAATTAACATCCAAAAATTATTTACATCTGTATTTTTATAAGCTCTTGATAATAATCCAAAGTTAAAACAAAATTAAAGTGTCATAATCTTTTACACTTGTACAAAATAAAATAATTTTAATCGTATTTTCTAATGGTTTTATTATGACATTTAAGTTTTAAATTTTAAGTTATTAAAATTGTAAAAATAAAGATATAACAACCATCCTCTTTATTTCTACATTTGTTTTGGGTTTTAAAAAGTTCACCGTTCTACCGTGTGTGGTTTGGTAGTTGTAAATTAAATTTTCATTTAAGAAAAAAAGAACCAATAAAGTGATTGAATTAAGCAGAATCAATCAACAGAAAAAATAATACTTCTCAGGTCAGGCAGGCTAAACGGGATGAATTCAACGCCTTCAATAAACCGGGTAAAGATTTTAACAAAGTAGTTTCAGCTTCATACAACGCATTAACTAAAATATCTAAAGCGCTCCATATGGTTCGTGCTCTGCATGAAGCCAAAAATCCGCTGTTAACATCTTTACCCAACATACCTTCTAGAAAAAGACAAGAAGAATAGAACCAATGTATGATATCAGTGCTAAGACTAATTAATTACTCTTCTGAAAACACAACCGTGTTTCTCTACATTCTTCTAATTTATAGAATATTCAAACAATACCTCTTTTCATTCACACATCAACATATTTTAAAGTCAAGAATTTGAAATCGTCACGGATAGATTTTTTTACTTTTTGTATTAAACGTGTTTAAACAAAATCCAGCAACAACCTTAGAACCTTCAGCATGAACCCTATATATATATTCAAAGAAATTAATTTGCAAACCTCTTCTCACATCAAACACCTCCTTTCTTCCCCATCCACATTTTTATATTGTTCAAATTATCACCATGGATCAGAAGGTTTATCCGGAAGCTTCGGCATCGGCTCCCGTGGCGCCCGAAAATCTTGCTAGCAGGTCCACGAAAGCCCCGCAAATCGACACATTACCACTTTACACCTCACCTAATTCACCACCACTGCCACCACCAACAAACCCGCGACGAAAGCGAAGCCGCTGGTGCAAGTGCTTGTGTTGGACTCTGCTCTCAATAATAATTTTCATTGTTGTTATAGCCGCTACAGTCGGTATTTTGTACCTCGTTTTTCGACCGAAAATCCCACATTACTCAGTCGACTATTTAACAGTCGATACTTTTTCTATCGACAATAATCTGACGGTTAATGCAAGTTTTGACATAGCTGTGACAGCACGAAACCCTAACAAAAAGATCGGGATATATTATCTAGACGGGAGCGATATCACTGCCTGGTACAACACGACGGAACTATGTAACGGCACTTTTCCTGTGTTTTACCAAGGCCACAAGAATACAACTGTGGTGCATTTGGAGCTAAGTGGCCAGCCTCAGCTAACAAATGAGCTTGTATCGGATATACAATCGCAGCTTTCAAGCGGCTCGATTCAGATTAGAGTTAAAGGAAACGTACCAGTTAAGGTGAAATTTGGTGCTTGGAAACTTTTTTTCAAGATCACTGGTAAAGTTAACTGCAAACTTATGCTGGATATTTCGAGTTCAGATGGTTCGAGTTCAAACACACAGTTCAAGTTCAAGTCGAGCAGTTGCAGCTTCAAGGTGAAGCTCTAATCGAATCGCGTCGACAGTTTAGAGATTCAAAATTTCAAATTTTATAAGGCCTATAACATGATTCCATCACTGCAATATTTAGAGTTCATAGTGCAAATTAGCTATATTATTCAATTCTTATGATTTTTTTTTTTGTTGTATTTTTTTGGTAATAAAGACAGTAGAGCATTTGCTTGTCAGAGGCACCCTGTACATAAATTATTTTTCTGTACATAATTATTATGTTTTTCCCAGTGGCAAATATTATTAATACATTTGAGTATATGATTTTCTTTTGCTGATTGAGTAAGCTTGATTTCTGGATGACTAACAAGATTTAATTTTGTTTCTTATTTTTTATAATTGCTTGATTCTGTTTCCACCAGCAACAAAAAAAAAAAAAAATCAGAATGCTAGAATTAAAAATAGCCACGCGTGCTGTCTCTTTGAATTGAAGTAAATTAACAAAGGAAGAGAATGATAAACCAAATATAAGTTATCCTCTTCATTTAATAAATGGGAAGAAGAATCCACATTAAAAAAATAACCAATTGGATAAAAATATTATTTTTTTGTTTGTCCAGACTATTCAAATTCAAAACATCACAAAATAAATTCAGGGTTGAAAATTTATTTCAATAGCGAAATAAATTCAGGCTTCCTAAATTTTTGAGGGAATTTTTTAGCATGAAGTTTTAGATATGTATTTGGGCTACAATCGAAAACGAGAAATGTTATACAGGCTTTAAATTATCATTAGCCCAGCCCAGCCCAGAATAAGAAAAGACATATATGAGCATATGACCTTCAATTTTGAGAAAATGTTTAATGGGCCTTTTACCGTTTTGTATCTCAAGGCAAAAAACCATCCCAAAGAGAGCCTAATTTCCGCGCGCTTCTCTTTTCATTTCCCGCTCCCTCTGTTTCCTTTTCGAATATCCTCACCATTCATTCACACCAGATCAACGATCAGAATTTCCCGACCTCTCCGCTCCGGATCGCTCTCTAAACATTTCGCTAAAGATCATTCCTCATTATATACAGACTCTGTAGCAGTCCTATCGACAGTGGGACCCTTACGATTCTTAAAACTGAACCTGCCTACAAATTGACCCGCTATATCGAAACAATACAGAGAAAGAGGGTACAGAGTAATAAGATTAACGAAACAAGCGCCAGAGAGAAATTTTCATCCAATAATTTGAGCGCCGCTCTTTCTTCCCAAATTCTATTAAAACCCACCGCCTTGCAATTCAAAGTTTTTACTTGTATATTTATCTGTTGTTTCGCTCTTAGCCTCGAATCAAAACTTGCTTCAGAACCAGCTTCTTTTGAGCCTCTCTCATTCTTTGTTTGAATCCATGGCTGGGGCTAAGTCGAATCCACCCAAGGCACGAAAGAGAGTTGAGGCGGAGACGCTTAAGCGTGCGAGAGACGGCAGTGCCTTTACGAAATGGTTCTTTTCTTTTTCAATTTTATTCCCCTAATCAAATTATGCTGGTTCTTGTTAGGGATTGATTATAAGGTGTTTGTGTTAATGTCGCAGTGAGGCGTGCAATAAGGATGTATCTGTGGTTTTGATCGACATGCACAGTTGCAGTCTGGATTCCAAGATTAGGCAGAGTTTGGGTAATTTTCTCAATTTTAGCTTTGGATTTTTTTTTCACATTTCATCTGATTTACGCTAGATCTGATGCTAAGTTTCTATTGCTTCTTGATTTTCTTGGATTTAGAGTCGCAAGTTGTGGAGAAGGTGGTCGAGGCCAAGAAACCAGAAAAGTAATAACATTTAATTAATTTTTTTATACTGTTCTTCACAATTATTTGAGGATTTGTTATTGAATTTATTTTTCCCTTTTGTAGGAAAAGGTCTTCTCCATCCAGTGAGAAAAAGGAAAGCAGTGCCAAGAAATCAAAGAAGTCCAAAGATTCCAACAAGAGAAAGCGTCCCCCAACTGCTTTCTTCGTTTTCATGTAATAACTTCAGATCTGAAGAGATAATTGAGTAATATTCAATAATTTTTCATTGCTAATGACATATTTTGCTATTCAGGGATGATTTCAGAAAGGAATTCAAGGAAGCAAATCCTGATAACAAAAAGGTTTCTTTGGTAAGAGATTTTTTTTCCAGATTGCCCCCTTATCTTTTTCTTAATAAAAAAATAATTTATAGTTTTTTGTAATACTAAAACTTGTACTTTCCACTAAAGGTTGCAAAGGAAGGTGGTGAGAAGTGGAAATCAATGACTGAAGAAGTGAGTATTACACTATTACAAAATTTTAATGGTCAACTTTTGCATACTTATGAAAAAAAATCAAATTGACTTAATTGTGGTCTTTTCTGCACTAAACAGGAAAGGAAGCCATATATTGAGAAGGCAGCACAGCTGAAAGCAGAGTATGAGAATGCAGTGGAGGAAGAAAATGATGCAGCCAATGATGGAGAGGATGCAAATGAGGAGCAAAATGTAGAAGATGGAGAGGATGTATGTAACTTTCTTCATGTCAAATTAATTTATCTTTGGATAATTAAACCATTTAATCTGCATAGTATGCTGAGATAGCATGCCACTGTTATTGTACCAGTACTGGATATGTCCTATTCTTGTGTTAATGCTATCTTTAGAGGCTGTACTAATGATTATATCTTTTCTTTGCCGACTTTATATAATTATGTCTTTGTAATTTTAGGAGAAAGTGGCATCTGACAAAGAAGATGAAGCTGTATCTGACAAAGAAGAGGCTGTTCCTGACAAGGATCAAGAGAATGAAGATTGATTGATAAGTTTTATTACTAACTAGGTGTTTCCTTGTCATAGTGGAGATTGTCTTTCTACTTGTAAATTGTGGTAGTTGTTAGGGTTGGTGGTATTTGGGCTGCTTCAATTGAAATTTAAAACCTTGTTTGTGTTTGAATTTGAAGTAGCTTTACTGTTTTAGCTGGAACCATGAATGTACCATGGTATTTTTGTTTGATATCATGATAAAAATTGTCAGTTTTATGGATCGTGTGTAGCCTGAAATCTTATAATTTTGAGTTGTTAATGTGACCAAATTTTTGCATATCAAATCAATCAGAAGAATGAATGCCAGACAACTTCAGATTTAAACAATAGCAAATTCTATTTCATGATAACTCTAAATCAAGATAAATAATACTTCCATAAAAAACCATTACAAAGAACACGTTACATTTTTGTAGTACATCTCTTCTTCTATTTCAGTCAACCCCTTGTTGACCTTTTGTTCTTTCAAGCAAGCCCTTCAAAACCTCTTACAAGGTAGCAAAGGTTTTCCACATAAACACAAATTGTGTGCATAAGCAACTGCCTTGAAGACATTAAATGGCCTCCTTTGAGGTATCTCTCCACAAAGCTTATTACCTCTAAAATCAACATGCTTTAATTTAGATAGCCCTCCAAATGTTACTGGTATTTTGCCAATTAGCTGGTTATGGGCCAAATTAAGCCAATCCAGGCTTGTCATCTGGCCCATGCTAGCTGGTATGACCCCTTTGATCTGGTTCCTTGAAAGATCCAACATTTTTAGGGTTGCCAAATTTGAAATTGAGCTTGGTATTTGCCCGTTGATACCGTTGTTGGATAAATCAAGCCATTTTAAACTCGAACTCGTTTGTTTGCCAAAATCAGGGATGACACCCGTGATCTTATTCTTTGAAAGATCAAGAGAGACCAAATTTGTCATGTTTGTCAAAAACCCATTGATCTCTCCAGTTAAAAAATTACTGGAGAGGTTCAGTGAATTTAATGTTTCTGGCTTGGAGAAAACTTGAAGTGAGCCCTTAATTCCACAACTGGCTAAATGTACATCTCTCATCTCTCTGTTTGTAATCCAACTTGGTATAGTTTCCAATTGAAATTTGTTATATGATAAATCAATGGATAAAAGAGAAGGTAACACATTTTCAATACCATTGGGGAGACCCATGAATGCATTGTTTGAAAGATTCAAATACCAGAGCTTTTGTAATTTGACAATAGAATCAGGAATCGTACCAGTGAGCAAATTACCACTTAAAGAGAGGGAACTGAGAGACCTAAGATTTCCAATTTCTGATGGTACCTGACCGACAAGCTTATTATTACAAAGGGATAGATCCAAAAGATTAGACAAGCCCCAAATGGAAACTGGTATTTCTCCAGTGAACTGGTTCCTTGAGAGGTCTAACAAAGTGAGATTCTGAAGTTTCCCCAAAAATGAAGGTATACTGCCCGAAAATTGATTATTACTTAGATCAAAAGCTTGCAATTTAGTAAGGTTTCTATAGGTTGCTGGTACTGTACCGACCAACCGATTGCTTCCAAGGTTGATTTGTACCAGTTCAGAAATAAACCCAATTTCAGAGGGCAACTGTCCAGTGAAATAATTTCCATTTAGTGATAATGCCCTCAGAGACCTTAATTGACCCAAATTTGAAGGAATCATACCTTCTAACATGTTATCTTCAAGGTACAACTGTGTGAGGTGTACCAAATTGGAGAAGCTATCTGGTACGGTACCAGTAATTTGTTTCATGCCACTTATGACGAGCACTTCCAAAAATCTCAGGCTACCCAACGAAGCTGAAAGTGTCCCTTTCATGACCCCACGTGGCCTTTCCAGCTGTAAGCTTGTAACCCTACCGGTTTCAGGGTTACAGTCGACGCCTTCCCAGCCATCACAGCAGTCGGTACCGATCCATGAAGAGAGAATGCCGGTGGTGTCTCTGACAATGGTGGCTTTGAAGGCTAAAAGGGCTGCTCTGTCTGTAGCAGAGCACTCTGCCATTGCTCCTGAGAGGAGAGAGAGGAGAAGCATAGAGAGAGAAAGTGCATTGATATTCATTCTTGGATGGTTTTAGGGAAGAGAGGATGAGAGAGAGAGAGAGAGAGAAGGTTGTAGCTTTTTTTGCTTAATTCCCTTTTTTGAAACTATGATGGTTTGACGTAGTGGATTGAGGCTATTTATAGGGTTCTTGTGTGACAAAGGTTATTTATTTGTTCAAGGCGCAGGCTTCACGAGAATTGTAAAAAGGTGTTTATATGTGGGAGCGTCTGTTGTTTGAATCAAAACAATTTAATGTTTTGCGTTTGAATATATCAAATGGTTTGATGTCGTCTCTTGATTATTGTTTGTTTTGAAGGTTAGATTATTGTTTGTTGTATAATAATCATCATCACTGTATGAGATTAGCCTCTTGATTGTATTGAAAAAGTTTAATGGAGAATATGGATCAAATAACATATATCCATGATCAAAAATGAAAAATATCGTTCGAAAAAAATGTCTAAAATGTGCACTGTAATATTTTAATGTCGTAAAAGATAAAATTTGCATGGGTTTTTTTCTTGAAATTTATAGTTAATATGTATTTGGGTTTTTAAAATCTAATCCATACTTAATTAAATAAGATTTAAATTAATTATTTTTTCAAATCGAGTTAGTCGGATTGTAGGATTGCTTATATACTTATTATTATTTTTTTAATTTATGATTTTGTTGTGCTAGATTTGAAAAAGTGAAAGAAGAGAATACAATACAATACAATACAAGCCGCAAGTTCAGAATTTAAAAGGCATGACAGCTTTTCTCTTTTTGGCCCCCTTACGCTCGCTCTTTCACCTTTTTTTTTTAGAACGACAGAGAGAAAGATAGGAAATTTGATCAGGAGCATCAGATTCCCTAGGTGTAAAGTACATGTATAATGATCAAGTTTTGGTAATTTTATGCAAATCCGTATGAATTTAATAAATTTTATAAATCCTCTTTTAAGATCAACATGCGTATTCAATATATATATATTTTTTAAAGTAAAGGATCAAGCTCTTAGTTATATATATTGATATTCACAAGAGATCTTATATCTGAATTTCAGACAAATATTATCTTAGTCACTAGAGTAAATGTTATTTTTTTCATGCGAATTCAATAAATATTCGATACAATTTTTTAGATTTATAATTCCATATACAGATCCATTCATGTGAATCTTTTTTTTAAGATCATGAATATTAATTAAAAATCCTAACTTTAATTCATTACATCTATAACACTAGTACAGTTGCGCAAACTTTAATTTTAAATTTGCTATCTATTAAAATCCAATTTGAATCGTATGATTGGAATTAGAAGTCTGAATTTTTCCTACTGTTCCTAGTATTCCTACTATTAATGCAATTAAATTAATTAATGTATAAATAACAGCGAAAAACAATTACATTATAAACAAGTTTTTTTTTTTACACCTCAGGTTGAAAACAGAATTTTTTTATAAACAATAATTAAAAAAAAAAATTACGAAACCAACATGATTACTTTTTTTTACAAAAACCATAAGAACCGAATGCCATTTCGGTCCATTGTTTTTTTTATTCCGGACCGAAATGACATTTTGGTCCGGTCTTTTTTTTTGAATTTTCTGTGGCGGCTCATATGAAAACTTGTGAAACCAGTACCACAGAAAATCCAAAAAAGAGACCGGACCAAAATGTTATTTCGGTCCGGAATAAAAAAAATATATCGGACTGAAATGGCATTTCGTTTCTTATGGTTTTTGTAAAAAAAAAAATTAATCATGTTAGTTTCGTGAAAAAAAAAATTATTATGGTTTATAAAAAAAAATTCCTGAAAACATGGTATATTTGATGATTGTGAAGTCACAAGCACCTTGTGAGCTGGTGCGAATGAAATGATAGTCTACGCCTCTACGGTTACATGCATCAGCCAAGTGTGGAAACGGAGAGTTACACAGATTGATAATAAGTTTTGTAACAGCCTATAAAACTCAGCCAGGTCAGGTCGTGTAGAGAGTCGTAGAAAATGTATGTGAATGGAAACACGACTTGGGTTTCTGAGTGGTGGTAACGCGCTAAATCATCTACAGAGTAGGTCCCCAATTCCGAACCTTTTTGTTCCGTGCATTGTGGAAATCAGGCACGCTCTGCTTTCTCCTTTCCTCATATAATCATATTATTTTATTTCTTATTTTCAATGAACATTGTTAAATCTAAGAAAAAAATATCATGTTCCGAACCCTTTTTTTCTGTTATTTTCAGTGCCATGATTTTCCATAAAGCTTTGGCATTATTTTTTTTAAAATTTAAATTAAGCTGATGAATTTGTATCATGACTTCATGAGTGAGGCTATGGTACTTCGGCTAGTGTACTATGGCTAGTGTACTACGGCTCAATATGGTACTTTTTAAAATTCTAACGGTCGATCCGAACCGTTCAATGTGATATCCATATGAATATGTACTTGCAAACTAAATTTTATATTTTTTTGAATTTTTTTACTATTTTTTTAGATAAGTAGAATTTTCAGTATTTTATACAAATTTTGGACCATCAAAATTCTACCTATCTAAAAAAATAGTAAAAAAATTCAAAAAAATATAAAATTTAGTTTGCAAGTACATATTCATATGGATATCACATTGAACGGTTCGGATCGACCGTTAGAATTTTAAAAAGTACCATATTGAGCCGTAGTACACTAGCCATAGTACACTAGCCGAAGTACCATACCCTCACTCTTGTATCATTTATCCTTGTTCCTCACGAGTAGGGTTGCAAACGAACTGAACTGAATCGAACTTACCTCCAGTTTGAGTTTAGTTTGAATTAATTTCGAACGAACTCAATTTCGAATTGAATTTTTTACGAACTCAATTTCGAACTTTTACAAACTTTGTTACGACTTACAAGTTACGACTTATGGCTGGGCCATAGTTCCAAATTACAGCACTTCAATAAAAACTCAGGCATTCTGAATTCTAATTATACAGTGCACCAAAGTTTATATCAAAGTTCATTACAAATACCAAAATTTATATCAAACACCAAAGTTTAGTACAATCAATCAAAGTTCAGTACAATCACAGTATCCAAAGTTTTCCAAATAGTTAACAAGAGCAACATCACCAAAGTTTTCAAATATCCAAAGTATTCAAAATACAATTTAAGTTAGAACTGAGAACAATTATGGACTGGACGGCCTTATATTTTTATCAGCGAACATAAGTTATCAGCAGAAATCAACAATTCACCTTTGAGTTAATTTTGAACTGGGTTTGGTTTGAATTAATTTCGAACGAGCTCATTTTCGAATATAATTTTTTACGAATTTTTTCAAATCAAACTCGAATCGAATTACGAAATACGAATTTTTTGTGCAGCCCTACTCACGAGAGACACGTTCATGTAAAATTTTATAACCATTTATTTTACTTATAAAAACTTCCCCTGGAAGGTAAATAAAATTCTGTACTTAGTAACAGAGAATAATGCTCTCTGTCTAAGAAAGCTCGAAAGTACCACAATAACTAAGCATGTTGATCATCCCTATTTACTCTACTTCCCATTCAAACACTTAACCTAACAAAAAAATAACACAAGGTTTTAGCAGAGCAGTTTTGGCTTTATGCAGCACACGAACCATATGCAATGCTGGTTTCATTCTACAATCCGTGCGCTACATGAAGCTAAAAATGCTCTGTTTTAATCCTTACCGAAATAACACAATGCAGAACAGCATTTTAACAACTGTATTGAATTAGGATTAGTCAGAAATGGGAAACAAGTAAATATACCCGGCATTTGATTTGCTAATCATGTATCAAGTGCTATCGTACTATGCATACCGCATATTGGTCCGTACGACTGTTTCAATATCTCTATTTTCTCAAATAAAATAAAAATATCTCTATTTTCAAAACCCAAACAGTCGATATGAATCGTTTAACGCGATCTTCATATGAAAATATAAAATGTAAAATTTTTTACCTATCTAAAAAACAGTAAAAAAATTCTAAAAAAAATGTAAAATTGAGACTGATTCTAAAAAAAAAGGTAAGAATCTTACATTTTCATATGGATGTTGAACGGTTCATATCGACTGTTTGGGTATTGAAAATAGAGATATTGATCCATAATACGGGCCAATATGCGCTATGCATAGTACCATAGCCTCACTTTTACTTTCCTATTCGAACTCCATCTTTCACCACCTTGTAAATATGATTTTAGCAGTTGAAGTGGCTGGATTGTGGTAAAATTGACAACAATACCCTTACAACAAATGTTTAAATCTAAGATTCTTACCTTTTCCTGGGGCAATTTCTTAATGTTCATTGCAGCATGTGCCTTTTTATTATGTTAGATTTCAGGTTCCTTTATAGTGTTATTTATTGTTTCCTCCTTTATGCAGAGTGGCAAATCAGCTGCAGTTTATGCTTGTTCAAAAGAGCAGGGCTGCAATATTGTTGTGGTAATTAATCTGTATTTGATGTAAATTCATCTGATTGAGAAATGAGGCTCATGTAAAGCAAAAGTTTGGCAAATGGTACGGTTTGACACTCTTTTAAATTAAATGAAGGAAATGTTAGTCTTATGCAATCATGTTGTTGTGTATGTCTCTCATCTCATTATATATTTACATCATACTTAATTTAGTAGGATGTTAGAAATAATAGGCTATACTTGACATGCTATATTGAGGAGGAAAAATTTAGTATTTAATATAGGATATTTTAGGAGGTGTCATTTATAGTTAGGTTTCTCTTTTTAGATATTTATGTTGTTAAATATATCTCATTTGTACTCTATATAATTATGAAGTCAAGAAATTAAGTATAAAGATAAAAAAACGACCAAATTACTACTGTGTTGAGAACCCATAAACTCTAAAAACTCAAGATCTAGTTCTCTTGAAAGATAAAGATTAAAAAAACGACCAAATTACTACTCTCTAGCAAGAGGAAACTTTGATTTCTAATTAATTTCTTGATAAATACCGTAGAAGGCTTTTACTTTGGACTCTCATCTTGGTGCAAGGTGTTCTAGGTCATGTACACACCAACCATCAAGTCACTGCAAGGCATCAACCACCATTAGCATCGACAAAGGAGGTAAATGATCTTCAACCCTACGTACATCTCAAGGTCCTTGTTTGTAGATAAGAAACAAAGTATGATACTTATTGATTTAAAAATAAATTTTTTGTTTAATTTCAGTTGTACATGATATTCCTTTGATACTTTTAATCAAAGTCGTTATCGGATCAGAACATCTATGTGCTTAATATAAGAATGGAGATACCTAATACAAAATCTATTTTAGAACCTCCACTACCTATACAACGTTCTAAAAGTAATACATACTTCCTAATTAATTAACTATGCTAATTATAGAAAAATGCGAAATATAGAAATTGACACACATCACTCTTCTGACTACTAATTTTAGAATATGCTAATCAAACTATGATCAACTTTTAACGTTCTAATCCTTACTTTGGGATCTTAAATATAAATAAGCTCAATATTTAGTTTTTCATATTTATAATAGCACGTTCCCGCCATCTAAATTAGCGGAACTTGTTTCCTTTTCGGGTTATAAAAGTAACTGCGACACTTTCTTATATTCGGCTCAATCACTGCTTATTAATTAGGTGGATCAATGGAGGAAGTAGTCGATCAAGCAATCACATGTTGTCCTTCCGAGGCGACACGGAGGAGAAGCGTGCAAATGAAGCTTTTCTTTGGCATTCCCAAATCGAACGGAGAGAATGCGGAAGTCGAAAAGGTAGCGGAGAGCCCCAAGAAGCGCAAGGGAAGGCGCAACTCTAAAGCAGAAGCTTCTACACCAAGCAAAGATGATGCGGTCCCACTAGGTTTGTTTATCTTATATCCCTCTAAATTAGTGAATTTATTATGCATTATTTACTAGGACATGAAGCATGCTCATAGATTTCATGCACTTGAAAATAATACTTCCCTTTCATGCACAGCGAAAAGACAAAGAAGAGGTGTTAAGGAAGTTCCAAGTAGAAAGCTATGCAAGGCGCTAGAGTCTAAATCTGGTAAGGACTCCCAGCTGCAAAAAGAAGTCAATAGATGTCACACTTTTCAAATAGGCTGAAATATGTTTTTCATTTTGTTGTACAGAAGACGTTGAAGGACCAACTTTAGATAGCCACAAAGAAGTTACCATCGACCTTAGGTCAGAGGCAAAGAGGGCTGCTGAGGCAAGTGAACCCCATTCTTTTTGCATTCAGTTATATTTTTTTATGCTTAGTATTTTGCATGGAAACACATTCTTTCTAGGTCACCTCGGCCTTCCTTTAGGTTTTAATTTAGCAATAATTAATATACGAGTAACTAATTTCATGTGGGCATGCAATATATGTGACCTTTAAGCAAGGAGTACCATATCAACCATACCAAATTCTACCTCCTAATATGAGCAGGAAATTAAAATCCTTCCTTTTGTTATTTCTATCAGGAAAACTCCAAGTTGTCAGCAGGAAAGCAGATGCATCTATTTTTTGCAAACCGTATGCGAAACAATATAGGAGCTGAGGCTACTCCAGATTATTTGACTCCCAAGGATAAGAGTTTCATTTCTTGCTGTCCCCCTATTCATGTTCATGATTCTCCTCCTAAGGTACATTTCCATTTTCTTTTACTGTTTTCAGGTGAACAATTTCCTTCAAGGAAATTATATACCACTAGCTACTATTATTTTTCATTATATTGCAGTTATGGCCATGTGATATATATATCTGCAATGTTTTCACAGTGTGATGATCTACTGAATTGGAGCAATTGGACCTTCAAAGAGGCACCTTCTCTTGATAAGAGTCATCTTCCTCTAGAAACCTCATGCTCATTTTTTGAGGGTACAGTGAAACCTTTGATTTTGGAGTCTGGTCTATCTAAAGAAACACGTCTTGCTGGGTTTTCAGTTTATGCAATAGCAACTCCTAACATTCAGTTATCTTCAGAATTAGCCCCAGTAAGTTTTAGTAATTTATCTCTTATTAACTTGGCAGAAATCAAAGAAAATTGGCCTGTCTTTAAGTTACACTGATCGATATGCCATATACTTCCTAATAGATTTGCAGCTTTAAGGGAGATTCTGATTCTTCGCTGTGGACTGACAAATACCGCCCCGAGAATGCATCTCAGGTTTTAAGTTACAGCCCTTTATTTTGGTTATCCTATTTTATTTTTCTATTATTCTTGTAAATGTTTAATTCTGATTTTCCAACCTTCAATATATATATATATATAGGTATGTGGGAACAGCGAGTCTGTGAGCTACCTCAGTGAATGGCTTAAGGGCTGGAATGAGAGAGGCCGTAAAAGCATCACAAACTTTAAAACCACTGAAGAAATCTCAGAGGATAGTTGCAGTAATTGGTTGAATAATGCACTTTTAATTACTGGACCAGTTGGGGTACATTTTCTTTCCTTTTTTGTGTTTAACTAGGATTTACATGGAATGGATTTCAAATTTTCAATTCGTGCTTAAAGAAAACATGGTTAAATAATGCTTATAGTTTGCAGAAAGCTAACAGACTACGGTGGTATCATATTTACTCAATTGTTTGTCACAATATGTTATGAAATTGTTGTAGAAATAGGATTTCTGGATTCTACAATAATGTCATGCAGATAGTTGAAGTGGCTGGATTGTGATATTGACAACAATACCCTTGAAGAGGTTCTTAACTTGTTTCGCACTGTTTCAGTTTAGTTATATACAACAAATATTTACATCTAGATTCTTACCTTTTCTAGGGGCAATTTCTTAATGTTCATTTTTGCAGCATGTGCCTTTTTAGTTTTTATTATGTTAGATTTAAGGTTCCTTTATAGTGTCACTTACTGTTTCCTCCTTTATGCAGAGTGGCAAATCAGCTGCAGTTTATGCTTGTGCAAAAGAGCAGGGCTTCAATATTGTTGAGGTAAATTCATCTGACTTGAGAAATGGGGCGCATATAAAGCAAAAGTTTGGGGAGGCGACTGAATCACATGGTCTTGGCAAATGGTACGTTTTGACACTCTTTTAAATTAAATGAAGGAAATTAATGTTAGTCTTATGCAATCAATGTCCCTATTGACTATTCAGGAATAATGGAACAGTTAAGCAAGTTGCTGTGAATAAAACATTAGTTCTTTTTGAGGATGTCGACACAGTATTTAAGGAAGATCGCGGTTTCATTTCCGCTATACGTCAACTGGCTGATTCCACCAAATGGCCCATTGTACTAACCAGCAACAGTAAGTTCTTCAAACGCGCGTGTTATCCTTTTTGGCTCAGGAATTACCCTTTTTTGCTTGGGGGGTCTAAAATATATACCATCAATGCCCTTCCCATTAGTTATTTTGTTATTGATGTAATTAATATTCTGTTTGTTGGATGCATATTGACAACTTATGATTGAAGACAAGAAGCATGTATTTCCACGTCGTTTGAGTCGATTGGTTTTGGAGTTCAACCGACCATCATCTGAGGAGCTCCTACTACATGTGCAGAAAGTATTAATTTACACTTCTTTGTTTGATTGAAAGAGATCAGTTTAATTTGCTTAACTATCAAGATTCTGCAGAATATTTTAAGATGAATCTGACTGTTTATTGTTTTTTTGCTACAGATATGTGCATTGGAGAAAGCTGGAATTCCCATCCCTTTATTGAAGCATGCAATCGATTATTGTTTTAGTGATATTCGCAGAACGATCATGCTTCTCCAGTTTTGGTGCCAAAAGGGCTCTTCTTCAAGGCCAATCAGGTCAGTTGAGGACACTTGGAACAGCCTGAGAAATAGGCATGAAGAATCAAAGGCTTGCATGACAAGTGATAGTAAGATGGAAGATCTAATTTCTGAGATGGATCTTTTGGTCACAGGCTGCAGCCCTTTAATATATGTAAGTTAAATGAGTCGGTCAATTTGTGCCATTTTTATATGACATTTTTGAGCTAGAAAGCAGAAGAAATTAGGTTTGAATGTTGAAAGTGGTTTCCATGTGAAAACTAAATTTAATTATATCTTACAGGACATGTTGGATCAATCACTTGCACCGAGCGATGAACCAGATGACTTTTTGAGGCTTTTAACTAGCAGTTTTTCAAGTGAAGAAATTTTGCATGGAGGTTTAGCTCCAAACAAGCTCAGGAGTAGCCTCGCACATATAAGGTATGGTTTAATTATTTCATGGTTCAGCAGAATTCTTGGACGTTTTGCAAACCAGTCCCTATCAATGACTGATCTTTGTTTTCAATTTTCCAGTAGCCGTAGGCAGCAACAACAAGAGTCCTCCTTGTACAATGCTGTTTTGCCTTTAGTCCCTCGAAATCTGTCTTTATCGCTAAGAGGCCCCTCATTTCACGAATATATCTCTTCGACAAGCCAGATCTCTAAGTTAGAGTTCTCTCGGCTGTCTCAGAATGAATTATGCGGCTCATCACGAACTCGAAGGTAAACTTTTTGTTATCATCTTTTTATTTGTTAAAACATTTATCTGCCTCTAAGTTTACTTCAGTACAGGGATAATTTTTGTGCTTGTATTATGTGGCCCTTACAGTACCTTTTTACTGAAATGCAGATCTTGTCAGTCAAGGCACTACTTGACAACCGGCAAACTCAAGCTGTCTCCTGAAGAAGCTGAGTTGTTAGCTCGATGCAATTCATACGACGGGAATGTAAGCCAATAACTAATTGGGTCATATATAGCATTTGTATCCCATTTTGAAGGATGAATATACTAAAAAAAATAGTTTTTGTTGACATAAGATCAAGTTTATCTTTTCTTTTAATATGTACAAAGCTTGTGTAACCAAATACTTTTAAGTGATCATAAGTAAGTTTTTGTTGATAAAAGATTTCTAATGGACTTTTGTTTAAATCTGAAATAGATTTTGCTGTTGTTTAAATCTGAAATTGTCTGGCATTCAAAACACACGTCAAATAAATGATTTTTTCAAAACTTGGTCACAATACCATCTCATTATTATAAGCTTTCAGGCTACACACACGATCCATAAAACTCATAATTTTTATCATGATATCAAACAAAAATACCATGGTACATTCATTTAAATCTTATTGTATTGTACATATCAAACATAAAGCTGTCATGCCTTTAATATACACACTAATTCTGAACCTGCAGCTTGTATTGTATTATATTGTATCATGTTCTTTCACTTTTTCGAGTCTAGCACAACAAAATCATAAGTTAAACAAAAAAAAAACACAAGAATAGACGGAAAGAAATCCTACAATCCAACTAACTATTCGATTTGAAAAAATAATTAATTTAAATCTTATTTAATTAAGTATGGATTAGATTTTAAAAACCCATGCACTAAATACACAATTAACACCTAAGTTTTAAAACAATACTCAGTTTTATATTCACAATTAACACCTAAGTTTTTATCATGCTTGTCACCACCAAATTTCCTCAAATATGTTTGAAATTGACGTCTAACCACCAAGTTGCGGTAGTTGAAGAGGTTCTTGTTCTGTAAATATTGACTTAAAGACTCTTGCTCTAATTTGCATTTTTCTTCATGCATAAATGAATCTAAATCCATTTTAAGGTCTTTATTTCAAATATGAGAACTGTGGTGTCTTTTTGCAAAACGTCCCTAAGATTCATAAGAAATAGGTGGTTTCAAATATTCAATTGTACTAAGTACAGAATAGTTATGATATTTCTGTAGTTTCATTTTAATCATGGTACTTATATTTCTTTTGGTGCTCCTTATGTTGGGGTGGCTCTTGAAAATATGTGTTATAATTAAGAAAAAATATGTTTCTGTTCTACAATTAGTCTTAATCTGTATTTGTGGTATTCTAAGGTCAAATATACAACTCAAACTCAGTTAGCCCTTTATAGTGTAATTTAGCCTCAGTTTTACGAGATAGGAGTAGGTCCGATGGACATCGGACCTACATTTAGGTTCAATTAGCTCTAAGACCGTATGATTAGCATCAAGATCTATGTGCACGGAAATTGATACAGACTTGCACGGATTTTGATACAGAGCACACGAATTTTGATGCAGATCGAATGGTCATCACACCCATCGAACCAAGGTAGGTCCAATGGGCATCGGACCTACTCTGATTCCCAGTTTTACCTGTATTACTGTATAGGCTTTAATGTACCCTCAATTGTGCAAACAAGCGGTAGGTTTCTTAATTACTTCTAAATACTTCATTTGAATTAAATCTCAAGAATTGCAATCCTTATTGTTCAATGCATAGAGCAAGCGAAATGAACTTTTGAAATTTCTCAATGCTAGCTATGATTAATTTGCTGTTTGTGTTTTTCATCGATCTCACAGTCATCATTTTATTTTTCTTTCCTTTTTGTTCCTGAAATGCATGGTTGTGTAAATTTTTTAATTATCTTTTACCTACTTTACCATTTACCTCTTAGTCAGTTATCTATACTATCTTAAAGTTTTGAGTTTAAGAATTAGTTGTTTACTGGACTTCAGTTTGTGTATATATATTCATGTTTAAGAGCTTATGTTTATTTTGGAGAGTTCATCAGTTATTACTAATCCCTAACGAGTTGCATGAATAAACCGATTTTTTTATTAATCGAAAATAAAAATAAAAAATATCGCAAAAGGGGATCGTTTTGCTAAAAAATTGAAATATAGGAAAAACAGAATTGATTATTCCGTCTCCAGGGCAGTACAAAATTTCTCATCCAGATTAATGCCCCGCTAATCTAAACCCTTAACCCTGCTAAGCAAGAAAAAAAAATCTTGAACGGAATAGATTATCCCGTCCAGCACTGTAGCATTTTTTTTGGGTTTGATTTCATATAAGAGAATGAAAAAAAAACAAAATTTTTTTTTTGCTACAGTGCTGGATGGGATGGTCTATCCCGTCCAGGTTTTTTTTTTTTAGTTAGATCGCTAATTAGGATCAAGATTAACGGGATGGGATGGTTTTATCTCGTCCAGACACTAACGGGACATGATGGTTGATCCCGTCCAACTACAGTGTCTGAACGGGATAAACCATTCCGTTTTTCCTATATTTCGATTTTTCAGCAAACGATTCCCTTTCGTGATAGTTTTTTTAATTTTCGATTAATAAAAAAATCGGATGAATAAATGGTAAGAGTAATACACACCTGTTAAGACCTCTTATAAGCAGACACATGAATAAAAAGAGAGAAAAAAAGAGAGAAAGATAGATTGAAAACAAAGAGAAAGCTATTAATATATATAACATCAAGTAGGAGAATAGTTGTACTAATCCCTAACGAGTTGCATGTGCATTTCTTGCTCTTTTTATTGGAATGAGAGTAGGTCCGATGCCCATCGGACCTACCTTGGTTCGATGGGTGTGATGACCATCCGATCTGCATCAAGATTCGTGTGTTATGCATCAAAATCCGTGTATGACTGTATCAATTTCCGTGTGCATAGATCTTGATGCTAATCGTACGGTGATAGAGCTAATTGAACCTAACTCTAGGTCCGATGCCCATCGGACCTACTCCTATCTCCTTTTTATTACCGGGATAACAATTGCTAAGGCAAATCCGGTACCAAATCCCAATCAATGAAAAGGCACAAGAGAACAATTGCAATCATTTTCTTAGCATGCCTTGTAGAAGGAGAGGTTGAATTTTGCATGTGCCCCTTTTAGGGGTGTAAACGGATCAGATATTATCCGATTTCTTCCTGATCTGAATCCGGAAAATTACTTAAATTATCCGATTCGTATCCGTATTCGAGACTATCTGTATCCATATTCGTATCCGAAAAATTATAACAGATAAGGATACGGTAAGATTTTTAACTATCCATAACTATCTGTATCCAACTGTTTACATCCCTAAACTACAATAAAGGTACTCTATGTTCTTCAATTGATTTATTAAACTGCATATACATACTATTGATTTATTAAACTGCATGTATACACATGACTAATATTTTGGTCATATGATATATGTTTTGTAACTAACAAATTTATTATGAGAAATAAAAAAATTATATTTAGATGTTATTCTTTATAGAATGTACATTAATAATTTATTTTTAATTATCCGAATTATATTCGTATCCGTCCGATATCCGATCCGTATCCGTATCCATTTAGTATCCGATCCGTATTAGTATCTGAGACTATCTGTATTCGTATCTGTATCCGAGACTATCTGTATCAGAAAAATTATAACTGATAAGGATACGGTTTGATTGTTATCCGATCCGTATCCGACCGTTTACACCCCTAGCCCCTTTATCCGTGATAGTAACAGAGATCCCATCATAATTAAAACCCATCCCATCATAAGTAAAAATATCTCATCCATCGAGGCTTGTACCAAGAAATGCATCCGTGGATAAATTTTGCATGGACTTGAAATTATTGAACTAGAGTAGTGGCAAACTTCCATTGAAGTTGTTTGAAGATAGATCAATTATTCTTAACAATGGGAAAGGAGAATTCATTTTTCCAAAATTTGAAGGAAGGTAGTGTACCATAGAATCTATTTGACCTTAGAACAATGACTTGGAGATTTGAAAGCTTCCCTAGTGAAAACGGGAAAGTGCCACCTATGTGGTTGTTCCCTATGTCAAGGAGTGCCAAACCTTTACACCTTGTTAAAGATCTAGGCAAATTGCCTTCAAGATTGTTGTTGTTCAAATCGAACCATCCAAAATGATAAGTGCACAAGACCTGCTTATGTGACGAGATAGTGCCTCTAGGACAAGGGTATTCTCAGCATTGTCAGTATCTCCCTGCATCTGTTGAAGTGATGTCCCCGCATCCTCAGATAATTTGTTTCCTCTTGAGCTCGGGATCTGTATGCCCAGTCTGCCTAAGGTGCATGAAGGAATTGATCCACTCACATTAAGACTTGGTTCACAAATTGAAGATGGGATTTCTCCAATTAGCATATTTCTGAATAAACTGAGAAATTTGGTTTGCGCCAAATAGATTGTATAGTTGAATAGGATTTCTGAGAATTCATTGTTGGAATAGTCCAAAAAGTCGGCATCCACAAGTGGGACCGCCCCTTTTAGCCTGTTAAAACTAAAATCAATGATTTCAAACAACACGCAAGGATGGGAAGAACATGGAGGAAGATCTTCTACACTAGTAAACATGTTGTGCGAAAGGTTAAGCATTGCCCATTGCCCCGGGAGCGAACCTCTTCCATATCCACCTTGGTATAACTCCGTACAACTGGTTTTTTGAGAGATCAACATAACCCAAATCACCTACATATCT
Organism: Carex kokanica; assembly: GCA_025461125.1. Classification (NCBI taxonomy): domain Eukaryota; kingdom Viridiplantae; phylum Streptophyta; class Magnoliopsida; order Poales; family Cyperaceae; genus Carex; species Carex kokanica. Next base: position 1,329,343 of record JAJGRX010001004.1, read on the forward strand.
CAGTAATCGAGGTATTTGACTGAGGTTGTACGATGCTAAACTTAAAAAACTGATTTGTGGAAATGCTAATGGCAGCTGTTCATCTGATACTTCTTCCACATATAGTTGATTATCTGATAGAGACAAATAGGTGAGGTTGTTGAGGTGCCCAAGTAAGTTAAGGTGAAGAGTTCCATTAAAATTGTTTGAGCTCAGGTCAAGAGCATGTAGACTAGAGAGTCAGACTATTGAATTTGAAATTGGTCTACTAAACTGGTTACTACTTAAATCAAGTGTTTCGAGATTTGAGAATATAAATATTTCCCAGAGAATTGGTCAACTCAATTGATTTACAAATAGGTCAAGCTCAATCACGCATACAAGGTTGAGGTGTTGGAGCGAGGTTAGATTAAAGATTGCGGCACTGAGGTTATCTTGAATGTTATGGTTACTGATGTCAAGAGCAGTGACATGGCCAGTTGCTTCTTCACAAGACACTCCCTCCCAGCCACGACAACAGTCTGTTCCAGGTTGCCAAGAGGTAAGATTAGAGTGGAAGAAGCCTCTTTTGAGTTGGAGAAGGGAAGAGCTCTGGTCAGGTAGGTATGAGACATGGGTTGTCACAGAAACAAAGCAAAAGAGACAAGAGGATAATGAGTAGAGTGTAGAGACACAAGTGCAGAGAGTTTGGCCAAGAATTAGTAAAATCCATTTGGATCTGGTACAAACAGCAGGAGAGTAGAGAATGGTGGATTATGAAATAAAAGTATATAAGAAACCCAGCTTTAAACGTGAACATTGTCAGGTTAGGCTCACATCAGCTTGACTACTTTGACTAGATTAACTGAAAGGTACTCTTCAGTTGACTTGGGTCAACCCTAGTGATGAAGACCATGAAAGGTGCTCTTCAGTTGACTTTGACTAGATTAACTAAATGATAAATGAAGTCCCTTCATCTCCATAGTGGGTCTAGAAGAGGTATGATTCTTCTAAATGTGAAATATGAAATACATAAATAATATACTATCATTGTCACAAATAAAATACAAAGTAAAAAGATAATTAACTACTATCCAAAACTGCTGATACACAGCCTTCAAAAACACTATTTCATCAATAAATATGGAAACGCTAAATTTTTTTTATTGTACAGCATCTGATCTTTTGAAAGTTCTAATACCAGACTGTAACAAACTCAACTCATCTTCACTGACATTCTTCCATGTGCCATCAATAAGCAACATACCTTTCATCGGATGTTTCACTTCCAGTAACTCCACTTCCCGGCAATTCAATGATTGTCTAGGTTTTTTCAGAGACATCCCATGCTCCACAGGCTCATCAGCACACTGAGTTTTATTCCTCTTATTGTTCTCATTATTCAAAGACACCACATTTCCTTTTGTGGTCTCTTTAACATCTAATACTGCAGTGATCGTACCTGAATAAAGTGAAGGAAGTACAGCAGTTGAACTAAACGAACAAGGAATCATACCGATCGGACACGGGGTCCATGACTTGGCAACACTCCATGCATTATAATCACCTTGATCACTATTTTTCTTTAGTTTTAAATACTCAAATTTCTCAGTTGCCTTTTTTATTGAACTGTCATGTTTTGAAGGCATGGTTTTGTGGCTAGAGAGAGCAATATCTCCTGTGAACCCAGTTTGTGAGCCTAGAAAGAGAAGCTTGTTCAACTTATCTTTTACAGTGTGAACTCCTACCATATCAACTAGTAAAAGTGCTGAGTTAACAATGTTTTTATCACCGAAAATTGTTAAACTCAGACATTTCTCGAGCAGCTTTGAAACGGAGAATACAGGTACTGAGTTTTTGTCTGAAGAGGCAAGTGCGGCATCACTTACAATACTCATGTTCCCAGTCTCTTGAAGTAACTTGAGAGTAGTCACGAGCCATAAAAAGAGGGAACTCAATTTACTGGTAAGTGACGACTCACATAGAGGCTTGGATTTCTCACTGTGGCTGCATTCAACTACAAAATTAGAGTCAGTGCAACTTGCAAGATTGAAAAATATATTTCGAGTAAAGATGGGGTGAGCTTAAAATCACCAATGGAGGAGAACCAGGAGCTTAGTGTAAAAAAAAAAAAAGAACTTTTCGATCAGCTTCGAACAACGAATTAAAACCGTTGATCTTAATCTACTTATTTTAGTTCAGTGGTGTTCATTTCGCAACAATTTTCGACCTCTTGATCAACAAAAAGGAAATTGCAATGTTGTACAATGGGAACATAAATGTATGGTTTGTGAAGTAGATCAAGATCAACGACTAGAATTCATAATCTGAAGCCAATCCAACAGTTTTTGTGGTTAAGCACACTAACTTCCATAGTGAGCTGAAGCTCACCCCAGCTTTACTAAAAAAAAAATACTCAAAAAATCTTTCTAGGTCTGGTTTGCTAAGAACTTCAGAGAATAATTTTAAAGGACATGCAGGTATGTCACTACTGATTGAATTGTAATACTGTCTGAAGTCAGAATTCAAATTGCAAACAAGAGAGTGAGGCTATGATAATATGCATATTATGGATTGACCTGTGCTATGGATCCATATATCTATTTTTAAAGTTAAAACAGTCGATCTAAACCGTTAAACATAATCTTCATATCAAAATGTACTTGTAGACCAAATTTTATATTTTTAGAAATTTTTTACTATTTTTTAGATAGGTAGAACATCGATGCTTTTGGATGGTCCAGAATTTTAAAATCAAGTGATTTTTCTACCTATAAAAATAGCAAAAAAATTCTAAAAAATATTAAATTTAGTCTTCAAGTACATTCCCATATGAAGATCATGTTGAACGGTTGAGATTGACTGTTTGAACTTTGAAAACGGATATATGAGTTCATAGCACGGGCCGTTGTGTACCGAAGCCTCACTCTGCAAACAATGCCAGCCAAAAAAAGAGAGTAAAGTTGTTCTTTTTATTAAATAAAAAGAAAATGCATTTCAATTTTCAATAATATCCTAAAAATTGCTTTAACAATAAATTTACACATAAAGGACTAATGAATTGACAACAGAGTGAGGCTATGGTAATATGCATATTACGGATTAACCCATGCTATGGATACATATTTCTATTTTCAAAGTTCAAACAGACGATCCGAACCATTAAACATGATCTACACATGAAAATGTACTTAAAGACCAAATTTAACATTTTTTAGAATTATTTTACTATTTTTTTAGATAGGTAGAAAACCACTGCTTTTGGATGGACCAGAATTTTCAGATCAAGTGATTTTCTACCTATCTAAAAAAGTAGTAAAATTTTTTCTAAAAAATGTAAAATTTGATCCGCAAGTACATTTTCATATGAAGATCATTTGAAATTGTATAAATACTAGACACTACCTAGCAAGGTTCAAAAGGGTTTGCAGAGAAACAAATTAATCAGACAGCGAGCTGTTGAAACTTCACAGGAAAGACGGTACCTTTCAAACTTTGCTTGGCCTCGATCATTTCAACTACGGCTTTAATCATGCTAAGTACTAATCTTGGCTCCTTATTTGAGAGCTTAGTAATGATAATCTTCATGTCATTAAATGAGATAAAGAGGGTTTTCAACCCATCACTATCATAATTTTCCGAGTGTTCCTCGTCAGGTGAGCTAGAGAAATCAGGATCATCCAATTTGAAAAACTCTAGCAACACAGAGACGACTTCTGACGGATATGCCAAGTAGAGTTTAGAGATAGCTTTCACTGCTTTAGAGATTAACCTCTCAAAACCTGCATCTGGATTTGCTAATTGTAGTTACTATTGTGAATATAAGCTCTTATCATGAACACTTTTTCAATATCACGTCTCATGTGAAATTTGATAGGTTCCTGTTTAGAACCACCCCAGAAATAAATGCATTGGAACTCGATCGCAACCTTACCTAACGGGTATGACTCAGTACCATCCAATATAAACTAGTACCACACCATATTAAAATACTATGAAGTAAAAAACTATAAGTTGATAGCACCGAAATAATCAATGAGTAAAATTATAGAATAGATAAGACTGACTTGATTTTGCAACTATCTGCTGAGAAAGTTTGTTGCATCCAAGCAGAACAGGCTTCCTTACACCTGAAAAGGTTGGAAATCTTTACAAAACAATTTTATGCTACTATATAGTGTCAAAAGTAAAAAATTTAGCTTAGATGCCGCAAAAGGCAAGATCGGTGATATTTTATTTCGATTAAGTTAAGCTTCGGGTTAATGCCGGGTTATATTGCTTCCAGTCAGGTTATAGCAGGGTACAGTTGCTTTTTATCTAGAGAAATTTCAGGATAACATATATAACTATATAAATAAATTAATTCTAATGGCCATTACTTTTCCCTTGAAAAAAAGTTGGGTCCAGTTCGGGTTTAGCGCAAGTTGGTTTTGCTGCTTGTGGTTTCTCATAGCAAAGGTTTGAATCTGTTCAATTTTATAATTTCATTATCCAAGATATTTCCTGTCTACTTAGGAATCACTATCCAACTTCATAATTCAATTTTATATAAAAGGAATCATGACACTTACGTTTCACTTTGGTTTCTTTATGGGTTGCCATTGTTTCCTCAGTCTTGATATAATACAACATTGCACGCACTTTAGACCTTATTTCCACAAAAACATCAGGTATTGCATTTTTCTGGGGCTCCCAGTAATTAGCCTTCAACCAATCAATAGCCTGAAATACAAACCAGTAAAAAAAATGATATTAGTAACATACGGTTTCTTTACCGGTCACAATAGAATTAACTTCAACTTTAACCAAGTCAAAAAATTGTGCAGTGTTTTCCATAGAACACCCTGTAGTATTTGCAAATAACATATCTTTTTATTTCATGATAGCTACCAAAATGTACGAGTTATACTAAAATGACGACAAAGGTACGTTGAATTAAGCCTATTATTCTCATAAAGACTGTGTTTGAGTTCAAGTGAAGCCAAGCAAAAAAAAAAAAACCTTGACACTTGCAGCACGCACAAGCTGCAGTGAAGGGAGGTCTCTGTGAGAACTTTCTACAACAAAACACATGTTGAAATGAATAATCAGATATCATGAAAGAGAATCAAAAATATATTCGAGAGTTCTACTAAATACTAACCATGACGTATATCGACAAGTACTCTTGGTATACGAACAGCTTCAGCTAGTTCTGATATTGAACGGCCTGTTTTCTTATGAGCATTCTCCATAAAACCATTCACAAGCCTTATAAAGTGACAAGAAAAGGAGCAACAAGCTTACAATCATTAGTTGTTGTCTGTGTAAACAGGGGCAGACTAGAAAATTGAGATTGGGGGAGGGGAGGGGTGGATAAATAGGTGTTCTGTAATTTTTCATTTTATGAGGGGAGCTAATAGTATAATTTTTGGTAATAATAAAAAGTTTAAAGGACAAAACTGAAAATTTTCATCCTGTGTGTAAATAGTTACATAAAGAAATACACTTTATGATAATAGCTTTGACATGATCTCTGACCACCAATCATTTCATACAAAATTTTTGCCTATAAATAATTTCTTCAAATTAATATAACACTCCATATAAATATATATCTGTTGAACCCGTCACGCATCCAAATAAAAATTGAAAGAAAATTCTAATTATTGGTGCAATTAAATTACTGTTCTCACCTCATTATTGCCATGCTATATAGCATTGACAGCATCTCTTCAGAAACTGAGACACTATATGCTGTTCCCTTCCTAAATAACCAAAGAATTTAAAAGGTAAATTCAACTAATTTAACATTTCAAGTACACAAAGACACCAAATTAAATCAAATTGATTGATACCTAAAGAAAGGGTCTTGTTGTTGGATCTCAACAAATGCCGCAGTGACATCAATTGGAATAGGTAAACAGCCCCGACTCCGCCATGCCGATATCTGAAACAAAATTAACAGAATTAAACTCATATATATTACAACATTGTATTATACCGAGAGAGAGAGAGAGATTAAAATATATATATATATATTACCCGTTGGAGTGCGGCTGAAACAGATTCGGAGGAAGAAGAGAAGATGTTTTCTCTGACAAAATTCCACTGGTCCCAGCTCGACCATGGTACCAGTTTGTGCCCCGCTGAGAGCTCCCTCTCAGCTCCTATCACTTCCTCCATTGAAACTAAATTTTTGACAACAGTTGAAATGATTTCAATAGAGTTGAATTTCAATTGAATTTTTATGATCAAAATGTTGAAATGTATCAGAATAATTCATTCACAAGTAATAAATTAAGTTCCCCCAATCTTCCCCTGACTTACTTTAGATGCCATCAAATTCTAACTTCTAGGGTTCCCTTGGGAGAGATGGGCAGCTAATTCTTGTAATTTACCATCCATGCCATCGACTAGGGTTTATAGCTTGAGCACAAAAAAGAAATTATAAGAGGAAAGAGAGATCACCTTAAGGAGGAGGATTAGTCCAGTCGGAGAAGAAGAGAAGGAGAAGAATTCTAAAGAGAACCACCGAATCGGGAACAAAAACCCTAAACCCTTACCTTACAAGCATGAACCGGTCGAATTCGAACCCGGTTCATTCGAGAAAAGAGGAACCAAAGTCGTCTCTTTTTTAGCTTCGGGTCAATATATTAACAGATTATTTTTAGCTTCATGCAGCGCACCAACCATATGCAGTTCTGCTTATTTTCTATACCTCTTGCGCTGCATGATGCTAAAACTGCGCTGTTAAACTATTTACCAAAAAGTTTGTTCCGATCTTATAATTTCTTAGAAGTTTTGTAGCAGAGAGAATAAATTCCGACATTTTTAAAAGTACCCTAAGTTAATTACAGATTAATAAATCTGCACCCGACTAGCTGAGAATTTTAAATATACCTAAACTGGTCATTTAATGGCCGGTCCCCACCCATTCTAAAATGATGAAATATAACACTAAAAAATCGAATTTTTTTTCCCTTTGTCAAATTACTTTTTTGATAGCATATTTATACTAAAACATGTTAAATCCCTTTGTCAAATTACTTTGTCAAATTATGTTAATTTATGCTGATTTATATTAAATTACTTGAAATTATGTTAATTTTTTTTAAGAGACAAATAGCTAAAATGCTGAAATATAACACAAACAAATCGAATTTTTTTTTTTAAATATTTGTTAGATTACTTTTTTGATATATAAGTAGCATATTTATAGTAAAATACTATAATTTACTTGAAATTATATTAATTTATGCTGAATTACACTAAATTACATGAAATTACAATAATTATGTAGAATTATGCTAAAATACGGTAAATTATGCTAAATTACGTATGAATAGGGCCTATTTTGTGTCATCTTTCATAAATCATAAAAAAATAGTAAAAAAATTACAAAAATAATAAAATTGGTATTCTACAAGTTCATTATATAACTAATTTACTGAGCTATGTAGATTGAACAATAGAAATGAAAATCTTAATCGAAAACTTCACCTGAAGTTTTCAGGCTCTTCCCTTTGTTTTTTGGCGATTCTGAATTTGAAAATTTGGCATAGCAACATTGATGCATGCGCATTTTCATAAGCTTTCCGAAAAGTGGTCATTTGCTGAAATCGGACACTCGAGCGCCGTTTTATGGCCGTTTGAAGTTTCGTTGTCGTTTTTCGCTTTCTCAGTGAAGATATCATCCCTATTCATACGTAATTTAGCATAATTCTACATAATTATTGTAATTTCAAGTAATTTAGTGTAATTCAGCATAAATTAATATAATTTCAAGTAATTTATAGTATTTTAGTATAAATATGCTAATTACGTATTTCAAGTAATTTCAAGTAATTTCAAGTAATTTTGTGTTATATTTCAGCATTTTAGCTATTTGTCTCTTAAAAAAAATTAACATAATTTCAAGTAATTTAATGTAAATCAGCATAAATTAACATAATTTGACAAAGTAATTTGACAAAGGGATTTGATGTGTTTTAGTATAAATATGCTATTAAAACAGTAATTTGACAAAGGGAAAACAAATTCGATTTTTTAGTGTTATATTTCATCATTTTAGCTATTTGTCTATTAAAAAAAAAAATGGGTGGGGACCGGCCATTTAATGGCCGGTTGGGCTTTTTAATCGGGACCGGCCATTAAATGGCCGGTTTGGACATATTTAAAATTCTCAGCGAGTCGGGTGCAGATTTATTAATCTGTAATTAACTTAGGGTACTTTTAAAAATGTCGGGAATAAATTGGGCCTGCCTGAGTTGGGCTTAAACAAAATTAACACAGTTCCCAAATCACATTACTCGATTTTTTTTTTATCATGGAAACAATTTTTTAACCAAAAAGTTAGAAAAAAAAATAGAAAAATCTGTTTTAGGACCCTTGAACTTTCATATTTGGTTCAATTAAATCTTTATCAATTAAAAGAGAAGGGCAAACAAACATAGTCATAACAAAATGAAAATGAGATTTGCTCCAATACCCCTTGTTGTTTGCACTATTTGGAATCATGATATGCTATCATCCAAATCATCAGATTATCATTAATTAATCATGGCTTCTAGCTATTATATATCAATAACTGCTCTATCTGATTCTATAAATCATGGATGAAATCCTGAGAATTAAAATATATACGGACATGTTTCTCAAATAGGAGCAAATTTTGAACATTCCCTATTACCATTTTTTTTTATCAGAAAAACACAGTGCTTTGAATTCTGTGTGGTTCATCCAATTTAAATTCAGTTTTATTGAGCCTCAATTTATCTAGCACATTGCACATACAGCCCTTTTAATTTTATTGCACAAGATTTTTTTTTTTTGCCAAATATTTGTGTTATATGATTGAAATATAGAAACATTGTCAAAGTTCCTAGAGAAATTTTACATCGCTTAGTGAATTGAAAAGGACGTGCAAACATACATACATGTAATTAAAAAAAAAAATGAATTACTAAAAATAAAAATAAAATGTTGCACATAGGCCTTAGATTTACCTGTTTGCGTCTCCTTTATGGAAGTAAGCTTCACATGCATTTGATAAAAAAACATGAGCACAAAAAATATGATTTAGTTGACAGGAGTTGGAAGGAAACCATCTCAATTTTTTCACACAACAAATTCATAGTTCCCTATTGCTAGTTAAAGTCATACAATCAAGCAATAATAAGTCCTAATAATATCTAACAAGATACTAATACCAAATCAAAAGTAACATACATTTGTGTCAGTCAATATTTGCATGAATCAGAGATCTTCATGCCAGTATCTGACAATGCAAAATCAGTCAGGGGAGTGTTATCCCACTCCACTTTATCTCCAGCAATGCGAAAAGGCACATAGTGATAGTGATTATCAGGAGAAATACCAGAAAGGTCACATTTAGACTCTGTACTATGAATTTACCGCTGAACAAAGAAACCACCAGTAGGATGCAATAGAGCAGGAGATACATTGATCCGTTGAAGTAAGAAACCCGCTGGAGGAATTTCATGCGGGGAGATGCAAAGAGAGCGTTGTTTCGGGAGAAGAATATCTCGACTGAACCCGTGGCCCAGCAGAGCATCTGGTGGAGCCAGTCAGTGAGGTTGATAGGTGCGGTCCCACGGAACGCATCCCTACCAACCTACAAATGCAGCGTCATCTAAATCTCAATTGGGTTTACATTATAGGGACTGTTACTTGAACTGATCCAATATTCATAAATGTCTTAGGCCTAATTTAGATTATCGTTATTACAATTCCTTGGGTCGGAAAGAGAAAGAAACCAAAGTACCCAAATATAAACTTCATCAGCACCAAATGTTACTGATGACGTAAGAACCATGATTTACACATAATTAAGATGCCATAGACGAACTGATGTATTGTAGAGCTACTCCTAAGAATTCAAACCTTGTGAATGCAAACTCCGGTTCATGTTATCAAGATAAAGCTGAAATTTTGAAAATTTTGTTAGCAACCTTTATGAAAGTGACTTTCCTGTACTGATTTATTCAAAAATACCTGAAGTATACCAACAGCAGCAAATTTGTCCAATATAGTCTTTGCATCCACTGGACTGATATCCATCGGTGGCTCCAAAATGGCTTCCACACACTAAGACAACATAACAAAACAAGAATAAAACAATCAAGCCTTGATGCTCAATACAACCAAATAATTTTAGGGGGAATTTAGTGAAAATCTTATACCCTTGAAGTGTAGTTTTCATCCCAGTATGTATAGCTAACACCATCAAGCATTCTGGTTTTGCAAAGATCTTCAATGAAGAGCTTGACTTGCACAGCCTGTTCTACAGCAAAAACAAATATGTTATCCATACACAAAGTCTCCCCTAAAATCGACATGCAAAGCACACACATATGCAGAGTTCAAGGAACCCACATCTGAAGTTGATTGGCCTTGTATCTTGAAGGGGTAACCGACCACAAAGCCCGCCAGTGATAGTTTTGTGACCTAGAGAAGCAAACAACATAGATATACAACAATTAACATGCTATGAAGTATAATGAGATCAAAGACTTTGTTGTGAAGTTTATAAAATGGGAAAGTAACAAATAAAAGGGGAAAAACAAACTAAATACTCTACGCGAGATGAGAGATTCAGTGTACCAGTGTTTGAAAATCTTGGGCCATTAAGTTGATATTTTTCTTTGTACGTTCCAAGACACTGTATCACAAGAAAGCAAAAGGAATTTGAAAGAAAAACTGCAAAATTCATAAATTTAGGAGATCCTTTCACAGCAGCTACATGATAGTAAACCAGTGGTCACATCTCTTAAAGGACCAGGTAGTACAACAGCTGTAACAGTAATAAGTGTCCGTGCGAAAATGGCATTTCTAAAGGTTTCTCCACTTTATATTTCATCAAAACCACAAACAAGCCTAAGCCCAAGATGGCACCAGGCATAGTACTGTAAACCAGCTACAAATATATGCCTAACTAATCCATATACCTTAAAGGGATTGCTATTTTGTTTTGTTCATCAGATACGGCCAAGCCAACATACTTACTGCCCACATCTAATCCAAGAAATCTGCACTTTGTAACACCCGTTTTGAGCACTTGCTGAAACAATGCTGCCGACGTAACCAACTTCATCCCTCTGATCTATCATACAACAAGCCTAATGAAATTAAATTCTACCCAGGCTTGCCACAGCAGAATAAAGCTTGGATTTGTGAATTCCTAACTACAAAGGCAATAATAGATAAGTTAAAAGTACAAAATATTTCTCATAGGCATTTCATTGAACAGTTTAGGAGCGAATGAACAAAGTGACAATGGCCTAGAAAAAGGTAATCTGAGTACAAACACAAGTTGATCAATTGTTCTATTGCCTCACTTTCATAAAACTTGTGCCTCACTGTCACAACCTGAACAAGGTGGACCATGAAATTTAAGGAAACAATACTTGATCAGTCAAAATCATGAAATTTAAGGAACAATACCTGATCAGTGAAAACCATGAAATTTGCTGTTAAGTCCCTATAATTTAACAGAATTTATCCGGAACCAAACTGGAAGACTAAAAATGGGCAAAATAGTCCCTGGAATTTACCAGATTCATACTAGACTATTTCAGAATTTAAAAACAACTCGTGAACAGACCATAATTTACCTATGTGCCCCCAGATATTAATACCAACCTGGTACGAGCCACAAGTCCCAAAAGAAGTTATTCTCAAGGTTTTGTTTCACGGAATGAGAGAGGAAACAAGAAATTCACACCGGTATTAACTGGTAGTGGATAGTGCCTGCTTGGGTTTTGTCTCAAAACCTCGTAGGAATATGAATATCTGATTTCCAGCGTCAATTACAGTATTACCTCTCAGGAAACATAATGATTTTTAATTTAGAAATGTCAGGTCTCAAACAGTACTTAAGGAAGACAGAAAAAGGGTAAAAAAAATGCAACATCTTAGATTAGTGTCACTTGTAACTCATCAATCCTTACTGCACAAAAAGAATACAAGGATTTTTTATAGCTAACCACTTGTACTAACTTGTACCAGCATATTTTTGGAATGCAATTCCATAATCCGTGCATCTTACAAGATTAAAACTATCAAGACAATCAAGGCCATTGTAAACAGGAACCATTTATGTAATGCATCTACTAAGTTATCTAACATGGATCAATTCAACCATGACAAGTATCACACTTCAATTAAATTTTTTAAACACAAGACATCATGATACCATGGTAAATTTCCCCAAATCTGAACTTCAAATTTAGTTTTGTGTCCACAACTCAATGAAACATCACTACAATTGGAGTACACATTAGACCGTCAACTAATAGAAACATCAATCGTGATTTCCAAGTAAAGTAAGAGCAAGACCATCTGCACATGGCAGCCACGGAGCAATGCCTTAACCCACAATTAACATCAAGCTTAGGGTACAGCCATATTTTAATAAAGAAGGGATTCAAGAGATGTCAAATTTGAGCATTGTAGGAACCATAGTAACAAGATACGCGAATTGTACAATATATGCAACCTCGAATTTTTTTTTCCTTTTCCCTTTTTCTATTCCAGTAAACTAAAACCAGCCTTATAAAACAAATATGAACTATTTATTAAATCATATTATTTGAACTGCAGATCCATACTATATAGACATAATAAGAAGTTAAGAACTACAAACTGAACATCTTTGTTTTCTTTCTCTGTTTAAAAATCAATTGCATTCAATGATAACGCTACCACTAACTTGGAAACAGAAATCTTAAATTAGTAAAGTACAACTACAGATATCATAAGAAACCCCCCATAACTTGATATGAATCTCCAAACAAGAAAATGATAGTTGGGCTTCATTGACAAGACCAAATAAGAAAATGGGTTTGGTGATTACCTCAATTTCGGCACAATCAAATGAGAGGGGCAACCCTAGGCAAACCGCCACAACCACCACCCCGCAACCTTAGTACCAGGTGCAGCGCTGACTCTGCAATTTTACAATTTCTTTATGTTGGCTAAATAGCAATTTTAATAAAGCTGACTATACTGCAAAGATGGAACTACAGTTTAATTACCTTTCTGGATGCTGTAATCAGCAAGTGTGCTTCCCGGTGAAGATCAGGCGCTGCTGATCTGGTGCAATCCCTGCAATACCAAACACTAGAAAAAAAAAATCAAATCATTTGTATCAATCCACATCAGAATAATTTATTTATCAACCAAACACCAGTAACGCCAAATTATTATTCAATTGAGAGGCGTTAAATTAAGTACAACATGTGCATAATCACGAGAAAAAAAATCAGAGTATGAATAAAGTCACGAAGAAATCAAAATTACAAACAATTTAGGTTTTCTCTTCATTAAATGCTCTCTGAAGATAGAAATAACAACAAAGTTATATAAATCCTAGAATAAAATTTATGAACTCGGGCTACTTTGGTACATTATCTCAGAGGCGGAGCTACATTCAAGGAATGGGGGTCAATTGACCCCCATTTATTTTGAAATTTTTTGTACTTATACATGATTTTCTATATAGTATAGGGTAAAATGCTATAGATACGGTAATATTGACCCCATTTGTAGCATGAAAAATTTATATGACTGACCCACATTCATGATTGACCCCCCCGTAACTTGAAAGTCTGGCTCCGCCCCTGATGTATCTAACCAGTATTGTACTGAAATCTGACAGGCTGAACAAATTATGGCAGTAATTACACCTCAACACCTAGCCATCGCAATAGAATCTGTTTATCCAGCGAGTCTACTCGAAAACCCGTAACTTAGATCTTACTCATTTCAAGCAGGAGTGGTGACGCACAGCCGCACAAGAAGAGGCAAAGAGGTGGTGCGACAGCGAAGAAGTTACCCGACTTCGTATGGGAGAGATGAGAGAGGAGATAGGCGCGCTTCTAGGATGAGCGGTGGGACCTCCTGGAATCGAAGATCGGACTGAGAGTCTGAGAGTCTGAGAGAGAGACGGTGGAGGGAGGCGGGGTGGCGGAGAGAGGTGGCTAAGTCGCGAAGAGAGGGGCAAAGATCGGGCTAGAGGCGCTCAAACGGGAGAGCTCCAGAGATGAGGTTGTTCGCGTAATGTTCTGGGTATTTAAACTTCTACATAATATAGATATATTTAATTAAAAAAAACAGATTATTTAATTAAAGAACTGATATTAAATTTGAAATTTTATTATAACCGTTGACAGATCAAGATATCTACGTGCTAAATATAAAAATAAAAATTAAATTTTATTGCCTTACCTTTTTTTTTAAATATAACAAACACGGAATGTTAAAAAAGTTTGGAGCAGTCTCAAGTAACATAGACAACATGGAGACAGCGATTTATGCATCCTATGAGCGAGAGAAGAAGAAATTAATTCTAGAGTTAGAAAACTCAAGTTCGCAAGTTTCATTCATCGGGTTCTTTGTGGATTTCACTATCTGCCCATTTTATCAATGAAGAATACAAGCTGATAAAGAGGTTAATTGGTTTCAAGCACTACGAGGATTACTGTGTTGGTGATTTTAACTCATGGAAACTAAATGCCACAAAAACATGCATATCCGAATGGAAAATTGAGAATAAATTATTCTCATTTACTATTGAATTTATTGATTGTTTTCCGTGTTTTAAAGACCTTCCAAAGTGTTATCCGATGATAAAGTTAATTTACCATGCTTCAAGAGATGATAAAGAAAATGTTCATCCCATGTGTTGTTTTCGGCAGAAATTCTTCATTTTCTTGTTGAAAGTATTGCAAATTAAATAAATTGTACAGTTTGTCATATTAGATTGCAAATACTTGAACCGCCAGGCACCAATTGGAGAACAAGATTATTTCGAAGAGGCATTCTAATTTGTCAGATTAGATTACATATCATACATTTCTCTATGCAATGCACAGAATCTCTCTATAATTACAATCTACTCATTTAGGATGGGTGTCATATAATATACAGATTAGATGGAAATATTAATATCTCTAAAAATAAAAAACAAAGTAAACCGTCCCACTTTGGACGGTTTGGTAAACATCTGTAAAAAAAAAAAAAAAAGCTGATCGCCCCAACGTGGGGGTGGTTAGGGTATTTTAAAAAAAAATTCATCCCAGAGGGCATATTTGCTATTTTTTTTCCTAGAGGGCATTAATAAAAATTTCGGCAATATATTGTTCTATTTTTTCTATTGTTGAATAATTATTTTTTTCGTTGGTCTATTTTTTTTATGAAATATTTCATTTTGTATGAGATTTTTTTTTTCTCTTATAATATGTCCCCGTTGTAACACACGGGCACAATACAAATACATTTTTATATGAAACAAACAAGTGCATTTTTTTTTTGTTCTCTCAATTACTTTTTTTCTAATTCGAAAGAACAAACTAGCGCCATAAACCAAAATAAAAGACAGGGAAATAAGAAACAAACAGTCCAATTGCGAAGTAAATTCATAATTATAGAGGCAGTCATCTAGTATAAAATCATCCTGAGCTCTTGCCTTTCGATAAGAGAACTAGCTACATGGGGTCAATTCTGTACAAAATTTCATAAAAGAAAATATGAACCTTATACATGCAAATTGATGGGTGAGATTGTAACGATTTTGTTTGAAGCAATAAAAAAAAATATATTTATAATTATATTAAGCAGCAGGAAGAAACAATTAACAGATGACCTCACAAATATAGAAAGAAATCATCTGGTCTTCCTTGAATTCGCATCCTCTGAGATATCTCATATTTTTACAAACTACCCTCCTTCTAGAAAAGATCAAACAAAATATCCCCTCTAAATTTCTTGACAAAATACTCTTGTGGCCCCAAATCTCCCTTCTCTCTCTCTCTCTCTCTCCAGGTTACTCTATGTAAGATTTTTATTTTGGAAACCCCCAAATGAAGAAGGCTCCGCCATTTACTTTGTTATTGTTAAATTTATCATATCGCATTTAATTTCCTGCGCATCATTCATTTTTAAAAACTCAATTATAACAAATCTTTTAAGGCATGAGTATGATTTGTATGTTGTATAAAAAAAATCTTTTAAATAATTTGTATATTGTATTTTCATCAATCTTTATAAATGGAATTTGTATACTGTATAAGTGTATATTGTATTTTTGGAGTGCAGTGCATTGAAGAAATTTTTTTTTTAAGGAATAGGAGCCAAAGTTCCTATTTTTTATTAACCTCAATTAAGTACATTATTTTGTTAAAAAATTTGAGATATAACTCTATTTTTTTTTTTAGTTTATGAAAATTTTGTACAAAATTGACCCCATGTAGGTAGTTCTCTTGTCGAAAGGCAAGAGCTCAGGATGATTTTATACTAGATGATTGCCTCTATAATTATGAATTTACTTTGCAATTGGACTGTTTGTTTCTTATTTCCCTGTCTTTTATTTTGGTTTATGGCGTTAGTTTGTTCTTTTGAACTAGAAAAAAGTAATTGAGAGAATGAGTAAGGCTTAAATGGAGAGGATAGTTATGCTGATTTCTTTTATTTTTAGTTCAATTTTACTTAATTTTAGTCATGGCCTTCACGGGACATGACAGGCGCATGCGCCTCAACTCTACAAATTGAATATTTTTTACTATTTCAACTTTCATGGCTTGAGACTCTTTGGACAAGCTCCTTTTGGGCTCACCTATTTGACTGGGTTTTAGTTGGGCCGGAAATTTTGGGCTGACATTTGAGCCTTTTTAGTTATCTTCGTTTCTTTGTGAAATTATTTCTCAATGAAACACCCTCCGGAATTCAGATTCAGTGCAATACCTGACGGTGCAGAATGAGATCTGAGTCAGTCCATTTTAATCTGGTACGAATCTTAAAGCGGACCCTCTGAGGCACAAGCTTTCATCTTAACCAGTAACCCAAATAGTATTTTAGTCTTTAGTCGAAAAATAGTTACTGTTAGTATTAGTTATGTATCGGTTGTGGTGTTTCATAATATCGAAAATAATAAAGATTGGTTGGAATTGGACTAATTATTATGGAAAGAAATTTGCGTCCGACATTCATCGGACTCAAATTGAGTCTGACAGGTTCCTCGAGTTCGTATTGTCTTAAGTACTACATCAGTGAGGCTCACAAATTTACAGTCCAGATTTACTTATAGTCAGTGCCTATTTATAAGTAGAGGACCCGCTTTAAGATTCGTGCCACATTAAAAGAACGTTCTTCCACTGTATGACCGCTTTAAGTACAAATTTTGAGGCAAATACACACGGATATTGAAGCTACCTGCACAAATTTTAAAGCAGATCAGACAGTGGAGGAATCTATCAAATTCAAATTTAAATCCGATGTGCGTCCGAACCAACTTGTTCCCATTATTGTGTGCTTTTTAGGATTTTATGATGATCTGTGTTCAACTGCTCATGCTTTCAAGCTTTCTTGGAGAGACAGAGAGCTCGGTACATTGATTTAGTGATTGTTTGTTAATTGTAATAAAAGCTGACAATTGTACGTAATTGTCTCGTTTAGTAATAAAATTTGCTCGTTCATGACATCATGTTATACTAGGCATGACATCATGTTATACTAGGCATGATCAAATTAATCAATTTGCATACGTAAGATGTTGAACAAATAGTTGAAATGAATAAATTTTCAAACTTTGAACAAATGTAGCTGAAAAGTGTGATGGTTGTGATTAGTAAGATATGTTTGGCTTGACACTTCTAGTTTAATACATTTATTAATAATATATAATTGGAAATATATATTGCGCATTCCACAAGGTGAAGTGGTGAACAGTTTCATATATTTTGGTGTGGTGACTGGTGACACCTCCACTAGTATTTAAATTTTAAATTAGCCACCTTCTTTACCTAAGAGACCAAAATTTGATTGTCGTATTCCTATAATTTAGCACTAATCCAACTCACCACACATTATATGGCTTGTGGGGCCCCAATTTCCAATTTAAGACTTGATAAAGATTTCAGTGCTAATTGAGAAGGTAGAATGGATTGATATTACTTGTTATAAAATATCTTACAATTTTTCAGAGCACTGGAACAATAAGTTTTTTAAGTGTTAATTATAAAATATACTTTCTAAACTATCTATGACAGAAAGGAACTAAAAAAATGTTTATTCCCCATAAAGAGATAAAATGATCACTTAAACATTTTATTATGTATCTTGTGTGCAATTGAATATATAAAATGCTCCCAAATTAATACCGATTGTAAGCATTTTTGGATGAATAAAGGACGCATTTTGTTGGAGGAGACCAATGCAGAATAAAAACTCTTAGCAAGGGAAACTACATCTTCACTCGTCAATAGAGGCTCACACAACTTTTATCCCCCAAAATATTCAATCAATTTCGTTCTATCCTTCTTAAACCGCAACACACACACACACACACATATAGAGATGGGCTATTATGCTTTGCAAAGTAAAACAAACGTTTTACTTCGGACTCGTTTTCAAATTTTCAAAGTCCAAACAGTCAATCCAAACTATTAGATGTTCAATCTATATTAAAATCTACTTGCAAATCAAATTTTACATTTTTTGGAAATTTTTACTATTTATTAAGCCACTTTGAAAATTGTTGATCCGGGTGAACAGTAAAAATAGTGCAACAAAATTCTGGACGATGTGATCAACAATTTTCAAAGTGGCTTAATAAATAGTAAAAAAATTCCAAAAAATGTAAAATTTGGTCTGCAAGCAGATTTTAATATAAATTGAACATCTAACAGTTTGGATCGACTGTTTGGACTTTGAAAATCCGAAAACGAGCCCGAAGTAAAACGTTCACTTTACTTTGCAAAGCACAATAGCCCATCTCTCTCTCTCTATATATATATAGAGAGAGAGAGAGATAGAGAGAGGCTAATATGTTTTTAGTAGCATTTCGGCCGAAATGTTTCCAATTCAAAATTGGATTTTCAAAGTCCAAACAGTCGATCCAAACCGTTAGATATGATCTCTATATTAAAATCTGCTTGGAGACCAAATTTTACATTTTTTTGGAATTTTTTTACTATTTATTAAGCCACATTGAAAATTGCTAATCACATGGTCCAGAATTTGGTTGCACTGTTTTTACTATTCACCCGGATCAGCAATTTTCAAAGTGACTTAATAAATAGTAAAAAAATTCCAAAAATTATAAAATTTGGTCTCCAAGCAGATTTTAATATAGATTGCACATCTAACGGTTTGGATCGACTGTTTGGACTTTCAAAATTCAATTTTGAATTGGAAGAATTTCGGCCGAAATGCTACTAAAAACATATTAGCCTATCTATATATATATATATATATATATATATATATAGAGAGAGAGAGAGAGAGAGAGAGAGAGAGATAGGCTATCATGCTTTGGAAAGTAAAGATAGTGTTTTACTTCCCGCTCATATCTCCATTTTTAAAGTTCAAACAGTCAATCCTAACTTCTCAACATGATATTCATATTGATATGTGCTTGGAGACCAAATTTTACATTTTTTTTAGAAATTTTTTACTATTTTTTTAGAATTTTTCAAAATCACAGCTTTTCATTAAATAAAAAAATAATAATAAATTCACAAAAACAATGATTTTCAAAAATTCTAAAAAATAGTAAAAAATTTCCAAAAAATATAAAATTTGGTCTCCAAGCACATATTAATATAAAGATCATGTTGAGAAATTCGGATCAACTGTTTGAACTTTGAAAATGGAAATATGAGCGGGAAGTAAAACGCCCTCTTTACTTCTCAAAGCACCGTAGCATCACTCTATATATATATTGAGGAGGGTTCAAATGCACCATAATTTTTGTGCTCCAATATGCTCCACATCATTTATCTCCATTTTCAAAGTTCAAACAATCGATCCGAACCACTCAACATGATCTTCATAATAAAATATACTTGGAGACCAAATTTTATATTTTTTAGCATTTTTTTACTATTTTTTTAGATAGGTACAAAATCATTTTTTTAAGGAGATTTTGGACCATCCGATAAAGTAATATTGTACCTATGTAAAAAAATAGTAAAAAAATTCTAAAAAATATAAAATTTGGTCTCCAAGCATATTTTATTATGAAGATTATGTTGAGTGGTTCGGATCGATTGTTCGGACTTTGAAAATAGAGATAAAGAATGTGGAGCATATTGGAGCACAAAAATTATGGTGCATTTGAACCCTGCTCATATATATATATATAGAGAGAGAGAGAGAGAGAGAGTGTGGCTAATATCAAAACGTTTGTTCCTAAGCCCTCGTGCAACCAAGTCGTTTTCGGATTTTCAAAGTTCAAACGGTCGATCCAAACCGTTAGATGTTCAATCTATATCAAAATCTGTTTGCAGACCAAATTTTACATTTTTTGGAATTTTTTTACTATTTATTAAGCCACTTTGAAAATTGCTGATCCGGATGAACAGTAAAAACAGTGCAACCAAATTCTGGATCATGTGATCAGCAATTTTCAAAGTGGCTTAATAAATAGTAAAAAAATTCCAAAAAATGTAAAATTTGGTCTCCAAGCAGATTTTAATATAGAGATCACATTTAACGGTTTGGATCGACCGTTTGGACTTTGAAAATCCGAAAACGACTTGGTTGCACGAGGGCTTGGGAACAAACGTTTTGATATTAGCCACTCTCGATACACACACACACACACACACACACACATTAGCAAAATGAAAATTACATTTAACACAGCTAGCTAAATTATTGTTCTCTGTATGAAAGATTACAAGTTTGAAATCCAGTGTGCAATGTCTATACTAAGAGTGATTCAAAAACATTAATCCTCATTTAATACTAATTAATATAAAAGAAAATTTTGTGTTAGCAAACTTGCATCTATAAACACATAGTTTTAACATGTGTAAGTCCACATGTACCAGCACAACTTTTCATCATACACACAGCAATTTCGATCAAGGATACCAATTTGATAACATGACGTGTGCATCATGATCAGCAATGACTGGTCGTCCTGTGCATTCCCTTTGTGCTCTTGTTTGTGTTATAATGACTATGAAAGTATGAAGCAATTACTTGATCATTTAATAGCTGCATCTTTACTTTAAAAACTGACTACAAAAATTAGTAATCACTAGCTTAAAACAAATGCATTAATTGGGGTTAGTTATAATTGTTGATTATTTTCTATTAAACAAATGCATTAATTAGGGTTCAAATGCTTCCATTTTGTG
This sequence comes from Carex kokanica, assembly GCA_025461125.1. NCBI lineage: Eukaryota > Viridiplantae > Streptophyta > Magnoliopsida > Poales > Cyperaceae > Carex > Carex kokanica. The sequence goes on from JAJGRX010001004.1 coordinate 1,350,447, forward strand.
TGCCTCTATTATGTCTCTATTTTTAAAATTTTAATAACTTAAAATTAAAAACTTAAAAGTCAAAATAAAATCGTTGGATATAATCTATATTATTTTATTTATGCACGTGTAAAAAATTATGATATTTCAACTTTGTTTTGTTTGTCATCAAGAACTCGTAAAAATGTACCAATGTAAATAATTTATAGACACTAACTTTTCAATTTATTGATATACGTAAAAACAAAATCTTAATGTAATTTTTTTATGAGCACATAAAAGAAAAACATAAATCACATACAACAGTCTTATTTGAACGTTTATGTCTTTAAATATTAAGTTATTAACATTTTAAAATTGAAAATAGAGACATAAAACAAAACAAAAAACATTTGAACTCTCACTTTAAAAATGCAAAAGAAACTAACGATATCCTAATCATTATATAAGCAATAGAGAAATGCATGCCAACAGAGGGAAAGGACACGCCCTTTTTACCAAGAGAGCATTAAAATTATTATATTATATACTCCTCTGCTCATGCGCTTTAAAATATGATCAAATATCCTTCCATCTCATGTTTTTTTATAAATTGCTTGTGTAAATGAAGAAGAAAAGAACTATAATTAGATAATTTAAAATTGTGTGCACTGCATCTAGGGGTGTCAATGGCACTCTTTCATCTGTTTATCTGACCCGTACTGTACCGTAGATAAGATGGTACTGGTAAGATTTTTTTTTTTTCTAAACTTATTGAGTACGAGTACAGTTGTACAGGTAAATATTTTTTCATTGTCTAAACAGGTAAGTATAAAGGTAAAATCTATTTCGTATTCGTTACCAAATTAGATAATTATAAAAAAATATATATATTATATTTATTAATGAGCAATGAATATCTATTCACCAACTACTCTTTGTAGTTGTGTCTAGGGGTGTTCAAACGGTCGGTTCGACTGAAACCGAATTAAAATATGCAAACCAAAGTTTTGATCGGTTTTCAAAACTAGAATCGAACCGACCGAATTGAACTTTCCAACCGAATTACAACCGAACCGAACAAACCGAAGTAAATTTCAGTTTGTTCGGTTAAACCAAAATTTGATAAAATCAAGCAAGAAATCCAAAAATGAAATTTGAACCACTTCTAAATATGATTTGACTCGAGCAACAGATCCAGCAAGAAATTCGAATCAGATAAATAACTGATGCCTTTTTTCATCTTTGTCTTTACAATCTGAAACCTAACTTCCTCAAAAAGGAGGGGACCCTGATGCACTCTTTGGAATTCACAAATCATACATATCAGACAAAGAAAAATCAGACACATCACTCCCAAATTTGTTTCTTGTCCTCGTGCATTGCACAAATTATACAAAAACCAAAAAAGAAGAAGAAAGAGAGTAGACAGAAAAGAAAAAAGACAAGCTTTTGAGAAAAAAAAACTTAGAATCAGAGAGGAGGCAGTCAAAATTGTTCACGGATAAGAACAATTTGTAAAAAATAAAAATAATTATTATATTAGCACTATCAGTTATTTATCCGTTACCGTTCCGTGATCCGATAACCATAATGAGTATAAGTAGAGTACGGGTAAGGTAATTCGTAGCGGATAAAAGTAAAGTACAGATAAGAACAATTTGTAACAGGTACGATGGAAATTTTTTTTTTTCTTTTAGACCGGTATTTTTTGGACTTTGCCTACCCCTGATTTTGGGCTTTGCCTACCCCTGCCCTGCGCCTCAGCGCCTGCGCTGCGCGAAGTCACGAGAAAATAAAATAAAAAAAAACTCGCGGAGACAGAGAGGAGAGGCGAAGCAGAAGAAGTGAAGAACCGACTACCTCTGGAAGAAGAAGCTCCGCCTCTGTCTCTGGAAGAAGCTCCGTTAATTTTTCGTTCAAACCCAAATCCGTTAATTTTTTCAAACCCGAACCGTTAATTTTTTCAAACCCGAATCCGATTATTGCCTACCCCTGGCTCAAATCCTAGCTCCGCCACTGCATCCGACCCTTATCTTACCTGTTGACACCCCTAACTGCATCTTAATATCTACAAATCGGCATTAATCAAATACTTTCTGAAAACTATTGCAGTAAATGCGTTACTATTTTGCAGTGATGTTGATATTATTGAAATGACTCTCATGACAAATTGAATTGTTTTTCTCGTTATGGTACTGTGCATACCGCACATTGATCCGTAGTTCCGTACATTGAATTAGTCTTTTTTTTTAAGTCAAAACAGTCAATTTAAATTGTTCAATATGATATTACTTTTTGTTACTAGTAAAAAATTACTACTTCTGGATGGTCTACAATTTTTAGATCAAGTTTTTTTTTTACCTTTCTAAAAATCAGTAAAAAATATTTAAAAATATAAAATTTGATCTACAATTACGTTTTCATATGTGATCATATTAAACGGTTGTGATCGACTATTTGAACTTTGTAAACATAAATATTGATCTAAAGTACGGATCATGTGCGCTATCCATTAATTGTAACATATCCTCACTATTGATTTTTTTTTGTAATTATATTTTATTTGGTCGGTTACAATTTGGTATTCAATGACTAGCTACAAATCCGTCGTGATCAGACTTGTTAATTTAAATTTGAGTCAAAAGGTAGCTGTTAGAAAGAAATCCGAGTTCAAAAAGTAAAGAAAAGATACATAATTTAAAACTTAACCCACTAGGAGTGGTTAATGTAGGGCTCAAAATAACAAGAAAAATAATGCAAAAAATGTTACTGTCATTGAAATGACCTAAAATGACTAAATTTAAAGCTCAATATTGCTCTGTATATAAAAGTACACTGGTAATCAACAAATTGGGGAGAAAAAAATGAAGAAATTCTTAAAGAACCTTAATGAACTAAGAAAACAAATATATAATTAGTAATAAAATTAGTTCATTATTTTTTTATTTTAAAAAAATAGTAAAATTAACCGTCTTAGTATGAAAGGAACCAAAATTTAATGGTTTCACAAATTTGTTATATATAAAACCAGATAAGATGCAATAACTATAACTGAAAAAAGAGGCATTTTTGTAGAAGTAAAAACGAGCCAAAAAAAATATATATATTGTGTACATTTTATACACTTGCAGCATATTTTTTTGTCGCATTTAGTAAGTCTTTCTCTCGTTTACACCTGTCCATATCCAAAAACAATCACTGTCGATTTCATCTACAGTGCTAACACTCCAAACAAATAAATTCACCTTCTCTCATGATTAGATTCAAAATCATTGCATGAAAAATAAACAGATAATCAAGTTAAAATCAAACTATGTACAAGCTGATTCCATTTCTCTTCCCTTTCTTCCTCCTTACCTCTTCTCTCCTATTGCAACCAAAATTCACCCTCCTTACTCTAACCACACAAACTACTCATAAAAAAAATCAGATCACAAACAAAAGCAACTTTTCACTACCCATCTACCACCTTAATTCAATCTTAAATCATACCAACAATACCTCCGCCTTTACCGACCGCATAAGCCGTGATTCAGCCCGGGTAGCCTTGTTGGCACGTGACATCTCTTTACGGTTAGAGAGATACAGACTAGATGATTTTGGGTCTGATGTGGTTTCAGGTCTATTTCAGGGAAGTGGTGAATACTTCATTCGTGTAGGCGTCGGTACGCCGGCAAGAGATCAGTACCTGGTCATTGACTCTGGCAGTGATGTAATCTGGTTACAATGCATGCCATGTGATCAGTGCTACTCTCAGTCTGACCCTATATTTGATCCATCCACTTCATCTTCTTTCTTGGCTGTGACATGTGGGGGACGTGTTTGCCACCTAGTCACCGGTACCAGTTGTAGCAACCCGGATGAAAGTTGCCGGTACATATGCATATTGTCTCATGTCATATTATATTGTTATATTTTGAAAATTTCTTACTTCATCTACATATGCTAATTACATGCAGATATGAGGTGTCTTACCGAGATGGTTCCTACAGCAAAGGTGTCGTAGCCTTAGAGACGCTGACATTCAGGTTCAACTACGGTAAGTGGAGTTGCCATTGGCTGTGGTCACCACAACCATGGTTTATTTACCGGTGCCGGTGGCCTATTGGGCCTTGGGTGGGGCCCAACCTCCTTCTTGGCCCAGCTTGGTGGCTCGGCTGGCGGGGTCTTTAGTTACTGCCTCGTGAGCCGTGGATCAAGCTCTGAAGCAGGCACACTAGTCTTCGGTCGTACCGAAGGGGTTCCGGTGGGAGCCGTGTGGGTCCCACTCTTGCGCAATCCTCGGGCTCCTAGTTTCTACTATGTAGACCTTTTGGGACTTGGCGTGGCTGGGGTAAGGTTACCCCTTGAAGAAGATATGTTTCAACTCTCTGAAGATGGCTATGGCGGTGTGGTTATGGACACTGGTACGGCGGTAACTCGGTTACCAGAACAAGCATATAATACACTCAGAGATGCTTTTGTTGGTGCTGCAGTGGGGCTCCCACGTACCACCGGTGTATCGATATTCGACACGTGTTACAACCTCAACGGGTACAGCAGTGTGAGGGTACCAACTGTGTCGTTTTATTTCGCAGAGGGTGCGATACTGACACTACCAGCAAGGAACTTCCTCATCCCTGTGGACAACTTGGGGACGTTTTGTTTTGCATTTGCTCCATCACAAACTGGTCTATCAATCATGGGGAATATACAGCAGGAAGGGATCCAAATCACATTTGACGTCGCTAGCGGGTTTGTAGGATTTGGACCCAATAATTGCTAGTCGCATAGACGATGTACAACTATACAATATGTATACTATAATATGTGTATGACAGAATATTTCTATAAATGTAAGACTTAGGAGAGAAAGGGAAATCCAATAATATAAAGGTGACATGATGGGATAGTGATGTATATCAATCAGTATTTAACACTGTTGAGATACTATTGGTCATACAAGCTGAATAAATAAACAAAGCGGTTTGGCTTGATACGAAAAGATCCTTTTGCTTTTGCTACTTTTGCATTAGTATATATATATTGCTCGCAAATTGTTAGACATATCCCGTTGGCTGTCGTAAAGGTGTGTAAGATTTCGCTACGAATTCATGCACAAAGAGATTGTGGTGGAGTAGAGGAAAGAGTGTGGAATTGTGACCTAATAATAGCCGAACATGAGTAAAATTTAATGGAATAGAGAAAATGAAAATGAAATTGGAATGAAATTATGCAATCAAATTCTTCTTTTTGGCACTTTAGCCTCTCTCTATTTTATCTCACTATTCCATAGCAGAGATGGAATTGGAAAAGAGTGACTTTTTCACATGTTGAAATTAGTTCAATCCCACTATTTCAAACGTGCAGAACATAATTGGAATTGTATGGTATAGAAACCCCTTCTCTTTTTCACTTTTCTGCTATTCCATACATTTGCCGATGCCGAACGGACTCGGAGATTTCGCTTAACATGGGTCTGGCAAAATCGAATCTGCCTAGAACATCTAGTTATGGTTTATTCAGTTTCTTCATTCAGGGTAAAAATATTGTAATTCTTTTCATGCATTTCTAGCT